>CM060846.1:3097500-4297500 GCA_030762175.1 Metallyticus violacea | reverse complement strand
ACTATTTGTTTATTATAAGCATGCCTATGATAACCTTTACTATTTCTGATATTATAGCTATGAATATAGTTATTTTTTATAAAATTCTTTGCTTCATTACATAATACAGCCTTATACACATAAAGAGAGTACACAGTTAAGATTTCATGTTTTATAAATGCATCCTTAAAGACTGTCTATATTTTGATTTAGAGATTAACGTAATGCATATTTTTTTTTTGGTAATATAAATAATCTATACGTTTGCACTTTTGCTGCAGCCCCAAAATCTCAATACCATTATGTAAATGAGGGTAAATTATACCATAATAAATCATTTTTAACTCTTTGGAGCCAAACATGTGTTTAAAAAATTTCAACAGATATGTTGATTTACAATTTTTGCTACATATGACATCTATATGTTTTGCCCATGTTAATTTACCATCTATCCATATCCGAAAAAATTTATATGGATCTACCCACTCACAGATTTTATTTTCAATCATACATAAAAACTCTAGAGCATTACTTTTAAATAGATTAAATTTCAAAAATTGTGCTTTATCCACAATGCATTCAAGATTTTTGATTTTAAAATATTTTAGGATTTGCTTTGAACTCAGAGAGATGGTGTCCATTAGAGACATTACTTTTTCACCCCAAAAATTTACAGCGGTATCATACTACCTAAAAAATGAATATAGCCATAATATAAAGGAATATAATTATTAAGACAGACTGAAATATATACGCATGCTATCAGAACAAGACAATTACATAAAATGCATAATGTACAAACACAGGGATTAATATGACAATTACCTATATATTGTTATCTTACATGTACAATTCTTTCACTCTGTACAGACATTTTGCAATTAAGTATGTTTTAGATCCTTTTTAATTACTCTTCTTATTTCAGCATTATAGTATCAGGTAATTTGTTGTATAGAACTAAACCCTTGCAAAATGAGTCCCATTCTGATACTGATTCTGGTTAGTTAAATCATGACCAACTGCAATCCTCAGGACCATAATGTCAGAATCTATAGTACAGAAAATGGCAGCAAATGAGGTTTATTCATGTTGCTGCTATTAAGCACATAGGTTTGTTTATTTGTTTCATTATAGATGCATATTTTATTACAATGGTTTATAGTTGGAAATAAATTAACAGTAGTATGTTAGTTCTTTTGTTTTTATTAAGGTAATAATGATTTAGTAAAATTACACAAGGAACTTCTGTAATAGAAAGTGTTTAATACAACACAGGTCGCTCTTGTTCGGGGCCTGGCTGTGCCTCTAATTATGGCAGTGCACCGCATACTACCATATTTAAATTTCCAAAAGAGCAGTCATTAAAGGGGAAGTGGATAAAGTGCAAATTCTTAAGTTAATGATAAAGCTGTAGTGCATATTAAACATTTCAAACCAAAATTTATGATTAGGGAGGGCATTTTCCCTAAATTTTGTGAACCATTTTGCATTCTAAAAATTTTCAAAATTAACTAAAGATGCATTTCCTACAATTTTCCCAACTCTATAATCATATGTGACAGTGAAGCTTAGCAATGAAAGGAAAGATCCAGAAGCAGGATATGATAACTTTATTTTTCACTCCTTTGCAAGTGAGGTTAAGAAAAGACAGGTACATCTATTTATAATTATTGTTAAGGAAGACTACATTCTTTTCATTAAAATAGATGATAAATATGATGTCCTATCTATGTTGATTGGTTTTAAGGTTTCCAGTAATTTGGAAATTAGTGTATTTTTTAAAGATTTATGCTTGCTTGTGAAGTTCAATTCAATCTTGGAGTACAGTGGAAGTAGGGAGTTAAAATGTGACAGATGGAGCAAATTGAATAATTTGACAAGTTATCACTGCCACCGCCACTGCCACCACCACCACCACTACTACTAATAATAATAATAGCAACAATGATTATGATGACATTATTATTATTATTATTATTATTATTATTATTATTATTATTATTATTATTATTATTATTATTATTATTATTAATAATTAATAATAATAATAATAATAATAATAATAATAATAATAATAATAATAATAATAATAATAATAATAATAATAATAATAATAATAATACTTCATTTATTGAAAGAGTACTTTCATTTATAACCTTTTTTTTTTAATTGGTTTATTTACAGATGCTCTTTAACATGTCAGGTCATCAGAATTCCATTCAAATCAGGGTATGAAATAGCATTGTAAATTTTGCTCAGAGGCTTTTTTTTTTTTTCCACGCTAGAGGTTCTTTTACGTGGTATAAATCTACAACACAGGACCATGGCTTTACTTTTCCTCCAAAGGAAGCCATACTTAGAATTTTTAAAACTGAAAAAATCAAGTGATCCTGCCCAAGATAGAACCTGCAATCTTGAGCCTATGAGACCACCAGTCAATAAACATTGTCAAGGAAAGTTTACCACTAGATCATGATTTGGATATAGAGAAAGCTGGTAAAATAAATTTTGCATGAGAACAATTGAAGCTTTCTTACGAAAACAAATCACACATTCAGAGCTCTTGATATGGACTGCAACTTTTTCTTACACATATATAGGTAAATTATATTTTGATTACATTTTCTTTTCCAGTAGTTTGGTTAAAATTGTTTGTTCTTCTTGTAGAGAGTATTGCATTTAAATAAAAAATGACTAATCATTTTAAATTCATATGACTTTACAAAAGCAAGCTAAAAGTCAAATCTTACATAGATGTATGTGTGTTCAAATGATCCATCAATATTGTACTGCAGTAAAATAACTTTAAATATTTTTTATGGATTTTATACTGATGAAAAATACTTTCAAGTTATTATTTCTGCATGTTGTTGGTGTTATAAATATTGTTCTTATTATTTAAATTATATTATATATATTATTTAAATTATGCAAATCATAAAATACATGTTATGTATTTATGTTTTGGTTTATATATGGGAAATATTGATTGTAACAATTTCAAATTCCTAAAAACCATCAAAATATTTTCCAATTATATATAATGTCATCTTGTAAACATAATACTGCATAAAATATTCATGTTTGTTATTGGAAGTAGTTGGGCAATGAAGGCTGTAATTTTTTTTTTCTGCATTGGGGTCTGGGTATTGGAGTCCATCTTGGTTAAATTTTCTTTGTATGTTATAACTTTATATTTGTTATTAAAGTATTATTTACAGTATATACATATAGTGAAACACACCGAACTGGCCGAGAGCATTAAGGCATGGACTCTTGAGCAGGTGGTCTGGGATTCGATTCTCACCAAGACCATCCTTCCTGATTGAGGTTTATCTCAGTCCTCATAAATGGCAAATGCCAGGTAGGCACCCAATGAAATGAATGAAGTAATGATGATGCAAATGAGTTTGGAGTCCATCAGTGTCTATATCGTCTGCCATTTGCATTTTCAGGGAGGAAAAATAACTCTAGAAAAAACCATCTCAACCAAATTCATCAAAATGATATTAAGATCTGCACACTTTTTGCTGATTCTTTTTTTTTTTTTGATTGATTTATTTATGGATGCTCTTTAACAGCTCAGGTCATCAGCGCCCCATTCAACTCAGGGTGTGAAATGGCTGACAAATTTTGCTCAAAGGCCTCTCTTAGGCTTAAGGTTCTTTTTCATGCCATAAATGTACGACATGGGACCCATGGCTTTACTTCCCTTCCGAAGGACGCCATACTTGGGATTTGTACACCCCGAAAAAATCCATCGGTCCTGGCCGGGTTCAAACCCACGATCTTGGGTTTAGGAGGCAAGTTTGCTGATTCTGAACATAACAGAATCATATAGTGAAGCTCATTAAGCAGAAAACAGTGAACTTTATATTTTAATAATTTTGTTTTATTTAATGTCATTAACTTAACATTACAGTATTCCACAAGAGAAAAAAGCACGTATTTATAAAATAAAATGTGCAGAATGATAAAAAATCTACATTGGAAAAACAAAGAGAAACTTGGGCACACGGTTAAAAGAAAATACCAACAGTTTTGAACTTTGAACGGATGGTTTAACATTGACTGAATTCATAGGATGTTTGGTAGACAGGCATTGGGATTGCCTAAAGCTGCATCAAAAGAAGTAGCCATAACTGAGTTAGGGAAGGAAGATTTGTTTTATTTACGGACGCTCTTAAACATCTAAGGGCATCAGCGTAGGGAAGGTAGAGAGGAAAGGTGTGGTGGTGGGGAGAATTTTAAAATATTAGTACAGTATTGAGAAATTAGGAGACCATAATATTCTAAAAGAATATATTAAATATTAAAGGAAAAAAATAAGAAATAACAGCTGAATGGGAGAAGTGGGGGAAATATTGCAAGAAATTGGGATGGGGAAAATTTGGGAGTTTGCTGATAAATGTGGACAGGTTTTTGGAAGAAAGCAAGACAAAAAATTGAAGATACAGAGAGACAAGAGACTTGGGCTAGTTTTGGAGATAAGAGTACTTTAAAAGTATATAGGATAATTAAAAAGGAGTGGGGGAAAGAGAAATATGCAGATTGTTGTGATAAATTCGGGAGAAAAGGATTGGCTTGGATGGGTGCAGGAGCATTGTTTTTAAGGGGTCTTAGAGGAGAAGTTGGAGATGGGTGTGTTACGTGTGGAGAGCCTGAAGCAACATTTTATTGTTTATTAGAGTGTGAATGGGTAAAGAGATGAAAGGAGGATGTATGGGAAGCAAAATAGTACAAATTACCGAAAGTAAGTATAGCATGCAGAATGTTGACTGATATGGGAACAAAGAGAAATAAATGATATGGGAAAATTTTGGAAAAGTAAGGGAGAAGTGGATTAAAATAGTTAAGAAGGATGTGAGAATTTGTGTATGATGAAAATGAGTGCTAACAAGGGAAATATAAGAAGTGGGGGGGGGTCTCATTATGCAGATAACCTGAGGATTGTGTATAATGGGGCCTTGTATAGATGGATGTTAGATTTAGTATTATTAGTATTAGTAGTGCATTGTAATTTCATCAAGAGAATGCACTGAAAAATGCAGATGTAATTGTAAATATGAGATGAAAGCAAATGTAAAACCGGAGATGTTGTAAATTTGTTGATGTAAAGAAATTAGTAATTAATAAATTCAATTCAATTATATTCAATGAAGGCAAAGACCATGTTGAATCATGAACTGATTAAGACATAGATTCTTAAGCAGAAAAAACAAAGCTGGTGACAATGAACAACAATTACAAAATACAATTGATGATATTGATAATTATTTAATAGCAAGTAATTTTAGTTATTATTGCCATTTATTGTACATAATTTAATTTGGTATAGAGGAGAGAAGAAGATCAGAATTATTTTCAAGCCTCCACACAACTTCAGATGAAGTGTGCAACAATGCAGAAAAAAAGCCAGAAATTATGCAGCACTATAATGGTACAGAATATGATGTTTACATTGGCGATAAAATGTGTTTAACATACAATGTTGGCAAATCAATAAAAAGATGGCCAATGGTGATAAACATCACCAGCATAAATTCAAGAATAATATATGGGGAATAAAAGAGAAATGATCAGCAAATGTGAATACTTGAAAAATCTGGCTATAAGTTTGATATCCGAGCAATTGAAAAGGAAGTCTCTAATATTCACCTTATAAGACAATGTAAAATCCTTATTGAGAATATACAGAACAGACGTGGTTCCCAAGGAATGTACACTGGATACTTATTTCAGCAATAGTAAGAGGAAACCTACCAGCCCTATTACAATGAAACGAAGAAAGACTGCTGCACTAAATATGTTTATGAGAAATGTCAAACTTATCTGTGTTTGAACAGTATGTGAAAGATGCCTCCACACAGATGGAGAAAAAGTTGGTAGTGACTCAGAGTGAATAATACTACATTGCTTATAACATTGATAATTAATTATATTTGTTTGCATTATTTTAAACTGAAGTTTAATATTTTTGTTTCTTTATGCAATAACTATTTATTTTCAAGTAGTATTTTCAAACATGCTTATGTTTGGGATAATTGTTTCTATACAATTTTTGCATACTGACCTTATTCCTGTAATTTGTGATAATCAGAAATGTAATCATTTGTATGTATTATTTAGATATGATTTGCTGATATTTCTATTTAAAGATTAGAATTTCAGTTCTTATTGTTCAGTTAATATAGTATAACTCAATTAATGCCAATATATCTTCTTTCTTGTAAGTTATTATTTAATATAGTTCTTTTTTTATAATTATTTATTTCAATAAACTATTAATAATTTAAATTTTTTGACAAAATTTCCTGAGTTCAATATAAAGATAAGTCACAAAAGTTAACATAAATAGCTATAATTATGTAAAATTTTACATGGAGCTAGTAGACCCATGCATGACTAATGGTATTATATAAACTTATGCGCCTAATGAAACATTTATCCATAGCGTGTATTTGTGTGTTTTTCAAAGCTGTTGAAATCTGAAGCCAAAAGGTTCAAGAGACACTATATTATCTGCCATATATTTTCTGATTATGATGAAGTAACCAGATCAAAGTACAGCATTTGATTCCAACATTTAGGACATCTATATTAGTAGCTTATCCACTAGAAGAGAGATATTAGCCTTTCAATTCATAGGTAACATTTTGGTTCTACAAAGAAGAAAAAAGTTTTGGTATAAAAAATGAAGTAACACTTTGAACAATGTAACTAAAATAACAAGAACTAAAGAAGTAGAAATAGATCAAAAACTTTATTCACAAATTTTTGCTATATTTCAAACAATTAGTGTTCTTCAAAGGCAGGAGACAATAAGAGGGGGGAAAATAATTACTGAATCTCGAAGGTAACATAATGTGTGGAAATGGATTAAAAAAGCAACAGGAGGCATTTTTCTAATTTTTTTAGATTTATTAAAATTATTTTGGCATGTTCTCCTAAATATATTACCCTGTTACCAGTATCTGATGAGTACAAATAATTTGCTACATTTTCTTAATCGGAATCACTTCGTAAACTCTCACGGTTATATTTACAGTATATACGAGAATATATTCCTATTCAGCTTGCCACATCTTCCTGCTAAAAATTTTCACTGCCAAACGTAGCATAAGCTCCTGTCTTGGCTTTTGTTCTAAATTTATCTTGTCTACCTAAATGTTACTCCTTTACTGCATACCAGTAGCCCAAGAGCAAATGCACTCTTTGTACTTCTGCTAGTAAAAGTGCAGTTGTTAATTTATCCTCTATTCCACTTTCTGATGTCTAAACATTGTTTTTGCAAAAAGGATTATCTTTTGGCCCAGCTCCCAAATTTAATCATCTTAAATTTGTTTCTGCTGGCATAAAATACTTATGGAATTTAAGATGGCGTTACTATTGACGAAACAATCTACTCAGTCTACTTCAAATGTATTCTCAAGTTTTGTCCACCCTCCTAACTTGTACTTCCTTCTTTACCTTCTAGCATCCATTAGAAATGTTTATTACTGTTTTAACTTTGATTAGGGATTGTAAATTTCTAGATAAGGTCACCTCCAAAGATAACTTTACGCCAGAAATCAGCACTAAAAAAGTTATCTAATAATCCTAATGAAATTATTCTTCTGGATGATAAAGGATCCTCATTAGTATTAAGGACATTTCCTCTTACAATGCTGAAGCTTAGCAACAGTTTGATGATATCACTTATTATGAACCATTGTCTTTGGACCCTACAGTAAAGTTTAATCAAGATATAGCATCATTTATGCTTTTTCTGGTACTAAAGGACTTAGTTCGCAAGATATCACTCTACTTACTTTTAGTGGCCCTCCTACTCCTACCATATATTTTCCCCCTAAAATTCATAAAAAACTGTCCAGGCCACCCAGTAGTTTTGATTCCCTAATCTAACACATTTCTGCCCTAGTAAATTTTTGATTAGAGCCATTTGTTGCAACTAGGCCATCCTACATCAAAGATTCCTTTCACTTTTTGAGTTTGCTTAAGAAAGTTGACCCTTTGGCATATTCTAATATATCTCTAGCCACTACTGATGTGACTTCACTTTATATTAACATTCATCACTGTGAAGGATTAGCAGCTGTTAAGACCTTTCTTGGATTCTCGAGCACCTCCTCATACCCCGTCCACAGATTTCATTTGTCATCTTGCTTATATGGTTCTCACTTGCAATGCATTCAGTTTTGATAATAATTATTATCTACAAATTAAAGGTACTGCAATGGGCACCAGAATGGCACCGTCTTATGCCAATTTTTTATGGCTCGCTTAGAAGAGGAATTTCTTAAGTCAGAACCTTTGGCACCATTATTATGGCTGAGATATATTGATGATATATTCATGCTTTGGACTCATGGCTGAGAATCTCTCGATCAGTTCCTTACTAATCATAACTCCAAATTTTCAGTTAAGTTCACATCTTCTATCTCTTCCAATGCTGATACATTCCTAATTATTGATATTTCCTTATGCATTGGCTCTTTTATTACATCTGTGCACATTAAGCCAACCAATTTACAACAGTATCTTCATTTTGATAGCTGTCATCCCCTACATACCAAAAGATTTTTCCTTTTTCTCTTTCAATCTGTGCCCACTGTCTTTGTAACAACTTTTCATCTCTTGACGTATATTTTAAAAACCTAGCCCAAAAGTTCCAAGACCAAAAATATCCTTCTTATTTTTCAGAATCCTGTATCATCCTACACAAAACATTCCAAGGCAAACCTAGAACTTCCAATAAGAACATAATTAACCCTGTTACTACACACATGCCTGGAATTGAAAGCATCAGACCTATTTCAAAAGAATGTCATGATTATTAATGAAACCAACTTTTAAATCATTTTTCTATATTTGTGCCCCACCCTTTTAGAACACCCCCTTACTTAAAAGTATATTTTCTGCAACCTATCTTCTTCCAGTTTACCTTGTCCTGTCACAGGCTCATAATTTTGCTAACATCCTAAATGTAAAACCTATGTAGTAATTATGCTATGTCATTCATTCCGCAGTCCCAATTTATCCAGAGAATTTAACATTTTTTCACTTGATACCTGTTCTTCTAAGAATGTCATAAATATGTTATCTTGTAAGCTTTGTACAGCATTTTACATTGGTTATATTCTACTGTTGTTTCACTCCATATGAATAATCATTTGATGTTCTGTTAAAGCCAAGTTTATTTTGACATTTGCCCAACATGTCTTGTCTCACTGTAAGTAAGGAAGTTGATGATGCTTTCATTTTAACACTTATTGATGCATTATTAACTCATAGCTCTGAAAGTTTGCTCAGAGATAGGGAGATGGCAGCTATATTTATGCATAAAGCATATATACCACCAGGTTTAAATCTTACATATTAATATATTTATTTTCTCTCTCTTGCTCTCACTCATCCCTGTTGCTGGTTCAATCTGTTCCACACATTACATTACCTTTGAGATTCAATATTTATTTTTACCACATTTACTTGTCTTCTTGCCTTTGAAGAACATGAGTGGTTTGAAATATAGCTAGTGATAATCTGCAAATATTTAGGTATTTTATCCTTTTTCTTCTTCTTTAGTTATTATTATTTTAGTTATATATATATATATATTAATACATAAGATTTAAACCTGGTGGTGTACATGCTTTATGCAAAAATATAGCTACCATCTCTCTATCTCTGATCAAACTTTCAGAGCCATAAGTTGACAATACATCAATAAGTGCCAAATTAAATGCATTATTAAAATCCTTTAAGTGAGACAGGGTATGTTGGGCAACTGGCAAAGGAGGCTTGGTTTTAACAAAACATCTATGATTGTTCATAAGAAGCAAAATAACAGTAGAAGTTCAACCAATATAAAATGCTTTGTAGGCTTACAAGATAACATATATATGACATTCTTAGAAGACGGGTAGCAAATGAAGAAATCTTAAATTCTCTATATAAGTTGGGGCTGTGGAATGGATGGCATGGCACAATTAGTGCACAGGTTTTACATTTAGGGTTGGGCAAGAATATGAGCCTGTGACCAGAAAAGGTAATTAGGGACGAGATAGGTTGTGGAGAAATAAACTTTTAAGGTTAAGTGGTGTTATGTGAATAAGAAGGGGTACAAATTTAGAAAAATCGCTTAAGGATGAGAGCATTAATAAATAATCATGACATTCTTTCAAAATCTGATGATCTCAATTCCAGGCATCTTTGTTAATACAACAAAGTTAATGAACTTAAATGTAAATTGGAACTTGCACAGTGAAGCCAATCATATTAATTGATATCATTGTATGATTCAGTTGAAATACACACTCTTAAAGCTTCACTTACTTTTCATAAATGTATGGAACCGGTTTCAAGAACATTTTGTTCCCATCTTCAGCCAGGCTAAAGTTCAACTGTTGGATCATTCGTTGAGATGTGGGAATGTATATTCTGCTCTGGTGGCAGTGTGATAAACTTGTAGTTTATGTTTTCATCCCCGACAATGTTGAAGTTCATTATGCTGTCTTTGTATTTGTAGATGTAGATTTTCTCCCAGTTTGCTAATTCTGTAGGTCCTTGTACTGATTTTAATAATTTTGCTTTATTTATTATGTCGTGATTTTGTGTCCAAAATGATATGCTACTGCTGATTTCTCTATTTGCTTGTACTTTATGTTCCTAAAATGCTCCTTTAACCGTGTGCCTATGTTTCTCTTTGTTTTTCCAATGTAGATTTTTTCACATTCTGCACAGTTTATTTTGTAAATACCTGATTTTTCTTCTTGTGGAATACTGTCATTAACATTATCTATCAGTAAATTTTTAACATTTAATTTATTAATCGGTGCCAACCTGATATTAAAATCTTTAAGAATATTCTGAAATTTTTGTGGCCCATGGATGATATGTGAATTTTTTTAAAAATTAGTTTATCTTTTGTTGCTGAAAGTGTTGTGGTTTCTTTGATATGTTTTTGTCTCTTGAATTTGTGCACCTTTTTATGAACTAGTTCTTTTTTAAAACCATTTTTAACTGCTGTTTCTTCTATTTGTTTGTATTCTTTAAAATATTCTTCTTTGCTAATTTGTAGGTTAACTAGCTGGTGTGTTAAACTGTTAATTACTGCATGTTTGTGTGCTGTGGGGTTAAAACTGTCAGCTTTGATGTGGTTATCTGCGTGTGTATTCTTTCTGTATATTCCAAATTTAAGTTTTTCTTGGCATTTCATTATTTTAATATCCAAGAATGGCAGCATGTTATCTGTTTCTATTTCGTATGTAAATGATATGTTTTTATCTTGAATATTTAGAAGTTTTAAGGCATCGTCAATGAGTTTTTTGTTAACTATGGCAAATATATCATCTACATATCTGTACCATACCTTAAATATGTATGGAAAAGCTATGTTGATGTGTGTTTCAAATCTACTCATGAAGAGGTTAGCTAGAAACGGAGATAAGGGGCTGCCAATTGTAAGTCCTGCTTGTTGTTTATAAAATTTTCCTTTAAAAGTAAAAAAGGCTTGGTTTATACAAATTTCTGTCAATTTGATGTATTCTTTTATGTGTGCATCATTAATTCCACTTGTTTTTAGCCAATCATGTAGATAAATCAGGAGTTTTTGTTTTGGTATGCTCGGAAACAGAGATAGATTTTTAATATACATGTTAAGAGATGAAAAGTTGTTACAAAGATGACCATGGATTGAAAAAGGAAAAGGAACAGATCTTTTTGTATGCAAGGGATGACAGCTATCAAAATGAAGACACTGTTGTAAATTGGTAGGCTTAATGTGCACAAATGTAAGAAAAGAGTCATTACACAAAGAAATATCAATATCTAGGAACATAGCAGTATTAGGAGAGACAGAAGAAGTGAATGTTAAGAGTTTTAACTATTGCTGCTTTTTTAGTTCTTGTTTACATATATATACACACACTTAACAACAGGAACATATGTAATTTATAAATCTTATTTTGAAGTATTTTTAGTCTTAAATAGAGGGAAAATGCAATAAGTCTTACTTTCTCTTTCTCGATCTCCAGGAACTTGATCTTTTCCTGGAGGGAGACTTTATCAGACTCCAGGTCCAGACGTGTTTGTTCAGCCTGGAGTAATTCTTTTCTAAGGGATCCCAAGTCATTCTGCTGATCCACACTCTGACTCTGAAGTGAGGCCTTTTCTTCCTCCAACTGTAAAAGTATTATAATGAGATAACTACCAAACAGCAACAATATAATAAAAAATGCATAAATGAATTAAGAATAATTATTATGGCAATTTTAAAAAATAATTAGGCATTTATCAGTAGTATAGAGCCAGAAAATACCTGTACACCAGATATTCCCATTTTTATTAAATTAATGTTATTTATTTAATTAAATATTTTAATTGTCAATGAGAGGGACAAGTTATATGCCCGTGTTTTAGTTTCATACATAATGTAAATGAATATCTTAGTTTGCAAGACATCATCATCACTATGTTCTTAATTACCTAGTGAGTCGATTTTAATAATCTTATGCTCCACTTACTGTTGAATTATGTGAAACTAGTTTTGCATAATTCAACAGTAAGTGCAGCATAAGATTATTAAAATCAACTCACTAGGTAATTAAGAACATAATAGTCGCTTCACTGTATTGGTTCCGACACGAAATTAAATGTTATATCATCATCACTCTCTTCTCCAGTCAGTCCTGGTGGTCTAGTGGTAACCATACTTGCCTCCTAAACCTAAGATTATGGGTTCAATCTGGCCAGAAGAACAATGGATTTTTTCAGGTATAAAAATCTCAAGTATGGCTTCCTTCAGAAGGGAAATAAAGCCATGGGTGCCATATCATAGATTTATGGCATGTAAATGTACTTCAAGCGTGAAAGAAGGGGCCTCTGAGTAAAATGTATCTGCAATTTCACACCCTGAATTGAGTGGGATGCTGATGACCTGAGATGATAAAAGAGCATCCATAAATAAACCAAATCAACAGCTCTCTTCTCCTGCTATATGTCAAGCAGCCTTTGTGTTTAGATGCAATTCTCAAGCACACATATGCAGTGATAACACATATTTCTGCTCCATTTGCTGCCTTCATATGCCAGGATGTAACCTACAATTCTGCAGTTAACTCAAGTCTCACATCTTACAGATGTGCAGTGTGCCAAACTCAAATATAATTTACCTTTGTTCAAAATATCATAAGACACTGATGCCTATCATAAATTGAGTTACAAAATTTTTATTCATCAATTATAGTGGTTAGTAAACATCACACATGAGTGGTATGAGAGGTTAGACTTTTAAGTCTTTAGACCTATGAACTACATTTAAAACTAGCACCACAATTAGGAAAAATCTTATGAAAAAATTTTCAAGATAATTTTTAGATTAGAAATGTCCGAGTAAAACAAAAATTGGGGACTATAAACAAGAAACTAGACAGTGTTACACAAAAACAATGAAAGATTAAAATTAGGGAAGAAAGGCAAAATAAAATAATAGATGTCATAAACTGGTCAAACTAACACTTCTCAAAAAAAACAATTACAACTATTAAATATATGTCTCAACTCTTGTATAGATTGATTACTCAAGAAATTCAACAGAATATGTAGCAGATATAAAGATAGCTATTTTCAATAAATTGGAAGAAAAATAGCATCAGATCATAATATGGGAAAGTCCTAGAGTGATTGATAACAAAAGAAAATAATCAAAAAAGACCATATCTTAGAGTACTCAGATCCCTAAAAGGGTAATTTATAGTAGGGCTAACAAAGGAAACAAAATTGTCATAATGAGTGAGAAGACTATGAAAACAGCATGTACAATTTACTAGATAGTATGAAAAAATAAAAACTGCTCCTACCTAGAAATATATTAGTTCAGGAACTAAATTACAGAAAAAGTTAATCATTCTAAATGAGGAACAAAAAAAAGAAGATTATACTAGACAACCCTACCACACTCAGAATCTATGGCCTGCCGAAAATACATAAATCTGGTAATAAAATGAGACCTATAGTAAATACAATAAAATCACCTATTTACAATTTAGCCAGTTACCTTTTAAACAAATTTAAAGTTTAACGAAATACAAAAACTAAAGCATAACTCATCAGAATTAATAGAATTAATAGAAAAAATCAGACATGTGAAATTGGAAAACAGAGATTTGCTAGTTTCTTATGTGTGCTCTCTGTTTCCTAGCATCCCCAAAGAAAAACTAATAAAAATTGTAAAAAAAAAAAAAAAATGGCCAACCTGATAAAACCTACCTGGAGAAGTAATAAAACAATATATGAACCTCACTAAAATTTACATCAATCAAACCTACTTCACATTCAAAGGCCTAAGGGTTTAGCGAGGGGAAATCCACTCTTACCATTCTTAGCAGATATGTACATGAGTTTCTTGGAAACAAAATTAGTTGAGGATTTCCCACATATACACGTATGTTGCTACCTTTATTTTTTTTTATTTGGTTTATTTACAGATGCTCTTTAACATCTCAGGTCATCTGCATCCCATTCAAATCAGGGCTCAAAACGGCCGTCAAATTTTACTCAGAGGCCTCTTTTTTCAGGCTTGAGGTTCTTTATCAGGCTGTAAATGTACTACATGGGACTCACGGCTTTACTTCCCTTCTGAAGGAAGTCATACTTGGGATTTTTACACCTGAAAAAATCCACTGATCTTCTGGCAGGGATTGAACCCATGATCTTGGGTTTAGGAGGCCTGTATGGTTATCACTACACCACCAGGATTGATGGGTACCTTTATGTTGATGTCTTTGCCATAGTAAATGAAAAATGAGAGGAGGATGCAATTAAACTACTCACTCCAAAACAGCATCATTTATTTCATAATGGAAATAGAAAACAACATAGTTCTTTGGTTCCTGGGTATAAAAATTATAAAAAATGACAATATACTGGAATTTGGCATATTCAGAAAAGATGCCCATACAGATAATTATATAAAAAACAACAGCCACAATCCTAAAACAACATAAACTCACAAAAATCAATACCCTCTCATTTAGAATAACAAACCATCCAATAAGCAAGACAAAATACAAGTTCGAATACCGAAAAATCATAGATATAGCACAAAAAAATGGTTACATAACAGATGTGGTCAAAAAGAAAATGGAAAAATTCAAAAAACCAAAACAAATAAAAGACATCATACACTGAAAGGCTACAAAATTTACATTTCATCCATGAGTGCACCAAACATTCCAGAAGATTTTTAAAGATGCAAACATTTTTTTTGACTCCAGTGAACAAATGCAGTTTTAAAAAACTCCCAATAATGAAAATAAAAGACAAAGTCCCGCCAGGAAAACAACCCCAGGCATTTACGAAATTAGTTGCAAAGATTGCAATATGAAATATATAGGTAAAACAAAAAGGAACATTACACTATGGTTTAAAGAATACATGAGAAATGGAAAATATAAACAGACAGAAAATCAGCAGTAGCATACCATTTCTGGCCAAAAAAACCAAGAATTTCGAAATGAACTTAAACTCTCCAAACGCTCTTCAAAAACCCATAGAATTATCAGTGTGAGAAAATATAATCATAAACAAAAACAAGAAAAATTAAGTAAATTTTGATCTTTCAAACAACAGTAACCTGATCACAAAGTTCATCATATTCATAGAGTGACATTTTAATACTAAGCTGGGAAGCTGATGGTGGAACTGTGCTGCTGATGAAGGAAACATCCTTCAAAACATGTCCAAGTAAGTGGAACAAGACTAGTGAAATTTGAATATATTACTCATAAATAATTTGTTATATTATACTATATTTCATCATGAAAATCCCTGCTATTTAAATCTACATTAGAACTTAGTGTTTGGAAAGTAATAAAACTTGAATGATATTTAGTCAAATTTACAAGTTATGGCTACATTTCACTGTGTAAACTCCCATAAATTAAAAACTATAGCCTAGCACTATTTACCAGAAATATGGAAAAATTACAACCTTTATATCTTCAAGGTAAAACATTTGAAATGCCAAAGGAAGTCAGGTACCTGGGAATTATTTTTGACTCTAAGGTAGACTGGAATCAGCATTTGAAGAACATTTCAAAATAGCAAAAACAATGTTTCAATGTTAGATGAATATATGGTAAAAGATGGGTGTTAAGACCTAGTATGATACATTGGATCTATACTTGAATAATATATAAAGAACCATGTATCACAGTAGTGAATAAACTAAACAGACTACAATGGGCTGGACAGGAACAGCAAATGGGAAATGAATGCATCCCAAAGAAACTTCTATGGCAAGAGACATGTACGAAAAAAAACCAATAAATTGATGGATCAATGCAGTGAAGGATACAAATAAGGTCCATAGCATAAAGAATTGGAATAGAATGGCTTTAGATAGAGAAGGACATAGAGGCTTGATAAAGGAGGACAAGACATGATATCGCTCTGTCACATAACAGAAGAAGAAGAAACAGCACATGTATATATCTTTTAAGAAAACTATCAAAATACTTGCATACAGATAACCTTAAGCTACTATATTATGGTATAAGCTATCCTTACTTCTGCCATGCAATTGAAGTCTGGGGAAGTACATGTACTTTAAACATGTATAAGTTACTGGTTCTTCAAAAAAGTATATGGGATGTATATATGGGATAGACAGGAAAAATGTTTTTACATAATCTAAAATGTTAACAATAATCTCATTATATGTATATAAGGTAATCCTATTTGTTGTAAATAATGAACATGATAAGCTCCTATATAAGGATTGCCACAATTATTAACTCAGAAGAATATGATTGCCTAAATGTAAACAAAAAGCTACCAAGAGAAATTCAAAATTTAAAATGTTGTGTAATAAACTGCTTGAACCAATTAAAGCTCAAAAAGGATGAAGTTCCAAACTGAGTAAGAATTGATTAATAAATGTATGTATAAGCTCCACACACACAAACACATCTTGATGCAAATTATTCTCAACACATGCTATACTTAATTTTAACTTGCATGAGTATAAATATACAAATTATTATTTTTTTTGACACTATTATCATATTGACCAAAACTCTAATAAGCTTTGGGGGGATGCGGGAAGCTCTCTATCTTCTAAGAATTGGCACCTATCACTTGAACAGAGGAAAGAGTTATTGATAAAATGCTGTATGACAAGGGTCGTCAAGTTGGTTGAAGATGGAGAGGATGTCTCTTCGAAACCGGTCCCACCATATTTAAAAGTGAAGCATAAGAGTGTGTTAGATGACAGATTAATTATAATTTACAACTAACTCTGATGTTAAAAGCTGCTTTCATTCACACTTGACAATGAAAAGAATTTGTTTACAATGTCTTGGACGGGGGCACACCTTTCTCTCCAATGATGTAATTTTTCAGATATTGAATATATGTTGAAGCAACAGTAGTATTTCCCATATAATTATATATCAATAGTGAAGGCATGCAAATAAAGAATCTTTTGCAAGTGAGAAGAATGAAACACATCCTAGGAACTTGTGGAATGGAAAAAAGTATAATAGGAAAGCTGATACAAATAAAATGAAAGTCCATGATTGGAAATCTGAGAAATGTTGCTAGAAAAAACTAACCTTACTAAATTTTTCTATGGAATCCTTTTCAGGATACTATTCAGAGGTTTATATTAGCAAGAAGCAATCTGGTCATCCATTTTAAATATGTCAAACTGTCATCTCCATGGCAAACTATAAAATTAATATCAGCTCTAAAACTCAGGACCTAGGATATGTTTAGATGTAAATCAAAGATGCTAGAGGCTTCTATTCAGTTTTTACAGAAGACTTAAGGCTTCTATTCAGTTTTTACAGAAGACTTAAAAGTTGAAGATTATGTTGAAGGGTTCTCAAAAATCACACATATTGAAATGAACTGAACTTTTATTAAAGGAGTATTGAACTAAAAATTGACAGCATTCAACAAACATATGATAAAGAGAAGAGAAAATGAGAAGATGAATGGAAAATGCCATAACTCTCTATGATAAATAGATGTGTGTTTTGCATTATGTGGCTCTCTGCATGATATCACGTTGCTGGAAAGACTGGAAGTCAGAAATGCTGTGTAAAACTTGAGGCCATTATTCATGTGCTGCAAAGTCACCACTCACAAGTATTCAATCAGAATGTGGCAATGGCATTGGATGACAATGGTTACACAATCATGGTATGCAGATGCAAACATGTTGTTCACACATTATTGCTTAGCTTGCAGAAGAATTATGGCAAAGATAGGAATTTGTTAGCAGGAAGTGGCTGAGATAGAGTAATGTTGTACAAAGGAAATACTGGGCAAGGGGAGAGTTCGCATAAACATGCCATGCTTTGTGTGGGAAAAGAGAAAGTGAGTTAGTCAGGAGAATGCTGTGATATAGTGCAGTGGCATCTGCCGCATCTGTCCCTGGGGCCAGAGACAAGTATGGAATCATGTATAAAATGTCATCTAGATATTTGTTTCTACATAATAAATTCTGGAAACTTAAAATCCTTTTATAAGAGATATTTTTATTCATAGAATGCTATGCCCCATTGTTCCAATCCCTCGATTCTAATATATTGCTGTTTTATTTTAGGGAGAGTTAGACATTTGTGTTGGTGAGTTGTTATAAAGTGGCGATGTGGTCAGGGCTTGAATATTGGTCCATCACATATGGCAGATATGCTGGGTTTTGAACCTTGGTCCACTACACATGGTGGAGGCACCACTAGGATTGAGTAATTTACATATTTAAAATTTTCCCTATTATTTTTTGAAGTTCTGTGTACTAAATACTCTTTGTCCCCAGGGTTTGTTGATGTATGTTCTCCTCCCTTCTCTCCTGACTTACTTTCCTGTTTCTCTCCTTCTTTCTTTGTTTCTTGTTCACTCTGTTTTTCCTTAATGCTTTCACTTTCCTTTCTTCTTTTGTGGTTCTTCATTGGGTGAGTGGTGCTGGATTCTGCATACGACTGGGTACTTCCTCAATTTGTTAAGTTCTAGTTTGTTTTGTATATGTTCCGCCTAAAAGTATACATAGGGACCAAGCCCCGTCTTCTTCTTTCTTTTTTTCTTTTCCATAAAATGTATATTATCAATAGTATCTTATTTCCAGTCTTATAGACTATGACTGCAAAATCCATTCTGTATCCCTGCCATGAGGCAGTTTAAGTTCTTACATTAAGATCAGCTCTAGCTAGATGCTATCTGCCTATCAAGTATGATTTTCCACATCATTTGGTAATTCAGCATAATGTTAGGTAATTTCAGTTTACTGTACCATCCATGCCTACAGACTTTTGATTAAAATACATTAAGGCTTTGTGCTTAATTCTCCTGCTTATATAAATACTGAATTTTTCTCAAAGCAATGGATGATGTGTAAACCATTTGTGTAATGGTTATCTAAGTAACAATGTTATATTTAACATCGAGTTCTGTTATTTTGATTATGAAGCTAAGTCTCTTTTGATTGGCGAATTTCATATTCACAGCAGTTGTATAACAATAATATATTAATTGTTACTCTATACAATGAACAACTCCTTGCATTTTCATTATACATTCTTTTTAACAATAATGTTTTTGACTTTTCTTATTGTCATGCTGTTCTTTACTTATTTAAATCTTCCCCTTCAGGTATTTATAGCTGTGTGTCTATAATATTATCTGTCAATGTTCTTTAGCTATTGTTTTTAAATTTGAAAGATGTACTATATGGTATCCACAGGTACTGTTACGAGAAAAATGCTGATCCATGGGGATGTTTTTTTTTCAATTTCATACTATGACTGCAGTCCATATTATTTTATATCATTTCTTTCTTACTGTGATTTTTCAGCAAATTTGTAGAGGTGCACCCATCGTTTTATAACATTATAAGTTGAAGAAGTTTACAAAATTTATAAAATAAATGACAGAAAGATGTTTAATAATCATTGCAAAAAAAAAAAAAATACATACACACAAAAAATAAGAAAATGTTTGATAATTTTTTTATTTGTTTATTTAAGGACGCTATTTAACATCTCAGGTCATCAGTGTCCCTTTCTATTTAGGGCGTGAAATGGCCGACAAATTTTGCGGCTCTTTTTTCAGGCTTGAGGTTCTTTATCGAGCCGTAAATGTACGACACGGGACCGACGGCTTTACTTCCCTTCCGAAGGAAGCCATACTTATGATTTTTACGCCCCGAAAAAATCCATCGATCCTGGCCGGGTTCGAACCTGCGACCTTGAGTTTAAAAGGCAAGTATGGTTACCACTACACCACCAGGACCGACATGTTTGATAATGAATAACAAGAAAAATGAATACTGTTTGACTATATTTTTGTTTTGTAGGGTATATAATTTGCATGTACCTTCAGTATGGGATATTATGTGTATGCATTAGTACATGTTTCATTTTGTGTTCTAATTCATTTTATGTGATAATGCTCATAATGTGTTCTTTGTGTTAATGTTGGGTACCCATTATTATAAAAATTAGGTGTTAACACTTTGTATATTTCTATTTTATATGTGTTATATTATATATATATATATATATATATATATATATATATATATATATATATATATATAAGGGATTGATCAATTTCAGTATTTAAAAATTATACAAATTATACCAAGAAATTATATTTGTCTAGATCATCTGAGTCATTTTATAAATGTCATAGTGAAACATTTTCAATATCTAGTTATAATAATTTTCCCTTCTTTTATCTCTCTTCCCTTTGCATAATTGTAATTGTCCTTAAAATGGAATGTAGTTACTTTTATTTATGAACCTGACATTATTGTGTATTAATTACTTTTGTAGTCACTTTACGAGCTAACTTGCTGGGAGTCTGCTTTATCAAAGGAAATACAGAAGTCTGTATACCCTGAGGCAGTACTGCTCCTTGCACCTTCCCAGAGGCTGATTAGTCACTTTGGGATGGTCATTCCTATTAAGGTTGACCCGCACAAACCAGCATTTATGATATCTACAGCTGTAGAATATGGTCAACCCTGCAGCACAATACATTTGACAAGAACAGAAGAGTACGTCATCATGAGGAGTTAAGCAAGTGCTCCTGTACATTTTTTTAGCTGTGCTAGGATAGTATACAATTCTGCTTACTATGGTAGTAGTTCGATAACAGTTAGTGATTATTGTGGGTATACACACATGCTTTACTGTCAGTGATTTGATGTGACGTTAAAATATAAAGCAGAACTGTTTCAATCCTAAACTGTTAATGGATACAGCAAGTTGGAAGATAAATTTACAAAATTATATATATTTTTTTTCCTCTCATAGTAATAGGTTCATAATTTTATGCATTAATTTAGTTTGTCTGTTCTTCTTTCTTATTCATTGGGGTCAGTGAATAGGCTGAGCAGAGACAATATGGCAATGGCATTGGATGACAATGGTTACACAATCATGGTATGCAGATGCAAACATGTTGTTCACACATTATTGCTTAGCTTGCAGAAGAATTATGGCAAAGATAGGAATTTGTTAGCAGGAAGTGGCTGAGATAGAGTAATGTTGTACAAAGGGAATACTGGGCATGGGGAGAGTTTGCATAAACATGCCATGCTTTGTGTGGGAAAAGAGAAAGTGAGTTAGTCAGGAGAATGCTGTGATATAGTGCAGTGGCATCTGCCGCATCTGTCTCCTGGGCCAGAGACAAGTATGGAATCATGTATAAAATGTCATCTAGATATTTATTTACACATAATAAATTCTGGAAAATTATTGTAAAAATTAAAAGAAGTTAGGAACAGTGAAGTTGTTAATTATATGAATGAGTCAGTATTATGTAACACTATTAATCAGTTAGTGAAGTTTTAGTGTAACCTAATACTGACTCATTTGTATATCTGGAAACTAAGTCATTTTATAACAGGTGTTTTTAATCATAGAAAGCTATGCCCCATTGTTCCAATCCCTGGATCCCAATCTGTTGCTGTTTTATTTTAGGAAGAGTTAGAAATTTGAGTTGCTGAGTTGTAATAACATGGCAATGTGATCAGGGCTCAAACCTTGGTCTGTCACATATGGTGGGTGTGCCAGGTTTTGAATCTTGGTTCGCCACAATATTCTTTGCTTGAAGTACATTTATTTACATTTCTTAAAATTAAACAACACATTTAAAATAGAAGCACTTATTAAAAAGAGGCACAATCCTTTACTTTAATACATAAATGAGGTTATCTAGGATATAATTATAACAAGTAATTCTTGCCACCAGGACAAAGAATTTCTCATAAACTTTTTCTTGTAAATTCAATCCCTAGATTCCTTTGAAAATTCTACTGCACCTCCTTCAACTTCCCTGTTATCTCAATGGGTGTTATGGTTGTTTACAGCTATCATTGACCTAATGGATAATAATTTGGGAATACATTTCAATTCTCTGTAGTGGTATGATTCCAGGCTGCTTATGTGATAAAAATGACTGCCATGTTCCAAGTCATCCAATCATTTGTTCATTTGCATTGAAATAGGCACTTACATTTGCTATGTCTAGGCTCTCCTGGACAACTATGCTTCTGAGCTTCTGGACAGATGTACTTTCATTCAACTTTTCAGGACTACTGCTGTTTAAAAAGTCAGAAAGCAACTTCTTTCTTGAATAAATAGTGGATTGTTTATCATCTGATCCTAAATATTTTCAAGAAATTGTATTTTCTTTTAGCCTAGGGTTACCAAATTTTTCCTTTGGTGGTAATCGACTTTCAAAAGTCAGATTCATGGATATGAGTTTCACTGAAATGCTGACCACAAACAACAGCATTTCTAGTTGGAATAAATTACTTTCTTTTTGTGTAATTTACCCATTTTTATGTCAGGCCTGTTGGTGTAGTGGTAACCATACTTGCCGTCTAAACCCAAGATCATGAGTTCAAACCCGGCCAGGATCGATGGATTTTTTCAGGGTAAAAATCCTAAGTATGGCTTCCTTTGGAAGGGAAGTACAGCCATGGGTCCCATGTTGTACATTTATGGCACAATAAGGAACCTCAAGCCTGAAAGGAGAGGCCTCTGAGCAAAATTTGTTGGCCATTTCATGCCCTGAATTGAATGGGATGCTGCTCTGAACTGTTAAAGAGCGTTCATAAATAAATCAAATCAACAACCTATTTTTATGTAGTTTTGAGAATTTTGCCTTTTTGGGAAAATAGTAATCTACATGAGGATGAAGACCAGCATTATTAGAACATTGAAAAACAGAACATGCTGAATTTAAAACAAAGCAATTCAATTTATACAATAATGCAAAGAAGAACTACACTTAAATACATTGTAAACATAGCGAAAAAGAAATTATTAAGCAGCAAAGTATTAGAAACTCATGCCAATGCACACATTGTATCAAACTGCAGTAGCTATTATGACTAATAATTTATTAGCTAGCCATGTGACATCCCCTGATAGAGTAGAATTATCTTGGCTCTTTCCTGAAAATGGTCTCACTTAGAAACAAGTGGATATCAGTACTGTAATCATAGAGTCTGAACATGCAAAAATATAAATTTTTATTTCTGTTCCTCTTTAATCATTCTTATAAGAGAAAAGTGCATTATACATGTAAAGATTTAAAAACAGAGGAAATATTTCATTTTTAATTAGTTGATAATACTCTTATGCTCCACTTATCATACGGCCATGGGTGGCTGAGAATGTTAAGGCATGAACTTGCGCTGGAGGTCTGGGGTTCGAATCCTGCCAGGATCATCCTCCTTGACTAAGGTTTTTTCCAAGTTTTCCTCAGTCCTCATAAATGGCAAATGCTGGCGAGGTACCCCTAAACTTAGGCCTGGAACGTTTTCTTCCTTAAAAATAAATCCTTTCCCAATATATAATTTCATCTCATGTATCATTAGTGTCCATCACATGTGGTACCTCTGTAGCAAAAACAGGGATTAAACACCATTCATTCATTATTCCAATTACCATTGAATTATAAAGAACATGTTTCACAGTTTTTGGCTCCCATCATCAGCTGTGAGTGACTGCTTCACTGTATTAGTTCCGACATGAAATTGATTTTAAATTTAATGGGAAATATTATCAAAATGGATAAATTATATCTAAGGTATTATTGCAGAATATCACTCATTCTCCACAAAGGAACCAAATCACATATATTGGCAGTTAATGAAATGTACAGCTTGTTCTTTTGTATGAAGACTTTATCTGCATAACATTTTTTGTTAAAACAGTAGGTGATTCATTATGCTCATTTCAAAATTTATAATCTATGTTTTAACTTCAACAGCAGTTTTCTCAGTTTAAGTTGTTAAGGATTGGTTTCTTTTAGCAGATATTTTTCTTAACCCCACTTTTATTTATAAAATCAAATTCCAACTCCCTAATATTATCATCTGATTTCAACCAACTCTCTACTAATGATAATATTTGAAATTTCCTGAAAAGCTTGTTCCTTTTTCCACACAATGTACGATCTTCTAATTTCCATAGTTTAATTGTTAGTATTTGAAATATTTTTTTTCCAGGCCAAATTCCTTTCCTCTCTTTCAATCTTGAATAGACCAAGTTAAAAATTATTTTTTCTCTTTTAATACTTCTACTTTTCTTTTATATTTTCTCACTTTTTTCCCCATCACCATCATCTCTTTCTTGAATTCTTCCGTTATTTCTGTTCAACCTTTCTGGCAGCTGATCTATTTTATCAACAATTTTTTTTCCAAGCCTCTTGCTATTCCATGAGACTAGTATTCATCTCTATCCTACTAATTACCAAGAGCATCATTATAATACTTCCCATTATAAACAAATTAGCCAATCTTCTACTTGAATTTTGTACCTTTGTAGTTTCTTATTCTTACCTTCAAAAGAACTATTTATGACTTGATAAATCACTATGTCAACTTCCATTGCTCCTTAATTCTTTCTTCTTTACACCCCATGATCTTTCTTAAGCCATGTTTTATCTCTGACTGTTTTTGCACTCCCAAAATACAATGCAGAATTGTGTTATTGTAACATATTAATCATATACTTCCTCAACCTCTTCTTTAACTGTTTATGTTAACAGAGCTTACTCTTTACCAATTCTGTGTTTCTTCAAATCCATAAACAATATAGTTTTATTATCTGTGTGCTTTACTTAGTTCTCAATTTAAACAGAAATATATTCTCTGTCTGCTTGTAAAATTATATAAAATGAGACAAAAGTGCAGTACATGTATAGCATACTATATAGCTTATTCATTATAAATGGAATGTAATTGCTGTGTACTAACTCCTGGGCAGAGCCTTTAGCACTCTGGTTACTTTTAACAATGTATTCTGTTCTTTGCACTAAGCTTGAAAATTGCTGCCAGTAATATCTGCTGCTTTATTCTTTTTCAACTTGTTCGACAGATTCATCATAAAGAAATGGCCTCTCCTGTTCTCATTGTTTCAAGTCAAAATTCAAATTATACATATCTTTCTTACAAATTCCAGTTCCAAATAAATCCTTCAATTCCTTCAAAAACCTAAAACTCCAGACCTACCTTTGGTATATTTCTTAATAATCATCAAAATCTGATGAGCTTGATTTAATTTAATTTTATTTCAAGAGCTCTACCTTTCCCCACCTTCTGTTTCCTTAACAGATTAGTGAAGTTCCACTGTAAAAGAATGAAAACAATTATAGTATGCATAACCAAATCACTGATCTCTTTGCCAAGTTTCATACAAATGCTGCATTTTTTTTTGCATAGTAAAATCATAAAATTCATGTTGTTTATATACAATATGGCCAGTAATACAAATCTATCACAAGCCATACAGAAAAACATACAATACTAAATTATTTACTGGGAAAGGATTCATGGGATACTTGCTTAACTTTGCAGACATTACCATTATTGAATTTTCAAGAATCATTTTGCATTGCTTTTCATATGATATACCCTTAATGAAAATTAAAATTAATAATCCAAAGAATAGCTGGATCCCTTCTCTTATAAAAGAGACCAGTAAAAAGTTACTTAGCAAATTTCTTAAAGACTGAAGTATGTCAAGTGAGTAATAAAATGTAATATGTAATATAATCAATATAAGAAAAGCCTACAATAATGTAATTGGGGCAGCAAAAAAAAAAAAAAAGAATTACATAATAACAAAAATATAGACTTTTTAACACACTAAGTCAATGACTATGTGGAATCTTATATAAGAAAAGCTAGGGGCAAACAAACCTAATATAAAAGCAGCAGCAGTAGTAATAGTTGCTAATCTTTTTAATGATGATCATACAAAGATTGCTGACAACTTACTAAATAAACACTTGCCTCAGAAAAAAAAATAAGCATGTGCTCTTTATTCAGCAAAAATGTAGGGATAATACTTTTAAAACCTGTATCTGAAACAGAAATTGTAGAGATAATATATAAACTTGATATCAAGAAGTCAGCTGGTCTAAATGAGGTGTCAGATTTTATGTAATCAAAAGATGTTACTTAAACATTATAACATTATATGTAATGCATTATCAACCTGTCATTGTGAACTGGTTGTTTTCCTGATGAATGAACAGTGGCAAAGATTAAGCCATTATATAGGATCAGAAGCAGAAATTAGAATCTATAGACTAGTGTCAATACTTTCCACTTTCTCAAAGATATAGGTGAGTAATGCACAAAAGATCAACCTCTTTTCTAAATTAAAACAATATATTGATTTGTGCTCAACATCAATATTCTAAAGGTAGGTCTACAATTTCAGCAGTGGTGACATTCATTAAAAATGTTTATGAATCAATGGATAGGAAATATGTTATTGTAGAATTGTTTTTGGATTTATCATAGGTTTTCGACTTGTAGGCAATGATAATCTGTACAAAAATGGATACACTTGGAATAAGAGGAGTTGCATTTACATGGTTTCAATCTTACCTTTCAAATTGGAAGCAAAATGTAGAAATTGCAAACATAAACAATGAAACTAATAACTGCTTATCACAGGAAAACAAAGTAAAATATTATTTCCCCAAGGATTTGTGCTGGGGCCAATTCCATTTTTAACTTATATTAGTGTCTAGTTTTACTTAAACCTGGGAAGTGTATTTTTTTTTTCTTTTTTTTGGCTGAAGGACCAGTGGTTTATCATCAGAACAGGATATTAATAATATTAGTTCTAAAGTAAATGGAACCATCAACCAGTTAATTAATTTGAAAGAAACACCAATTATCAATAAGGATAAAAGAGTGGGGAATTTTATTCCATCATAATAAAATTGTTATTAAGCCAGTTATTAAGTTTCAGGATAAAGTAACAAACTATACAAGACATTCCAACTTTTTGGAAGCTTGGTTATATGAAAAATTAAAATGGTCACCACATACTAAAGCATTATATATATTGAAAAAGAAAAAAAAATACGCTCTGCTATCCTTTATGACTGTTTATACACATATTTTAGGTTTAAAATTTGTTAGAATACTATATTCTGCATATTTTATTCCATATTAACATAGAGTATAATCTGTTGGAGTATAAATGCTGACATGGCCAAAAAGAGCAATCAGAGCTGTAATGCAGGTCCCTACAGGTACTAGTTGCAGACCAGTTACCTGTTCCATGTATGAAAATGTTTTATTTATAAAAATAAATTTTGGTCTCTTTACTATCAATGCAGATGTTCATATATATATAACACAAGAAATAAATCATATCTGTTTATTGCCCATTGTAATACAAATTTATGCTAAAGTAGCTTCATCCATACTGGACTTCCTATATTTAATGATCTTCAAAAGACCTGCACTAGACAGATTTGGGGACATTCTGAGCTCATATCTAATTGACCATTGTTATTATAGTTTACAAGAATTAGTATTAGTAAATAGTATGAACAACTTTTCTATACATATAAGAACATTAACTACTTTTCCTCTTTTGTGAATCAATCGGCTTATTTCTCATAGGCTAGGGAGAATCAAATATGCATTGGCTGGTAGTTCTATAAGTTGATGTTTTTAAACCTGTTTTAATATTGTTCTAATTTGAATACTTATGTCTGCATCAGATGTAATTATGTTTTATCTGGAAGTTATATATTTTAGTAGTATGATTGTTATAATTATATAACTAATTTAGTGCACATTTCTTATCCTATATCATTTGTATGATCAAATGGGTGCATTGAATAAATATGAATTTTAATATAAACAATTTTCTATTTTATTATCCATCTCATTAATGCTGGTAATTACTACTCTAAAATGTACATATTGCTGCTGAAATTTTACATTTATATATTAAACCCCCCCCCCCCCTTTCTGTATAATTTGTGTTTTCTACAAGATTTCTTCACCAAAATCTAACAACTGTTTTCTCATACCTCATAATTACAAAAATCCATTTCAGTGTTCTTTCTCCTTCCACACATCCCTATTTCAAATCTACTCATATCTCAAATCTGCAACTTTGTTTTATTCTTAAGATGGAAACCCACTTCAGATTTCAACATGCCTCTAATCTGCCACTTCACATACTATAGTTTGCATTTTTAATTTCCCTTGCCAAAATTGGTTTTATACAAACACCAACTGCTAGCTGTCACATCTGGAAGTTATGTTCCTACTCTTATTTAATGTAGGAGTGACATTCTTGTTTCCCATTACACTCCATATTGAGCTACAATCTGCAATGTCGTTAAATCGAACACCAGAAAAGTATGTTCTAATTCAAAAGAACTTTCCTTAGGAACTACATTTTTGTACACTGTTGTTACCATTCTTAGTAAGAAAGGTAGTTTTTGTATGCTCTGCACTTTAAGCTTACTTTATAAAATAAATAAATATATATATATATATATATATATATAAAAGAGAGAGGATTTAACATACTTTATTTGCTCCTTACGTATTAAATGAAACTGTCAACTCTCAATGTTTTCAAGGGGAAACCAGCTACCAAAGTTAAGTAGCTACTTATATGCAAAAGAATACATTTTCTAAAAGACAAGACATTTTAAACCATCTATTTTCCTAAATATATATTAAACTGATTAAAATGTTAAATAAAAAATCAACACTTAAAATTTAATTTTTATGCTCAAATTTGCAAACATTTAGTTAAAAGTAGCACCATTTCAGAGTGCTTGGTTCCCATGATGCACTTTCATTATATTTGTTTTTCTTCCCTCCATTACTTCTTTATGGTTTACTATTATCTGCTAATCAATATTTAGAGCTTATGGACAATTAATTTGATGACTATAAAGAATGGATGTTAGATAATCTTTGTGTTATATGATCCATAGGCCAGAAATGGCAAAATACTACATTTCTGTCCAATGGGCTTTTCATGCTATTAGTTGACAATGATAGTTGTAAACCTTTTCTGGTACAGTACATGCTTTATTATTTTATAACTATCTTTAACCTTACCTTTTTAATTTCATCCTGTAATCTTTTCTTGTCCTGTTCAAGAGAACTGCACACTGTTTCCATTTTTGCTAGCTGCTCCTGGACATCAGACTTTTCTAGCAAAGTTCTCTCAAGCTCCAACTCTAAATCACCTGCATATCCAAGTACGGAAGAGTCATAAGTTGATAGTCACAAATATCCTGACTAATTGCATGCACATTCTGAGCAAAATGAACTTAAGAATTGCATAAACATGGTTTTCAAGTGTTGCAGTATAAAACATACCAGAGTCGTACATATATTTTCAGCTCTGGAAATATTAAGAACACAGTAACCACAAGTCACCAGTAACATTAATACATAATTTCACACATACTACAATAAACTAACAATGAATGTGCATTGCATGATGTAGAAATCTATAAATGCAGAACAACTATAATAGTGAACAGATGAAAGAAGGAACAGCTTCAAAAGGAAAAAAATCTGTGATAATATATCTCAATGAGAATCAACATCTATAAAGCACAGCCCCTACCTGGACATTCACTTACAGCATGCAGCTGCAGCCAGTTTTCACTGCATAAGTAATACACCTTTGTAAACATTAAATGTTATTTGTGCACTTGTATTCCCATTAGGGTCAATCACCAATCAAATTACTTGACATGTAGTGCATCCATGTTTAGGGTAATTTTTTTGGTAGACTATATAGATGATATGTTTTATATTTTGATGCTATATCTCCAGTAGTCCATATTATTTCTGTTTTGTTATGATTGTTCATTTCAATTATTATTTTAAATCATACTTTGGCATTTTCTTTATTTTTTTTGCTATTAAAATTTCACTAGCCATTTGTTTTTAAATAGGGGGTATACTGTTCATTCTGATATATTGCCTGGAGTTACATATTCCTAATTTAAAACCGTAATATTTATATTCTTATTAAGTTAAACAAATTTAAATTCTGTCTTTTTCTAGTATTGCAATGCAGTATTTATGGGATTTCGGTTGACTCTTAAAAGAGAATTATTTAGGGGGAGGGTCATATTGGGAAGCATGCCAGAATTGTTACTTACTTTGCACCATCCAGGAAAAACATGTGGTTTAAAAAAAGAAAAAACCCTTAAACCTGACTAAATATTTAGGAACTGATTTTATGATAAAATTACCTATGATAAATATATACAGATAATTTCCAAAAATGTTAAGTATAGTTAAAAACACTGTGGGAAAGAAAATGGTAGCTGTTTAGATATGCTGAATAAAATGTACACCATTTATGTAGAACTAGTTATTAAATTAGGAGGTGAAAGTAAAATAAAATTTCAAATTAGAGACACTACAAAATAAGATGTTCAGACTTATTCTGGCATGATTAAAAACAACTCCAATACCTGCATTACAATGATAAACAAAGCATATTTATTTTTCTTTTTAGACAATTATCAAAATACTTAGGTATAGAAGTGTTAAGAATGGTATAGTATGGAATCATTTATCCATTTCTGGTATTTGGAACAGAAATCTGGAAGGCTACAACTCTAACAAATATAATTAAATTACTGGTATTGCACAAAAGAAATCTAAAATGTTATTAATGAATATATACTTACTGTAGTATCTTTATAAGTATACAAAGTTATTGGAGTTGCTTGAGTGAGCCCAAAGAGGTCGGACATGTAGAGTGAATGCTTGTGAGTGCTGGAAAGATGGATGTTGCATTGCAGTCATATAGAGCAAGTATCAAGCAGTTCAACAATCAAAAATTTAAAAATACACATAAAGAAATGGGCTACAGATGATAGCTTCTAAAAGGTATTAGTGCTGGCAGTTCAATTAGTAACTGGAGGAGTAGAATAAAACCCAGGACAAGTAATGGAGGAAGTGAAGGATATGTTTAGGCCAATAGCTGAAGATATAAAGGGAATTAAAAGCAGGAAGGCAAGAATAGAATAAAAATGGAGAACAGAATGGAAGATACAAAACAGAAGATCAAACAGCTCGAAGGAGGAGCTATAGGAAAATGCAGGAAAAAAATAATTAAATTGGAGAGATCGGTGGATGCAAGCAGGAAGCTGAATGTAGTGATTTTTGGAGTGAAAAAAATATGAGATAAGAAGATATGCAAAGAAGTGGAAGAAATTATTGAAAGAAAACTGGACAACTAACTGGATGGATGGGACATTATTGGAGTGGTAATATATCCTAAACTTAGGTATTCATTTTTTACACTAAACTCCATTTACTTACATAAAATAAGATGCATTTTTCGAGAATCTCTCCCATCTTCAGTTGCTCACTGAACTGCCGTTACTCAAAACGATGGATAGATACCCAGATGCCAACTTAGGTACATCCGGGTGTCTAGTTTTGAGTAACGGCGGTTCAGTGAGCAACTGAAGATGGGAGAGATTCTCCTGAAATGTGTCTTATTTTATGTAAGTAAAAGGAGTTTAGTGTAAAAAATGAATACCTAAGATTAGGATAAGTTTGTTGACATCTTGGAAAGCTAAGAAGTGCCGATAATGAAAACAAGGCATTTAGGATATAACTTACACATTATTTCAATTTCGATCTTGGGGACCAGGATCATGCCTGGACACCCTATGTGAGTAGTAAAGGATGTAATACAAACTGACTAGGTGGTTAAAGGCAAAAAAGAGTATTTATCTTTCGGTGTATAAATTGGTGTGGTAAGAACAAAAATCCACGAATATAACTTTTATCTCTGCTTAATATAACCGAGTTTTCTTCAAAAAATAAGCAATCCATTCAGTATCCTAATCTCCCTTCGACTATAAGACCAATACTTAATGAAGAAAATGTACCATTTCCCATCCCACCATCTATATGGCAAGAAGAATTGGAATCATACAAAACATCATCTGAGGATTTGCAGCCCTCTTCATCAAAAGATAATATTGGCATTCCACATGAAGAGGAAGAAGAAAATAATTTGAACTTATTTAAACTGCTGGTTGAGTTTCTAGGATCTCATTTTTTGGATAAAGCTACTAAGGATTCAGTATTTAGAAACAGAAATAAGGATTTATTACCATAATTCACAGTTACAGATTCTGGAGTTTATGCATGCAGTGATGTGAATGGGCTGATATTAAAATTAGGTATTATAATACATAATAATGGAGAGTGGTGCTTGTTAAAGATGCTTCTAAAATCAGTCTAAGTGTTTTGTTATATAATGGCAATTAACTTCCATCTATACTTATAGTAATGAAGGAAACTTAAAACATGTCATATTCTTGAAGCCATTAAATATGAAAACCTTTTTTGGAATATTTGCAGGGATCTTAAATTTATTAGTGTACTATTTGGAAAGCAGAATGGATTCACTAAATATTCTTGTTTTATGTGCCTTTGGGACATACATGATATGCAACAACACTACATAGTCAAGGAATGGCTAAGAACAAAAATTTTGCTCCAGGACAACATAATGTAAAATTTAAAATTTTAGTTGATCCACAAGCTGCAGGTGGCTGAGGTCATTAAGGTGCGGACTTGTGAGCGGGAGGTCTGGAGTTTGATTCTCACCAGGACCATCCTCACTGATCAACGTTTTTTCCAGGTTTTCCTCAGTCCTCATAAATGGTAAGGGGAGGTACCCTAAACTTAGGCCTGGAATGCTTCCTTCCTTTAAAAAAAAATAAAATCCTTCCTAATATATCATTTCATGTATCATCAGTGTCACCACCTTTGATGCCTCATTAGTTAAAACTGGCATAAAAAACACTATCCCCCCCCAAATCTAAACTCATCCATAAAATATATTTTTTCCTACTTTACACATTAAATTGAGGCTTATGAAGAACTTTATGAAAGTTTTGGACAAAAAAGGTAAGAGGTTAACATTTTTACAAAAAATGTTCCCTGGTTTGAGTAATGCAAAATTGAAAGAAGGAATATTCATTGGACCTCAGAATAAAAAAGTGATGTGTGACCAATGTTTTTTAGAAAAATTAACTCCAAACAGACTTGCAGCATGGGGAATCATTAAAAGTATTGTGAATGGGTTCCTAAGCAAAAAGACAGAAGAAAAGAGTGATGAACTAGTTTAGAGTCTCCTTCAAAATTATAGGAATTTGGGTGGCAGGATGTTTCTCAAAATTCAATTCTCCATTCATATTTAGATTTTTTCCCTGAAAATTTGTGTGTTGTAAGTGACAAACATGGGGAATGCTTTTATTAAGACTTTTACAGTTGGAACAGCATTATAAATGGAGAAGGGATCCATTCATGATGAGTGATTACTGCTGATTCCTACAAAGAGATGACACTACAACACATAAGAGACAAAGCATTTTAAAGTGATTCCTGCCTTTTACCATGTAAACATAAGTATCCATTTATATAACATAGCATGAAGGTATTTTATTTCCAGTATTAATGCCATTATAATGTTTAAGCATTCTGCATTAGATATTAAGAATGTGGAACTAATTAGTATCAAACTTTTCAGAAGTGTAATAACTGAAAATCTGAAGGTGCTGCTGAAAAATGGGTTAATTTTTTTTAATTCAGCATGGCAAATATACAAATAATAGTAATGTTTAATTTTCGCACAACTAGAAAAGCTCATAATTGTTGAACAGTGCTATCACAGGTTGAACAAAGCTAAAATTAATAAGCATTTATTTCATAATGGTACAATATTTTTTAACAAACTACCTCAAAGTTCAAAATTGACCAGCAGTACAGATTAGAGAAAAAAACTTAAGAAGCTACTGATAAGAAAATGTCTATATAGAATAGATGAAATATATATAAGTGCTTGTTAATGGACTGTATAAAATGTGTTTGTAAATTTCATGTGAATTTTGTACAATATTTGAAATGTATATTATGTATTAATCTGTAACTATTCTGTATATATTTGCATTATAATACTTCATCTATATAATTCTTCTATACTATTGTTGTTTTTATATAATTCTCTTGTATTTACTTTTTTATTACATTTATTTCTCTATACTTTTATAAATAACAATGCTCATACTTGTAATATATCAAATCTATGAGCAGTTGTTTTTCTTGTTATTATTACAATTAAATAACAACAACAACAACAACAATAATAATAATAATAATAATAATAATAATAATAAATATTGTTATAATTATTAATAATAGTTATTAAATAGTTATTTTTATGAAGAAGAAGAAGAAGAAGAAGAAGAAGAAGAAGAAGAAGAAGAAGAAGAAGAAGAAGAAGAAGAAGAAGCAGGAGGAGGAGGAGGAGAACAAATATAATCTACACTCATTGTTATTGATTTGATTTATTTATCGAAGCTCTTTAACATCTCAGGTCATCAGCATCCCATTCAATTCAGGGCATTAAACAGCAAACAGCTGCTCAGAGGCCCCTTCTTTAAGGCTTGAGGTTCTTTTTTGAGTCATAAATGTACGACACCGGACTCACAGCTTTACTTCCCTTCCAAAGGAAGCTATACTTATGATTTTTATGCCTGAAAAAATCCATTAATACTGGCCGGGTTTAAACCCACGATCTTGGGTCTAGAAGGCAAGTATGGTTACCACTACACCACCAGGATCGACTAATCTGTAATCATGACCAGATGCTAAATAGAATTCTAATAAATAATTCTGTATCAATAGGACCAGTAAAAATAACAATCGAGAGTGGAAACATCTAGATTGCCCAGCACACAAAAGACATTCGAGGCGACTCAATTTGTGAAAAAAGTTCAGTTGGAATTGTTTACTTGTACACAAGGGCCTGTGAGTGCTGCATCGGTGAAGTTGCGCTGTGCCCTTCGTGACAAAAAGTCAGACTGCTCCACGAAAATGCTCACCATGTTGCGGCTTCTGTCCGAACCACAATCGTGAAATTTGGTTGGGACACTCACCATATAGTTCGGACTTTCATCTATTTTGGCCCATGAAAATACTCCTGGGCAACCAAAGCTTCAATTCCAATGAAGAAGTGCGATTGCGAGTGCGCAGAAAGCTATATTGCCAAAAGACGGAGTTCTACGAACAGAATATATTTAAACAAGTGCCACGATGGGAGAAACGTGTTTAGAGACTTAGCTCCTTTGTTGAAAATTAGCTAAGGGATGTAGCTCCATTGTGTATGAATTATTTTAACTATTAAACTCTTTTTCAAAATGTGCATTATTTAAAATTCACTCTCATAAATAATAATAATAATAATAATAATAATAATAATAATAATAATAATAATAATAATAATAATAATAGAAAAATGCAAAATTACCTTCAGTTGCAGTAAAAAAATTGTCTTGCTTCTGGAAATTCATGTCAGTAGTAAAAACGGGAATTAAACATGTTAAAAACAAAGTCTATGCACACCACAAAAAAAAACTAATTTTAATGAGAAATTTTTTAAGTAAATTACTAATTACTGAACTGCACAAAAAAACAAACCTTTGCTTATTTTACTGACCATTTTCTACTCTTATGAACTTAAGATATTAAGCTTTCGCAAAAGATTCGAGAGTTTAAAGTAACGGTCCTTAAAATTTCCTCACCTACTGACTCTAATGCTTTTTTGCAATACCCTTTTTTCTGTTTTCTTTATTTTAATTTTCTGTCTCCTTATACCAGATTATTCAAGATTTCACCATATACCAATATGAATGATGAGAAAAGGTTTCAATGCCTAAAAGTCCTATTCATCTAAGATTATGTTATTCTAATACCATCCTAAAGTGGGCCATTACTCATTTTGATTAGCTAAGTGCAATTATACATTATTTTAACCAACCTTTATTCTTTTCTATCTGGGTTATGAGACCATCAGACTCCATTTTCTGTTGTTCTAACATGTCACGTGCTAAATAGGCTTTGTTAATTTCTTCTCTTAATGTTAGAAGTTCCTCTCTTAATCTACTGCAACGTTCCTCTTCTGCCCTTAAATTCATTTCCCTAGAAAATAACACAGTATGAAACAATGCAACCAAGAACTTGCGTATGCTGTTGCTACTGTTCAAGCAACTAACCTAAGTTCTGCATCCTTATTTAATCGATCCAGTTCATTATGCAAGAAGAGCTTCTCATCTTCAAGGATATCATTAGCTTTCTGCAACTTTGTGTGTGACTTCTGAAGCTTATCATAATCTGCATTTAGTGATTCAAGCTGTAAAATAAATATCTTACATTAATAAAAGAATGAGAGAGATATAAAGATGGTTAAATTATTCTAAAGACTCAAATGCATTAATTCACATGTTTTTTTTTTTTTCAAAAAAAAAAAAAAGTCAAGCTCTTACCATTGCATTTATTTCTAGTCTGTTCTTATCCAAAGCATTCTTTTCACTTCTGATTGAATCAAGTGCTTTCTGAAGCAAATCCTTCTCCTGTATCAACTGCGAGCAATGTGAACGACAAGAATCAAGCTGATTTATTAGTTCTGTTAGTTTGTTTTCCAACATCTGCTGACCATCTTCTGCACTTTCACATTGTTTCTTAAATATTACAAGTTGTTCTTTATTTAACTGAAGCTTTACCTAGGAACAAAGTGTCACAGACAATCACTTTGGAATAGAACTAAACAGAATCTTTAATGCACTGTCCTATATAATGACAAGTAATGCTTTTATTCTCTGCATAGTGAGTTTCTGTTTTCCTTGGATTGCTCAGCACACACTATGATGGCTAGCAATTACTATAAAAGTGTAAAGCTGAACATAAAAGTTTTTTTTCAGTGAAGTTATTTAGAACACTCTTTATGGCTTCACTTACTGGAGATTTAATCAGGACATATTTCGTCCACATCCTCAGATGAATAGTTTAATAGCTGAGGTTGTGGACGAGGATCTACAAAACATGTCTGAATAAATTTCCAGTAAGTGAAGCCATAAAGAGTGTTCTGAATGGTTTGACTCAGAAGAGATATTTTAATGCGTATTTCACTGAGTTAAATTCCATATTAAATTAATATTGGAATAAAAGTTTTATTTCTGATATTAAACTGACTTGGAATAAATGCATTAAATATCTTACTGAAGGATGACTAAAATACTATGATATTTAAAAATAATGGCTAAAGTTAGTTAAATTTGTAGATATAAAACTATTAAAACACTTGCTTCATTGATGATGATGATGATGATGATGATAATGATAATAATGATGATGATGATAATAATAATAATAATAATAATAATAATAATAATAATAATAATAATAATAATAATAATAATAATGTGTACAAATGAACATAAAACCCATTAAGGGAAAATACTTGTGATATCACAAAATAAAAAAAAGTTAAACAAGTACAAAATCAAACTCCATGACTGATCATTGAAGTAATCTAAACAACACTTTTAGAAGTAAACTTAAGTCATGATACAAGAGCCTAGAATGAATGAATGAATGAACGAATGAATGGTGTTTAACGCCCGTTTTTACTACAGAGGTACCACAGGCGGTGGACACTGGTGATGAATGAAATGAAATGATATATTGGGAAAGGATTTTATGGAAGGAATTGTTCCAGGCCTAAGTTTAGGGTACCTCCCTGGCATTTGCCATTTATGAGGACTGAGGAAAACCTGGAAAAAACCTCAGTCAAGAAGGACGGTCCTGGCGGTATTAGAACCCAGACCTCCCGCTCACAAGTCCGAGACTTAACGACCTCGGCCACCCGTGGCGGTAAAAGAGCCTAGAAGATTTGATAATATAAATGCTAGCCATGAAAGCCCTTGAAAGCAACACCTGTAAATGTAATTGAGAGTAACATTTATTTGTCAATAGACTTAGTCGTGCAAGTTTCTGACATTGTCAAGAGCTAATTACAATATTTATTCCCTAATATAGTTTATCAATTGTATACTCATATATGCACTACATGCAATATTATTATAAGATTTAAGTTTATTGAAAACAATTTCATTTTCCAAATTATAGCTTATAACTAGTATTTACATATGCACACTAATACATAATGTTATTGAGACTAAGGTACACATGAACAAATTTACTTTTCTCTAATTACATCTTATTCCTTGTATATATAAAATTACAAATATACAAAATTTGGTTACACAAATATATGATTAATATTAACAAGTTTAAATTTATCGAGTAATACAAGATTATAGTTCATCAAATCTGTACAGGCAGATATCTTTTAAGCTCCTCTTTAAATATGGTTTCTTTCATTAGTTTAAGATTTTCAGGTAGAGTATTGGAAAACAGTATAACTCCTTTGACAAATGGGTCTCTCTTTCTTCATTTTCTATGCACACCAATTCTATGGATGTATAACAGTCCTTATTGTAGCTAATGGTATGCATGTACTTATATGTAAGTAAAACATTTCTACACATATAAAAAATTCTTAATAGCTTAGGAGTTTTAAATATGGGCCTGCATGAAGTTTTGTCAATTTTATGAATAATTCTGAGGAAACCTTCTTGCAAGGTCAGTACTCTGTTTAATTATTGATGGCTATGCCACCCCAATGTTATCCAAATACTTACAAACATTACATGGTATTACATTGAAAATGAAAATAGGAACAAAAATGTAATTACACTACTTAAAGAAGCTGGGGAAAAAATTAACTGAAAATAAAGCAGGTGTCATCCCTACAGCTAGAGATACAAAATAAATTTAATTGAAAAAGAGTTTGAAGTAAGTACTTTTCATATATATAAACCAATCTAACATTAATGCAAAAAAAAAAAAATTCCAGTATAACAACAGTATTATTACTTGGCATATTTAACGTATCATCTCCACCCTTCTCCCAAATGTTGAGCCCTCCAGAAATCCTATTTATTGAAATCCAAGTTAGATTATGGAAATGCTTTCTGTGTGTTATAAACCAGATAGTGCACCATTCCCTTATAATTTGTTTTTATGCAATCTACAGTTTATAGACTTTTAAAAACATTGGACCCAATTCCCATCCAGGATTAACAGAATGATGTGCTTCAGGTGACAGTCCAGAAGATAGAAGTAATTGTTACCGTGGGTTTAAATTCAACATTAGAAACTCTAGTGAATTCAAAGAATGACTACATATGCAAATAAGACTTTTAGTAGAGGGACCCTATGGATAGAATTTGTGTACTGCTTAAAAGCTCTGAGGTATAAGCAGTAGTTCAGTTGGATAAAGCATGGAACCGTTTGGATTAAACATCTAGGCATATTAATGCAAGTTTGAATCTTCAAAATTTAGGGGTTTTTTTTCTTTTAAAATCCAGACTTTGTTTACTATCTAAAACTTAGGTATTCATTTTTTATACTGAACTCCATTTACTTACATAAAATAAGATGCATTTTGGGAGAATCTCTTCCATTTTCAGTAGTTCACCGAACCGCCATTACTTGAAATGATGGCTAGACACCCAGATGTTCCTGTGGTGGCCTCTGTTGGTTGAAGTAAGAAGTCACTGAGTTCATCCATAGGAGGAAACACGAAGTTCATTGGGTTTTCTCTATTTTTTCATATGAAAAATTTTTCCCAAGTGCATAACTCCATTGGGTTGTGAAGATGTTTCAGCAGTTTAATTTCCAGTTTTATTTCATGGTTTTTGGTCCAAAAGTGAGCTGCTACTGCTGATTTATCTTCCTGCTTAAACCGAATATCCCTAAAATGTTCTTTCCTCCGAATTTCCAAATTTCTCTTTGTTTTGCTAATGTAGCTCTGCTCACAATCTGCACATTTTATTTTGTAAATTCCTGATTTCTGTTCTGTTGGTATGGAGTCCTTTAATATGCAACCCAATAAATTCTTGATGTTGTATTTGTTCCTTGGGACTAACATTATCCCAGGTTCTTTGAAAATTTTCTTGAACTTGTGGTAAATTGGATAGTAGGTGAAACTTTTTAATTTGTATTCTTCTTTTGTGTTTTTCAGTGTGGAAACTTCTCTTATCTCTTTTTGTCTTTTAGATTTAATGATAATTTTTATCACTGTGTCTTTGTTGAAACCATTGATTATAGCTGTCTTTATTATCTGTAGGTATTCTATTTTGTACTCTGCTTCTGTGGGTGGAATATTCATCAATCTGTGTGCCAAAATGTGAAATACAGAATATTTATGTGGAATGGGGCTATAACTCTCATTTTTTATGTAATTTTCTCTGTGTGTTTCTTTTCTGTAAATTCCAAAATTCAAACCAGCTCCTTTTCTTATAATTTTTAAACCTGGAAATGGTAGCCACCCATTTCTCCCTTCTTCTATCATAAACTGTATAGATTCAGTTGCAAATTAAGAAGTTTCAGGGCACCTATTGAGTGTTTCTTCGGCATTATTGCAAAAATGTCATCCACATACCTATACCATGACTTGAAAATTAAAGGGAAGGCTTTTGTAATATGTATTTCAAATGAACTCATGAATAACTCTGTTAGAAAAGGTGACAAAGGATTTCCCATATTTAGGCCTGAAACTTGTTGGTAATTTTGTTGAATGCAAATGTTCGTAAGTTTCAATAAGTCTTCTATTTCTTTTTTTGTTAAATTTATTGGTGTTAACCATTTCTTTAGCATAAGCATAATTTTCTCTGTAGGTATGCTCAGGAATAAGGCTTTTACATCAAATGATACCATTATATCTCCAGCTGTAATTCTACTATTTTTAAATTTTTTGACTAGATCGACTTAATTTTTAATGCTCAAACATTGGAATCTCTTAAAAGAATTGAAAACTTTGATAAATTTTCTTGCTACCTGGTATGTTGGTGAATTTATATTATTTATTATTGGTCTCATGCTGTTATCATTTTTATGTATTTTAGGTTGTGCCTAAAGCCTGGTTAGTACTGCATTACTCTGTGTGATATTCTGTTTTTTTTCAGCAGTGGATAGTGTTTTGACTTCATTTAATGTTTTGTTTAACATCTTATTATATTTATTGAAAGGATTCTTTTCAATTGGTTTGTAGTCTTTTCCTTTTAACATAGCTTCAACTCTATTTATGTATTCCTTTTCATCTAAAATGGCTATTTTATTACCTTTGTCTGCTTTTGTGTATATCACTGGTTTTTCTTTTAGTTGTTTTAATGCCATTCTGTAATTTATTGATTTCTTTCAGTGTTTTATGTTCTCCAAAGCTTTTTTGCATTTACTTTTAACGAACGATTTTTGAACTAAACAAAAGGGAAAAATCTTATCCCATTATCTTCATCAAATTACTCTCACATGCATTAAAACAGCAGGCAGGCAAGAGTACCATATTTCTGAAATGGATATATCTACTGTTTTCTGTTTTTGCTTAAACCAAAGGCTGGCTGGATTTATAAGGCCAGCTTTTAATAGGTAAGCATAGCAATATTGACCTAATTGACTTCAGGAGTTTGAAGGGATGCCTATCTCAAAAATTATAATGCACTGGTGGACCACATGGTATAAACCCTCAAAATAGGATATCTTTTTAACTTGGAAAATGCTCTTATTGGCATAATTTCTGGCTATGAAAATGTCATTCTCATGGGTGACATCAACATTAACTTGCTTAGATTTGATTTCCTCCACACAACTAAAAACTTATAACTTATTACTTATAACTAAAGCCATTTCTATAACTTAACCATTCTTCCCCTTCATTCCATATATCATACAAATTCATCAGAAACCTTATTAGACATCACAACCACAAAGAATACTGACATAGACAAATAGCAGCTCCTGGCATTTCCACATATGGCATAATCTTTGCAGTACCCTAAACATGTTCCCAGATTTAACATACAGACAGCTTAAAAACATTGACATGACACAGCTTATGACACTATTCCACTTCCATGGTACTCAGTCTGGAACCTACATATGACCTGTTACTACAGTTTTATAAAAAGCATGCACCCTTAAAGACTAAATGAATGACTACCTACTATCCCTGGATCACTGAGTCAATCTGAAAACTCATCAGAAAGAAGGATAATGCCTTTCACACATTCAAATGTAATAAAGCAGATGACAAATGGATCACATATAAACAACTTATAAACAGAACTACACAAATGATATGCAACTCTAAACTCAAATATACTGATACCTCAATACACCCTCACTTAATGCATGTGACTTATGGAAAAATATATGTTAAATGAGAATAGGACTGAGAAAAACAGCAATATCCCATTAGACACTCTAAATAACTAATTCATGAACTTTCTTCCTCTCAACTATGGACCATAAAAATTTTATTTCTTTTACATAGCTGACTCTGACACAAGACATTTCTCTAAAGAGTTACAACCAAGGCACAATAAATAACTATATTTAACAAAATCATAGGCATTATAGTTCCTACCCTGACCCACATATATAACTTTCTGAATACCAAGATTTAGAATTTAGGCAGATTACCAAGGTGAGTACAAATGTACCGAAATACAAAACTTTTATTTCTTCTTATTATGTATCAAAAGCTGAAGTTCTATCAACTTAGTAATAATAAAATTAAACATTCTTATTATCTGCCACACAATTTCATTCACCAATGCACTTAAACTCCTTTTGCTAACAGAATGTTCATTACAAACATAAGACAAGTGCTTATCATATATCTTTCTTGATTTCCTGTCCTTTTTATCATACTTTTGCATCATATAATGGCGGAACCTGTTTGCACCATTTCCTCTTTCTCCATGTCTTCATCTCCCAGAATATTCTTCATTGCAGCCACAATACATGATGGTATTCCACTTTTTTCCCCTCAATCTGGTCTTTACATATGGCTTTATAAGCTCCTTTGCCAACCCCAGAAAATTTTTTCTTCTTGTCTAATGATTTATCATTCCATTCAGGATGTTTAGTCTTCCATGTAACAAATACATTAACTCCTGCAAATATCTATAATGCTCAAAAATATAAAGAATGGCTATTTATTTGAAGTTCTGTTGCAGGAATATTCAGTAAGGGTGTAGGCTGCTTCTTTAGTATGATTGCAATGGGGTATAATACCTGGCATATCCATTTTCTTCATTGGCACAGTTATTATTATTATTATTATTATTATTATTATTATTATTATTATTACTATTATTATAGGAACTTAGAGGAATGACTGCTTTATTTTTTGGGCACATATGAGATGAGAATAAGGTCTTCATTGAAAGCAAACATAGATGACATTTTCTTCCTAGCAGGAGTAGGTTGAAGTTCTCAAGGAATTTGAGTTTTATTTTTTCTTATTGTCCCTGTAAGTAAGAATTAGTCTATGTTTCAATAGCTCTTGAGCTAATGAAACACTAGTGAAAAAACTACTGGTAGTAATTCTATGTCCTGATTTCAATGAGCTAGTAAGGGCTAACAGGACTCGGCAACCTGGATTATTTTCTTTTTTGCTGCTGTCTCTTGTTTCCCTGTACAAACTTGCATTTTTACAATATATGGGGTTTCAACATCATATAGCATCCATATTTTCACACCATGCTTTGCACCTTTTGATTTCATATATATATGCGGAATGGGCATCTCTCAGGGAAACCAACAAGTTATTCATCAACAGTTAGATGAGAACCTTGGTTTTAATACTTTTGACACTATGACCACTTCTCTAAAAGCACACAATTTATCACTCTTCTTTCATTCTTCACAAGTCTCTAAATTGTCAAATCTGATGAATTTAAAGTAGTTCAGCAAAACAATTTCTTGAAAATGATGCTTTGAAAATTTTCCATTCAAACAATGGATCTGTACTCCACAACACAGACAGAGGTTATCACTTCACCTTTAGTATACCCATAATTGAAAGCACATCTACAAATAAGAACATTTCTGTGATGTAACTTGGATGAATCTAAAGGCTGGTTACTATAAATTGCTTTTTGATTTGTGTAATTTACAATACTCTGAATTATTTTTTATTCATGGAATAACACTAATGCCTTACTTATTGTAGTAGCATTTTTAGATGAAGCTTTATGGCTACTTTTATTTTTCAATATGTCATCATTGTACCACTTGCTGTATCTCTTACAAGTTGATTCTCAGGTCATCCCACTCTTGAATATGTAGATGAGTCTAATAGCATTACATTGTGTTGGTATATTTATGCTTTCAGTATTATCATCACCATCAAACATCAAATTATCATCCACTATATTAGTTTCTTCAATAAATTGTCAGTTTCAGATGCTTAAAAAATAAGATCACTGTCATCAACATCATCTGCAAATTACATAATATTCTGGATTCTAAAGATTATACTTTTGTTTCAACATTTTTCATATGCTGGAAAATCAATAATAATGCTTCCTCAAGATAATATATCTCATTACTTACTGCTACAGAATCACTGATAAGTTAACAATGCTCATGAACTCTGCATTTTTCATGAAATTAAGAAATGTTGCACTGTTAAGAGAAGAAAAACACATTTTCAACAATTGAACAACTGTCATGCTTTCTGGAGAAGGGACAAAAATAATTAATTTAATTTATCAAGGTGGGTACAACTATACACAGCTTGATAAAGGGGCTTAGTTTTAAGTAAATTGATCTTTATTTTTATTTCTGACTGTATTATGATATTCAGAAATATATGTAGTTTGAAAATGTGGCTACAGATGAATTACACAGGAGAAGTTAAATGTATAAAATAATTAAAAAATGACAGCTCGAGTATAGTTGTATGCACCTTCGTATACAGAAGGTTAATGCCTTCCCCATCACATTGACATATCTGGAACTTGCAAAGGTCCCACCACTTCTGAATAATTTCTGACCTATCTCATCCTATGACTATAGACTGATTAGTATTCTTCCGACACTCTTGAAGGCTCTAGGATGCATTGCCTATAAACAACTTACTGATCACCTCAATATGCATAATCTTTTAGGCTAATTTTCAACCAGGATTTAGTAGTAACCACTGCTGAACTTTAATTGTTTTTAGTATAATTTTTCAATACTATTTACATTCACCTGCTCTATGCTAAATTAAGACAGATACATCTTTCTGAGAGCACAGTTATTTGGATGGACTCTTACCTTTGCAACTACCAGCAATGTGTTTCACATGATAATCAGCAGGTGTCCCCCAGGGTCTTTGTTATTGACGATTTATATACCTGACATGTTTACTATTCTCAAACACTGCACATATCACTTGTATGCATATGACATTCTTGGTTTGCAGTGCTCAATACTATTTATTCCTACTTAATGATGATCTCAAATCAATATATACTGGGGAAGAAAATTTGGATTAAAGCTAAATTCAGATAATAAAATTAAAGTCATTTTGTTTGGCTGGCAAAGACTGCTATCTGCCATCAATAACACTGCACTTCAACCTCTGTCCCTCAACAATACAATTACTTTCACTGATAAAGTAAAACTCCTGGTATCTACTTTGACTCCATAGTGAACTGGAATTTTCAAGTCAAACAAACTGGTAGAAACATCTTCTTAAGCCTGCATTCTTCTAAAAGACTAAGAAATGTTTCAATGTGAAACTTAAATTAAGGCTGTGTTAATGCCTTTTTTTTATTATTGTAACATTTTATACATTAGTCTATGTGCAGAGTTTTCAAAGAAACTTAGCCTGTTGATAACACATGCATTTGATTTATTTTTTAATATCTGTCATCATGATCATGCCTCAGAACAATTCCAATAACTTTCTTGGCTTTGTTTAAGGAACAAGTGATCATTTCAATTTATGTCTGCTATGTCAAATCATGAACAACTTTACACGCTGAGAGAGTTGCTTATTCCTTAGGACCTTATACACATTGACACCATGGTTATTAGTGTAGAAGAATCCTGTTTAACTAATACTAGATAACTAGTCCCATACCCTTCCCATCTCATTTCATTCTCCTTCCACTATCTGACAATAGTATTCTCAAGTATATTTCCTATATATTTTACACCCATATCATTTTTGTCTTACATTGTCTATGTATTTTCCCAGTTCCTTAATGTTTTCATCTGATTTTAAATTTAAAATTCTTCTATCTCTTATTTATCTGGTAAGTTTTCTCACTTTCATAATAGGAACTGTTCCCTCCAAAACTTGGTATGCATTTACATTCTAGTATACAATGCCAAGTACTAATCTGGTTCTTCACACATAGGACATTTCCCCTTAGTGTATCCATTTCTTAATCCACTTAAATATTTTACTCCTGTTCTAAACCATGCCAACCTTTCCCTTCCTACCTTATCACAAATTTCAATATATCTTTCTCTTCCCCACACATTTTTGGTGTACTATATAATTTCAGAGATTTTTTGGTGTTAAGACTTGCCCATATTTCCTGTTTTTCAATATCCTCAATTCTTATTTTTATCTCTTTCCAAAATCCTTTACCCAATCTTTCTCCTTTGTACCATACTAGTCCTATGGCTGCTTCTTGTAGGATATTTTGGATTTTAGATAACCAAGTTTCAAGTTTCTCTCCCCTTGATTTTTCCTTGTGCTACCAAACACTGATTAATATTATCCTTCTCTAGTCTCCCTATTCTACACCAATATTTCAATATTCATTCTATGATCTTGCTTTTATAGCCCAATCTTCCTAGTTTCATTAGGGCAACCTTGTTAAGTAAAGATTTAGGTATGCCTAGAATAATTCTACATAATAATCCATTTATCATATTTATCCCTTTCCATCCTTCATCTGGCCCCCAAATTTCTATTCCATATATCATTTTGCTCTCCACTATTGAGCCATATACTCTCTCTAACCATTTTACTTGCATATTTAGTATTTTGTTTACATAAGATTTAATTACACTCATGGCTACTTTTCCTTCTGCTACTGCTTTCCCTTTTTTTAAGCTTCATTTCCCATTGCTAAACAATCTAACACCTAAATAATCAGTTTTCTTGACAACTTCAATTTCTGTGACCTGCTATTACCATTTTTCCTGTCTTTTTAATTTGAAACCTTTTTTTCATAACCATAATCTTAGATTTGTTTTTATTTATCTTAAGCCCTCATTCTCTACAAAATGTGCCTATAGCATCTTATGATCGTTTTAATCTTACACTTGTTGAAGAACATTGTTTCAACCCTATACTTGTTAAAGAACCTGTTACCAAATCATTTGCAAAGAGCAGACCTGGTCTCTCTATATTATTTATTGTTGGCAAATGTACATTAACTTTGTTAATTTCTTCTAGAACATCATCAATAAACAGATTGAAGAGAACTGGGCTTACTTTACTTCCTTCTCTTAGACCTACATTGTTTGATATTTTTTCTGTAATGCTCCATCTTTCATTTTTAACACAAAATTTGTTTTCTTTATAAATATTCTGAATTATCTTTATAAAATACTGGCTTATTTCTTTCTTTCTTAATTTAATCCAAAGTGCTTTTCTAGAAATTGTCCAAATCTTTTTCCAAGTGCAGAAACAACAAATAGTTACTTTCTTTTTTGTTACTAAGATATTTATGGACTAATGTCCTAATTATAAAAATATTGTCAACTGTTCTTTTATCTTTCTTGAAGCCTCATTGAAATACTGAAATTTTCTTTTCTTTCTCTGTCCATTCTTGTAGCATTTTTGCTAACACTCCACTGAAAAACTTTCCAAATAATTGAAAGTAAACTAATTTCTCTATAATTTGCTGGGTTCTTAATATCACCTTTACCTTTATAAATTGGTGTAACAATTCCCAATCTCCAATTTTTTGGCATTTTTCCTTCTTCAAAGATTACGTTCAGTACTGCTCAGTATGTTTAATCTGTTAAGATCTTCTACCCAAGCTTTCCTACAATCGCCTGGTATTCCATCTATTCCACATGCTGTGTTAGGTCTTAACTTTTTAATTTGTTCCAAAACTTCACTTGAAGTAATTTTGCTATCTAACAAGTCTATTTTCCATATATTATCAATATTCAAATTATCTTGAATAACCAGTTTTTACTCCAAAAAGACCCTGAAAAAAACTTGCACCACTCTGTTGGTGGTACCACATAATCCCCTCCATTTCTTTTGCACATTTTACCTATTGTTGCCCAAATTGCCTTGTTGTCATTCTTCTTCATTGCCTGGTTTAAATTCTAGCTAAGCTTCTCTCCCCACTCTTCCTTTTTTACATCTAATAAGCACCTATATTCCCATCTTTCTACAAGGTAATTGCCCCTATCTGTCTCCTCTCCCATTTGTCTCCAATGTTTTAGCTCCCTCTGTGCCCTTCTTCTTGTATTTGCACATCCTTTATCATATCAGCTATCATTAACTCTTAATCTCCCCTCAGACACCTTCATTTTGTTTCCTGCTTTTTAACAGCTTCCTCTGTACTACTTCACATCTAAGTACCTTGTTCCTCGCTTTACACTTTTGAATTTCCAGCATAAGTAACACGTAATCGCAACATAACTTCATTCTATCAATACCAACCATATCATCAGACATCACTGTACTCAGTTTCTTTCTCAGTAGCTATTAATTGATCTTGGAATGTACTGTCACAAGATATTAGGAATAGTAGAAGTCTAACTACCTTTAAATCTATGTTATTTAGATATTTAATTAGTAAGCAGAACTAGGCACCTCAATTTAATATTGTTCATGTTAAATTAGTATTTCATATAAATGTTTAAAATGCTAAAGAATGTTAACTCTGCCAGTGTCTGTCATTTAACATAATACTTAATATATTTCTGGTTTATCTTATATTTGAAGGGTACAGGGGAAAAACAATCAAAGTGCACTATTTGAGATTTTGGTTCCAATGGATTGTAGGTATGTAGTACTATATTCTAAAACATTCATACAGGGAAAAACCATATGTAGTCCATAAAATTTGGCATAGAGAAAATAGTGTCCAGGGAAAAACAATCAGAGTTCTCTGTAAAATGGAAAAACAATCCACATATATTGAATGGTTGTAAATTTGTGTTACTTCAGAAGAGCTGGTTTAATGCTCATCAAGCTAGTTTTGTTTTTATTATTTATCTACCTATGCATGTTGTGGTTTATATTTTAAAGCTGCTATTTGACTGGAATGTTGTTCAGGCTAGGCTGTGTTACTGTTGTGTGTAGAATTTTGACATAGAATCAGGTGATGAAAATATCACAATTCATCAGAATAGACCAAAGAAAAGATCTAAACATGGTCAATTTAGTGATGCTAACAAACATATTAGATCAATGAGTCATATTCCTGGTGAAGATTGCAAATGTAGAAAACAGTGTTTCCTAAAAGTTGCAAAACAGGAACAAAATTTATTAATTCGTGAATTCAATTTGCTGATGATAAAAACATAACAGAGTGAACACTTGTGCTCTTTAATACCAATTTTACCAATGAAATGAATAAGACCACGGAAATCAGAAGAAGACAGCAACCTCAGAGACCATTCTTACTCCTACAAGGTATGGGGAAGGAAAAGCTATTGAAATTCCAATTTGTTATAAAACCTTTGTGAGTCCTCCTGATTGGAATGAGCACATCAGAAGATGCCACATGAAACCATCTCTATTCAATATCACTGAGTCTTCCAAAGATATTTTTAAATCTTGGTCTTCATTTCTTAATAAAGAATACAGAAAGACATGTCCAACAAAGATAAGAGAAATACAAGAAATTGTAGCTGACAAACTTCTTCCAGAACTATAATGAGTCAAAAAATCTACAATGGCTCCTAGCAATTCCATGTTATTGTTGATAAAATGTGCCATACACAGATTGATGATAAGCCTACCCTTTCCGATTAAGTTTAATTTCACTTTCCAAGGCAAAATACGATAAACTACAATGCCTGAAAAGATTCTATTCTGAAAATACTCAGCTCTATTTTTCAAGGTTACCTGTAATAGATAATGTATAATTTTTATTGAATGATTATTTTCAAGTGTTTCATTAATGTTCATATTTTCCTCAGAAAATATCATCTATGTATAATTTGGTACATTCCATAAAATAGTTGGACTTCATTTGTTTTTATCTACAAGTATGTGTATTTGACTTTTTGTTGTTAATTAGCATGACTGGATAACACATGACACAATTTCAAAAGAAGTTACTGTTAGAAAACTACTCTAAGAATTGTAATAGAATATATCTGTGCGTGCGTGCATGCATGTGTGTGTCTGATATGCTTAATTTTGTAGCATTTTTAAACTCTAAATTATTTCTGTAAAAACTAAAAAGTGGACTTTGATGTTTTTCCCTTGTACCCTTCATTTGTTTTGCTCTTACTGTATACACTTAGATTATTTTTACATAATATGTATATTAATATTTTTTGTTCTTTCTGTGTATTTTTCTTTATCTAATATTGTTCAGTACCATCTTTATCATCTCTCTTATCAATTTATATATCTATAATATCTCTTGTCTTTTATGAATGTATCTCTTTATTCATTGATTTATTTTATGTATTTGCTATTTTAATTAGGTTGAGGGTAAGAGAAGGCTTTATGGCCTTAACTCTGCCAGGCAAAAGAAACCATTATATTATAATCATCATTATTATTAATGTTGAAAGACTAATATAGGAAAAAAGAATCCAGAAATGCAGATGAGCTAGTGTAGGACCAAAGTTCTTGCTGTCATTGATATTCCATTTTTAGGGCATTTTCTTACAGTGTTTGTTATTCATAGACAAGAACTATCTTCTAGGTCCATACCACCTATCTAATTTTGTAATTATATTTTTCACATTTTACTAGAACAGTAATTAATTTTCCTAAAACTTTACTGATATAAAAGTAATTGTCCCTACTTTCCATTATATGAATTATTTACCAAAGTTTGTATAGGATTTAAGTTTTGTGGATTTATTTGTTAGATTACATTCTGGTATTATAAAAAATGGCTAGTAATTTAGTAATGTCTTTTAAGAGATAAATTATTATTAAAATAGTATATTATTATACACATTTCCTTAAGAAACTTGCAAATGTTTTTATTAAAATGTTTGATTATTTATTTATCTCCTGTAATAATTTTTTATATTCAGATAAGTTGTAAGTTGTGGAACTATATATTTTTACAGTATTTTTTGGGTTTTGTGTTCACTTGTGAATGACAATGAATATTTTGTGTTAACTCTTAAAGCATAATATTATACATAAAATACTAATTAAATGGAATTGTGTAACATAACTATATGTAGGTAACAGTAAAGACTTTGCATTATGCAGTAATGAAAGTTTTGCAAAAAATAAATTCATGTAACAATCATTTAGTTATCATATCATAAATATTGCAAATATTGAATTTATTTATTTCTTCCAATTTCTAATTTACATGCAGATATGTTCTTTAACATTTATATGTTATAGAACCAATTTCATGCAATTTTCACAAAACAAATATACATGTTAAAATCAAAGTAAACAATTTGCATTTTCATATTCTCAATACACGTAAACTTACTACTATTAAAACATTTAAATTGTCCACTTAATCACCCTCGCTTTAAGGAGTTGCATTCCTTTCTTACCCCATTTCAAGTGACACCAGGCTGAGTATATACATGTATTCACTCCTAAATAGTGCAATTGTCAACATTATTGTTCCCATTTGTCTTGCCCACCTTCCATAACCATTTTTGTCTCACCTTGCCTATGTATTTTCCAAGTTTCTTAATATTTTCATTTATTTCAGATTTAAAATTCTTCTGCCTCTTATTCATTTGATAAGTTTTTTCCACTTTCATAATAGGAATGTTCCCTCCAAAACTTGGTTTGCTTAATTCTAATACACAATACCAGGTACTGTCTAGTTCTTCACACATAGGACATATCTCCTTAATATATCTATTTCTTATTCCCACTTTATGTTATTCCTGTTCAAAACCATGCTAGTCTTTCCCTTCCTGCATTATCACAGGTTTCAATATATCTTTCCCTTCTCCACACATTTTTAGTGTGCTATATAATTTCAGAGATTTTTTGACATTAAGATTAGCCCATATTTCCTGTTTTTCAATATCCTCAATTCTTGCATTTAACTATTTTCAAAATCCTTTTCCCATTCTTTCCCCCTCATACCACATTAATCCCATGCCCACTTTTTCTAAAATATTTTGAATTTTAGATATCCAAGTTTCGTTTCGCATAATTTTTTCCTGTGCTACCAAACTCCGATTGATAATGCTCTCCTCTTCTAGTCTATACTACAACAATATGTCAGTACTCTTTCTATGACCTTGCTTTTATAGTCCAATCTTCCTAGTTCCGTTACAGCAACCTTGCTAGGTGAAGATCTAGGTAAGCATAGGACAGTTCTACAAAATAGACTATTTATCACATTTATCACTTTCCATCCTTTATCTGGCCCCCAAATTTGTATTTCATACATCATTCTGCTCTCTACTATTGACCCATATATTCTCTTTAAACCATTTTACTTGCATATTTGGTATTTTGTTTATACAAAATCTGATTACACTCATGGGCAATTTTCCTTCTGCTAATGCTTTTCTTTTTTGATCACTCCATTTCCCATTACTACACAGTATAACATCCAGGTAATCAATTCTGACAGATTAAATTTCTGTCACCTCCCACAACCATTTCTCTAATTTTTTTTTTAATTTGAAACCTTTTTTTCATTACCATAATCTAAGATTTAGTTTTACTTACCTCAAAACCCCATTCTCTACAAAATGTATCTATAGCTTCAAGCAATCATTTTAATCCTACACTTGTTAAATAACCTGTTACCAGATCATCTGCACAGAGAATTTCTGGTATCTCTATATTATTTATAGTTAGCAAATGTACATTACTTTAGATTGAAGAGAACTGAGCTTAACTTCACCCTTGCCTTAGACCTACATTGTCTGATAATTTATCTGTAACGCTTCCCCTTTTCATATTTAATACAAAATTAATTTTCCTTATAAACATTTTAAATTACCTTTACACAGTTCTGACTTACTCCTTTTTTTTCAGTTTGACCTAATGTGCTTCCCTAGAAATTGTGTCAAAAGCAAGTCCAAAAACAAAAATAGAGTCTATCTCTTTTGTTACCAAGATATTTATCAACTAATGTTCTAATTATAAAAATATTGTCAACTGCTCTTTTGCCTTTCCTAAAGCCTGATTGTAATGCTGAAATTTTCCTTTCTCTCTCTGCCCATTCTTATAGCCTTTTTATTAACACTCCAGTGAAAATTTCCCCAATAATTAAAAGTAAACTGATTTCCTTATAATTTGCTGGGTTCCTAATATCACCTTTATAAATTTATGTTACAATTCCCATTCTCCAATTTTTTGGTATTTTACTTTCTTCAAAGATTAAATTCACTATCTGCACCAATATCTGTTTAGGTCTTCTGCCCAAGCTTTCCAACATTTCCCCGGGATTCCATTTATTCCACATACCTTATTTGATTTTAATTTTTGATATGTTCCAGTACTTCATTTGAAGTAATTTTGCTATCTAAAAAATCTGTTTTCCATGGATTATCTTTAATCAAATTGTCTTGTATAACCAAAGTTTTTAATCCCAAAAGACCTTGAAAAAAAACTACACCACTCTATTGGTGATACCACACTATCTCCTCCCTTTCTTTTGCACATTTTGCCCATCATTGCTTTGTTATCATTCATTTTTGTTGCCTCGAAGTTTTTCTCCCCATTATTCCATTTTTGTCTCTAATAGGCACCTGTATCCCCCAACTTTCTACAAGGTAATTATGTTATCTATCTCCTCCCCTGTTGTCTCCAGCATTTTAACTCTCTCTGTACCCTTCTTCTTGTTTCTGAGCATTCTTTATCATATCAGCTATCATTCACTTTTAGCTTCTCTCAGAAACTTTCATTTTGTTCCCTGCTCTTTTGATGGCCTCCTCTATACTAGAAATACTTTCTTTAAATTTTCTACCCTCTAATGACATTGACAAATTTCTTTGCCCCCAAATGTTTCACTTCTTCATTTAACTTTGTATGAAACATTTCAGCTAAATCATTTTTCCATTTGTATATTGCAAATAAACAATTTCATTTGTGACAATATATATAAAATGCTTTAAATTATATAATTTTGTAATATAATATATAGCATTAAGACACATCTAAGTGACAATAAAGATTTGCAAGGGGCTAGGACAGGAGTGATAAATTTAAACAAACTAAGAGGAAGGATGCTAGAGGGCATACATCCAATATGTAGTAAAACAGATAGTTTATGAAATTATATTTCTTAATGTGAAAAAACAAATATTTTGAGACAAGAAATGTCAAAACATGGGGAAACTAATAATAAAACATGTGAATAAAACAATTTTAAAACCAAGTAGTGAAACAAATACTTAAGTCCAAAGAAAATTATTTAGGAGATGTAAGACAAAAATAGATATGGAAAATCAAGAAATAATGTCAATATATAAGTGAGGGTGGGATTAATTTTAAAATATGCTGTTAGTAGCTGAAGTGTAATGGAGGATTAGGAACTCCATATAAATAGGTATTTTTTTTTATTAAATTTTGCTTAATGAATGAAATCTCGGCCATTGTTCTAGTGATAGTTAAAGCAAGGAAAAGTTGTAGAACTTTACACAGATCAGAAACACTGCTGGCAATAGTAGGATTTTCAACAATTAATAATTCAATCAGTTCCTTTATTTTTGAAAGTTTATGAGTTTCTTCCATCACAATGGATTGAAAACTAATCAGTTGCTGAAGAAAAGCAGGAGATAAATCTATAGCATAATATTTGCAAAGTATGTTTTCCTGATAATTCTCTGAGAATTGACTAGTTACCTTCAATCTAGCCATTGTTCTGTACCAAAACTTCAGCTATGTTTTTATTTTGTTAACTGTCCATCATTTTTGTAATATGTAATAAAAAATTGATACTCATTGAAGATTTTCTTGGAAAATTTGTCAGAATTTGCAGGCAGCACTGTTTGAAATATTAAAATAATCTTATAATTTGAATGACTTTGTTTCATATTATTTATAACAGCATATACACATGGAATGTGCATTGAGCATTAATAACAGTAATAACAGTCACTTAAACTAGCGTCGGTCCTGGTGGTGTAGTGGTTACCATACTTGCCTCGCGGGTTCGAACCCGGCCAGGACCGATGGATTTTTTCGGGCGTAAAAATCCGTAGTATGGCTTCCTTCGGAAGGGAAGTAAAGCCGTGGATCCCGTGTCGTACATTTACGGCACGAAAAAGAACCTCAAGCCTGAAAGAGAGGCCTCTGAGCAAAATTTGTCGGCCGTTTCACGCCCTGAGTTGAATGGGACGCTGATGACCTGAGCTGTTAAAGAGCGTCCATAAATAAATCAATCAAAAAAAAAAAAACCTAGACTAGCAGCATCCACATTGCATTTCAATGTCTGTTTGTCAGCTGTTCTTATTTTATTCATCAGAAAATCAAAATGTTCAACATTTTGTTTTAGCACCTTAATCAATTGTGTGAACTTCAAGTTAGAATTGTCCATGATCCTTCTAATCTCTAGATTATATGTACTGCTAGATCAAATGCCTTTTTAAATCAATCTTTCTTTATTGTAGTTTTTTATATACAAAGTAATATAAAAATATTTTATTTATAACAGGTAGAACAATTAAAAAATCTTTCTATTTGCTGTGTACATTTAACTGAAATGGAGCATTATTGTTATCATTACTGAGCCATTCAGAAATCCTGTATAAAGTAAAAATTTTATCATCAACGGCTCAAAAGAAACTACATTATAATTATATTTTCAATTTATCTAGTGGCACAAAATTCTTTTAATATTTTATAGATAGAATTAAGTTTTGCTTCTTCTAAACATTGCTCCAATACATACTGCCTTTTGGGTATGAAAAAAGTAATAATTTCCCTACTGTTCGCAAACAATTCCAACCATGGAAAATTTGCAGAACTATATACATCGAAGATTAAGGAATGTGTGGCACAATGAGCATATATTGCTTGCAAAAACAAAGACTGAATATAAGCCTCTACACCATTAAATATGCCACTCATTGTCTTTGATCTTTAAGTTGCACAAATCTATTTTGAGTGCCTTGAAATTAATAATAATTCAACTGCAATTTTTTGCCTTAACTTCTTCAAGTGATACAAAGTGGGGGGGGGGAACTCTGCATTTGATATTATGAACTGATATAATAAATGCAAAGCAACATTTGCTGTTAGTAATTTTGTCAAGCAAAATACAATGATCATTTTAATTTTGGCATCAGTCCATCAACAATTAAGCTTTTTTTTATATGAACACTTAAACAGTGAAATAGTAAAACAAAGTCATATATAGTTGGTTTGGTTACACATACACTTCAATTGATCGTGTTTTGGGAACATGCCAGATTAAAAAAACCAAGTGAAGTATTAATGTCACCAAACCAATTATTGCTACTATGAGAAATGGTTGATGGATTTTTTTCTGGCATAAAATTGCTAAGTGCGGCTTCCTTTGGAAGGGAAGTAAAGTCATGGATCTTTTGTCATAGATTTGCTGCACATAAAAGAACCTCAAACCTGAAAGAAAAGGCTACAGAGCAAAATTTGTCGACTGTTTCATGCCCTGAATTAAAAGGAACGCTGATGACCTGAGATGTTAAAAAGCATCCTAAATAAACCAAATCCACAACTATAACCAACACCCTGTTTTTTATATCACTGTCCTACACTGACCCAACCAACTACGAAACATCAGAGCTCTTGCATTGATGTGTTAATTTCTCCTCAATCATGGCTCCTATACCATCACTTTTATTAATATCTTCCTTTGCACATTCTGTTTATGCCCTGAGGTACTTGCATCACTTTTCATGGTTGTAGATAAGCTAAAATGCTGAGCAAAACAATCACCAAAACCCTAAGTCATTTTATTGTCCATCTGTAAATCATCACATCACAACCAAGCAGTCCCAAGATGTTTCAGGTCCCTAAAAGGTGAACAAACTACCAGTGTGTTAAAAGTTAAGATTTTTGCCATTAGGTGCCATGAGTATGGCTGAATAGCTTCAGTACATTTTACTATAATATGTGGAGCAGGGCCCATTTAAATCTACCACAGCTTACCAGTTTACTACGTTATGAGCAGCAAAGAGTTAAGAACAATAGCTATATTCCCAAATCACGACAACATGAAGTCATCAACAGTCTTACACATATATTGGTGAATGTCCCACTTGGTAAAGAGGAATATCAGAAGAATATCAACACAGCTCTTCAGAATGTTTTCAACACTCAATGTTTTCTTGTGGATAAAAATATAGATAAATTTAAGAGAATTAAGGCTATCAGAAACACTTGCGCAATGATAAAAATAAAAAGTACAAGAAACGCACTTACCACCCTAAAGCAGATAACACCTTTAAAAAGCTCTTTAAATAATATATCATATTGGTTCTCCAGAATATATTCAGTATTAAAAATGTATTAAAATCATATTCATATAAAACAGATGCAGTACCACATTATAAGAAAGCTGATATTCATCAACTTAACTGTCAGAATTACAATAAAATATATACAGGAAAAACAATGAGAAACTTGGAAATTCACAAAAGAACATTTCAGAAAGTATAATACAAACAAATTGAAAAATAGGCAGTTGCAGCACATTTCCACATCAAAAATCATGACTTTAAAAAGAAGCCTAAATTATTAAAAATAACCAAGAATGCAGCAGGGTTGTCAACTTGGGAAATGGTTTTTACTATAAAAAAACAAAAACTCTGTCATGAACTTTAAGATTCCACTATTAGATTGTTTAAGCAAATTCATTCTACCATTGCCAGAGAATGACAGTCAAGTTTCGAGCTGATGCTCTTGAAACATGTTCTTGATTTTAAACAAGTAAGTTGTAATATTGCTACTATGCTGATTATTATGATCAAATTATACAGAGGGTGCCAAAAAATGTATACATACTTCAAGCAAAGAAGAAACTGTGTTAACATAACAAAACTAGATTCACAAACAGAAAATGATGAGCACTAATCATTTTAGACATTTACAGTTACAACAGTTGCTCAAAATGTTCATTATTGGCACTGATACACTTCTGAGTACATTGAGCTACTGATTGAGGAATGTTTGCTAAAGTGTCCTCAACGATAGCAGCATATGTCATTTCAATTTCTTCCCAAAGAGAGCTGCCAGTGTAGCTGGTTTTCTACGGTATACAACATCCTTAAAGCGTTCCCCATAGGTAGAAGTCCAACGGAATTAGATCTGGAGAACGAGGTGGAAACTCAATTGAACCTTTTCATCTCATCTAGTGCCTTGGATCCAGTGTGCATGGCTTGTTCCTGTGCGAAGTCTCCCAGATCTGTCCTTTGAACATCGCATATGGTACCCCAAGTTTCAAATTTGTCTCAAATGCATGCAACTGTTACTTGAGTTGGCAGTTCTGTTCTGTACACATGTCTCCATTGCCTTTGAAATTGAACTACATTCTCAGTTTTCCAATACCACTTCAAAATTGCTTCTGCTGTTCAAACAATAATCTTGGCTCCAATTTGTTGTAGCAATGCTAGAGTAACATAATGTGAGTCACATCTGTTTACAGAACATCATACAATAATCTTGGCTTCATTTGTTCGTTGTTGATTTTCAATAATCTTAGCTTCATTTGTTCATTGTTGATTTACCTGTCATGCAGCAATGCTATCATAATGTATGTGAGTCACATGTGTTTATAGAACATCATACTACACATTACTGTTGTTTTTCAGTCCAGCTTTGAAATATATTATATAGATATCCACTGTGAAAGTGTGCATACATTTCTTTGACACCCTTGGTATAATGATTCACTGTTAATAATTTCTGTTCATATCTTCATTACTTAATTGGGATATATTTTTATAAAACATGTGAAAATGCATTGAAAATCCTGTGAAAATTTGTAGTCCTAACATTAGAAGAATTAATTATTTCATTGAACTTTCAATCACAGAAGTTAATTTAATTTATATTTAGTGTACTAGACTTCATTTGTACAAAGTTTTTTCTCAATTATGAAAAGAAGATACAGTGATGGAATTAAAAGATTAATTTGAAAATTTATGTAATAAGAACTGAATAATGGTTTTAAGTGATATTTTGCAAGTATGCACTTCCAACCTCATTTTCCATGGGGTGAAATATTCGAATAAATGAATGATTTTATTTCAGCAATTAATTACACATTCAAATTTACATTTTTCCTTGCTACCTTTGCAACTATTTACATAACTTCATAATTATATCAATTTATTAACTATATATTTGCAATCCATTTTCAGCAGATTACATTACAATTTAATTTATATTCACATACAAGAGTTCTAAAAGTTTGGGAGTACCAAAACTGAGGTTCTCCCATCTCTTAATCACCAGGTTATATGTTGGTAAAGAACTCGTAAAATAAATAACTAATTTTCACCACTAGATGTGCTATCAAGCTCCTTCCTTGGACTTCTCTACTTATCCCTTTAATTTTGCTAAAAATTGCCACATCTTATTCATTTTCTCTACTCTCATATCTGATTACATTTTTGTTGCTACTATTTCTTGTTGCAGCTTGTCCCATTTTCCATCCCAAATACCATAACTCTACCTTTTTACCATTTTGCATTCAATTTAACAATGGAACTGTCCACTTTCCCATTCATAATACATCCTTCTTTACAATTTATCCTTAATCCTTTTAGAAATAATACCCCCGTAAGCATCCAAGCAAAACCTATTCTTCTGAATTGGTCATAAATGCCTATATTTCTCCTGTTCCCAATTTATTTTAACTACTTTATATAAATCTAAGGAACTTTTATCCTCTAAGCTAGCCCAGACCTCTTGACTTTCTATTTCTTCTACTCTCGGTCTTACTTTTTTCTAAAATCCAAAAACATTATTTTTAGCCAATCGCCATACATCCTCCATTCCAATTTCTTCTAATAGTTTTCCCACCTCTCCAAGCCAACACTCTCTTCCCAATACATCTCTTTGGTATGTAAGACATTCTTTACATACATCATTACATACATGCTAGGCATCATTGTCTAGTTTCAAACATCTATACCAATAATATAACAAATTACTATTGAGGAAACAATTCAAATTTCACTAATTTATTATATTATATATTTCACTGTGAAAATTCCAGCTATTCAAAACTATCTAGGTATACCAATTTTTTCAGATTCTTTCCACTAATATTACTTTCCTTCCTACTCTCCTAATTCGACAATATTTACCTCCCTTGGTGAACTTTTTAGTAACCCCAGAACCTCTCTACAAAACATTCTATGCACATCTTCCTTTGTCCTTTGTTACTCCCCAAATTTCCATGGCATACTTCATTTTTGACTCAACCACAGACTTATATAGTCTTTCTAACCATTTCATTGACAATGCGGGAACTTAATATAAGCTTATCCTAACAGGTTTTATACCTAATTTACCTTTTGCTTGCACACATTTAGACTGGACCTACCACCTTTCATTACTCCTAAATCTCGTCCCAAATAATAAATTCTTTACTACCTCTATTCAGCTTCTATTTATAAACCATCTCTTATCTTTTGTTCTTAATTTTGTTCACTTTTTAAATACTATTATCTTTGATTTATTACTATTTATCCTCAGACCCCATTCTGCACAATATCTAATAATTTCATCAATGGCATGCTGTAATCCTATTACAGTTACTGTCCCTGTTATGAGATCATCTGCAAAAAATAATCCTGGTAATTCTTTCTTTCCCATTATTGGGCAATTTCTATTTTGTTCTTAATCCTATCTAGGATATCTATAAATAAATTAAATTATGTAAATTGAGTCCAATATACTCAATTTACATCCCTGTCTCAAGCCCAAATTTTGCATTGCATAGTATGTGGATCTATTATCTTCACATCAAACACAATACCTGTTTCCTTTATATAATTTTTGAAGCCCTAAAAATAAATTTGGTACTAACTTCCTTACATCTCAATTTGTATACCAACGCATTCCTAATTATTCTATCAAATGCTTTCTGAAAATCTGCAAAGGAAATGTATACCCTATCCCTTTAATTTTAAATATTTTTCCTAAATAGTATGAATTATCATTATAGTATCTATTGATCTTGTTCCTTTTCTAAAACCTGCTTGAAATTCTAATAATTTACCTTCTATTTCTGCCCACTCATTCAACCTTTCGGCTAATATGCCAGTGTATATTTGATTTATTATTTCCTTTATATGTTGAAATGATCATGGTACCTTTCCAACTCTCACGTGTTACCTTCTTCTCCTTAATTCTATTTAATAATTCTGTTAGCAGCCTAATACTTCTTTCCATTTCCCTACAAGCTCTCCAAAATTCTCCAGGAATGCCATCTATTTCTGCCGTCTTTTTCATAAAATGTTTATATGGTACCATATCTGATTCATAGTAAACTCTTTATCTAAACTTTCTATCCTATACACAGTACTATCTAAATTTAATTCATAACTCAGGATATTCCCGCCACTTAACAGGTTTCTAAAGAAATTCCTTTATTCCCTTGGGGTTGTCTTATTTCCTACCCTTCTCTTCATTAAGGCATTCTTCACAACTGACCACTGTCTTTAGCTATTATTGCTACTTTAATTTTGTCACCCATTGTTGCCACTCTTTCTTTTTATCCTGCACTAGGTACTTATATCCCTTTTGAACAAAAACATTTGCCCATCATCTTCCTCTTCTGACCTTCTCCACCTTATTAAATCCTTAAACACTTCTTTCTTTACCTTAACACTCTCTCCATCATACCATCTATAACCTTTCGCATTTCCTCTTTGATTAACTTCCATCTTACTTCCTGCCTACCTTACTACTGACTCCACCTTTTCCAATGCTCCCTCTATCTTCCCTATCTTCAGTACCTCTAGAATTCCATACTTTATTTCCCCTATTTTGGATATGAAATTCTCCCAGAAAAGCTCAGCATACTCCTCTTTTTATTTAAAACATTTTATATATTTAATTTCTATTGCTTCTTCCTTCCTATAGCATTCTTCTAAACTCAGCCTCATTTTTAGCAGAAAATATCCATTACTTGTTATTGTGTCCAGGACTTTGAAATTAACCAACACCTGCTCAATTCCTTCACTACATATCATATAGTCAATCATATTCTGACCATTTATATTCATAAATGTAAATTCTCCTTCCTGGTCTTCACCTCTTAAACAATTGCACGTAATTAAATTATTTAACTCACAAAACTCGATCAATTTTCCACCTTCCTTATTTAGCACCGTACCTTTATTTTCCTTACCAGCTCATTTCGTTTCACCCATACACATTCATTGTCCAACCCCATACATCTATATCATGTTCACCAACTCTGATATTAAAATTTCCCTCTATAATAAACTCCATTCTAGGGTACTGTCTACTTCATTTCTCTGCACTATCAATTAGTGTTAAATACAAATTTTCATGTAAAACTTCCAATAATTTAGGTGGGTTATGCACTATATCTAATCCTAAGCATAGTTTGATTCCTTCCATCTTATATATCTTAGCCACATTGCTTGTCCTTCTTCTACAAGTAACACTCCATTAACATTTATTCCAAAACTCTTAATTATAAATACCTGTATACCACCAGAGATCCTCCCTCTATTACTCTTCCTTATACCATGATCACCTATATAATCATAACCTCCACTTCTATCTTTTCATCTTTGTTCAACCAAGTCTCAGTCATTTACTATCATGTCTCCTATCTTTGGCACTTCAGACACCTCACCACTTATCATTTTTAATCTTAAACCCTCCACATTCCATAACACCACTTCCAGTCCATTTCCTACCATGAACCACTCCATCCTTCCTTAAATTTCTCCAACTTTGCTCTACACCTGGTTCTTCACTAGCCCAAAACAGCATTCTCCAAATGTCCCCCCTTATAATGAACAATCTTATCCAATATTTATGGTGTGTATGTATACAGATGCTCTGTTCATAAGCTAAAGCACTGATGCATTCTTTGAGCTATTTTATGTCTTTCAATATAGAATACGTTTCAATAGATAAGAGTCTTGATAATTGGATGCTGTATATAATTCAAGTAAAAAGAAAAAGTGGGGGAGAAAAGTACTCAACTGATAATAACCAAGTCTGTTACAATGGCTTACAACAATGGATAGTTTGTAATTTAAAATGCTCTTCATTCTAGATCATGAAACTTATGAGGAAGAAGACTTACCATTGGTAGATTCAGCAACATATATCCAAAATGTGAAAATTGCTATCAATTAGCTGTAATTCAAGAGTGGATAGCAGTTGATGCAGTGGTCTCCTAAAAGTTGGGTGATAGTGATGAAGAGCAAGAGAAAGAAGTTTCAAATTTACAAGGAAAGTTGAGTCAGTGAGAGTGCTGCAGGTTTTGAAGTTGCCCTGCAGTATAAGGAACAGCAGAATAAAGCAGTCTTTATAGATTTTCTACTTATGAAATTTTGGTCAGACTTACCCAGATTTACAAACAAAAAATCCATGGACAGTTTCTTTAAAGGCAGTAGTAGTGTAACAATACGTTATGCACATTATAATTATAAGTTGCCTTAAAAATAAATGTACAGTATTTTATTTATACTATGCTATAGTTATAAAATGTGTTGACTCCATTTCCATATAATCCATAATCTGAGGTAACCTTAACCTTAGTTCCATCCAACTTAATTATCTAGACTTTACTGTACCATATTTTGTGTGGAATATTTCTATATTCTGACAAGGAATTTAACAAAAGCAAACTACATACTTTATCAGAAAATCCTGGCAATTTCCTAAAATCAACTTTTTCACCTCATACTGTAAAAATGTACTGGGATGCAAGATTCTTTATTCTCTATAAGCACTACTGAATGAAAGGCTAGAAGAGGAAGAAAAAGATGACTTTAACAGTTCTCTCTTGCTGCATTTTCTTCAAAAGTAACATAAGGTTTAGAATTATGAGACCTTACTGAAAAATCATTTGGGAAGCTGTTACTATATGTTCCTACATATAGTAGGGAGCAATGGCTCCCGAAACTAGTCTTCCATTTTATTGAATTTTAGTGGTGTGTATGTTACAATTTCGACTCAATTTTTTAAAATGTTAATGTTCCTACATATTTAGAAATTATGTGTCATTTGCAAACTACATACTTTCTGATAAAGTATGTGGTTTACTTTTGTTAAATTCCTTGTCAGAATATAGAAATATTCCACACAAAATATGGTACAGTAAAGTCTAGATAATTAAGTTGGATGGAACTAAGGTTAAGGTTACCTCAGGTTATGGATTATATGGAAATGGAGTCAACACATTTTATAACTATAGCATAGTATAAATAAAATACTGTACATTTATTTTAAGGCAACTTACAATTATAATGTACATAACATATTGTTACACAACTACTGCCTTTAAAAAAACTGTCCATGGATTTTTTGTTTCTAAATCTGGGTAAGTCTGACCAAAATTTCAAGTGTGACTCTTTCTCGGTGTTTTATCTTTATCTACTTTTATTATTAGTGTTAATTTGTTACATTGTTAATAGTGTTTCTTTATTTTTATTTTTCATTAATATATATATATATATAAACACACACTTTTTATTCACTGAGTTAAAGATACAATTTATGTCTAAAGCATAAAAATATTTTGACATTTCACTCTATTTGTAAGTTATACAAAGACAATTTATTTTCACTTTAATATGCCAAGACTGTCATTTCAGTGCCAATGAAGCAAATTAGGTCTAATAACTTACTTGGAGTTCATGAATTTGTAGCTGGTATTTATGTAGAGCAGCCTGAACTGCAGATATTGTACTTTCAGCAAATGCTGGTGATGTTGGTGTGCGTAGAGCTCTTTTTGGTGATCTGGTATGAAAAGAAGAGGTTTCAGTAAAATCAATATGAGAAAAGTACTAAGGGAGAAAGATTCCATTATAAAGCAGCACCAACCTTTGTGGTACTGGTCCTGATGGAGTTAGATGTAAATGTGGTGCTGTTAGTGGTGGCTCTGCATCCTGACTCTCTGCATCCTGAATAACTGCATGGGCTATATCACGTAAAGCAGTCTGTAACAGCTCTATTTCCTCTTGCATGCGAATCACCTGACCTACATCATGCTCTGCTTCTGCACAGCGATCCTCCTACAGCAGATTAACACAACTTCTACTGAGCAATTCTTGAAAAATGCCCTGTATAAGATGAACTCAACAATATTCATCAGTCCTGATTTTTGTTATCTATTTTACTGCCAAAAGGATTATTGATATTTATAGGGTGAATCAGTAAAACAATGCAAAAATTAAACAGGAAGTAGGGGATGCTCTACTAAACATTCCAAGATAGGGGACTTAGGTTCTGTGAAACCAGAAGAGGGAGATAGGGGCTTAAACATGTCTAGCTTGTTTTCATATTATTTGCATTCACTTTTTCTGATTGACACAGCAAATTCGTGAATTGATTTGAAGATGCCCATGTCTATTCACAAAGAAGACAAAACAAACTTATGGAGTTCAAAACCAGCCAATGCACAAGGGACTCTTATCTGTTTATTTGTTACATGACAAAACAGGCTCTGCATCCATGACAGACCTTTTCATACACTTTGAAGAGCCAATCACAATATGTACATTATGATGGAGCACGAGTGCTACAATTTTGAAGAGCTGGCAGCATTCACCTTGTTTACAACAATGCCCTTACTGCTGAAATGCTTTCCCAATTTGCACCTCCTGTCAAGATTAGTGTTTATTTCTCTAGATTGAGGGAGACTAGTTCATTGCAATCAAGAAAAGAGAAGTATAGTTATATGAGGTCCACTCATTCACCCAGTTTTGAAGACAGATGCAGTGCAGTAGACTACAAGTACTGTTTGTTGCAAGAGCAATGGCCACTTCTCAGAGTAGTACATAGTAAGTTATTCATTAGGAACATTTACAAATCCATGGATTAGATCCAAATGATTCTGCACCAAGGGCCCCAATTGTGCCAGTGGTTACTACAATAATGTACAGCTCAATCTGATTTTCTAGAACTTGTAATGTTGCCGATGAAGCCCCATTCGATTATGGTGGTATTTTGAGCAGAAATAACCATTTGTGGGATAAGGAAAATCCTAAAGCTACAGTCATGTTACATAAAAAAACATTTTGCTGGATTGGCATTGTACAAAACCATCTTGTTGGGCCATTTCTCATCCCTGCCTTTCTGAATGGCCATTTGTACTTGCAACTTGTGCAAAGTTTTCTGCCTGAGCTGTTGAAGGACATGCCCTTGGCTGTTTGTAACAGGATATGGCTGCAGCTAGACAGAGCACCATCTGAAAGTTACATTTTCTGCACTCTGGATTGTTATAAAGGTCCCATTTTATGGCCTGTGAGATTACCTTACCTGAATCCACTAAATTTTTTTTCTATGGAAATGCTTTGTATGAGAATCTGGTGGAAATATAAATGGAATTATCTGAAAAGTTTGAAGTCACCCATTATGAAGAGATTGTTCAAAATGGCAGGTGGTAAGGATGATAATTGCAATTTGCTTGCAAAAAATACATTAAAAACTGGTGAAAACAATGAATATACTACTAATAGTAATACAGTCAATTATATGTGCATTAATTGTGGCAGTGAAAATGAAATATAACAGAAGAACTGGTATGGCAAAAAAATTAATGTTGATTGTGGCATCAGAAAGCACGTGGAAGATTGAGAACATATAGCATCTTTGCAGAAAGTAATAGAAATATTAAACAAAGATCTAAAAGAAGCACACAGAGGTGTGGAAAATCTTAACAGTAAAATAAGAAATTGCTTTCCTCAAAAGAGGAAGAAATGAAATGGGAAAAACTGCAAAAAAAAACAGCAATGAGATCTTCAAATATGCCAGACCAGGACATTACAACATTTAACTTCTACAGCTGGATAGAAGACCAGGAACACAGTTTGGCAGTAGAGCAAGGATGTAAATGAAGTGCTACAAAGAAGAGTCCAATGAAAGTGAAAATAGTTATACATGCTGACAGACATGCTGGAAACATAGTGAAATTGCATGGCTGCCCAAGCAGTGTAAATGTAGTAGGGTACATCAAGCCAAGCACTAACTTATCCATACAGCAAATAGTGTTTTGAGTAACAGTAGTGCAGATGTAATAGTCATTATAGCAGGTGCAAAGGATGTATACAAAAATGAGGCAAAAGAGATGATTAGTCAGATGGAAAATTTATTCACAAATTACTCTAGAGATAGGCAAATAGTTATAGCAAATATATCCCATGGGTATGATTTAAGTCATAATTCTTGTGTAAACAAACAAATATGAAAAACTAACCCACAACTAAAGCTTCTATGCTCTAAATTTAGCAACGTAAACTTGATTGACATAGGCAAATTAGGCAAAATCTACATACTAAGCATGGAATACACTTAAATTTAAAAGGGAACAATTATAAGTCAAAGAGCTGTGTGAATTAACAGAATACATAAACAAAAACTAAGTAACCTTCTTCATGTGTCACCAAGTGGGGAAATAACCTTTCAGTCAGAAAACTCAATGCCCTCATAGGGACTAGAGCAAACCAAAACAATAAAACATTAAGAGTTCTTCACCAAAATGTCCAGTATTTATGCAATAAAACACATGCCATTAATGTAATGCTCAATGATTTCAAAGCAAATGTAGTTGTACTCGCAGAACATGGTCTTTTAAATAATAAGATTAAATTTTGAAACTTAGGTTGTAATTTAGGAGCTCACTTTAGTAGGAAAGATCATAAAGGGAGAGGTGTAGCAATATATGTACAGAATATTGCATATAGTTCTCAAGAATGGGTACAAAATAATTTATAGAAATGACATTAGAAAGCACAGCAAATAAATTATCAAGAGATAGGAAACATATTTATAATAGGTATATATAGATCCCCAAGTTCCAATATAAGCAATTTTTGAAAAGGACTTGATGAGTTATTGAGTAAAATTACGATGAAAGAGCAAACTGTCTTATACTAGGTAATATCAACATAAACTCAAATCTCAATGCTAATGAGTATAAGCTACTTTGCGACTTATTAAGAAGCTACAACTTGCATGATGTAATTAACTGCCCAACCAGAATAACTTCCAGATCTGCCACATCAATAGACTATATAATAACAAACTTAAAGTTGAATCCGTTTTCTGCATTTGTAAATGAAATATTACATATCTGATCATTATGCAGAAATTATAGATATAATCAATTATAATTTTGAGGTGGAAAGGGAGGTACACATACAAATAATAGACTAATAACATAAAACTAAGAAAGTTAAAAAATATTTTAAAATTGGAAAAATGGGAATCTGTATACTTAACAGAAGACTGAAACAAGAAATGGGATTCTTTCCATACATTCCACCAACATTTAAACTTGGCATGTCCAGCAAAGGTAAAAAATTACAAAAAAACAAAAAACAGAAAATTCAATTACTTTGTGAAATAAAACTGCTAAGAGAGTGAATGAAATGCATGTATGGGTTTTATAAAATGACAAAATTGGAAATTCATAATAACAACTATAAAACTTGAAAAAGGAGTTTTCTAAATCTCTTGCCAAACAGATATCTCAAACATATAAGATTGAAATTTCAGAATCATCAAATAAGGTTAAAACTGCATCAAACATTATAAATAGGCAAAAGAATCAGAAAAGTCAAACGAAAAACATAGCCCTAAATGTGAATGAACAAATTACATACACACCAGGAGAAATATGTAATGAATTTAACTATTATTTTACAAATATGATGGGACCTACAAATAATCAAGTTAAATTTATAATTTTCAGCTTACCGTACCGCACTCAATATACTTCAGTTGCACATCACACATGGAAATAAGAAAATAATTCACAAATTAAAATGTAAATCATCTTCAGGGTGGAATGAGGTTTCTCCTAAGATTCTTAGGCACTGTGAAATGGAACTTATAAGTATATTAGTACATTTAATAAATTATTCCATTGATACAAGTACCTTTCCTGATTGTTTAAAGATAAGTATAATCAGATCAATTTTTAAAAAGGGAGATGAGCACAATATTATGAACCACAGGCCTTTTACTCTTGCTTCTGCATTTGGTAAAGTGCTTGAGAAAGCTATAAATATCAGATGGGTCAGTTTCTTCAATAGACATAATTTACTTGTTAGCACTCAGCATGGCTTCAGGAAGAATAATTCAACACTCACAGCTATGGCAGACTTAATCCAGGAAGCATTTGTACACTTGGACAATGGGGAAATAGTGATGGAACTCTTTCTTGATTTATCAAAGAAAGATAGGTGATGCCCTGCCCTCCAAGTACACACTCCCGGCTCCAGCCGAACCAATCCCCTATGAGCAGCCCATATATAAATATAACACCTCCAGCTGGCTATTCAGTTGTGCCTGAACCTTCTCCTAGAAGACTCAGAGTGCACCACTGAAGATGTCCTCTGCAGGTGGGATGAAATGTTTGGACACCTCAGCTCCAACAGACCGCGGTTTCCAAGCCCGGAAGAAACTTTTAGTTATTTAAACACTAGTGTTCTTAGATTTTGAGAATGTTTGAAACTGTGTACAGGAGTCTATTGACAGCAATAAATTTATTATTATTATTATTATTATTATTATTATTATTATTATTATATTTTGTAATTTTATATTGTAATTTTAATATAATTAATAATAATAATTAATTTATAACATGGCAGAATAATTGCATACATACACCAATACCATGCTTGCTTTGAGGTTGAAGGCCATTATTTTGCTTTTTGTTGTGAAGTACAAAATAAAAAGTTGTTAATTAAGAGTTGTAAACAATATAAAAATAATTTACAAAATGTTAATAAATGTAAACTACTGAGTGAAAATAAGTTAAACAATACACAAAAAAATGTAAAATATAGAAAAGAGTAAGCAATAGTGTTAGGCATGCTAAGCCCTTATTTCCTTAATCTGGATCTGGAGCCCATATTGCCTGTCTCAAAATGTCCACCAGAGCATTCCCCACCATGTTTAATTTTTGCATGCCTTTACTCAATCATCCTGCATCACTAATGCAATATGCATGCTACGTATATTTCAATAAGAATATGAAGTACACCATAAGCTTTCATTTTTTTTTCTTCCCATTAAAAACAAGACAGAGAGAGATTCATTTGATGAAAACTACCTTTACATAATTCCAGTGTATTGAAATTCTTTTGTCAGATAATCAGAGCCAATTTTAGCACTAAAACATAATGTCCAAATAACAAAAATGAAATAATGGATTACTCTATATTTCTTAACAAAGTTATAACATATAAAGAATGATAAAACAATTTTCTTAAAAAAAGATTTCTAAAATTTAAATACTTAATAATGCAGTATCTATGAATGAAATAAGCCAATGTTCATGCAACGTAAGATCACTAAAGTTCAATAAATGGGTTCCTAGATTTTTTTCAAACTCATGGGTGTGAGTATAATGGTCATAAGGAATCATTTGGTCAATTAAAAAATAAATTGTACTTACAAAGCTGTAGAAAATGGAGTGGTAACATATCCTACACTAATATATTCAACATGTTCACATTAACTCCACTTACATAAAACTAGGACATGTTTCGGAAGCACTTGCTCCGATCATCAGCTGTTGACTGACTACTGCTACTCGAATTGGTGAATGGATACCAGGATGCCCCTATGGCTGTGTCTGATGGTTTCAGTAGGAACTTGCCGAGGTCAACCATAGGAGAAAAATCAAAATTCATAATTTTTTATTTTTTAAGATGAAAATCTTTTACCAAGTGGGTAGCTTCATTGGGTTGTGAAACGCTGTTTCAGCAATTTAACCTCTGGTTTAATTTTACAAAGAGAAATTTGGAAATTCAGAGAAAAGAACATTTTAGGAATATTTATTTTAAACAGGTTGATAAATGAGCAGTAGCAACTCACTTTGGACCAAAAACCATGAAATTAAACCAGAGGCTAAACTGCTGAAACACCTTCACAACCTAATGGAGCTATCCACTTCGAAAAATATTTTCATCTTAAAAAATAAGAAACATTTAATGAATTTTGATTTTCCTCCTATGAATGAACTCAGCCAGTTCCTACTAGAATCATCAGACACTGCCACAGGGGCATCCTGGTATCCAGCCACCAATTTGAGTAGCAGTAGTCAGTCAACAGCTGATGATGGGAGCGAGTGCTTCCGAAACATGTCTTAGTGTTATGTAAGTGGAGTTAGTGTGAACATGTTGAATACGTTAGTGTAGGATAAATTATTTGGTCTCCTACTGAACTAAAATGAGTTGCATAAGAAATATAACCAAAGCAATTTGGTTGTTGTATAAATGATATTCTTTACTGTACTTCACATAGTTAATAACAATGTTTACTTTAAAATTAAAATGTAATTGGAACATGCTCAGTGAAGCCAGTGATATTATTGTATGATTTAGTTGAACTACATACTGTTAATGCTTCACTTATTTGTCATAATATATAGAACCAATTTTGAGAATATTTCGTTCTCATCATCAGTCAGGCTAAAATTCAACTGTCGGATAATTCATTTAGCTGTGGGAATGTGTATTCTGCTCTGTATGATAAATTTGAAGTTTATGTTTTCATTCCTGACATTGTTGAAGTTCATTAGACTGTCTTTGATTTGTAGATGTAGATTTTCTCCCAAGTTCCTAGTTCTGTAGGTCCTTGTACCTATTTTAAAAATTTTGCTTTATTCACTATGTCATGATTTTCTGTCCACAAAAATGATATGCTACTGCTGATTTCTCTATTTGCTTGTACTTCATGTTCCTGAAATGTTCCTTTAACTGTGTGCCTATGTTTCTCTGTGAAAAAATCTACATTGGAAAAACAAAGACACACAGTTAAAGGAACATTTCAGGAATATAAATTACAAGCAAATAGAGAAATCAGCAGTAGCATATCATTTTTGGACAGAAAATCATGACACAGTGAATAAAGAAAAATTATTAAAATCAGTATAAGGACCTACAGAACTAGCACTTTGGAAGAAAATCTACATTTACAAATACAAAGACAGTCTAATGAACTTCAATGCTGCCGGGGATGATAAAATAAACTAAAAGTTTATCACACCACCACTAGAGCAGAATACACATTCCCACAGCTTAACAAATTATCCAATAGTTGAATTTTAGCCTAGCTGATAATGAGGATGACATGTTCTCTAAACCGGTTCTATACTGCAAGACAAGTATGTGAAGCATTAAGAGTGTGCAGTTCAAATAAGTCATACAATAATATCAATTAAATGTTTACCTTACCCCAAGGAAAGCTGGAATTTAAAAATTAACAATATGGGAAATGAACTCATGAAGCATGTCAAATCATTACATATGTACATAGAAAATATGAGGGGTGCTCAATAAATAAAATGATCATACATTTTTTGACAACACACCTTTACTCATTCTCATAATTTTTATTATTTTCTCAAGGTAGTCACCATAGCTGCTATGCACTTGTCCCAGCATTTATGCAAGTCTTAAAAGAATGCTGGAAACCATTTTTTGACAGAATAGCCATTTTCAGAATATACTGTGCAGCCTTCAATACTGCTTCTGATGATGGAAAATGCCTCCCATGAAGCTGTTTCTTCAATTTAGAGAAAAGGAAAAAGTCACACAAGGCTAAATCTGGACTATGCGAAGAGTGAGGGATTAATTCTTGTGATGTGCAGCCACGCATTATCATATTGCAGCATTTAGCTTGTTGCATGGAAATGTGGGCTTTTACATGTGATATCACCTTGCAGTGTGTTCAGAACATCTCTGTAGTATTGCCCTGTTACAGTTGTGTGCAGGTATGATATGCTGGTATACATTCCTTGAATTGGTGATGATGGAAATTTCCACACAGAGCTTTGCTGTTTGTTCTCAGGATCAAAATGATGTAGTCAAGTTTCATCAGCAGTGTTTGCCTATGAAATAAACTCCATATCTTTAGTTGCATGCTTTTATTTGGGAATCAACAGTCTTGGAACTAACTGTGCACAAACGCATCTCATTTGCAACTTTTCAATTAACAAAGTATGAATGGTACATAGAGAAATTTTAAGAATTTCTGAAAGTGTCCTTAATTATATTCAAGAATCCTTTCTCACAATGACACCACCATTTAATGTTTTTTCATTAGAACACAAACTGGAGCTCCACATCCACCATTCTTTGAAATTGATTACCTCCCCTTTTTAAATATTTTAAACCATCTTCAAGCTGTTTTGAAGGGAAGAACAAACTCTCCATAGTCCTCCTATAACATTGTAAAGGCCTCAGTTGCAGATTTGTTGAGACAAAAGCAGAACTTCAGAGCAGCATATTATTCATTGCATATCATCTCCATTTTGCTCTAGGGGGAATTGAAAATGTCTGAACTTGCACACTTCTCACAGGCAGGAAGTGGAAGTGACAACAATGAAAGTAGTACTACATTTACATTATGCATTAAGCTAAAAATTGCTAAAACACATAGTGTTGTTCACTTAGCTCTCTATTTACTCACCTATATGGTAATTTATGAAGCACTTAAAAAGCAATCCAAAGTCACATTTCAGGCATTTGGTTGTTACTTTACATTTCCTAGAGGAAGTTGGCTTATCTTGATTTATGATCCAATGATCTATTCTGTCAAATCTTGAGTCTTGAAGCTGTTTTGGATGGTCTTCCTTTAGCTTTACATATTTTGGAAATTGTTTCCAGTACCTACGTAGCAATACGTCGATAAAATGCTAAATGTCAAGCTTCTAGTTTCCTTCAAGCCTATGCAATTGCAATGCTTTTTGTTCTGCAATATATGTATACAGTGGACTGTGAGTCTGAAGTATCACTTCATCCCTCTTGCAGATGTTTTGTATAGGCTTATGTTTTGATAGGCTTGATCAATTCCAGCAATATTCTTGTTAAATAAATTTATTATATGAGGCTGTTTTTTAAATTATTTTCCTCTCACTTTGTGAATATCATGTAACTACATGAAGTAGGTTTACTACCATATAGTTTGAATCTATTTCAACAACACTGTTGTCATTCCATTTGGCTATAATTACATTGTTAGTGTGTCACTTCTGAAATCAACTGTGCCACATGGAGATTTCCTTATCCTCTTGGTGTCAATTAGAGGAGATTTAGAAGTGCAATTTTCCCTCATTGTTTCTGTTCCTCTTATTCCTTTATCATGCAATTCAGTAAGAAGAGGAACCAATGTAAAGAAATTGTTCAAAAACATGTAATAAGGAAATTTTCCTAATTCAGCAGCACATTAGCATACTGAAGAACAACACCTGCCCCAAGCCTAAGTGCTCATAGTTCTGAGGTAAGATTGAAGTAGATCCTTGGTATGGTTCCATTCACAGCACAAAATCATTTTTTTGTGAACCCTTCCAAAATTTGTAGCCATATTTTGTTACCTTCCATAGATTACATTTCATCAATGTTTGCCAAAACATGGTACTATAGCCTTGTCTACAGTATACACATTTTCATGGGGTACAATCTCCTGAAATTTCACATTCAATAAATTAAATAACTCTCAGCATATGTATCAGATTTGTTGAGATTACCATTGTCACAAATATGCAGGTTTGACATTATGGATCTGAATATGTCACAGGAAAGGACTCTAGAAAAAAGATCATTGTGAGTATCTGAGCTTGTTTTACAATACATGTTCTGCCTAGGTACTTCAATATATTTACTGAGCAGAAGAATTACAATAAATGATTTTAATTACTGTGTAGTCACATCCCCTATCTTGTGTTTTGCAGTATATTGGTTGGTGTACACCACCACAAGTTCAATAAAATTTTCATCAAGATATGAAAAAAAACATCTCTGCAGGAGTATGATTGCTGGGTGTAACACGTATCTCAGGTCAATCATTGTTACATTCTACAAGGTCATGCTCCTCCTAATGGAACATATTTCTTTTCTTGCTAATATGATCATTATCTCCAATTCCTTGCTCTTCCAATATCACTTCCTCCATTATGCCCTTGTAGTCTGCCAGAATGGATGGTACTAACAGAGAGTCAACTTCTATTTCTGATCTCAATTGACTATGCAAGGCAAATTCTCTAGTGTAGCAATATTTTCATCCACCAAATCTTCATCTGTGACACCATCCAATGTATTATTTGGAGGAAGAGATGTTAAAGTGATTTGACTATTGACATTTATGAAGTGTCTTCATTTTGAAGCATTCAGACTAAAACCAATGCAGAGAAAGAATAATTAGATATAATGTATGTTCACAAAGACCCCCCTTTAGGACTGTAGTACCAAATAAAATATGGTAATATTCAAAATTGAAAAATTTCAATCAGAATGAGGGATATACCATGCGATCAGTGATGCTTTCCCCCGCAGCACAGTTTTCCTTTGAGTGAACCTCCACTCATTTGCGGCACCATGGAGGGAGTAGCAAGCCTGCTTCCTTGCTTGTTGACCTTGCTGTCTATGACAGTCATAGCGCAGGTGTGTGTGTATGTGTTGTTTGTTTCTTAATTCAACAGTATACATAAACTGTATTATGCCTCATGTGTTTGCAATGGCACAGCATGTTTATATGTATGATTCTTATGTTTTAACTCAGTAGTGAAAGAATCATAGGACAATTATTTTTAAAACAGTTGATTCTGTTATTTATATGAATTTCATGCTAACCCCTTTTTAGATAATTAACAAACAGCGAGCGTGATCATACATTTTTTTCAACAGGACTCTACCATTGCTCACACTGCGAATAATTCCATTTCACAATGTGTTTCCACAAGACAGAATTATTACTAGGGATTTTTGGCTCCCTCGGTCCCCTGATTTAACAGCCTGCAATTATCTCTGGGGTAAATTAAAAAATGCCAAGTACAAGACAAACCCACACACCATACAAGAACTCAAAGATTATATTCATCACAAAATTGTTCAGATTTCTCAAAATGAACTATAGCAAGTGATGAATAATTTTCTAAATAGAAGCCAAAATGTGTGGAGAATGAAGGTGAGTATTTCAACACATTTGATAATTTGGTATAAATGAGCTTGTTAAATTGGTTTGTGTATTGCTGTTTGTTTGGCTTATTTTGTTTTACCCTCCAGCTAATTACTGAAACCCAGCTAACTGGTTAATGAGCTGCATGCTTGTCCATAGGCAAAACACTATGGGGAAAAACAAAATTGATTGCACGGTCTAATGTTTGGTAATAAAGGATTAGTATAACAAATTTTAATCCACTGACACAAAATTGAAAATTTCACTTCATTGTGATCATAAATGTATTGACACTATGATAGTTGTCTGCCATTTTGCTGAGCATGATTAATGTAACAAGCACTCACAACTATAATTAATGAAGAAAAAAACAACACAACAAAAGTTGGCATGAAAGTATGAACCCAGGATAATGCATTGCAGTAGGCACTAATAGTTGCAGATGTAATTTAACATTGTTTGAAATATTTATAGTCACTGATGTGAAATGTCCTACATATAAGTTGTCAGTCATATGTGGGTTAATGAAAAGTGGGCCAATGTGTAATTTTTTGTGCCAATACATGCTGTGTTAAATTTGCCATGAGTTAGTGACAGTATCAAAAGAATATAATATAAAATAACACTATTTGGCAAAGCATGCATTCAATTTTATTCTCTTTCAAGGGCAGCTTCAAGCGAACAAAGTGAATATATGAGAAGTGATTTAAAATGCCAACAGAGTTTGTTACAAAGGCTGAGGGTAGAGATTGAAGCATGCATAAAAGTAGGTTTTGTAATAGCTGAAAAAATTGTTAAATCAATAGATCAAAAGCATTTGTAGAGAGCAAGTTTGTGAAAGACTGCTTCATTGCTGCTGGGGAGATTCTGTGCCCAAATAAGAAAGAAGTGTTTAAAAAACTGTATTTGACTGGAGGTAGCTGTAATGTGATGTGTCCAAGAACTTACCATTCACATTAAAGGAAATGCAAAAGAAAAAGAAAAGGTTACTCAAACTTATGTCATGTTCACTTGCATTAAATGAGAGCACAGATGTTAAAGATACAACACAATCGGTTATCTTTATTATCTTTATCCATGGCACTGATCCACAATTCTATGTGATGGGAGAATTGCTAGCACTTGTACCTATGAGGGGAATGAAAAAAGGTACAGATATTTTATAATCTTGTCTATATTGGGAAGCCATAGAGATTTTCAAAAATCTCTCAATTTTAACAAAAGAAAAGAATGCCTTTGCTTGAACCAGGCATCTATGCTACATAAGGTTCTCCCAAATAACTGAAACACAGCCAAACAAGCAGAAGTTATTACTCCTGCCTCCAAATCAGAGTTTAAAAACTTGGCCAACCAGTTAGAAAACAATTGGACAAGCCAATCAGAGGTCATTAACTGAGCACCCCCTTTGCTATAAAAATAGTGACATAACTTCTCAGCGTGCAGTTGTTGTCAAGAGAACCACAAGATTACTTTGGAATTGTCACCCGTGCTACCGGAGATTTCAGTTACAGTCACTGACAAAACATCTGAGAAGATAAGGAGTTCCAGTTGACCATGACTCTACAGCCTGGAAGAATTAGTTTATACATGTGATAATGGCTGTCGAAGCCTACAATTTCCATTATGGTCAGATTGTTTCTTATTATTTGGTATGAACAACTAGCAGAAGCACTGAACCCTAAGAACTTTAAATCACTTTGAAAGATACAAGCTTTCAAGCTTTTAAATTTTTCACCAGGTTTTAAAAGCCAGTGGATACATTATATTTTTTATTGATTTAGTTTGTTTATTCAACAAATCATTCAGAGAACTACATTACAGAAGTCACAAACCAAATTTTTGCAGTTTTAATATTGTTCCTAAATTTCTGGAGGATGCTGGACAAAAAGATGGGCCAAATTTAGTTACAAGCTTCTCTTTCTCTAATTAAAACTGGAATAAGAAAAATCTTCACTTCTAACTAACAAATTAGAATTATATGTTTTAAATAATACTTCTTTGTTAGGTTCTAAAAATCTTCTAGTATATAATATGTCGGAGAAAAATACATAAAGAAGAAAAATATGCAGCATGAAAATGCATACTTAGAGGCTGCAAATATGATTTAAAACTTAATTTAAAAAGAAAGATACACAAACTTGTATAAAAAAAGAGGCTTTTTAAGTAGTTTTGTTCAGGATTTTAAGATTTTGTTTCTATATTTCAATCCATTACAATTCATTATGTTCAGATTTGTGATGTTTAAGAATAGATGGTGCAGATTTTCTAAGTATGCCAAATCTGAAGTCTCTAGGTTTGTTCCCTCTTTCCTCATAATATAACTATTCTTATCAGAGACATTTAAAAAAGGAAAGAAAAAAAATTCAGGAGATTAAATTTGGTGTTTTAATTGTATTTGCTTTCTTTTAATACTATTTTAATGTTTTTTTTTGTTATACTCTATTTCTTTACTTTCTAATCTTTAAATAGGAATATTTAGAAAACTTATAACAAGAGTTGGCACATTTTAGAATTTATTTTCACCTAAAGTATTGCTATTTAAAGCAAGCAGCATTACCTGTCACTAAAGAAATGAAGTATTGCAAACCTTACACATTGCTTGTACATTTCTTTACCAATTACTAAATAGGTTATTAAAACACACTTCACACAGAAATTTCTAACATTTATTTTGCAAAATATTTATTACATAATGTGAAAGTATAAATAGAAATTTGCACATATCTTCAGAAAATCCCTTCCAGTCATAAGTAGACACAGAAATTTTATGCTGTAATAATCCCCTTAATATGTATGCATTTATGCATTGAAAACTTCCATAATATGCACATAAATATGCCTATATAAAAAGTATTAAGATTTCATATTAACTAAATAAAAATTTAACACAATTTAATGTAATCTCTAGAATTGAGTCACAGATGCTATAGTCTGGTTTGGTGTAAGCAGTCTTTCTGCAATAACGAGTGGATTGCTTTGGAAGTTCATCAAGGAACTGAATAAGGCATTATATTGCAGTCTTAAAAATAGGTAGACTATTCATTCACAGAGTCTTGAGACTTGCTCATGTGGACACTTGAAATTCCCTAAGAGAAAGAACATATTTGTGCACACCTGCAAATTTTTTTATCAGTCCACATGTAATAAGTAAGTGATTTACTTCTCCTGGAAACAGCATTTTTAGTATACTGTCTCTTGAACTCAACTCAACAAACATTGTTAGCAACAAAGACCCCTCTCTGTTCCAAGTTCATTTGCTTCCAAAACTTGTTAAACAAGACCACTCTAGATTTTTCACCGAGCAGAGCACATAGTGTCAGTTCTGTGTGTTTATGGGTCTTGTTCCAGGTATAGTAATTTGAGGTATTCAATATTTAGCAAATTTATTATTATCTGAAATAAAGTAACATTAAATTTTCTTGCATTTTATTGTAATTCAAATTTATATCATCAATAATATGTATATAGTTAAAATGTTTTTAAGACACTGCAAGACACACCTCACAAAACTATCTGTGAGTTTGCAGATTTCATTCTTAGTCACAGAGACCCATTCCCCCTCATTTGGGCTATCAGCTCATTATGATTTCTAGGTCTTTGAATTTGAAACACACTATCCTATAATCTGCTCTACAAATGCTCTATTGGGTTCAAGTATAATGAATTTCCTGGCAAGTCTTCCCATACTATAATGCCACTTTTCTATATTTCATCAAGTGTGTGCTTAGCTGAGTGGCTCTATCTTGCACCAGAACAGCAAAGATTTGGTTTCATCCAATGAAAATATGCTGGAAGAATTTGTGTGCAATAATATTCACTATTCATGGTTTTTTTCTCATTAGCTACCATCTGACTTTCTGTAAGAGGACATACTTCCAGCTAACATAATCTTTGTGTTGAACTTAGGGACTTGAACAGGAGATATAGATGATGGATTCACAGTCCAATTCTGGCATTTTGATGATATGGAGTGGGGTAAGGTTGTACACATGACTTGTCTATGAATAGGATATGAGCCCTAATAAATGTGCCTTGAGGCATACCTTCTATATATCCTTCTCCTAACATTCTCTCTCAAAATTTAATTTAATCAGAGACATTTTTTTGGCTTAATGTAGGCTTCACTCTCTATACATTGCTCTCACCATTTGACTGCAGTAATGCCTACTGATAATTATGTTGTGAAATAATTTTGTTTGAGGGACAATAACATTTAGAAAAATTTAGCCTTTTGGCTACAGTCCCAGCTCCTACACAAATATTGTCCTTCTCCTATTTCCTTATTTTTCTTATTGTTTGAGGTGACAATTTGCTTGGTCGACCTGAATGTCTAGCATCATTAACTTTGAAACAATCTATGTAATTCTTCCATTTTAAAACTTTACTGGTAACATTTTCAGTACCAATTTTGCACTCTTGGCTAAACCTTGGATTTGGAACCTTTTATGCTGATGTCCTTATTTGAGAAAATTTCAATGCTACAAATGAGCTGGAAGTTATTGAATTAATGCATGATTATATCAGTTGAAGTTTTTATAATTGACAAAGCACCATTTCAATGAAAATAAGGCATAACTTGCTTTGTGTGTCATAAAATATTCACTGTTGGTTCTAGGAATTGATAATCTCAACAACAACAAAAGAAAATCAAATGGCTATTGCATAAGGAATCATGAAAAATGTGACAAGAGAGCCATCAGTAAAACCCTTCTGGAACTACTCGTTTCCAGATAATATAAATATATAATGAAAAATAAAGCAACTGTTGAACAATGTAGCTAAAATAACAAGAACAAGAGAAGCAGAAATAGATAAAACACTTAAATAGTAACACAAATATTGTGGTACATCAAACAGCATGTGTTCTTCTTCAAAGACAGAAGACAAATATAAGTGGACAAGTTTGTTCACTCTGGTTATATTGATTGTTTACCTGAAGTAGAGCTGTTCAAAATATTGTTTAAAGTATTTTATTAACATTTTTACTAATAATTCTTTACCACATCATAAAAAACTAGCAAATCCCTTTCACATGTTTGATTTTATCTATTAATTCTGAGTTCTTTATGCTTTGGTTTTTTTATTTTGGTAATGTATTAACATTTTTTAAAAGATAATTGGCTAAATTGTACTTGGGTGAATTTATTGTGTTTGTTATAGGTCTCATTTTATTACCAGGTTTATGTATTTTAGATATGGCACAGATCTACTGAGGCACCAAAGGAGGTGGATACTGATGATACATGAAATAAAATGATTAGTGGAAAAGGAGTATTTTTTTTAAGGAAGGAAGCATTACAGGCCTAAGTTTAAGGTGCATCCCCAGCATTCACCATTTGTGAGGACTGAGGAAACCCTAGAAAAAACCTCAGTCCTGGTGGGAACAGGACAAAGACCCCCTGCTCACAAATTTGCGCCTTAATGATCTCAGCCAGCCGTGATGGTACCACTAATATATTTTTGTTATCAATATATATCTGTTATCATTTTTGCATGATCTTGGGTAGCTAGTAAATTATATATGCTGTTTTCATAATCTGTCTCATTCATTAATACTTACTAATTTGTTTCCTTTGTCAGCCCTATTATAAATAATGCCATTTTCTTTTCAAGTTCCGAGTACTCTACATGATCTTTTTTGGTGATCTAAGGTTTTTTTTTTCCCTCATCTGGTTTGATGAAAATTGTTATTTTGATGTCGGCTACACATTCTGCTGTATTTCTTGAGTAATCTATACAAGAGTTTAACCCCACATTTAATAGTTGCAACTCTTTTTTAAAAGTGTTTGTTTGACCGTTTATTACATTTTCTATTGTATTGTTTTGGTTTTCTTTCCTAATTCTAATCTTTCATTGTTTCTGTCTAAGGTTGTCTAGTTTTTTGTTTATAATCCACCATTTTTGATTTACTTGGGCATTTCTAACCTAAAAAAAATTCCTCAAAATTTCTCCATAAAATTGTGACTAATTGAGGTTCAAGTTTTAAATGTATTTCATGAGTCTTCAAATTCAACTAGCTTTGGCTTTGTAGTGGCTCATTTTTTCTACTTCCAAAACTGTCTTTCTAGTGGCTATTTGTGTTTTGCTGTTTTTCTGTTCTTTTATTATCCTCCTCATAAAGTAGGCATTATGTTTTTTTTGGACAAGTATTTATGAAATGTATATCTACTGATATTTTAAAAAAACCAGATGAGGAAAAAAATAGCATGAGATCACAACGTGGGAAAGTTCTAGAATGACAAATAAAAAAGAAAATAACCAATAAAGACCATATCAAAGGGTACTGAGATCTTTAAAAGAAAAAGCATTATTTACAGTAGGGCTGACAAAGGAAACACATTGGTAATAATGAATAAGACAGACTGAAAACAGCATGTACAATTTACTAGCTAGCCAAGATTATGAAAAAATGAAAACTGATTGTACCCAAAAATATATTAGTGTTGTATGAAAATTATTAACAAAAGTAATTAAATAAAGGACGAAGAAAAGAAAAGAAGATCATACCAGACAATCCTACAACACCTGGAATCTATGCCCTATATAAAATACATAAACCTAGTAATAAAATGAGACCTATAGTAGACACAATAATTTACCCAAGTACAATATAGCAAACTGCCTTTTGAAAAAAATTAATACTTTACTGAAATACAAAAGCCAAACCATAAAGAATTCATCAGAATTAATATATAGAATTAGACAGGAGAAACTGGAAAACAGGGATTTGCCAGTTTCTTATGATGTGGTATTTGTTTCCTAGCATCCCCAAAGAAAATCTAATAAATATCCTAAAGAAATGGCTAGCCTCTATAAACCTTGGAGAAGTAATAGAACATATATGTACCTCACCAAAATTTGCAGTAATCAAACCTACTTCACATTCAGAGGCAACTTTTATAAACAAAAGAAAGGTCTAGCAATGAGAAATCCACTCTCACCATTCTTCTCAGAAATGTACATGAGTTTCTTAGAAATAAAATAGTTGAGGTTTTTCCACATAAAAACAAATGTTGGTACCATTTGTCATGTTGATGTCGTTGCAATATTAAATGAAAAATGGAAAGAGGATGAAGTAAAACTACTCAACCTATAAGAAAGCACTGTTAAATTCATAATGAAAACAGAAAATAAGGTTCTTCTCTTCTTGGATATAAAAATTATAAAAAATGGCAATATACTGGAATTTGGCCTATTCAGAAAATATATCCACACAGATAATTATATAAAAAACAACAGTCACAATCCAAAACAACATAAACTCGCCAAAGCAACAGCCTCACATTCAGATTACCGCCTGTGGTGCTTCAGTAGTAAAAACGGGTGTTAAACACTACTAAAAAAAAAAAAAAAAAAAAAAAAAAAATCAGATTAACAAACCTACCAATAAGCAAGACAGAATACAAATCAGAGTACCATAAAATCATAGATATACCACAGAAAAATGGCTACACAATAAATCTGGTCAACAATAAAATTCAAAAAGACATCACCACATTAAAAGGCTACAAAAGAGATCATATACATAAGAAATTACACCCAACCCATGGGTACACCAAAAATTCCAAAATATTTTTAAAAAGGCAAAATCATTTTGACTTCAGGATACAAATGCAGTTTATCAAAACTTCCTAAAAACCAACACAAAAGACAAAACTATGCCAGGAAAACAATCAGGCATTTATGAAATCAATTGCAAAGATTGCAATATGAAATACATAGGCAAAACAAAAAGAAACATTACCATATGGTTCAAGGAACACATGAGAAATGTAAAATATAAACACATGGAAAAATCTGCAATAGCAGACCATTTCTGGCAAAAGAACCACTATTTCCAAAAGAAACCAAAACTCTTAAAAGCGCTTCAAAAACCCATAGAATTAACAGTGTGGGAAAATATATTCATAAACAAAAACAAGGAAAATTTATAATCTCTTCTGAGTAGGATATCCAGAACACTCTTTATGGTTTCACTTACATGAAATTTACTCAGGGTATATGTTTCTTGGAACATTTCCCACATCATCAGCTATTAAACTACTCAACTTAGGTATTCATTTTTTACACCAAACTCCATTCACTTACACAAAAGTAAGACATGTTTCTGGAGAATCTCTCCCATCTTCAGTTGCTCACTGAATTGTGTAAGTGAATGGAGTTTAGTGTAAAAAATGAATACCTAAGTTGAGGTTATATTGCCACTCCATTGTCAACAGCTTTGTAAGTACAATATTTATTAAACTACTGTTTGATTATTCATAGGAGCTGGGTAGGTAGAGACCCGGTTGACTCTGGTGGTGTAGCGATAAACTATCTGCTTCCAAGATATCAAAATTCATAAGGTTATGCTCATGCTTTTTTAAATAAATCCTTTCCCATAACTTGATACCTTTTTCTATTTGGTGGTTTTCATTACAAAAATGTGCTGCCACAGCTGATTTATCTATTTGTTTGTAATGAATGTTTCTCCAATGGCCCTCAACCTAATGCCTATATTTCGCTTTCTCTCCTATGTAGGTTTTTTCATAAGCTTTACAATTAATCTGGTAAATACCAGATTTTTGCTCTTTGGGCCTGAAATCTGTTTCGTTTAATTTCAATAAATTGTTTACACTGTATCAGATTTGAGGTGCTAAGATGATATTGTACTGCTTGAAAATTTTTTGAAATTTCTTATTGGCTAATGGGTGGTAAGTGGCTGTTAATTGTTTTTTCCCCTGATAAATCATTCATAGTTGTTATGTGTTTAATTCTTTTTTGTTTCTGGAATCTTTTAATTTTTTGATGAATCATCTGTTTATTGAACCCATTGAATTTAGCTGCTTCTTTTATGTGTAGATATTCATTCTTGTATTCTTCTTTACTCAGTGGTATATTTATTAGTCTGTATATCATGTTGTTGAATGCTGCTTCCTTATGTGATCTTGGATTGAAACCATGGGCTTTGATATGATTGTCTGTATGTGTGTCTTTTTCTGTAGATGCCAAATTCAAGTTTATTATTACATTTAATCATCTTCAGATATAAAAATGGCAACATATTATCTCTTTTGGTTTTGATAGTGAATTTAATCAAAGGCTCTTGCAAGTTTAAAAGTTTTAGTGCATCTTCCACATGCTTTTTGTTTATAATAGCAAATACATCAATATATCTGTACCAAACCTTAAAAATTTGGAGAAAAGCCTTAGTAATATGCATCTCAAAATAGCTCATGAATAAGTCAGCTAAGAAAGGTGATAATGGACTGCCCATTCAAGTCACACTTTCTGTTTAAAGAATTTGCTCTCAAATATAAAAAAAATGCTTGATTTATGCACAACTTAATGAATTTGATGTATTCTTTGATGTGTTCTTCTGTTAGGTTGGTTGATTGTAACATTTTCTTGGAAAAACTAACAATTTATTTTGTGGCATGCTGGGAAACAGGACTTTGACATCAAAAGAAATCAGTGTGTCATTCGGTGATAACCTTTTATCTTTAATTTTATTGATGAAGTCCATGGAGTTTTTTAAACTAAAGCTATCAAATTTTGGTAGTGAATGGAACTGTAATGATAACCAGTTTGCTAAACAATAGATCAGAGTATTTACGTAGTTAATAATTGGCCTTCTTGGATCTTCGGAAGGCCATATATCCTGGCTAAAGATGGATTGTGGACCTTAAATTTTGTAATAATCTGTTTTTGGAATCAGGGTACTATTTTCCAAAACTTCTTGCATGGATATCATGCATTTGTTCAATGGGTATCAAGCTATTAAAAACTGTTCAACAACCGAAAGAACTAAACATATGGGAAAGGATTTATTTAAAAAACCTTATGAATTTTGACATCTTGGAAGCAGACAGCATTTTATTTAAGTTTATCACCAGAGTCAACCAGGTACTTACCTACCCAGCTCCTATCAATGATCCAACAGTAGTTTAACAGCTGATAATGTGAAGTTCCACAAAACATATGTCCTGAGTAAATCTCATGTAAGTGAAAACATAAAGAGTGTTATAAATATCCTACTCAGAAGAGATCTTTAATGGGTGCTTCACTGTGTTTGATTCTGAATTGAATTAATATTTAAAAAGGAAAATTTAGTTAATTTTGATCTCCCAACAATAACTTCATCACTAAGTTCGTAAAATCCATAGAGCAACATCTTAATACCATGTTAGGAAGCTGACATTGGAACCATGCTGATGATGAAGGCAACAGCCTTCAAAACATGTCCCAGTAAGTGGAAAAAGTTTAGTGAAATTTGAGTGATTTCCTCATAAATTTACCACCCTTGTCCAAAATTTCACCAAATATCTTTGCCGTTTCATGTTACTGCTAAAAACTAGGGAGATAGTGCATCCTTAATTTTCCATATCAATCTTTCCACTTGGTCATGATGTTCATTATGATTATTCCTTAATATTTACTGTCAGGAGATATATATAAATTAACAGTAATTATAAAAGCAGAAAAGGATAAAACACTAAGAGATAGTCACACTTGTAATCTCTATATTTTGAACTACTAGAGTACTAGAGATCTTCTATGGCAAGAAAATATATATATATATATATATATATATATATATATATATATATATAGAGAGAGAGAGAGAGAGAGAGAGAGAGAGCATTTATTCACTTCTCAAGAAATCAACAAGCATTTGAAGATGTGGACAAGGGTTTGCAAAACATGTTCTAATGCAAAGTAAGTTAGTGAAGTTGCAAGAGTGTTTATTTCCACTCATCACAACATATTAATAATTATGTGATTCACTTCACTATGACAGTACCAATTGTATTTTGTTAAGATGTAGATTGCCATCATGACCATCAGGTAACTGTAGAGTCATCCATAATTTCACTGCATCATAACACTGCTTTCTGACTTTTGAAATGTGATGATGTGGTAGATAATAAATCTAAGAGTGCAATTTTCGTGCAAATAAGTTTCACTTATTTTATGAAAGAAAATATGTTTTAAATAAAGATTATTCCACTATTGTTGAAATTTGATCAAATTCATCATTAACTTACACTTTGTGCATTGATGTGATATTGTTCTTCAGAGACACAGTATCTTGTTAAGAGCACTTGAGTTTCCATGGCAAAGCAAACTCTTGAGTCACCATTGGACAAAATTTGGTGCTACCGATATGGATATTTTTAATACTTTTAGGACTTGATTTACTTCAGATTATATGTTTGTTGGTAGTAAGTCTTTAGTCAGCAGATTTGCAGTGTATGAGTTACAGGCTGAATGCCATAATTTATGACTGTTGCCCATTTTAACCATGCTGCTGGCAGACACAGTACAATAGATATTGATGTTCTACATAAGCCTCTAAAAACAAACTTCTTGGCTTTTTCAGTACTAATATTAATTTATCATCACCAATAACACTTTTTGTATTTGTCCATCCATCAATAAATAAAAGTAAGTCAGGATCAACATATGTTTTATTTAGATTCTTCTTCATACACATCATCAAATAGTCTGTTTGAAATAATTTTTTATCCAGGAGGTTGGCAGAAAGGGCACAATTTCTGCAGCATGCCCATAAAATGCTGCTATCCATAATGTTAAATGGAATGTTGCAACCAAAAGCATTTTGACAATATCAAAGTCAGCTGTAAATGCCTTAGAAACAGTAAAAACAAATTTGTCAAATGCCAAGTTATTTATATTTTCTCTGAAGCACTATCTTGTCAATACAGCTTATAATACATCCAGGATGTAGAACTGAAGGATAATTTTGCATGGTGGCTAGCAGCAGAATTCAAGTCAGTACAGGGTGCTGAATTGCAAGTGCTGGTTTCTAGGTCATCCTCTTCCTCCTGTTCCAAATTTTGATCCACATCTCAGATGCAGAATACGAATACAATGAAAATGCTGGTTCTTTGGTGCTTTTTCTACTGCAGATTCTTCTATAAGTTTTAAGTTGCTCCTTTGATGTATTTTTACCTATCACTTCACAGAAGCAATATTTAGCTTAATTCTTATTTTTTAACTCACACATGAATAAAATTAGTTTTCCATATACATTGTTATTTGCCACCATAATTCATAATTACAAAACATAAATCTCACCAAAGAAGAAGTAATATAATATAATCAAATGATTTTATTCTATTTAGTTCCATACACTTCTAAGTATTTATTGTTTTTATCAATAAGATTCCGCTTATTTCTCAAGAGAAGGAAATGCTTGGGTCAGCATGGCATGTCATGATGTCAGTATAAAATGATTTGATGCCGTAATTGCATCATTAATGGTTGGTCAGTCAGTCATATTACAACTCTCATATGCACAGTGCATTTCTAGTTCATTTAACTGCAAAATCACCCTGATGACTTTTCACAAAATATAATACATCAGCATTACTTATGCACTGAGATGTAATTTTATGTCAATGGGCTCCAGTTCAATTTCTTGAGTATTATGTGAAATATTAAATGAAGAAAGGCTAAAGCTTGTTAGGGAATTTTTAGGTATTTTATATTTGTTACATTGATTGTATATTTTTACATGCCATAAACAAAATCATCCATCTTAACTCTAGTTGTGCCTGGCACTGTTTGAACCAGTTAGTAATTTTCTTGCTTGTAAATTCAGCTACAGTGTCTATTACAGGCCACTTTATTTGCAGCAGCTCATCAATGTAAACCTTTGCAGATACCATCTGATTTGTAGTGAACTTTTCAATTTCTAAATTTTTACTTTTTGGATTAAATGTCCTTAAATATTTTAATTCACTACTCAGTTCCATTTACAAGGAAGCTTGCCATCTCTTTTCCGTGAATTTTAAATATTTTAGTCATTTCAATTGTTATTTGATTTGAGTTTGTTATGTTTTATTTACTGATAATTATTAAATATTTACAAGCATATTTATCAGGGGTTTCTAAAGGCATTATATAGGAAAACATGTTTTAAATTTATTTATCCTTGCCTGATCTAATCTGATCTAATATAATGGGCAAGTTTTCCTTCTTCCTTCATGAGACCACCAATGTGTAGCTGGCCACAGATGACCAAGCACTGCAGTTCTTACACTTATGTAATCAACATGTTCACACTAACTCCACTTAACTTACATAACACTAGGACATGTTTTGGAAGTACTTCCTTCCATCACCAGCTGTTCACTGACTACTTGAATTTGTAGTTGGATCCCAAGGTGTTTCTTTGGCGGTCTCTGATGGTTCCAGTAGGAACTTGCTGAGTTCATCCACGGATGGAAAATCAAAATTCATTAGGTTTTTCTTAATTTTCAAGATGAAAATTTTTCCCAAGTGGGTACCCATATTGGGTTGTGAAGTTCTTTCAGCAGCTTAGCTTCTGATTTAATTTCATAATTTCTGGTTCAAAAGTGAGCTGCTCTGCTGATTTGTCAACTTGTTTAAAACGAATATTCCTAAAGTGTTCTTTTTTATGAATTTCTAAATTTCTCTTCATTTTCTGACATATCTCTGATCATAATCTGCACATTTGATTTCATAATTCCTGATTTTTGTTCTATTAGTATGGCGTCTTTTACTGTGCAACCAAATAAATTTTTGATATTATATTTGTTCTTTGGGGCTAACATTATGCCATGTTCTTTGAATATCCTCCTAAATTTGTTGTGGTAAGTTGGATGGTATGAGAAACCTTTGAATTTGTATCTTTCTTAAATGTTCCTTAGTGTGGTAACTTCTCTTATAGATTTTTGTTTTTTAAATTTATTTATGATTTTTATTACTGTGTCTTTGTTGAAACCATTGATTATTTGCTGTCTTAATTATCTATTGGTATTCCATTTTATACTCTGTTTCTGTGAATGGGATATTAATTATTCTGTATGTAAAACACGGCATGTGAAGTGGAATTATAACTTTTAATTTATATGTAATTTTCTGTGTAAGTCTTTTTTCTATGGATTCCAAAGTTTAGTCTATCTCAATTTCTTATAATTTTTAAATCTAGGAATGGAAGTCAATCATTTTTCTCTTCTTCTATGGTAAACTGTATAGATTTATATTATAAATTAAGAAGTTTCAGAGCATCTACTGAATGTTTTTTTGGTATTATTGCAAAAATGTCATCCACGTGCCTATACCATGTCTTGGAAATTAAAGGAAAATCTTTGGTGATATGTATTTCAAAGGAGCTCATGAATAAATCTGCTAGAAATGGAGATAGGGGCTTTCCCATTGCTAGGTCTGAAACTAGTTCATCATATTTTTGATTAAATCTGAAGAAGTTTTGTTCAATGCACATATTAGTAAGTTTCAGCAAGTCTTCTATTTCTTCTGTTTGCAAATTTAAGGAGGTTAACCATTTTTTTTAACATTTGTATAAGATTCTCTATTGGTATGCTCAAGAATAAGACTTTTACATCAAACAGCACAATTACATCTACTGTTGCAATTCTGTTATTTTTAAGCTTTTCAACTAAATTAAATGAATTTTTGAAGCTCAAGTTTTGAAATATTTTAAGAGTGGAAATTGTCAATTAATTTTTTTGCTACCTAGTATGTGGGTGAATTGATATTGTTAATTATTGGTTGCATGCTGTTATGATTTTTAAGGATTTTAGGAAGTGCATAAAGTTTAGGTAGTGCTGGATTGCTCTTTGTGATTCTGTTTTTCTGCAATGCATAATATTTTAACTTCCTTCAGTATTTTGGTTAAATTTTTAATGCATCTATTGAGAGGATTCTTTAAACGGGGAAGACTACAAATGAATTGAAAAGAATATGAAAAACATAATGAATTTTGATTTTCCACCCATGGATGAACTGAGCAAGTTCCTATTAGAATCATCAGAGACTACCAAAGAAGCACCTTGGGATCCAACCACCAATTCAAATAGTCAGTCAACAGATGATGATCAAAGCAAGTGCTTCCAAAACATGTCCCAGTGTTATGTAAGTTAAGTGGAGTTAGTGTAAACATGTTGATTACATTAATGTAGGATATATTACCAATCCATTGTCTACAGCTTCATAGGTATAACTTATTTCATTAACTGCAGTTCTTGTCTCACTCCCATATTTGAAATTCAGCCAGGGAGGTGGAGGGGAGATCGGTACAAGTTAACTCTCAGAACATATGCACGTGTTCTTATGTGTTGTTTGACTGTGTATTCAGTATTCATTAGGTGGCATAATAAGTTTAGTGTATTAATTATATTAATATTCTATTCCTCAAAGAGTATTTATTTAAAATTCATATGTGCATACAGAATCATCTTCAGATGTACAGAGATTGTTTCAAGAGAGATTTCATGATACTCATCTTCCAAGTTGAAGTTCAATTTACAGATTTATATATAATTTTTATGAAATGGGATGTATTCTTGATAAAAAGCATACATGGTCATGTACAATACACACAAAAGAAATGTTAGATAAAAATGAGTATGTTCTGGAATGTTTCCCTAAAAATCATTTCCACATATTTCTTAACAAATGGGAATTTCCTGTTCCTCTGTTCAAATGGCTACAAAGCTACTGAAGTTGAAACCCTATAAAATTACTGTAATGTAAGAACTTAATCCAGGTGACCCTGCATCCAGGAGTAGATTTTGTGAATGGATTTTGAATAGTGAGCATAATTGAGAAATTAGCCAAATCTAATTTTCTTTAAGGACAAATCTTGATTTCAACTAAGTAGGTATATTGTTAATTCACAAAATAACCCATACTGGAGCATTAAGCCCAATTTTTTTTAAAGAAACAATTGATAGTAATAGGTATGCGCACAATATTTTGCAGCCCTTTTTCCACAAATTACCTTTGAGGGAACGTTAAGTTCGTGACTTTCTAACAGCACATAGAGCCCATGTCTTGTATGCAATTCATGAAATATTTGATGACAGAATCATCACTAACAACATATGGCTTCCTCGTATCCCTGATTTAATGCCTTGTGATTTTTATCTCTGGCTGACATTAAAGGAAAATTAACGGAAAATGTGTACAAGATGTAATTAAATTTATTGATATGCTAAGAAAAAATATATAAACTACCAGGGGGTTTTCACCTATCTGGCCCAGGCCATTGTAGGTATGGCCCCTTACAGTTACAAAAAATATATATACAATAATTGTTTTTATACACCTGTAGATACACCTGTATCTAAGTTCTAATATAATTAAACAAATACAACATTTCCACCTTGAGTGCATCAGTCCCCATTTCATCATCAGCAGCCTACTGGGATTCCTGGGGACCAGGCTCTGACCCAATCCAAGGTCCTAAATAAAGGTTTTCAGTAACTCTACCTTTCCATTATTTTGTTAGCTACAGTTAGAGGCTACAGCCTCTACAAACTGCTAATTCCTTTATTTCTTAAATGCATACTATAATGCTACATTTATTCATCTTCTAAAAAAAATTTCCAAATCTAAGTTCAATAATTTAATCAAATTTAATAAAACATAATCCACTCCCAGCCATAATCACCTTTATCTAAATTCTAACATAATTAAACAAGATATAACCCTTTAAGTTATTTAATTTACCCCCCTTCTTAATACTCAATTCCATTTATTTTTGATTGACTTTACTCAGGAACTCCCCTACATTCATGCTATTTTACTGCAGATTTTCATTAAGGTAATTTTTCTATCTAATTTAAACCATTTCTCATTTATAAACTTTTTTCCTCCAGAGTACCATTCCTTTGCACTCAAAACACTATATGCTGCATATCTTCCTTTCCCCCTCATATTGGACACCAATTCTGAGGAAATCCTTTTCTTATTACTTTTAATCCCCACCCACTTGAACTTAACCAGCAATGCCCTCACTTTGTTCTCAACATATTTCTCTCTTTCCTATTTATTTTTTATTGGTATACAAAATATTAAGAATTTTTACCTGCTATCTTGTTAAACAGTTTTTGTATTTATATATCTTCCAATTTTCTTCTTTATTCCAAAAATCTTTACTTTGTTTTCCCTCCTGCTCCAAATGTCTCCCATTCCATTGTTTTCCAAAATTATCCTACGACTATTACTCTACCCATTGCTCCTTAGCAAGGTGCGAGTGTGTGTCAGTGAGAAGGAAAGGAAGAGGAAAAGGAAGGTTCAGTATTAACGTGAAGGAAAGAGAAGAGAAGAGAAGGAAGAGGTGTGAGTGCGTGTGCTAGTGAGAGTGAAAAAAAAAGTGAAAGTGCAACGCGTTCCACAAGATGCGTCTCTTTGCTTGAAATTATAAGCATTTCCTTAACAAATTTCTTTCATTTAAGTTTAGGATTCTGAACCAATATTTGAGAGCTCTTTCTATATACACACCTTTCCTTAGCACTCTTCTCATTTCAATTTGTGCAAATTCCTTTGCTGTTGTTCTCGGTGCACCTAAAATTTCTCCACAAAACATTCTATGCACAACATCCACAATTTCCCATCCTCCTTCCAGTTCTCATATTTCAATACCATAAATATTTTGGCTCATCCACCATACTATATATTTTTTCTAGCCACTTAACATTTATATCTGGTAATCTATATTTACAACCTCTAACTGCTGCCATTACTCCTTTCCCTTTGGCCAAAACTAGTTTTTTCTGCTTTTCCCATTTGCCAATCCCAACTGTTTTAATCCCTAGATGAATGTAATCCCTAAGTATCTTAAATTCTTTATCTCCTTTCCTCCACTTCTCATATTTACTCAATTTTGCTCCTTTCTTGAATAATACTATTTGGGTCTTCTTCTGATTTACCTCCAATCATTACAGTATTTGTCTATTTGCTACAATTTAAGCCAATTGTTAAGATGGACTCAACAACTAAGCCATCTGCAAATAATAATCCCAGAAGTGTCACAATAATAACTGGCAATGAATTGTTACTCTTTCTTATCTCTGTTAATATATCAATAAAAAAATTAAATAGCACTGGGCTTAACTTACACCCTTGCCTTAACCTCTTCTCTTGATTTATTTCTTTTATTACCATTTCTTCCTCAGCTTTCACACAGAACATATTTCTCTTGTATAATGCTTTAAGAATATTCACCATATGAAAAACTCACTCCCTTACTCAGTAATTTATCCCATAACAATTTTAACTCTATGCAATCGTACGCTCTAAGTTGACTTGCAATGAATATTTCCACTTAACAATACAACAAACTTGTACAGTACTATTTACAATTGCTCAATCATACAAGAAAATATAACCATAATCACTCTAATAAATCTTCCCGAGTTGATGTGTAACCAAGTGGCCCAAATAGTTTCAACCTTGTGGTTACTCAACTATCAGGCAACTTACATTTAAAAATTAACTCAATCAAAAACCAACTTAAATTATGTTTCTATCCAAATTGGTTCCTGATTTTTTTAACCATTTTCTTTTAACTTTACCTTAGTAATTCCCAAACCCCAAGATTTTTTGCCTTTGTTTTCATTACATGTTTCCCCTTGGTAGGTTAGCTCACTTCTCGATCCTAAGTTTTGCTCTCATTTCATTGGTTTCTCTACATTCCAAAATTGCATGCCAATAACTATCTTGCATTCCACAAATCAGACATTCCTCTTTATTTAAACCTTCTCTTATTCCTTTCAAATTCACTATCCCTGTCCGGGCCCATGCAATTCCCTCCCTTGTTCACCTGTCAGTTTAATCTAGATAATTTTCTCTGCCCCACATTTCCTTTAGGCCCCTATTATCCATCAGTGACATTTTACTACTAAAACTACCTAATATCTCCTGTCTTTCCATATCATCAATTCTTTAATTTCTTTCTAAAAACCTCTTTCTTTACTTTCTCTATCATGCCACACCATATGCAAGCCTATTTTTCACATAATCTCATTGATTCTAATGACCCAAATATTTCCTCCCCTCACCTTCTCTTGTATCACTAGGCAATGTTTCAAAATACAACTCTCTTTTAAATTGTTAATCCGAAATCAATATTTCAAAATTCTTGTCATTATTTTCCCTTTACTCCTCATTCTATCTAATTCAGCTTGTGCAACCACATTTGGTGAACTTTTTGATAGGCTCATAATTTGTTTGCAGAAATTCCTGCGAATCAAATCTACATTTAGCGATCCTTCATCACTACCCCAGATTTCTACTCCAAACATCATTTTGGCCTCAATCACTAACACACACATTTTCTCCAATCTCTTTATGTGCATTTCTGATATTTTATGTCCACAGCCAATAGTAGCTTTCAAAGCTAGCCTACCCTTTGCTAGAACCTTTCCTTTTTTGTTCCCTCGACTCTCCATTCTTGCTAAACCTGATACCGAAAGTCAAACTTGTTGATCACCTCAATTTCTGCCCCTTCCCAATACCATTTCTCATTATTGCATAACTTATTTCCATTCTTAAATACCATGATTTTTTATTTTTCAGCATTTATTCTTAGTTCACATTTCTTACAGAATTTAGAGATTGCTTAGATTGATTTTGCTAGACCAATATTGGTAAATGACTCCCACCACCAAGTCATCTGCAAATAATAGTCCCAGAATCTCAACATTTTCAATTGTAGGCATGTGGGTATTAACTTTATTAACTTCTTCTAAGATATCATTAATAAATACGTTAAACAGTATGGTGCTTAACTTGCATCCTTATCTTAGACCTATTGATTCAACTTGCTTGGAGTCACCCTATCCTGTTAATCCTAATACAATACTCATTTTTATAATATAAATTTTGCAATGCTTTTATAAACTTATCACTAACTCCTATCCCATTCAATTTTGACCATAATGCCTTGCGGTTAATTGTATCAAGTGCCTTTTCGAAATCAAAAAACAGCATGTATAGTCTCCCTCTTTTTTGGCCTAGATATTTCTCTACCATTGTATTTATAATAAAGACATTATCCATTGTTCTCTTATTTTCCTGAAACTTGCTTGAAACTTGGATAATTTATATTTTTGTTCTGTCCAATTTTGAAGCCTTTCTGCCTAAATGCCCATATACAGCTTACCCAAAACTGATAATAGACTAATTCTTCTATAATTCACTGGTTTGTTTATATCACATTTTCCTTTAAATATGGGTACTACAATCACTGTTCTCCAACCTTTAGGGACTTTAGCCTTTTTGTATATTGAATTAAATATCTATGCCAATAACATACCTCTATTTCCATCCTGCCCCAATTCCCTTCAGAATTCCCCCGGAATCCCATCAATTCTGCAAGCTTTATTTCTTTATTCTTTTTATTTGTTTCTTTTGTTTCGTTAATATCAATTTGTCTATCCAAATAATCTACACTTAATGTATTTGTCTCTCCCCAACCCCCCTGGTGAAAAATCTCCTCTACCTCTAAAAGGTTTTTAAAGTATAAACACCATTCTTCCGCATTGATATTATTCTTACTCACTCTCCTTTTATATAATGTCTCTAAACTATCATCCACATGGTTTTATTGTCATTTGTCCTAGCCTCCTGTATTTTCTTACTAATATTTTGTCCCCATTCTTTCTTTTTTGCCTCAACGAGGGATTTATATCCCAGCCTTTCAATCATAAATTTCTCTCTTTCTGGCTGTTCCCCTGTTTGTTTCCATTTTCTCAACTCACTTTCAATTCTCCTTTTACCAATTTTATACTCATTATCATACTAACCCTCCTGTATCTTCTTACCCATTTCTCTCACTTTCATCTTATGCCCTGCTTGTTTGACCAATCTCTCTAAAGACTCAATTATTTTTCCCTATTTTTCCTTCTTTCATTAGAACTTCTGCACTTAACTTAAATGATATAAAATTAACTCCTAACTCTCTTACGAAGCCTGGTGCCCTCTCATCATTCCATTATATCTCTCTATTTTATGTCCACATTTCTTAACTTGCACCATTCCTAAACTGATTTTGAAATTTCACTTTTCATGGGAAATGACTACTGGTAGATACTAAATCCATAACCTTGAAATCAGTAAGATAATCATCTATCTCTAGTGTGAGTAGCATATAATCAACAATACATTAACCATGACCATTATTATTTGCAAAAGTAAACTCACCCCTAGAATCTTTCCCTCTAGTACCATTACAAATTAGCAAATTATGTTCATCACAAAAGTACAATAACTTATTTCCTTCCTTATTATATATTTTATCTTTGCTAACCCTTTTCAACTTGTCTTCTTTCACAACATCCTTTTCTAAATCAACAAAATGTATCAAACCCTCTTCTATTCTTGCATTAAAATCACCTGTTATAATAAAATTTCTGTAGAACAAATTGGCCTTATAAATTTTAGAAGTATTTGGTGGGTTATATACTGTTGCTAAACACACTTTTTCACTTCCACATACTTGATTTATTTCACACCGTAGCACTGAATTATCCCCTAAGTCGTTAAACCCTTTCTCTAGAAAATTTTGTCTTACAAACACACCAATTCCTCCTAACAACCACCCTTTAACTTTCTTCTTAGCACCAGCTTTACTATAGAACTTGAAGTTGTTGAGCTTAACTGTTTTATGTCTTTCTAACTATGGTTCCACTATCGCCAACATGTCACACACCATAGCTAACTGCATTATTTCCGCATTTGACACTTTTCTTAATAAACCTTCAACATTCAACCATACAACCACCAACTCTCCCTATACAGATCCCTTTCTTTCAAATCTAAAATCATGCAACTTAGCTCTACTCCTGGTCCTCCTGTTCATGCTTTGTTTCTCTCTGACTTCCATTATACTTTCACTCGGAGAAGACACAATACTTAGACCAGTTTCCCTCCTCATGTCCAACCCAGGAGCTGTATCCGAGGTCTCCCTAAGTTTCACTACTATCAGCTGACTTTCAGGTGACACACCTGGTTGATGACATCAATGACATCTTCTGCATAGCTCCTCCTTCCGTTTCTCTTCTTTCCACTTCTACTACATGTTCACTTCTTATTGATGCCTGTAATGTCGATTTTAACTTCTGCATGTTGGATTTCTGCCCTACCTTCCACTTGGTAACTTCCTCCTTTCTACCATCTATCCATAAACAAAGTGCTCTCACATATGCCTGCTTCCCCTCTGATCTGGCTTTTTTCATTTCTCTTAGAAGACCTCTCTCCATTCTCTATCTTCCTTTCCATAGTCATTTTCAATAAATATACAGGATCATTTTAACTTTTTGCATATGCTAAAATTTCCCATTTAAATTTCATGCTGGCAATTTTCATTATCACTGGTCTTGGCTTTGAGCTCATTCTTCCAATTCTAAATATGTCCATGATTTCCCAGCCCCACTAGTTGTAGGTCTAAGTTTTTTAAGAGAATTTATTCTAACAGTTACCATGTCCATTTGTCTCTTGATTCTTCCACTCCAAATATAATAATGTTCATTTTCTTCTTCTTATCTTCAGCTCTTCCTAAATCAGTCACCCTTTTGCATTCTGTTATTTCTCCTTGTAGTTGTTTTACCAAATTTACCATGCTTTCCTCGACTCCTATTCTATTACTAATTTTGTCATCCCTTCTTTTTTTCCATCACTTTTAAATTGTTTAGGTCTTTTGTGATGGTTTTAAGCATGCCCAAAATCTGGTTCATTTCCGGCTCTGGATTTCACTCGACTCCTGCTCTCACAAGAGCATTGCCAAAACTAACCTATACCATATTAAAACAGGTACACCATCATTCTGTTTTCCACCTGGTAGGGGTTCATTTCTGGCTCTGGATTTCACTCGACTCCTGCTCTCACAAGAGCATTGCCAAAACTAACCTATACCATATTAAAACAGGTACACCATCATTCTGTTTTCCACCTGGTAGGATAATTATATTGTTTAATAACCCAATTCTTGACTGATATGACTCTTAAGTTCATGCCCATTTTCTCTTTCCTGAGGAGCTCTCGTAAACACATCTGTCTCCTCATGCCTGCCATCAGCAATTCTTCTTCTCTAAGTTAACAAATGCCATGTACAGTTTTTCTCTCTATCTTACAAATATTTGTCCACTAATGTTTTTATAATGAATATGTTATCCATTGTGCATTTCCCCTTACAAAATACCATTTGAAATTCCAAAATAATTTTATATTCCTCAACCCAATTTTGTAGCCAATTTATCAAAAGCCTATAAAAATCTTCTCAACATTTGATAATGGTGCAATGCCTCTGTAATTTTTTGGCATATCTACACTTCCCTTGCCTTTATATACTGGGTAAATGATTGCTTTCCTCCGACTTTCTGGTACATTTTCCTTTGCCATAATTAAGTTAAACAGTCCTGCGAGTTACTTATATCTGTTTACATCACAACACCATTCTTTTATAAATTTTGGTGGAATACATCTATTCCTGATGCTTTATTCTTTTTTATCAATTTCACTTATTTAACTACCTCTTCATCCCTCACCTCACTATCCAACATTTATATATAGTGCATTTCTACTTCTAACCTTAGTGTTGCTTTTAAACCACTATGCTCAGCAAAAAGAGTTCTAAAATAACTTATCCACTATCCTCAATTGATGTCTGTACAAATAAATCCACATACTATAAATAAACTGAAAATATCATTTGTAAAGAAATTTCTTCCATTTCATACAGGGAACTGCAAAGGGTAATGTTTAATCTCATAAGCCAATTCCAGAAATTAATGGAAAATGAAGGGAGGCAGTTCCAGTATCTTCTTGCTTTATAAGGTGAGTAAAAGTACCTTTTAAGCATTAAAGTTGTTAGTAATAACTTATGGGACAATCATAGCTACAAACTTTCTAGCTCATAAAAATGATAATTGAAACTTGCACAGTCAAGCCAATCATATAATTAAGATCATTTATGAGTGGAGCAAAGGAAAAATCACCCATAATTTGTTATTTGCTGATGGCGAATTAAATACAATAACATATATTGCCCCCTATAAATGCCTTAATAAAATGTTACATTATTATACCATCATAAATAAAACTAAAGTTTATTTCTCTAGTTTTGGAGAAGCCTCTTACATGTCCACATTCACCAGTTCCTCTAGTTATTAGTTTTATTTAGGGTTTTTACAGGGGGTGTGATTAGGGGGTATTATCTCCCAGATGAGGTCCAAATAAGTACTATAACAATACAATAACACATTAACAAATGCCAGAGGTGACCGAGGTCATCAAGGTGTGGAATCATGATTGGGAAGTCTGGGGCTCGAATCCCTCCAGGACCATCCTCCCTAGCTAAGGCTTTTTCCAGGTTTTCCTCATTCCTCATAAATGGCAAATACCAGGGAGGAGGGAGGTACTTAAACTTAGGCCTGGAACACTTCCTTCCTTAAAAAAAAAAAAATTTCCCTTCCTTAAAAAAAAAATTGTCCCAATATATTATGCATTTTCATGTATCATCAGTATGTGGTGCTTCAGTAGTAAAAATGGGTGTTATACACCATTAAAAAAAATACCAATCGACAAAAAATTATGGATTAAATCAACACCATTGAGATAATTTTATTTATGGGTATATTTTTTCTATTGTTAAATAGAAATTACTGAATTCTGGCAAAAAGATATGCTGGAACACAATGTAAACTAAAATACTGTTAATTGGAACATTGCACAGTGAAGATAATCATATATAACATTATTGTGTGATTGAGTCAAACTAACACTCTTTTGCTCCATTTACTTGTTTAAATATGTGGAACTGGTTTCACAACCCTTCGTTCCCATCATCAGCCCCCATTGTCGACTGGAGGATAAACTGTTTTGCTGTGGGGATGTGTAATCTGCTCTGGTGGAAGTGTGATGAACTTGAAATTTATGTTTTCATCACCGGAAGTGTCAAAATTCATTAAACTGTCTTTCTACATGCAAATGTAGATTTTCTTCCATGTTGCTAATTCTGTAGATCCTTGCACTAATTTTAATAATTTTGTTTTTTCAATATGTCGTGGTTTTCTGTCCAGAAATGTGATGCCACAGCTGGTTTCTCCAAATGCTTGTATTTTATGTTTCTAGAATGTTCTTTTAACTGTGAATCCATGTTTCTCTTGGTTTTTCCAATGTAGATTTTCGCACTCTGCACAACTTATTTTATAAGTACCTGTTTTCTTCTCTTGTGGAATACTGTCATTAACATTATCAATCAGGAGATTTTTAACATTAAATCTGTTTACAGGTGTTAACATGTTTTTCAAATTTCTAAGAATATTCTGAAAATTTTTTGCAGCCCATGGATGATATGTGAATTTTTAAAAATTAGTTTATCTTTATTTGTTGAAAGTGTTATGGTTTCTTTAATAAGTTTTAGCCTCTTGAATTTCTGTACTTTTTGTATACTATTTCTTTATTAAAATCATTTTAACTGCTGTTCTTTCCATTTTTGTATGTATTCTTTAAGATACTCTTCTTTGCTAAGTTTGAGATTAACTAGTCAATGTGTTAAGCTGTTGATAACTGCATGTTTGTGAGTTGTGGAGTTAAAACCGTTAACTTTTGATGTGATTGTCTGCATGTTTATTCTTTCTGTATATTCCCAATTCCAGGTTTGCTTGACGTTTCATTATTTTTATGTTCAAGAAAGGTGACACGTTATCTTTTTCAGTTTCATATGTGAATGAAAAGTTTTCATCTTGTAAATTCAGAAGTTTTATAGCATCATTACAAGTTTTTTGTTGACAATTCTGTACCATATTTTAAATATGTATGGTAAAGCTGAGTTGATGTGTGTCTCAAATTTTCTCATGAAGAGGTTAGCTAAAAATGGAGACAAGGGACTGTCCATAGTTAAGTTCTGATTCTTGTTTATAAAACTTTCCCTTGAAAGAAAAATAGGATTGGTTTATGGAAATTTCTGTGAGATTAACGAATTCTTTTGTGTGTGCATCATTAATTCCACTTGTTCTTAACCAATCTTATAGATAAATTAGAAGTTTACTTTTGGAAGGTTGCAATTTTATGTCCCTAATTTTTTCTATTAACTGAAATGAATAATTTATATTCCTGCTTTGAAATTTAGCTAGTGTCTTAAATATATCACCTAGCCATTTTGCTAAATAATATGAAGTTGTATTAATATTGTTAATGATTGGTCGCATACAATTTTCAGTCTTATGAATTTTTGGCAAACCATGTATTTTCGCTATTGTAGGGTTGTTCTGTTTTATTTTATATTTTGCTCCTTTTGGGAAACAGTGCCCTTTTTTAGAGCCTCAGTGACTGAATTAATGCATCTCGTCAATGGATCTGAAAAATGTGAACATATCTCTCATTATTTAGCAAATCTTGCATTCTATTATAATACTCTTCTTTATCCAATATTACTATTCTGTTCGCTTTGTCTGCTTTTGTATAAACTACATCTTTTTCATTTAACAATTTTATAGTGTTCCTATTGAAGTTTTGTTTTATTGCTTTTAACACCTTTTCTGATTTGATTCTAACTAATTCTTTTTCTTTGCTGTTTAGCCCTTCAATAGCTACTTCTAAATCTACCAAGTAATATTATATTTTATTGCAGTATTGGACACAAGTTTTTAGGCCTTTATTTAAAAAGGTTAAGTATTCTTTCTTGAAAGTTTCTTTTGATAGATTTTCCACAAATTTCTGTTTAGGTTCTGGATTTTTAGATTTCTTAGGTTTTGACTTAGATTTTTATGCTTTCTTTTTTTATTGCTGACTTTTTTGTTTACCGAATATTGTATATGTTCTAAAGCTGTTCTGATTAAGTTATTCCAGACTATGTTTCCTAACCTGTTCTAAACCTGTGCCTAAAATATAAAATATGCCTAAATTTTGTACGAAAAACCACCAAGTATAACCATCACAGTTGGGAGCAATTAGCTACAGAGAAAAAAGTAATTCAATTAAAAAAGGCAAAGTATTACACAAGTTTGGCAAATATAGATCTAAATCTTTATGAAAAATACTCAGGGATTTCAAAGAGGTTAGGAAACATACTGTGGGATAAATTAATTTGAACAGCTTTAGAACATATACAGTTTTGGGTTAACAAAAAAGTCAGCAATCAAAAAAGAAAGCTGTTCAGTTTGACATACAAAACTGAAAAAAATAACGTGTTACCTTTCTTGGACATAAAAATAATGAAATGTCAAGCAAACCTGGAATTTGGAATATACAGAAAGAATAAACATGCAGACAATCACATCAAAGTTGATGGTTATAACTCCATAACTCACAAACATGCAGTTATCAACAGCTTAACACATTGACTAGTTAATCTCAAACTTAGCAAAGAAGAGTATCTTAAAGAATACATACAAAAATGGAAAGAACAGCAGTTAAAATGATTTTAATAAAGAAATAGTACACAAAAAAGTACAGAAATTCAAGAGGCTAAAACTTATTAAAGAAACCATAACACTTTCAACTAAAAAAGATAAACTAATTTTTAAAAATTCACATATCATCCATGGGCTACAAAAAATTTTCAGAATATTCTTAAAAATTTGAAAAACATGTTAACACCTGTAAACAGATTTAATGTTAAAAATCTCCTGATTGATAATGTTAATGACAGTATTCCACAAGAGAAAAAAACAGGTACTTATAAAATAAGTTGTGCAGAGAGCGAAAAAAATCTACATTGGAAAAACCAAGAGAAACATGGATTCACAGTTAAAAGAACATTCCAGAAACATAAAATAAAAGCATTTGGAGAAACCAGCTGTGGCATCACATTTCTGGACAGAAAACCACGACATATTGAAAAAACAAAATTATTAAAATTAGTGCAAGGATCTACAGAATTAGCAACATGGAAGAAAATCTACATTTGCAAGTAGAAAGACAGTTTAATGAATTTTGACACTTCCGGTGATGAAAACATAAAGTTTATGTTCATTACACGTCCACCAGAGCAGATTACACATCCCCACAGCAAAACGGTTTATCCTTTGGTCAACAATGGGGCTGATGATGGGAACAAAGAGTACATGAAACCAGTTCTACATATTTAAGCAAGCAAATGGAGCAAAAGAGTGTTAGTTCGACTCAGTCACACAATGAGCTTAATATAAACATTATGTGTTTCATATGCACTAGCGTCGGTCCTAATGGTGTAGTGGTAACCATACTTGCCTCCTAAACCCAAGATTGCAGGTTCGATCCCATCTAGGACTAATGGATTTTTTCAGGTATAAAAATCCAAGGTATGGCTTCCAAATCCAAGGTATGGCTTCCTTCGGAAGGGAAGTAAAGCTGTGGGGTCCTATATTGTACATTTATGGCACATAAAAGAACCTCAAGCCTGAAAAAAGAAGCCTCTGAGCTAAATTTGTTTGCTGATTCATGCCCTGAATTGAATGGGATGCTGATGACTTGAGATGTTAAGGAGCACCCATAAATAAACCAATTAAAAAAAAATGCACCAGCAGCTGCCTGCATCTATTGGAACACGACACATATTTTGTGTCATTGCACAATGTAATTTGTTTTGTTTACTCTGACATGACTTTGACAATAGTCTGCCATCTGCACAAACCCTAAATACTTGAATGATTCCACATGTCTAGGTGTAAGTGCACTGTGGCCCAAATTGTAAAATATGGGTTGTAAACATAAAAGGATAATTAAGACACTTTTCTTTCTTATTTTACTAAAAGAGTAAAACATATGTGATCAGGGGGGATGATAATTATCTGTAAAACGCAAGCATGAAGATGGTGGTGTAACTGCTAACAAGATCAACATACAAGCACATCTCGTAATTTGCAGCTAGTACCTGCTTCATCTTTTAAGCAGCCTGCAAAAGAGGTAAAGCTACACCTGTGTATAAGTTTTAAGTCTTCATAAGCAGCTATGAATGACCTGTTTTTGAAAAACTGAAGAAGGTGCTTTCGCAGTGTATGTTCAGTGTACTATGAAAATGACTTATCCATTCAGCCAAAAACAAAATTATTTTATTAAGTGTCATTTACAAATTTTAGAAAAGAACTAGAGAAACTACAATACTGAAAAAGTATGACAACTTAGAATTTTATATAGATGCAGTTGCAAAGGAATCATTTTGTATAATGCATGTAAACAAACTCATTCTGTTACATCAACAGACTAAAGCTAAAATTGAAGAAACTGCAATTAAAATTTTAATGAGTTTGTATTTTCTGTTAAAGAGGAGGTTGCTCATACAACAAAGTATGAACTTAAATGTAATTTTAATTTTAACCCCACAGTGCACAAACACGCAGTAATTAACAGTTTAACACACTGGCTAGTTAACCTACAAATTAGCAAAGAAGAATATTTTAATGAATACAAACAAATACAGGAAACAGCAGTTAAAAATGGTTTTAAAAAAGAACTAGTACATAAAAAGGTGCAGAAATTCAAGAGACCAAAACATATCAAAGAAACCACAACACTTTCATCAAGAAAAGATAAGATAATTTTTAAAAAGTTCACATATCATCCATGGGCCACAAAAAAATTTCAGAATATTCTTAAAGATTTTAATATCAGGTTGGCACCAATTAATAAATTTGAATGATTTATTTTAAGGATGCTCTTTAACAGCTCAGCTCATCAGCGTCCCATTCAACTTAGGGCGTGAAATGGCCGACAAATTTTGCTCAGAGGCCTCTCTTTCAGGCTTGAGGTTCTTTTTCGTGCCGTAAATGTACGACACGGGACCCACGGCTTTACTTCCCTTCCGAAGGAAGCCATACTTAGGATTTTTACGCCCTGAAAAAATCCATCGGTCCTGGTCGGGTTCAAACCCGCGATATTATTAATAGATTTAATGTTAAAAACTTACTGATAGATAATGTTAATGACAGTATTCCCCAAGAGGAAAAAGCAGGTATTTACAAAATAAACTGTGCAGAATGTGAAAAAATCTACATTGAAAAAACAAAAAGAAACATAGGCACACGGTTAAAGGAACATTTCAGGAACATAAAGTACAAGCAAATAGAGAAATCAGTAGTAGCATATCATTTTTGGACACAAAATCACGACATAATAAATAAAGCAAAATTATTAAAATCAGTACAAGGACCTACGGAATTAGCAACCTGGGAGAAAATCTACATCTACAAATACAAAGACAGCATAATGAACTTCGACATTGCCGGGGATGAAAACATAAACTACAAGTTTATCACACCACCCTCAGAGCAGAATATACATTCCCACAGCTCAACGAATGATCCGACAGTTGAACTTTAGCCTGGCTGAAGATGGGAACTAAATGTTCTGGAAAACCGGTTCCATATATTTATGAAAAGTAAGTGAAGCTTTAAGAGTGTTTAGTTCAACTGAATCATACAATGATATCAATTAAAGTATGAACTAGTTCTAGTTTAAATTATTGGCTTAAGAAGCAGAGTTTGCAAGCAACATACTGTAAAAAGGTATAGCATATTAATTATTAAAATGCATGGGGAAAGATATTGATAAAATGATGTTAAACATCTTTAGAAGAAACCCTTTTCTTTAATGGCTGATGAATCTACAAGCATTACCAATAAATCTGGACTTTCTATATGTGTGAGATTTGTCTACAACAAAGGGCACATTGTAGAAAAGTTTTTGTATCTAATTCCTATACAACTATAGAGACATTTAACAGCATAGAAACTAAAATTAATAAGAGGGACTTATCCTTTGATAATGTTGTTGCTTGTAGATTTGATGGAGTCGCAAATTTTTCAGATAGTTATTTCAAGAATGCAGAGGAAGATTTATGACATAGCTAGCCAAGCCAAGCCAAGCCAGCCAAGCCAAGCAATGGGTGGCAGAATGAATTAGTAACCAGCTTGTGCAGTGTTGCTGTGTTTCTACCCAAGCTTGGGTTTAACCACAAATTGGTTTTGGGGTTTTTGGGATGTTTATTGTATTTAGTGGGTGTAGGTGTGATAGACCAGGTTTTTGACTTCTCTATGATGTAAAGAGCTGATCTGACATCCTAGGAAGGTTGAATATGGACATGTTGATGACTGAAATTGTTTTTTTCAGCATATACATATTGCTAGCTATTTAAAATTTTGACTTACAGGTAGCCTGAAAATGTTTTGGAATTTGTGCCTATTCATGTGGCGAAAATTTTTGTCATCCAAGGTGTCCGCAAGCCAGGCATAGCACCTTGAAATGTGGTTTTAAGTCTTGTTAGGCAATCATAATGGCCCAGTGAATAGATTGTGACAAAGTTAGAAGAGATGTTCTTAACATTTCTTAATTTTGTCTATATTATTTTTAAAATTATTAAACCAGCATATATCTCTTATTTTGATTTAAAGTAAAACCACTAAAAATCATGTCATCACATTAAAACTCTCTTGAAGTTTCACAAACACTTATAAAAGTAATTTTGGGACATGTTTCATGAGGTATATTCCTCACATTGTCAACCAATCGACGACTGATGAGTCAATTTTGGTATGGTATGTGTGTGGCTATGTTTGCTCTGGTGGTTTGTTAATGAACTTAAACAATATGTTATCTGCTTCCGGTATATCAAAATTCATAAGTTTGTATTCATATTTTTTATGTAGACTTTTTCCCATATATTAAGTTCTTTCGGATGTTGAATTATTTTTAGTAATAGTAATAGTTTTAGTAATAGAGAAATAGTTTCTCTATTTCATGATTTTCATTCCAAAAATGTGCAGCCACTGCTGATTTCTCTACTTGTTTGTATCTAATATTTCTCCAGTGTTCCTTCAATTTTATCCCCAGATTTCTCTTAGTTTTTCCAATGTATATTTTGTCACAATCTTTGCAATTAATTCTATATATACCTGAACTTTCTTCTTTCTTCTTTTTTTGTTTAATTTTATTTAGATTCAATAATTTATCAACACTATACCTGTTTATTGGTGCCAGAGTAATGTTATACTTTTTGAAAATTTTTTGGAATTTATGATTGACATAAGGATGATATGTCAATTTATGATAAGCATTTTCCTTAAGTGAAGAACTGAGTGTGGTGATTTGTTTAATTTCCTTTTTATTTTTTTATCTATCATTTGTTTGTTAAATCCATTAATTTCTGCTGTATGTATTATGTGTGTGTGTATTCTTTCCTGTATTCTTCTTTACTGAGTGGTGTATTAACTAGCCTATAAGTCATACTATTGAATGCTGCTTCCTTGTGGGATCTGGGGTTAAAACCTTTAGCCTTTATGTAATTGTCAGTATGCATGTCCTTTCTGTATATATCAAATTCTATATTTTTATTACTTTTTATTATCCTTAGATCCAGAAAAGGTAAGGTATTATTAACCTCGGTTTCCATAGTGAATTTTATAGTTGGTTCTTGCAAGTTAACAGTTTCAATACATCTTGCATGAATCTATTTTGTACAATGGCAAACATGTCATCTACATATCTGTACCATGTTTTGAATATGTATGGGAAGGCTCTCGTTATATGTACTTCAAAATAGTTCAGGAACAGATCAGCCAAAAATGGAGATAGTGGACTACCTATCACTAAAACTGATTTTGCTTAAAAAACTTTTCTTCAAAGTGAAGTAAGCCTGATCCAAAAGCTGGAGAAATATTAGATACAAACAAATAGAGAAATCAGCAGTAGCTATACATTTTTGGAATGAAAATCATGAAATAGAGAAGGACATAATATTACTAAAAACAATTCAACATCTGAAAGAACTTAATATATGGGAAAAAATCTACATAAAAAAATATGAATACAAACATATGAATTATGATATACCGGAAGCAGACAACATATTGTTTAAGTTCATTAACAGACCACTAGAACAAACATAGCCACACACATACCATACCGAAATTGACTCGTCAGTCATCGATTGGTTGACAATGTGAGGAATATACCTCAATCGCTCAAGCAGCATCAATATCTGTTTTTTCACAACAAACTCATCATATGCAATTTAAATTAAATAAGAACAATAGTTTATGAAAGTTAATGAAATCAGTTAATTAGTAGCTGGGGTTTACCTGAAATCCAAAACTAAAAATTACTCTAGTGGTATCAATATTTGCTTTTTCATAATAAAACTCTTTATATACCTTTTAAATAAAATAAGAAAAAATAGTTCCTGAAAATCAAAGAAATCTGGCTATTGGAGTGGGGGTTTACTTAATACCCAAGATTTACACATTGCTCTAGCGGCACCAATATTTGTTTCTTCAGAATAAAATTTGGTATGTACCATTTAAATCAAACAAGAAAAATAATTTCTGAAAATTAGGGAAATGGGACCATTAGGAGTAGAAGTATACTTGAAAACTAAAATTTAAAAATAGCCCTTACATTTCATTTTCTCCACAATGTTTAAAAATAAAAGTACAAATTAATTCAGCATATAAAATATATTTATAACAATGCTTGTTTTATATTTAACAAAAGCATCATCGTGAAGATAGCAAATGTGAAATATTAATCTAATACATGTGTGAGAATTATATTTGTATATAACAGCACTAGGTAATAATATTCAAAAAGCATTTGCATTACATGTTTTTACTACATTAACATTTAAATTAAATTTCAAAGCCAATGAAACTCGATGAAACTTTCGATTGTTTATTGTTGATTTTGTATGTTTGCTTAGCACATTGTAACTGATTTTAAGCAGTAACAGGTTTTTGTTTTATTGAGACATATGAACTTCTTCTTAAATACACAATGTAACTGGGAACTTTCTGTTATTTTTCTCTATTTTAGTGAATGTAAAGATGATATCAAGGGCTCAGTTCATAAACATGGTTACATTTATAAAAATGTTTTAAAATACCCATACAGTATAGCTTTGTCTATCAATGGTCATATTTGATTTAATTAATAGTATACCATTAATTTTTGTGGTTTAATCTCAATGATATTGTGATACTTCTAGATTGCAAGAATTAATTTTGTTCTTCTAATAGCACATAGTGATGCCATAACTTTATTTCATTTAATTAATTAATAAAACCATAATTTGGATTTTATGTTCTTTTTTAAAGTTACTCTGATATGTGAGGAATTCACTTAGTTTACACACCTTTTGCATAATGGATTTTTTAGGTTTACAGACACAGTCTCAATTGAAATTTCTAAAAGATTTAATAAATAAGTAATTAATTTCATTACAGGATAGTAATTTTTTGAAAATTTTGAATTCATTCAGAGAATTACAGGGTCAGATGTTGGAAAAATCTGCCAATATTTATTGGATATTGATGAAGACCATTTACAGGCTGACATTAAGCCATTTAAATTTTTGCTTCAAATGTGACAGACAGTCAACCACCTATAAAATGTATTATCAAATTTCATTTTGGATATGAAGAGCTTAAAAAGTTTAGTATCAAGTTAGTAACAGTACCAGTAACAAGTACTGTTAAAGGTCATTCAGTGCTATGAATAGTAAATGGCTGCATTAAAATATAGGCTGGGAAATGTTCCACTGGATCATAGCATGAAAATATCCATTGAAGGAGAAAATGCTGCAGATGGATAGTTTCTAAACAGGATATTGGAGGGTTGTACTTGTAAGAATGAAGAATTTCTCTGACTAAGGTTTTTTGCAGGTTTTCCTCAGTCCACATAAATAGCAAATGCCAGGGAGGTACCCTAAACTTAGGTCTGGAACACTTCCTTCCTTTAAAAAATTCCTTTCCAAGTTTAACATTTCATCTCATGCACCCTCAGTGTCCATCGCCTGTGATGTCTCAGGAGTTAAAAAGGGCATTAAATACCATTAAAAAAAATCATCCAACAAAATAGTTGCTCTTGCATGTGTGTTTGTATGCATGTGCTTATGACTTGTTTAACTTAAATGCTGTAAATGAAACAATGTATTTATATGAATGAGAACTGTATTCTTATACAACAGATGCACATGTCATGACTCATAGCATATATTTTACCAATTTCATTTTACCTCTATCCCTTCAGAAGTTCAGAATACTCCACTCCCAGAGCAACTTTTCTGGAAGAAACCCTGGTTTTATTTAATCTACTTATCTGTTACAATCTAAGCACATTCAGTAGGATGAGTACCAGTACATGCCAAATGACAAGAATGAGCAATTTTGTGTTACTTTAACACTAGCGGTATTTTATTAAATCAAATTACACAAAGAAATTAAAGTATTTAAATACCAGAATATGTGATCTAATCAAAATTATAAAGCAAACAAACTAGTGAAATGAAATTTTTAAGATTAGGAAGAATTAAGAGGATAGAGAAAAAATGAAATACAGAAAAAAAGATAATAATGCATTCTAGTGCTTAAATTAAGCAGATGTGAATAAAGAACATCAAAACAAAGATTGAAGTAACTCTTAACAAAGGAGAGGTGCATAATGCTTCAGAATCATTTTATTTACATGAAACATTTGCTTCCATTTACCTAGCAATATGTGGCAATGAAACAACTTTTCAGTAGTCTAAACAGAATACCAAATATATTACTAAAAGAAAGAACATGCAATATGATCCAATTCACATATTTCAATAAAAATTTACTTTATATAATAAATAACATGCAAATAAAAATCAAGAGTTAAGCATGTGGACAATATTACACATAACAAGAACAAATTAGGTAACAAATTCATAATTTACATGCATTATTAATCTTAGTTTAATACAAAATAAAAGTTCATGTCGGTGATAAACTGAATGAAGCTTGGCAGCACTTGCCTTCATTTTGGGTAAGCAATTCTAGGAGCCCACCACAGCCTGCACATGAACAGCTATACAGATTACTGCAGTATTTACCAAATTTTGTATTTCTCGAAGTAACAGTTGTATCCTATCTTCTTTTTGCTTCACTTCAAATAATGCTGCCTCATGCTGAGATTGAAGTGCATGGATCTCAGCTCTCAGTTCTGTTGCTTCTTGTACTTGGTGCAATTGCTGACGTTCCTGAAAATGTAAGCCTAACAATAATATTTTAATTTTTAAATGCCCACCGCCATGGCCAAGCACAAACTATCTATGGTCAAATGCTAAGTCTGAGGTTTGATTGCATGTTGATTTAATTTGCCTTGATGAAGTTTGCTGTAGAATTTTCTTTCAATGTTTTACGCATGTGGCAGTGGTGGTTGTAGTGGTAGTATTTATTCATCTATGAATATATTTGATATAGGATGTGTCATAATACAACGAAACATAACATATGCACACTCTTCAACTATAGAATAAAAATGATTATATACAAAAACAATTAAGATGTACAATATCCTACTTATGTATTCAACTTGTTAACACTAAACTCCACTTACATAAAACTAAGACATGTTTTGGAAGCACTCATTTCCATCTTCATTTGCTACTGACAGACTACTGTTACTGGAAATGGTGGCTGGATACCTGGATGATCCTGTGATGGTGTCTGGTGGTTGTAGTAGGAACTTGCTGAGTTCATACATACAAGGAAAATCAAAGTTCATTAAGTTTTCTTTATTTTTTATGATGAAAATTTTCATCTTAAAAAATAAAGAGCACAGGAGCATCTAAGTATCCAGTCAGCATTTCCAGTACCAGTAGTCAGTCAACTACTGAAGAGGGGAGTGAGTGCTCCCAAAATATGTATTAGTTTTATATATGTAAGTGTAGTTTAGTTTAAACAAGTTGAATACATAAGTAGGATATATTACCATTCCATTGTCTACAGCTTCGTAAGTGCAATTTATTTAAGACGTACAATTCTTATAATACACTCATAATAGTAATGTATTATAATCCTAGAACATATAAGATTAACCTTAGTTATTTAGAACTAATGTATACAAATTGTTTCAAGGAATTCCTGTACAGAATACAAACAAAATTTTTTTAGAATAGATTTTAGCACTCTTTTAAATTTGACATAGTTTACTTTCTTCAGTTCCTGTGACAGTTTTTAATAGATGTTTATTCACTCCTTTCTTGAATACGTTATTATCATGTGGTACAATGCTTAAATGTGCTTTTTGTCTTGTGTTTTGTTTATGAATGTCATTTATTGTAAATTCATGGATATGTACTCTAATATATGTCAATAATTGAAGAAGGTAGATATAAGGTAGTAGTATTATGTTTAGTTTCTCAAACAGGTGCTTGCATGGGGTTTGTTTACTCTATGATAAGTTGAAGAATTATTTTCTATATCCTAAAAATTACAGTACTTTTACAGCTACTTCCCAAAAAGGTTATACCATTCGACATTATGTAATGAATATATGAGAAATACACATTCCTTATCATAGTTAGGGTGCATAATATTATATTTGGTTTATGAGTCCATTTCATTTCATTTCATTTTTGGAGAAATAAGATAGTTATAGTTTTATCTGTATTTATAGAAAATCTGTTTTGAATAAACCAGTTAGAGATATCAGTGGCAAGTTGATTAATATTAGTGCTGAGATCATCTTTATGCTTGTTTATTAAAACATTTATATTATCTGCAAAGAGGGTGATGCTGCCACCAATTAGTGTTTGTGGAAGGTTATTAATAAACAACAGAAACAGGATACAATCAAGTTTTATTTTACCAAAATGGCAGTGGAGGACATTAATCCATTTTGTCTAGAGAAAGAAAATATTTGTTAATAACCATGAAAATGAAGACCAGGCATATAATTATATAAATACAAAATCATTCAAAGAGTCTAGAATTGCTACATAAAATAATTTAAATTCTGAATAAGAACTATAAGATGCTCAAATTGAAATCAAATAACTACAAAGTGAAAACACACTCCTCAAGAGGAAGATAGAGTAGAAAGAGGGAGCAACACAAAATGAATAATGGCCTTAGTGGAGACATAGTGCAAACACTGAGCATGCATACAATCTTGGCATTCCAGTACATAATAAATATGCAGCACTATGAGAACAGGATGAGAACATTTGTATACTTAAGGAAGCAAAAGCAGAAGCAAATCCCAAGACTGAAAGAAAGTCAAAAGCTAAAGGCAATTCAATGTTGAAATTTGCAGGTGAAAAGTGTGTAAGTAAAGGTTATGATTTGCTGTGTTACAATGGGTATCTGAATTGACGAGATAAAAATCAGTGGAACTGATGGATTATAATGTACAAGAGTCTAAAGTGATTGCCATTCATACTGGCACAAACAATAATGAAAGGGGGTTATGGCTGAGGAAATATTGGGTAATGCCATGCACCTCGTTGATTTACTCAAAAAGAAAGTGCCAAAAGCAAAAATCATAATAAGTGGTATATTTAGGAGAGTGCTTAGAATAAATAGTCAATTGAACTGCTATGTAGTGTTAGGTCATGTCTTAATGGTGGAGAGAAACAGTTGGATTAAACAAAATGGTTTTGCTAGGGATAATATCGACCTAAACAGAAAGGGGACAAATAAGTTTGAACAACTCCTTTGCTATGCATTTTCTTCCTGCATGCAATTAGACTTATAAATCCAGTGGTGGATGAAATGTTATGTGAATACAGTGTTAACACTAGTTAGAGATAAATAAATAAGCTGAATAAAAAAAGCACCAAACTCTCAAGAATGCAAAATCAGATAAGTGAACCATTAAATATTCCTGACTCAAGTTTCTTAATTTATAATCAAAATGTCCAATCATTAAGCAACCAACTAAGTGAACTAGAAATACTTATTTCTGAAAATCTAAAGCGAGTGAAAGTATTATGCATGAATGACCACAGGCTAGGAGCAGAAACTATTCATATGGAAAATTGGCAAGAGCTTACAATGGCTGTTTACTCATGCAGAGAGCACTTTAGCCGTGCCAACTGCATGCTTATAAGAAATGGTATTAAATGTATAGCCATGATAAAAATAAGCAAGTTTAATAAAGTAAAAATGTAATATTTATATATTGGCCATTAGAAGGTGAAAAAAATTACCTTTTTTCGTAGACTAGTCTAGAATGAACATTAGATCTTGCCAAACCAACTGGAAAATTATTTTATTGTGTGGCGACTTCAATCTAGATTATAGTAAATCATTAATGTTTAAAATGAAACTCCAGGCACTATATACAACATATAACCTGCACTCAACCATTCATGCACCAACTAAGATTACACCAAAATCATGTACAACTATTTAGATTCTTGCCCAAGCTCCAAAAATTAAGTATAATTTTCCAATATCTTTATGGGTGGTTGAGAATAATCATTGTTGCAACAGGTAAAATGGCTGAAAAATTAAGTGATAAATTATAAAATTTGTTTATGAGATATTTTTAATATCTTTTACCAAGTCTTATATTCATTTATGATATTAGAATGCAATTCTAAAGGTATAAAGTTAATAAAGTGACTAAATAATAATAATAATAATAATAATAATAATAATAATAATAATAACAACCAATGAAATGCAGAGACAATAAATAAGAGTTTTAGTGATCTTTACACTTAAATCATATACATCCCATGTAAGAGCAACCACCAATATTCAGAAAAGAAAAATAAAAAGAAAAAAAAACATGAAAATTTTGATTTTTGTAAATTATTAGCCAATGGATATATACATTAAAATCTGTGTCAGAATTTTTAAAATATCCCTTAATATATTCCAGCATTGTAAGTATAAACTTAGCTTCACCTATTAAAACATTAAAAATAAAAAACACTAAAGATAATAAGCATGAGCAGTGGATAACTACAGGAATAGATAAATTGTGTGACAGAAATCAGGAGTTACTTGAAATCCTCAAAACATGCCTTAACTTGATAACTATTTTAAAAGGTATACATTAATTTTATTCAAAGTAATAAAAACAACAAAAATATAAGCAAATTATGCATAAATAAAGAACTACAATAATAAAATTATTATAAAGGATCTAGTAGGAGACGCAAATATTAAGGTTAATAACCTCTCAATAAACAAGGGTCATCAAATTCCTTCCGAACCTTGTGAAATAGCAATTTGCTTTAACAGTTGCTTTGCAAATATAGCTAAGGATCTAGTAATGAACAATTCATTCAAGAACAAATTCCCTGTAAATAATACCATAAACATGACTAATAATTTATCTTTATATACTGATCCCACAAATAGTGATTAGACACTGGATTTGTATGCACTAAAAATAAAATATGCCCTATCATTTCAACAATATGCACTAAGCATGCACTAAAATTGTTAACTTTAAGCTTATACTTTTTGGTACTTACAATGTGCATTCTTCCTTGGACATCATCCCAGGCTTTGTAATTTGATTGCAATATACAATGATCATTTTCTCCAAATGCTCAGATGTAAGTTTATGATGTTTATCAAATACAATTTTGTATGCAGAGAAGGATCTTTCCACATCTACATTTGTTATTTGGCAAAATTTAAAAGCACTGACTAACTCTGGGGAAATTTTTTCAGGAAGCATTAAAGATATTTATCTACAGAACACAAAACTTTAATGTCAGAACTTCTCTCTAAAACACTGCACAATTTACCATTAATTTTCTTGCATACTTTAAAGGGAAACACTCAAGTTTATTCTGAACCTCATAGAGAACTGATAAAAGATTCATTTAAAGACAAATTAGATTTTTAGACATAAATGATAATTAATCTGTCATCTAACACACTCTTATTCTTCACTTACTTTTAAATACGGTGGGACCGGTTTCAAGAGACATCCTCTCCATCTTCAACCAACTTGAGTTGTCAAGTTGGTTGAAGATGGAGAGGATGTCTCTTCGAAACCGGCCCCACCTGATTTAATAGGAAGTGAAGCATAAGAGTGTGTTAGATGACCGATTAATTATAATTACATTTAACAAGCTTCACTGTGTAAGTTCCAAAAGAATTTTTTAAAAATATCTTATTTTTCGAAAGTTCTTCAATAGATTTTTAGACTTTTTAGTGGTTTCAGCTATAACTTTGAAATGTGCCTTAATTACAGCTAAGTCCCTTTGCAAATACTCACTATTAAAAATATTCTGAGAATTAATTGATATCATTATATGATTCCGTTTAACTACACCCTCTTAAAGCTTCTCTTACTTTTCATAAATGTTCTCGAAACTGGTTCCATACATTTATGAAAAGTAAGTGAAGCTTTAAGAGTGTGTAGTTCCAACTGAATCATACAATGATATCAATTAATATGATTAGCTTCACTGTGCAAGTTCCAATTTACATTTAAGTATTCTGAGAATGTTGAACTGACCTGTGCACCAACAGGTGAGTAATGGTTCTAGGTGTAATAAGAGGTCTGGAAAATGTTCTTTGCAAGCATTAACTCTGGATGGGGTTTTAACAAATATTTTCTTGGTGCTAGATATTAAGTTGTACACGTCAAGAAAACTTTCCCTTGTGGCTTCTGGTACTCTTTGGAATACTTGCACAATACATGTAACATGAATGAGTTGGGGGAAAAATAATTTTAATGCTGAAGCAGCTTTTAACATCAGAAAGCAGAACCCAAAAATTGTGTTCATTGCCTCCTTCAGGTCAAAGTAATTTCAAAGCATCATTCACGAAGTAAGCAATAGTACAATGATTAACCTTTTCTAAAAACCCTACATGCAATCAAATATGGGTTTCCTGGCTCATCTTCACATATTTCCCTACAAGAAAATTTGTGACATGACCATAGGCATTTTTAGTTTCACTTACTCCCCATAAGTGAGAGAGTTCTTTAAATTGTCCTGAATTTCTAATTTTGCTGTATGATAATAGATGCTACAAATTTTTTCTCAGGGTAGGTTCATCAGGAATAGAGTTATTAAAACAAAATTTTTCCAAGAAACTGTGGAACATGAGTGAATTCCTTGGTATGTTTGTGGCTGTAAGAGCTTCACAAAAATCACTGTAAAATTCATTCTTTTGCGAAGTTGAAGGAACTTGTGTAAGTAGTGTTTGTTTGGGTGTATTTTTCCTCTGTTTGCCTGCAATGTGCTGATTGGAGGATATGTGCCAAGTTAACTGAAATTTTTTTTGAACTGCAAATTGTTTACTGCACATGACAAAATAAACTTTATGGTCTATAGTGAAATCCGACTCTCCACATTCTTTAATCTATTTTAAAAGTGAACTTCTATACGGCTTTTCTTTCTGCAGTATAACATGATCTTAATCTTACTGAACAGCATTAGATCAGCATACCAGGTTTCAGCTGCATTGTGACACAGTATAGATAAGGAAAATGGAATGAGGAATACCGCAGTAACATCACATGATTTTGTCGCAATCCTACGGGAGAGGCTCCTTATGGCTTCTCCATAGTAAGGATTTTATTATTTTGTCAATAATATGTGTAATATTAATTTTTAAATTTAAAAATATGTGTATTATATGCCTGATGCATGGAAAAATGATTAAATATACACCAATATTGGAAATATGCAATTATATGCACAAAAGAACATGAAACATACTGCTAAATTTCTTTTTATATCAAAAGAAAAAACAAATTAAAAGGCATTTGCATACAAATCCAATGTCTAGTGATGACATTCTGAAAATTATAAAGACATTAAGGCACAAACATGATTCTGGTTTTGATGCAATTACAGATTGCATCAAAAAATGTGCTCCACTGATAGCACAACCATTGGCTTTCATGTACAATGCATCCCTATCCAATGGGACTTTCTCTTCTTGCTTAAAAACTGTAATAAACCCAACCATAATTGATGTTATTGTATGATTTAGTTGACCTACACACTCTTGATGCGTCACTTATTTGTTATATTATATAGAACCAGTTTTGAGAACATTTTTTTCTCATCATCAGCTAAGCTAAATGTCAACTGTTGGATAATTCGTTAAGCTGTAGGAATGTGTATTCTGCTCTGGTGGTAGTGTGATAAACTTTAGTTTATGTTTTCATTCCTGGCAATGTCGAAGTTCATTAGACTGACTTTATATTTGTAGATGCAGATTTTATCCCAAGTTGCTAGTTCTGTAGATCCTTGTACTGAATTTAATAATTTTGCTTTATTTAATGTGTCCTGATTTTGTGTCCAAAAATGATGTGCTACTGCCGATTTCTCTATTTGTTTCTACTTTATGTTCCCAAAATGTTCCTTTAACCATGTGCCTATGTTTTTTTTTTTTTTCCAATATAGATATTTTCACATTCTGCAAAATTTATTTTGCAAAAACTTGCTTTTTCCTCTTGTGGAATATTGTCATTAACATTATCTATGAGTAAGTTTTTAACATTAAATCTATTAATCGGTGCCAACCTGATATTAAAATCTTTAAGAATATTCTGAAATTTTTTGTAGCCCATGGATGAAATGTGAACTTTTTAAAAATTAGCTTTTCTTTTCTTCAAAATTTTTTAAAAATTGTAAATCTTTAAAAAAAGTTTTCATATGGAACTAACACAGTGAATCTCATGTGAATTGAATCTGTCGTCTTAACACTCTTCATGCTTCACTAACCTTAAATATACATGGAACCGGTTTCAAAGATATGTTATCTCCATCTTCGGCCGTGGACGACTGGTGTCAATGGTTGTTGTTGCGTAGTATCAGAAGCAATGTTCCGCTCTGGTGAAACTTTTATGAACTTAAAATTTATATTTTCTTCTTTCGGAATGTCAAAATTCATCAAATGATCCTTATGTTTGTAGATGTAAATCATTTCCCAAACATCCAATTCTACTGGTCCCTGTACAGCTCTGAATAATTCAACCTTTTTCTTTATATAATGATTTTCGGTCCAAAAGTGATATGCCACCGCTGATTTTTCTATTTGTTTGTATTTTAAATTCCTCATATGTTCTTTAAGACGTATCCCCACATTCCTCTTGGTTTTTCCTATGTAGATCTTATCACATTCAGCACGTGAAATCTTGTAAATTCCTGATTTTTTCTCCTTTGGAGTATTATCTGTAGTATTGTTTTTCAAAACGTTGTTTAGACTAAATTTATTAGTGGGAGCCAATTTTATATCAACATGTTTAAATATTTTTTGAAATTTATACATCACCGTTGGGTTATATGTGAATTTTTTAAAGGACATTTTTTCTTTAACTGTTGATAATTTCTTTTCTTGCTTAAAGTGTTCTGGTTTCTTTGATATGTTTTTGTCTCATGAATTTCTGCACCTTTTCGAGTACTAGTTCATTTTAAAACCACTTTAACTGCTGTTTCTTCTATTTGTTTGTATTCATTAAAATATTCTTCTTTGCTAATTTGTAGGTTAACTAGCCGGTGTGTTAAACTGTTGATAACTGCATGTTTGTGTGCTGTGGCATCATCAATTAAGGATACACACATAAAAGAATACATCAAACTCACAGAAATTTGCATAAACCAAGCCTTTTTTACTTTCAAAGGAAAATTTTACAAACAAACAAGCAGGACATACAATGGGCAGTCCCTTATCTTCATTTCTAGCTAACCTCTTCATGAGTAGATTTGAAACACAAATCAACACAGCATTTCCATACATATTTAAGGTATGGTACAGATATGTAGATGATATATTTGCCATAGTTAACAAAAAACTCATTGATGATGCCTTAAAACTTTTGAATATACAAGATATAAACATATCATTTACATACAAAATAGAAACAGATAACATATTGCCATTCCTAGATATTAAAATAATGAAATATCAAGAAAATCTTGAATTTGGAATATACAAAAAGAATACACATGCAGATAATCACATCAAAGATGACAATCTTAACCCCACAGCACACAAACATGCAGTTATCAACAGTTTAACACACTGGCTAGTTAACCTACAAATTAGCAAAGAAGAACATTTTAATGAACACAAACAAATAGAAGAAACAGCAGTTAAAAATGGTTTTAAAAAGAACTAGTACATGAAAAGGTGCAGAAATTCATGAGACAAAAACGTATCAAAGAAACCACAACACTTTCATTAAGAAAAGATAAGCTAATTTTTAAAAAGTTCACATATCATCCATAGGCTACAAAAAAATTTCAGAATATTCTTAAAGATTTTAATATCAGGTTGGCACCTATTAGTAGATTTAATGTTAAAAACTTATGGATATATAATGTTAATGACAGTATTCCCCAAGAGGAAAAAGCAGGTATTTACAAAATAAACTGTGCAGAATGTGAAAAAATCTACATTGGAAAAATAAAAAGAAACATAGGCACATGGTTAAAGGAACATTTCGGGAACATAAAATTACAAACAAATAGAGAAATCAGCAGTAGCATATCATTTTTGGACACAAAATCACGACATAATAAATAAAGCAAAATTATTAAAATCAGTACAAGGACCTATGGAACTAGAAACCTGGGAAAAATCTACACCTACAAATACAAAGACTATCTAATGAACTTCGACATTGCTGGAGATGAAAACATACACTACAAGTTTATCACACTGCCACCAGAGCAGAATACACATTCCCACAGCTCAATGGAAGATTCGACAGCTGAACTTTAGCCTGGCTGAAGATGGGAACTAAATGTTCTCGAAACTGGTTCCATATATTTTTGAAAAGTAAGTGAAGCTCTAAGAGTGTGTAGTTCAACTGAATCATACAATGATATCAATTAATATGATTAGTTTCACTGTGCAAGTTCCAATTTACATTTTAATTTTAACTTACATTGTTACGCAAACAGAAAATTCAAAATACATGTAGCATGAAAAAGATAGTTGAAAATCTATACACTTTTATTTTTCTTCCCAAATGTATAATTCTTAAATAAAAAAGTTATGTTTTTAAAATGATGTCATTTTCATCACTGTATAGAGCAAGTGGTTAGAGGTTATGAAGGAGGCAAGATGTGTAGTAGCGTGGTAATATTAAATGATACATTGTCAGAGCTGGCTAGGCTGACCTTGAAGTAGTGAACGAGTATATGTATGTTATAATTGTGCATTATACTTATTGATTATTGAATAAGACTTTCCCTCATTAATTATGGCATTATATATTTTATATGGATTTTTAAATAATTTTTAAATAAAAATATCTTCACATAATTTCTATTTGGAGCTCTGCCCCTTTCCCTCGCAGAAGGGGTCTGCAGGATGTAACTTTTCACAGTTTTACTTCAGGTATGGTAAATTTAAATGGATGAGGATGCAGCAGCTGAGTGGCTTTATATGCACTGCGAACAGATGCACCAACTTGTGGGGGTAAATTATGTTAAGACTTTCAAGAAAAAGTTCCTAATAAATGTCTATTCATTAAGCTACTAAAACCACTTTTTGGGTCTTAGTTTCTTGTCAGTGAAAATGACTTGGGTTCATATTTTGTTCACAAATTTAAAAATTGCTTTTCCGAAAGAATGGAGATGTTATTCCTAGAAATTGAGCATGAAATTCTTTCCTACAGAACTTTTATGATGTTCTTTGCACATAACAATCAACTATAAATATTCTTTGATCTTGCATGTTCTCACACTCGGCATACTCTACAAAACATAAATACACAATAGAGTATAACATGCACTTCCTATAGAAATGAAACTGAAACAGTTGGCAATATAAGCATGACTAAGCAATCTCAATTGCTTCTGTCAGTGGAGTTTTAATTCCACTATTACTGGGAATCGTGCATTCACTGAAGCTACACTGGTTTCCAATAGTGTACACAAATGCTAACTGGTCATGGTTTTAATGTAACAATTTTGTATTTGTTCATAAATAATTAATAGTTTGCACTCCTGGCATTCATAATTAGACATACTGGAATAAGTTTTGCTTGGATTTTGCAATTTGGACTTTATTATCAAGTGCATACTTGCTTTCAATTAAATACAAATTTTTTTGCAATGTCCTAAAATATTAAAGGAATGGTTCATTATTTTCTTATTTGCAAATAACGCTTGTTATAGTATGGTTAACACCTATGAGCACATAATTCAGTTTTACAAATAAAAGAATGCTTATCAGTATAATTTCTGTGCTATACATTATCGGGTATTTTCAAAGGAAAATAGCCAAATCCATACATTACACTCTCCTGGATGATTTTGTTGTCTTGATGAAAACTAGTGATTTATATGAAAACAACATGCTGATTTTGAAAATGGCAAAATTTTTGTTGTAACATATATAGGTTTTATGCAGTTTGATATATTTATTATACTGGGCACTCTGCGTATATTTAATCATTATTGTGGTAATAATTAACAATTACAGCAAAAGGTAACTTTATTACACATTAGTGATACTTTAAGCATGCACATATATCTGCAAAAAAAAATAACCATCTTTTGTGTGCTTTCCTATCCATCTATCCCTTATCTTTGTGATTAAAACTTTTAGCATGACTGATGTTTATCAATGCATGACTCTGTAAAGATAAATAAAACTTTCAACCTTCTTAGAAGTAGAATGCCAGATCATGCATATTTACCTTTGTTAAAATAACTAGAGATAATGAAACAATTTGTAAAAGCACTGGACAATAATGGTATGCATTTCAAGTAATTAAGTCATAAGATTTCAGTGATATCTGAAGCTAAGCTAAAAGAGGGAGTATTCGATAGACCTCAGAAAAGATAGCCTATGAAGGACGAATATATTTTTGGAACCCTATGAGTGATAAAAAAAAAGTAATTGTCAATAAGTTTCTTAGAAATTTAAAAGATCTACAGTATGAAAAAAGTGTGAGAAATGTGTTACAAAGGCTGCAAGTTCTCAGGTGAAATATGAGTTTAAAACTCCACTATTTTTATTCTCATCTTGACTACTTACCTGATAATTTTGGAATGAATAAGGTGAAAGATTTTACCAGGAAAAAATGAGATGGATTAGTGGAGCATTAAAATGTTAATGGAGTACTGTCGGTGCCCAAAAAGAGAAATATGTAATGAAGACATAAACATAAATCAATACAGCTGTCCTTCCAACCAAAGAAGTAATTATCATTAGACCTCCTTTTAAAGGTATGTAGGTGCTCATTTTTCTTTATTATAAATAGTGCATTTGGTACTTATTTTATAACATACTTTTTTTACATTAAATGTCCACTTTTTAACATAATTTTTAGGATTTGTAAGAGAATCTTACATAATAAGGGAAATTAACATACACATTCAATTTTGTATATCAAAATTAGTTAATACTACATTTTGCCTATGAGACGGCAGGAAAAATGTTTTATTTTCAGGTCAGTGTTATTAAGGTGTAACAAAGGTAAATATTAATTTCTATTGATGTGTTACCATTGATGAAGTGCTTGTTATATAATGAAGAGAATAAACCAACAAATAAATAGCTACATACCTGTATTGAAAGCTATAAATCATGTAATGTAGGATGAACATTCTGACAAAGATGATGTTGCACCCAGTAATTTGCTGAGAAGTCAGAATATTTTCAACATTGCATTTCAGCATATGTGGAACCAGAAGTGTGTAGGAATGATATATATATATATATATATATATAGGAAAGGAAACTATTCAATATTATCTACAAGAAGACAAAAATGAAAATGTAACAATAATAAAGAAAATGTTGACCAAAGTTAAATTATTATGCTTTAAAGTAATTAACTCAATGTAATGACTGTATTGCGGCTAAGTATATTTGGCAATAGATAAAATGATGTATTGGCAATGCTTACATAATTATTGTGTATGTGTTTGCAAGTATCGTCAACACATTATCTCTAAAGTGATGAGTTTAAAGATTCCATAACAGGAAGTCAAGAAAAATAAGGGGAATTATTCGGGAATATGGATAAGGGGAGATGCAAGGTAAGGTAAAATGGCATCATCAAGATGAGATAGTAAGAACAAAGGGGAGGATTAGAAAGCCATGAGTCAGTGAGGGCTCAGACAGGAAAGAGGGTCTGCCCATCATTTCCCTCCCAATCTGAGCTTTGAACAAAGAAATATTCACAAGGTAACTATGTTCATTTAATGAAAGTTGATTTCAAGTTAATAAAACATTGCAATGATTTGTGTTGAACATGTGTGTTTTGTTGTGTGATCCCGATAGATATAGGCTCCTTCCTATCCCTTTTTAATTAGGTTATAATGCTTTGTCTAAGTAGGTTGGGTGGGAACCTCATCGCATAGACCCCAAACCCTAGGCCCTTTAGCTAGAATAAAGTAGATTTAGGAGTTAGTGAACCTGGGGGTGCGACAAATGGCAGAAGCTCTGGGCAAGTATTATGGCGGAGGGGCAATTATAATTTGAAAGTAATTTGGAATTTTAATGTTTTAGCAGTTAATTTTTTTTTTCCTTTTCTCCCTTATGTTCAGTTTTTTTTTTTTTTTTTTTTTGTGTGTGTGTGTGTGTGTGTGTGTGTGTTAACTAGAGTGATGTAAAGAGTCTAGTTCAATTGTTTTGAGATTCTGTAATTTTCTAATACATCATTTTGTCTCCAAAATTCACTCCCTGAAGTTGATGTGCAGTTTTCTTGTCTCACTTCTCCATTTTCTCTATCACTCATTTTGATCTTTCTTTTTTCTGTTTCTTGTCTTCTCAGTTTCTTATTTTCCTAGACTATTTTTTTCTTGGTATTGTTTTTATTTGTGTTGTATGTGCAATGAATTGCATTGATTTGCGATGCCTTGGACATAACTGCATACTTCTGTTATTTTCCAGTTGTTTCCCATATTTTTCAGATCCTAAAGTACTCATTAGTGCCAAACATCATTATTTTTATTAATTGATTTATCAATATTGTCATGTTCTCAAGTCTAAGGAATTCTACTGCCTCATGCAATCTGCAACTTTGTGTCAACTGAAGTTCTGTTCATTGACCTGTTTTAACCTCTCATCTTGTTTGAAATTCTAGGTTTTCAGGTCTACAATTTCTTGGTCATACCTAATGGCTTTTGCCTTTAGTACTATGTGAAAGTGCTCTTTGCTGTATTCAACAAACTCATTCATGGATATGTTAATGAGTCTATGTGCTAAGCCGTTGAGTACTGCATGTTTTTGTGCTGTAGAACTGAAGTCACTTGCCTTTATGTAATTTTTAGTCTGCATATCCTTTCTGTATATTCCAAATTGCAAATAATCATGTTGTCTTGTTCTGTTTCAGATTCACATCTGAAACGGAAACCTATCTTATAGGTTTAGCAATTTCAAAGCATCATCCAAGTGTATCTTATTAACCACTTCAAGGATGTCATTCATGTACCTGTGCCAGATTTCAAAAATGTATGGGAACGATTTGGTGATGTGCATTTCTAAACTACTCATATATAAATCAGTCAGGAAAGGTAATGATGGATTTCCCATAGCTAAACCTGCTTCTTGTTTATGAAATCCACATTGAACCTGAAAGTAAGGTTAGGTTTAGAGTGCAAAAGAAAATCCTGCAATTGCTTGATAAAAAACTGGTAGCATATAAAAAGCAGATAAAGGGAACAAAATTATGATCATGGACAAAGTAAAATACCAGCCAAAGATCAAAGAACTTCTCAGTGGGAAACAGTACATGAAAATAAAAGGGGATCTTTTGAAAAAATGTCTACAAACAAATCGGTTAACAAAAGCATAATCATACTACCCAAGAAGAAACCAAAATTAAAAGCAGACAATGCATACCAAAAATACATAAGCTAGAAAATTGCATGAGACCAATAATCAACTGTAGAAACATACCTTCCTACAAACTAGCAAGATGGCTCTTTCAGAGATTTCAAAAATTTCCTACATTTGATAGCTTATTTGTAATTCAAAAAAACTGGTCAAGAAAATTAAAGATCTTTCCTCCAAAAGAATAATTTTCTAGTGTCCCTTGATGTAAATTCGCTCCTTCCCAGCATACCAAAATATAAACTCCCAATATCCCTTTGGAAATGGATGCAGTCTCTGAAACTAAGCAATGAGGAGATTAAGGAATATATCCAACTGACCAGAGCCTGCATCAGTCATAATTTCTTCAGGTTCAAAGATGAATTTCATAAACAAGAAGCAGGTTTAGCTATGGGAATCCATTATCACCTTTTCGGACTGATTTGCATATGAGTAGTTTAGAAATTGACATCACCAAATTGTTCCCATACATTTTTGAAGTCTGGAACAGATACGTGGATGACATCCTTGTGGTGGTTAATAAGAAACACTTGGATGATGCTTTGAAACTGCTAAACCTACAAGATAGGGATAATCAATTCACTTCTGAAACAGAACAAGACAACATGATTCCTTTCCTTGACTTAAAGATTATAAGAACAGGCAATAATAATAATGAATAGTGTTTAACGCCTGTTTTTGCTACAGAGGCACCACAGGCGAAGGACACTGATGATATATAAGATGAAATGATATACTGGAAAGGATTTATTTTTAAGGAAGGAATCGTTCCAGGCCTAAGTTTAGGGTACCTTCCCGGTATTTGCCATTTATAAGGAATGAGGAAAAAACCTGCAAAAACCCTCAGTCAGGGAAGACGGTCCTGGCAGTATTCAAACCGAGACCTACCGCTCATAAGTCAATACCTTAACGACCTGGGCCACCTGTGGTGGTAAAAGCAGGCAAGTATTTGCAATTAGGAATATACAGAAAGGATATGCAGACTGAAAATTACATAAAGGCAAGTGGCTTCAATCCTACAGCACACAAACATGCAGTTCTCAACAGTTTAGCACTAGACTCATTAACATATTTATGAATGAGTTTGTTGAATACAGCAAAGAGTACTTTCACATAGCACAAAAGGCAAAAGCCAATGGTGTGACCAAGAAATTGTAGACAAGAAAACCTATAAATTAAAACAAGAGGAGAAGTTAAAATAGGTTACAAAAATTACAGCAAGAAAAGAAACTACCATTCACAAGAAATTTACTATCATCCTTGTGCCACCAAAAAATTCCAGAAAATACTCAGAGAGTTTGGTTTTACTTTGTCCCCATTGAACAAATTCAGCCTAATTAACCTGCTCAATCCTGGTGATGATAGAATACCTGATGAGAAGAAGCCAGGAATGTATAAAATCAACTGTTTGGAATGTAACAAAGTATATATTGGCATAACAAAAAGAAGCATTGGGATTAGACTAAAGAAACACTGGTGAAACATCAGGTACAATCAGATAAATCAGCGGTTGCACAACACTTTTGGGGAGATAAGCCTGATATAGAAATAGAAGTCAAATTACTGAAATTTGTAGATAGACCTTTGGAGGTGGGAATATGGGGAAAAAAGTTTATAAAAATATGAACATAAGGTTATAAATTTCCAGATCCCAACAGAAGACAAATCAATCCAAAAGTTCCTAAAATGTTCATGAGAGTTACATCTAATCCAAACATCAACAAATCTGGCAGTCGACTCACAGCTGATAATGCAGGCAAGGGCCTGTGAAACATCTTCTGTATTATTCAATGATAGGTAGAGAATAAGAGCATTAAATTGACTCACCAGCTAATTAAGAATAAAATCACTTGCTTTGAAAATAAAGATATATATATAAAGGAATATGAAAAATGCCTGGCCCTAGAATAATTAATTAGATTGATCATGTGTTAGTATTAAGAAGACATGCATCTTTAATAATTGATGTAAGGTCGGCATGAGGTCCAAATTGTGATTCAGATCACTATTTGCTGAAGGCTTGATTTAGAGAGAGACTAACAAATGAAGAAACTGTTAAAGGATCAAGGAGAATACCCTGGGATGTAGACAAACTATGACAACTAGAAATAGTTAAACAATATCAAGAAGTTACTTAAATGTAAATTGGAACTTGCGCAGTGAAGTTAATCATATTAATTGATATCATTGTATGATTCAGTTGAACTACACACTCTTAAAGCTTACTCTTACTTTATAAAAAGTAAGTGCAGCTTTAAGAGTATGTAGTTCAACTGAATCATATAATGATATCCATTAATATCAAGAAGTATTGAGTAAGAATTTGGAAGAAAGAATCTGAATGAGAACAATTTAGAGGGGAAAAAAATGGGATGAAATAAAGAAAAGTATTGAAGAGACTGCAAAAGAAATGTAGAGGAAAATAAGAGAGTAAGGAATGAAGAATGGTTTGATGATGAAAGTAGAATGGCAATAAACTTAAAGAATACAGAAAGAATTACAATGATTAAAAGAGAAACAAGGCAAAATTATGGAAGATATAAGGAAAGAAGACAAGCAAATAGAATATTACAAAATAAAAATAAGGATTATTTAGTAAGATGTGTGGAAAAAATTGAGAATTTAAATATAAAGAATGAAAGTAGAAAAGTTATACCAGGTAGTAAAGTGGATGACAAAAGAATCTCAACCTAAAATGAGTTCATATAAAGATAAAAATGGAAAACTGATTGAAACGGAGGAACAAGTTTTGGGAAAATGGGCAGAGTATTTTGAAGAGTTGAATGTAAAAGAAAGAGTTGAAGAGAATGAGGAGGTAATGTATATGACTGTGGATCCAGGGGTTGTTATGCTTACACTAGATGAGGTAGAGGAAACAGTGAAACAACAGAAGAATGGAAGATCTTCTGAGAAGACAGATTACTGCTGAGCTATTAAAGTATGGAGGAATAGGTTTAATTAGGTGTCTCCATAGACTCATACATGAAATATGTGATGCAAGAGGAGTGAAAGATTGGTCTTATATGATCCATATTTAAGGAGGGAGATAAATTACAGTGTAATAATTATAGAGGAATAAATCTACTTAATGTTCTTTATAACATTTTTTCTACTATATTACAGAAGGGGATAAATAAATATGCTGAGGGAGTCTAAGTTGAGTATCATTGTGGTTTTGACCTGGAAGAGGTACAACAGATCATATTTTTATAATGAGACAATCCATGGAGAAATGCTATAAATTCAATATTGATATGCTTATGTTGTTTGTTGATTTCTGACAAGCATTTGACAGTATTAATAGAAGAAAGATTCTGAATGCCCTAGAGGAATTTAAAATACAGAAGAAATAGATCAATTTAATTGAAATGACCATGTGGGAATCACAAGCTAAGGCCTTTAATTGGGAAAAGACTATAGAAAAGCCTTTGAGATAACTGGGATAAGGCAAGGCGATTCTCTTTCTGCAGTATTGTTTAATGTGGCCCTTTATACAAGCATGAAAGAGTTGAAAGTAGAAGGGACAATAAGCAATAAATGTAAACAGATATTTGCCTATGCTGACAATATTGATATTGTGTTGGTGGCATGGAATTTGGATTTACTCAAAGAAAAGTTTAAGACTTTGGAAGAGAACAGCAAAAATATGCGTCTTAAAATTAATGAAGAGAAAATAAAATACATGAGGATATCAACAATAGAATATAGAAGGAAGACTCAAAATGTAAATTTTGGACAATATAATTTTGAAGCTGTAAAAAGTTTCAATTATCTTGTTACTGCTCTAAATGATGAAAATTTAATGTATGAAGAAATTAATAAAAGGATAATGACGTGAAATAAAGCCTATTTTGTTAACATTAAACTCTTGAAATCAACCCTACCATCTAGGCATTTGAAATTTAAACTTTATAAATCACTTATTAGACCTGTTGTGACTTATGGACCATATCACTTGCTGATAAGAATGATTTACATATTTTTGAATGAAAAATTTTAAGAATATATGGCCCTGTGGGAGAGGATGAGGAAATGGAGAACAAAAAGAAAGAGAGAAATAGAAAGCATACTTGGAAATGAGATTTGTGAAGGCAGGACAATTAGCTTGGTTTGGACATGTAAAATAAATGAGTGAGGAAGGGATACCAAAGAAGTTGCTGTATGGCAGTATGGAGGGAAAGAGAAAATGTGGAAATTGTTTATTTGATTTATTTACAGATGCTCTTTAACATTTCAGATCAGCAACCCATTCAATTCAGGATGTGATCAGTCAATTATTTTGCTCAGATACCTCTTCTTTCAGGCTTAAGTTTTTTAACATGCCATAAATCTACAACATGAAACCTACAACTTTACTTCCCTTCTGAAGGAAGTCATACTTGCTATTTTTATGCTTGAAAAAAAAAGGGATTGAACCTGCAATCTTGGGTTTACAAGGCAAGTATGGTTACCACTAGGCCACCAGGACCGACAAGACGTGGAAGACCAAGAAAGAGATGGATACAGAATATGAAAGATTTGAGAATCAAAGATTGGATGATGGTGGGAGAAAGCACAGAATAGACAAGAATGGATGAGCATTGTGAAATAGGATAAAGTTTACCCACAGCTATACTGCTAAGAAAAAGAATTCTGTTTTGTACTCTGTTTCTGTCCATGGGTTGTTAATTATTCTGTGTGCTAATCTGTAGAACACTGCATAGTTGTGTGGTATGGGGTTATGTCTGTTATGTTTTGCATAATTTTCTGTATCTCTTTTTCTGTGGATTCCAAAGTTCAGTCAATCTGCATTTCTTATAATTTTTTAAATCTAGGAATGGCAAACTGTATAGACTAATGTTATAAATTAGGGAGTTTTAGAGCATCTATTAAATGTTTTTTTCTGTATTATTGCAAATATGTCACGCGTATTTCTATACCATGTCTTGAAAATTAATGGGAAGGTTTTGGTGATATGTATTTCAAAGGAGCTCATGAACAAATTTGCTACAGACAGAGGCATGGGTTTTTCCATTGCTAGACCAAAAACTTGTTTATGAAATTCTTGGTTAAAATTGAAGAAATTTTGCTGAATGTATATGTTAGTAAGTTTTAGTAAGCCTTCTATTTCTTCCATTTGTAAATTTAATGAGGTTACCAATTTTCTTAACATTTGAATAAGATCCTCTTTAGGAATGCTGGGGAATATGGCTTTTACATTAAAAGATACCATTAAATTTCCTATTGCAATTCTGATACTTTTAAATGTTTCAACTAAATCAAATGAATTTTTGATTTCCAAGCTTTGAAAATTTTTAAGAGAGTTCAAATTGTCATTTAATATTTTTGCTATTTGGTTTGTGGGGAAATTGATATTGTTAACTACTGGTCTCATGTTATCATTCTTTTGGATTTTAGAAAGTGCATAAAGTCTCGGTAGTATCAGATTGCTTTGTGTGACTCTCTGCTTTTTAATTGTGGATAATACTTTAATTTCCCCCAGTGCTTTGGTTAAATTTTTATTACAACTATTAAGAGGTTGGTTGGTTGGTTTGTAGTCTTCCACTTTTAACAAAATTTTCACTTCGTTTTATGTAATTATTTTTGTCCAAAATGGTTATTTTATTTCCTCTGTTCGCCTTCATATATATCATCAAATTATTTTTTAGCTCTGTACTTCTATAATTTTTGTACTTCTTTTGATTTTTTAGGTTATCTTAAATTTTGCTGTGTTTCATTTTTTATCTTAAGTTTTTTCTCTTTTATTTAGGTGGTAGGTAGCTATATCAATATCTGCAATATCTGTTTACTCCTCTACATTTTCTGAGAAATCCATGCAAGTTTTGAGACCTTTCTTTAGGAATGTTTGGAGGATATGTATAACTGGTAACTCTTCTTAATTTTATTCCTGCATAGATCTTTTAGCTTATTTTTCAACTTTTTTTTTCATGTTAAAGCTTATGTGTATGAAAAATGTAGACCAGGTTGTCCCAAATATAATTTCCCAAAACTATGGTAAGTTGTAAAAGCTAATAAATTTTTATACCTATATCCAACAGTCTTTGTAGTATTTACATTTATCAACTGATATTACTTCCCTCTCCACTGCAATTTGTGTTTCATTATTACCATAAAACTCACAAATTTACTGACTAATTTTGGTGCTACATTGTTCTAAAGACAAGCATTAAAAAATGTTACAGCTGCTGTTAATAAACTTTTAATCTTTAATTTGAGGAAATCTTTCATTCCCTTCTTGGTGCCCAAAAATGTATGGTGAAAGAATTGCAATGAAACTCCATGCATCATACCTTGCCTTCATTCATTTTCTTTCATAAAATGATTTGCATGGACTTGACAATCAAAGTATTAAACTTAAAAATCAAGTATGTGTCAGAACTAGAGTATCATGTATTCTAGTTTAGGCTAATGAGTCAATACACAGATCAGGCTCCACTTACCATTGAGTAATTCAATGGTAAATGGAGTACAAGAGTACAAAACTGACTCACTAGCCTAATCTAGAATACATGATTGCTTCACTGTAATTGTTTTGACATAAAGTTGATTTTTAAGTTTTATTTTAATAATAATTTCATTTTCTTTAATGTGGCACCTTCAAAAAGAAAAAAAAAAAAAAAACCCACACACTTGAAAAAATTGTAAAATTTCACATTATTCACAATTTGTTTATTGCAGTAAGGTAATATTTATTTTGTATTCTCTTGTGAAGTCTAAACTAATATTGCATTTATGTTTACGGAATGTCTGAATCCATACAGTGAAACTTTTGTTTATCTTATTTTGATTTAAAGTAAAAGTTCTGAAAATGTATACATAAAAGTTGCATTACATTTTTTATTCAACACTAGCAAATAGCATAAAGTAACCAATAATTAGGAAGTAAACATGGCTTTTACTGGGTTTCAACCAATTTGTTACACTAGATTAAGCACAATATTACAATGTTTTTTAAAGTAAATTGCTGGCACTTTGAACTCAGGAAATCTTTATATGTGGATAAGTTCTGCTCAACATCTACTGAAACTAATGAAGCCTATTTTGTAAACAGACTGAAAGGGAATTTAGTGGGAATGGCAAAGGCTGCCACATCCGGATTGTTTCTCAAACTGAATTTAATTTGGATTTAGAAAATTCATCATGGTTAGCCCTCATATTTGTCAACTTGTTCCACTATTCCTCCTTTCTCCATACCTTCATCTTCTAAACCTTGAATCACAAATACCTATAGTCATGCACTGCCAGAAGTTGCAACATTAGGTCTTCATCAATGAGCAATTGTGGTTATGCTTGATGGCTGTTGTGTTCAATGAATCTAGGGAACATAAGAAGCTTTTGATTTTTTTTTTTAACATTTTTGCTCAAGAAAACCATGAATCTTATCCAAATAGCCCACCCAAATATGACAGGGAATTGTGGTAGGTGGAGCTTGGTAACTTCTCAGTACAAATGTTTATGATTTGGGGTCTTGACAAGAATTTTCTTCAGAGCAGTAATGATGTCATTTACAATATCATATTCCTCCCTGACTCTTTCACAAACACAGTGTAGTCCATGTTCAATACATGTCACATGGTTGAGGTTGGGATACATGACTTTCATTTGTTGGAAAGCTGAAAGCATATGTGCTTAATCAGTCACCACAAGCCTGAATTTTATGTCTTGCATGCCCTCCGGCCATTAATTCATGCATGAGTCATTGAATGACTACATTACTATGCAGGCATCTCTCTTCTTGAGTTAGTACATCTCAAAGGAGCATGAGTTCCACCCTTTCACCAGAAAATGGAAACCAGCACATTCAAATATATCTTCGCAGCACATCAGTAGTTTATCTAACATAAATCTCACTTCAACTTTGCAGATCATCTATTATATTTTCTCAAAAAATTCTCATAAACAGGCTGTATGTATAAAATTGTTAATTGGAACATTGCACAATGAAGCTAATCATATATTAAGATTGTTGTGTGATTGAGTCGAAATAACACTCTTTTGCTCCACTTACTTGTTTAAGTATGTACAATCATTTTCATGAACTCTTCATTCACATCATCAGCCCCTAGTCGACTGGAGGATAAACCGTTATGCTATGGGGATGTGTAATCTGCTCTGTTGAAGGTGTGATGAACTTAAAGTTTATGTTTTCATTCTCGGAAGTGTCGAAGTTCATTAAACTGTCTTTGTACTTATAAATGTAAGTTTTCTCCCATGTTGCTAATTCTGTAGGTCCTTGCACTGATTTTAATAATTTTGTTTTATTCAATATGTTGTGCCTTTCTGTTCAGAAATGATATGCTACTGCTAATTTCTCCAACTGTTTGCATTTTATATTTCTGAAATGTTCTTTTAACTGTGTGCCTATGTTTCTCTTTATTTTACCAATGAAAATTTTTTCACATTCTGCACAACTTATTTTATAAAAACCTGCTTTTTTTCTCATGTGGAATACTTTCACTATCATTGTCTATTAGCAGATTTTTTAACATTAAATCTGTTTACAGGTACTAACCTGACACTAAAATCTTTAAGAATGTTCTGAAATATTTTGTAGCCCATGGATATGTGAATTTTTTAAAAATTAGCTTATCTTTTTTTGCTGAAAGTGTTGTGGTTTCATTAATGATTAGGTAATTTTTTTCCAGTTAGCTCTCACTTGGTATTGACCTTTGTGTATACTTCTCAAGGAATGATTTGAATGAAGGTTTGTTGACCTTGTAGGTTGGAATTGCTGACTCAACTTATGTCATGGTAAGATTTGCAGAGAACTGACTTGCAGATTAATGTTTTCAGATTCTGAAGTGAAGGCACATATCAAGATGATTTGCTTCGGTTGTGACTTGTGGAGTTCATTTTTTGCATGTTTGCCATACCGGATGTGCTGGTTTATTCTGGCTCTTTGATACTTCTCATCAATTGCAACATTTACATTACAATGGTACATCAAAGAATTAAACCATCAGTTCTTGAATTCTTCTCAAAGTACATACACCTTTGCCTTCTGGGCTTCCAACATGGTACGGTATGTGAACTGAACAATACAAACACAATCATGAAGAGCAACTAGAGATTCTAGCTTTCTTTATATAAAAAGTGCACAGAGTACAAAAAGAACTGTGGTTCTGGCAAATAGCTTTGATAGAAATTTGTGATTTCTCTTGCAGGTTTTGGTGCTTTAACTTAGAAACTATTGGGGCTGCAAATTTATAAATATGCCATTTAGTAGTTCTTGTTCTGCTCTACAAATTAAGACTGTAGGATTTTATGTTGTTGTTCAAGAAGAGTGAAAATGTATTATTTTTCTGCTCAAAAAGAGTGAAAGATGAAAAAGGGATAAATATGCTAATCTTGCAAAAAGATGCAATATAATTTGTCTGCTTTGCTTCATTTCATATCCTAAAATACAAATCTCAAAACGATCAGAATGAAAACAGCTATAATTTTATAAAGGTGCTGCACCTTAAAATCCATTCTTTACTCATAACATATTGGTAATAAATTTAAAATATGCATATGGTTTTACCTCTGTCTTACTTGTCTGTTGTATTACATTCACCATTCCACTGCAAGCACTATTCATCTCTCTTGTTACTGAAGATATTTCTGCATTGATTTTGGAAAGATCCCTCTCAGTTGCAGATTTCATTTCTGCAAATGTTCTTTTCACAGATACCACATCTCTCCAAACATTAAGCAGTCGGTTGTGCTCCATTGTATAGTAATCATTAAATGCCTGCAATAATAACTTTCATTTAGTAATTAATCTGCATCACCTCCTGATAGGGTATATCTTTCTCTTACAGATATAGTAATTACCACATCAGAAGAATAATGGACACTAAATCTTATTGGCTGAAACAGTGATGGCTCCTTATGCATATATCTATTACAGCAGTGGGGGTTGATTTTATGCAGTTACATGTAATATAACATGTGATTTATCTGTTTAGGGTATGGGGTCTCCAATGTCTTCATCTTTCTTTAAAAAGAAAAGAAGACTATTGAGTGAGACTGATGCAAAGGAAGGATTATTATGTATTAACTGCTGGAAGCACCAAACTGCAATTGATGAATTCTTTGGTGTTCCAACAGTGCTATTGCCAACAAAAGCTGTTGAAATATCCTAAAGCGCTTAACACAAAATACAATTGGAACTGTCACAGCGAAGTGAATCACATAAGTATTAATATTTTGTGATAAGTATTGCCAAACACTCTTGCAGCTGCATTAACTTACTATTTCATTACAACATATTTTGCAGACCTTTGTCCACATCATCGGCTACTTCTTGACTGTCAGAAGGGTTGTTATAATCCTTGGAGGACACACTGTTTAGCTCTGGTGAATATTTGATGGACCTGAAATTAGTGTTGTCTTAGAGTTAGGTATATCAAAACTCATTAGTGGATTTTTGAATTTATAGATATAGCTTTTTGTATGCCCTTCTATTGCCTTTGCTGGTCCTGGTGATGTAGTGGCAACCATACTTGCCTCCTAAACCCAAGATCACAGGTTATTTCTCCGCCAGGATTGATGGATTTTTTCTGGAGTAAAAAACCTAAGTATGGCTTCCTTTAGAAGGGAAGTAAAGCTGTGGGTCCCATGTCGTAGATTTCTGGCATGTTCAAGAACCTCAAGCCTTTAGGCCTCTGAGCAAAATTTACTAGCTGTTTCAGGTCCTGTATTGAATGGAAAACTGAAGACCTGAGATGTTAAAGAGCATCCGTAAATAAATCAAAATCTACTGTCTTTAACAATTGACTTCATCTTCAACTTCATGATTACCTGTCCAAAAAATGAGCTGCCACAGCTGAGTTCTCAGTTTCATTTTTGGACAGGAAATCATGAAGGTTATATCCACAAATTAAAAAATACTGCCAAAGGTGGCTGAGGTCGTTAAGGCGCAGACTCGTGAGTGGGAGGTCTGGGGTTCGAATCCCACCACGACCGTCCTCTCTGACTGGGGTTTTTTCCAGATTTTCTTCAGTCCTCATAAATGGCAAATGCTGGAGAGGTACCCTAAACTTAAGCCTGGAGTATTTCCTTCCTTAAAAAAATCCTTTTCCAATTTATCATTTCATCTCATGTATCATCAATGTCCACCGCCTGTGGTGCCTCAGTAGTAAAAACAGGCATTAAACACCATTAAAAAAAATAAAATAAAAATAAAAAATCACTTAAAAAAAACAACAATTTTAGGTTCATCAGATGTCCACTATAGGTACGTCCTCCAAGGATTATGACAACCCTTCTGACAAGTAGCTAAACGATATGGACAAAGATCTGTGAAACATGTTCTAATGAAACAGTAAATTAGTGAAGCTGCAAAAATGTTTAGTTCAACTCATCACAATATATTAATAATTATCTTCTAGAAGGGCATTTCATTAAAGGATCTACATTTAAACAAAAATGGTGGTGATTGATGGTGAAGAGTGGTTATGAGATTGGAAGGAAATATATGTCAAGGACTTGAATTTTTCATGTGATTTTAATACATCGTTTACAACTTAGAATGGGTTACTGAACGGATTTATGACCACAATTAAATAGATACAAATTTTATTTCTTCGACTAAATTTTAAATATAATAACAATGAGATGTACACTTAGGTTTAAAAATGTGGAAGGAGAATGAGAACCATTGAGCTTGTTCTACTGGAACAGAACCAACAAACTTTTGTTAGTACACTATATCTAGGGTCTTAAATATCTAAACATGAAACTCTTTCCAGTATAATGTAAAACTATTGAAAAAGTAGCATGATCTCAGAGCTCTTCAAAGAGCAGTTTTAAAATGAATTTGTTTTTGGTATTCATATTATTTCGAGCAAAGGTTTGCTCCCAAAGGCATTTCTGCTTATTCAGAACATGCCATGGAAAAATTGAAGTTATTGACTGTCTGAGAATCAAAATGGGCTAAAATCTTTTCTCATTATAAAAAACCAAAAAATGGAGGGGTGAAGATTCTGTTATGTAAAATATGGGAGAAAAAAACACACATATACACAGGTAAAAAAATCCTGGAACTAGATTGACAAATCATCTGAAAATGAGGAGAACTTTGCTGTTAAAAAATGCAGAATCTCATTCTCTCAATGTGGTAGAAATTATCACACTAACACCCTTATGAATGAGACAAGCCTGACTTTTGATCACTCCATGGTGAGAGGCACATTTTTTTTTTTTATTTTAAATTGGTTTATTTGATCATTTTTGTCATTGTCCATACTCTATATTTTTGAAGAAATATAATTCTTACTCTTTATTAGCACTTGAACTCACAGCTGATGATGCAGGCAAAAGCCTGTGAAAAATGTTCTGTATATGTAAATTATAATTAATCTGTTAGGTCGTCAAGTTGGTTGAAGATGGGGAGGATGTCTCTTCAAAACCAGTCCCACCGTATTTAAAAGTAAGTGAAACAAAAGAGTGTGTTAGACAACAGATTAATTATAATTTACATTTAACAAGCTTCACTGTGTGAGTTCCAACAGAATTTTTTAAAAAGTCTTATTTTTCGAAAGTTCTTCAATGTTCTGTATAATTCAATGGTAAGTGGAGTATAAGAGTAATAAATCAACTCAAGTGCTTACAAAGAATAATTAAGTGCTTCACTATACAGTTCCAACAAGAAATCAATTTTAAAAATAATGCCTACTCTCCAAACTTTATGCTTAGAAAGACATTTTAGAGGGATTTATAACTGCACTTTCACACCAACATTTTTAGTGATTATAAAGCAATTTTCTTCTAACTCTCTGGAATCCTGAGCAAGACAATTCTGAATTCTATGATCCCAAAGCATTAGTATTCTACCCCACCGTAATGTACTCAATAAGAAAATGTTTAGTTAACACTGATTCACTGTCTCAACAGTGGCATGGTGCATTAGTTAAAACACTTGATGTAACATGCATGCCTTGACCTTTAGCATAAGGTCACTTCACTTAGACTTTCTAATCTAAAATGATTTCAAAACTGCATCATTTCCATACCAAAGTTATTATATGCAGTTGGTCTACAGTTTTGCATACCCTATTGCCTTTAGAGCTATTTCCTTCCAGCTTTTGATGGTCTTTGGTTTAGTAAGTCTTTCAGCAGTTTTTATTTACCTGAACAAATAGGTTTCTTTTTCAGTATTAAATTATAATTAAAGTGTACACAATATTGAAAATTCATCACAAGCATTATATTAGTTCATCATCTAGATACCCCAGAATATGTGATCAAAAATGTAATACTTTTTCCCCCAAAATGATAATTTAAATCTCAGCCATGATCTCAATTTTTGCCTATTGACTCACCTTTCCAGACTTTGCCTACATACAGTTTAGCATGGAAGAATGAATGAATGAATAGTGTTTAACACCCATTTTTGCTACAGAGGCACCACAGGCAATGGATAGTGATGATACATGAGATGAAATGATATATTGGGAAAGGATTTATTTTTAAGAAAGGAAATGTTCCAGGCCATTTAGGGTACATCCCCAGCATTTGCCATTTATGAGGACTGAGGAAAACCTGGAAAAAACCTCAGTCAGGGAGGACGGTCCTGACGGTATTCGAACCCAGACCTTCCGCTCACGAGTTTGCACCTTAACGACCTCAGCCACTCGTGGCGGTGGCGTAGAAGAACATGTATATATACATACATATGCTCTCAAAACAAACATGGCAACTACTTAGAAGTTTGTATCATTTGAGAATTAGCAATGAACATCAAACAATATCACCATCATACATAGTCAACTGTGCTTATCATCCTCCAAACTCTACAATGTCCACACAATGTAGATAGCTGTTATTAAAAGTTGACTGAATCTCAACACAGACTTTCATAATGGGAATAATCCAAAACAACTAATCTGCAAATATCTACTTGTCTCTTCAGGCTTATTGAATGCATAAAGTTAACAACAAGAACAACAAAAAAGGATAATTATGACATCTTAGGGTATAAATAGACCTCTTGCAAGCAAATATAAATAAATTCTTAATACATCAATGCTCAATGTACCTGCTCTTCTTCTTTCCATTCATCCTCCTTTATTAACATTTCTTCGCGTAATTGCTCCCAATCATTTGTCAATTTCTGTAAATCAGATGTAAGAGCATCATTTGTCTGATGTGCATCTTCCAGCTGGTCCCGCAAGGATGAATTTATTTTCATCAGTTTTTCACATCTGTAAGAAGAATAAAAAGGGATAATATAATGGCAAAAATTACGAATTTATAACAAAGCATTAGAACTTGAAAAACAATATATTACTTTCTATGTTCCTCTTCAAGTTTTCTTAATGCAGTATCCAAGTCATGGATTCGTTCATCCCTCATTTCCAGTGTAGTTGTTGGAGGTGCTGACATACTTAAAGTGCGTCCAGACACCTCATGGGCTGGTATGCCCTCTGTTATCTGACCCTCAAGCTCAGCACATCGTTGTTTGTACTGAAGCACCTGTAAATAAAATATATGTATGTGACAAGTACACTTTTCCCTTCATAGATGATACCATAGGCTAACTTCATTATGGAACATCACAGTCACAAGCATCATATCAAGTGGCATTTGTGTCATTATTCCTAATCAATAAATTAAACAATTATACAAGCAATCAACATAAAAAATAAATAAGATGCTACCAATATATTGAAGAAAGGTATGACTTCAGTTGGAGAGCAGCTGTGTAAAAATGGTTTAGGAGATTTCTAGGTTAAAATTGGTGATTTCAGAAGGAGATTTTGGAGAGAAGTGAGAATAAGACTGGAAGATATGGGTAGGCCAATTTATTCTTCCACATTAGGAAGAAAAGTTCCTTGACATGGAACAAGAATAGAAAAAATGGCCTAGGCAAGGAAAAGTATACCATAATTTATAGGATGAATAAAAGAGAAGGAGAGTTTGGTTTTGATTAGATGTTTGGCAATTAAAGTTTCGAGGGTGGGATGTTATATGCTGAGAGAAAGAATGTGAAATACATATTTTTAAGTGTAAAGTAATGAATGGAGGGTAAGTGTGATAAGAAACGGTTATTGAGAAATAAAGAACTTATAGTAAGAAAGATTCTTGAAGATCTAAATTAGGGAAGTTTTTATAGAAGGTAAAGATGAAATGGAGATAGTTAGTAGAGAGAAATAAGAAATTTAATTAACTAAAATGTATTTTATTAGATTATTAGGCAATATGATGCTATGTACGTAACCATTAAGTTCTGTTGTATATTTAGGTAATATTTTGGGAAATCTGGAATAAGGAATTTAGGGAATTATTTATAGTGAATTAAAAATAAGTAGATGAGGACGGTTAACAAATGAGTGTCTTGTGGTTTGTTAAATTAGTTTTAAAAATTTGTACTCATATATATATATAATATGCTAAAGTTTTATAATAATTAATCAACAAATGATGTTTCAAACTGAAGGAGATTGGAACATGCAAAGTTTATTTGTTAATTAATGATTGATGCACTCAAGATGAGTTGGAACTGCGTAGAAACTTAAAGGAGAGCAATAGTAAGGAAAATAAATCAGAAAAAGAATGTACAGAGAGCACTATGATGATGTAAAAGAATTATCTAGGTGGTGGCTGAAGTTTTCTGGAATTCCTGTAGGAGACTACTGACAAGGCTAGCAAGGATTGTAGATGTGACACAGGGGGTACTCTAATTATGTTATTTCATTTTGTATTGTTTCAGGAATAGGAATAAGAATAATTGTTTAATTTAAAACTTAGTAAAGAAACCTATTGTAACACACAAATTGTATTTTGGGGGTTACATCTAAGAATGGCCAGACCCAAATATGTGAAGACCTGTGATATTTATTTTAGTTCGTCTTACAATTTCAATAAATAAATATTCTGATATTTCAGAGTAGAACAGGCTCCAATGGCAGAAGCATTTCATAGGTCACATGCATGCACGTACTCACTACACCATCATCATACCTGCACACAAACTAGAGTTTAAGACAAACACTCCTACCAATGCTGTAATTATGGACTCTGGCATTTACATGCATTTTATTTCCTGCAGGCTCAGTAAGACATACAAATCAGAGAGAGGACAAGAGAGCATTTTACAGAATCATAATATGCAATGTAAATTAATAAATAGATAAATTATAATAGTTTTATTATTTTTCTCTATTTCAAGTGAATATCATGATATATTCTGCAAATAAAATACTCATTTGTTCAAGTGTACCGAACCTCTTGAAAAAAAAGTTTTATGACATTTGATACAATTTGATTTCTGTTATCTGAGTGATTACTTTCTTATTTTACTTTTACAGGGACTCAGCAGTTTCTAAACTACTTCTGAATATTTCTGTTTTAGATTTTTCCCCCTCAAATAAAAGACAAACAGTGAGGCCAAAAGAATAAGTTGACCTTAGATTCATGTTAATTATTTTGTCATTAAATACATTATCAACTGGTTGCATAGAACTTAGTGCTATATTGGTGAAAGGAAAAAGATTCTCTCTCATGCTCTTCCTCAGTCAACAGGTCAAAGAAAGTGTTGTAAGATTATATTCACAATCTGTTCTGAATGTAATGGTTAATAAAAAACACCAGTTTACTAACTTTACAACATATGCACCAGGGAGGAGAATCACATGCACCAAAAGTGCAATTTTACATGTTTGGTGAATATGTCTATCCATTGAGACCAAAAAGCTTAATACTTATAAGAAAAATGCCCTGCACCGATTATAATCAGTAAACATCCAATGACAGACGTCAATTTAGTAAACAAGATCCATAGTGTTTTAACTCATGCACAACCACTCTCAACACTGAGCCCTGCAATATACCATATTCCTGTGCAAGGTGGTGAATTGATTTGTACATATTCTAGTGTCTCTTTGGTAGGGACCTCTTTATACCATGCCTTTTTTTAATAAGGAACCAATTTTTAGATAAATCACAGCTTTGATATAATGCAGACTCTGATAAATGTTTAAAAGACATCTTTCAGATATAACACATTTCAGCAATAAATAATCATTTATAAAAAAATGCTTTAGCTAGTAAGTTCATTGTATAATTTTATATAACAGTAAATGGAGCATAAGATTATCAAATCGACTCACTAGATAATTAAGAACATAATTTTATTTCTCCACTTACAAACATTTATTTGCAGAACATGTTTTGTGGATCCTTGTCTACTCTTTGGTTGCTAGTTTTGACTGGTGGGCAATTCAAATTCCATCCTGGATACTTAGAGCCAACTCCTAATGGGAGATAACATTTTCAAATGTCATCTATTGCACTTTCAAAATTCATTAATCTAGCTAGTTTCATTTATCTTTAAAGATATTTTCCCATAGGTCCAGTTTCAATGGAGGTATCCTGATTTAATTTTTTTTTAAATTTTTTTATTCATTTCCCAAAAACGGTTGATTACAGCTTACAGCTGATTTTCTGTTTCTTTATACCTAATATTCCTTAGATGTTCTTTCAGTCTGGCCTTTATATTTATTTTTGTTTTCCTAATGTATATTTCATTAACCTGAGCAAATAATCTGATACATTTCTGGTTTCCTTATGGAGGAATTCTGTCAATATTATTGGAAGCTATAAGATTCTTTACATTGTACATGTTCTATGGAGTCAAAGAGATGTTAAATTCTTTGAAATTTTAGAAAAGTCTAAGGGTAGTATGTAAATTTTTTAACTTCATTTTCCATTTCTTTAAAGACAGCATAGAAATTTCCTTTATCCATTCTTGCTTTTTGAACATCTGTATCTTTTTATTTTACCAGTTCCTTACTGAAGCCAATGAATTCTGCAAATTCTATTACATGCATTCCCTAGAAGCCTCCTGAACTTGGAGTTGATGAGGGGTCTTCCACGTATCAGTGATCCTATGGGCTGTACTGGAGGTGGCAATCGCTGAAGAGTTACTCATGCCAGACCAGGGAAGAGGGAAAAAAAACCATAGGTAAAAGATATGGAGCTATAGATCTATGGGAAGAAACACATTGTGAGTCAGCAGCAAAATATGAAAAAGCAGATATTGAGAAATGGCAATTCAGCAAATTATTTGGAAACAGAAGCAGCTGTAGTGTCCAAACATAAGGAAACAAGAGGAGATACAATGGCAAGATGCGTTTGGCTCATAGAGAGAGTAGATGAAGAAGAGGAAACCTATGTGAAATCAACAAAGAGGTGTGTAGCACCAAACAATAGGGAAAAAGTGAAAGCAAAAGCCTTATCACCAACTACGAGGCGAATATGTGGTAGTGGCAGTGAGCTTAAAGTGGTGTCAACTCCTGAGGGTAGCATAATGGAGATAGCTGATAATGAGAATGCAAATGCGAGCAAAAGAAGAATGAGGTATAGAGCAAAGTTGGAGAAATTCAGAGGAAGAAGGAATAGTTTAAGATAGAAATTGAACTGGAAGGTGTTGTTATGGAATATACAGGGTTTAATGTGGAAAATAATAAGTGGTGAAGTAACTGTTTAAGCTCTCACGGCCGGCATTAATCCAATAAAATGAGATTTCCGGGCTTATTGGCTGTGGTCCAAAAGATGTAAAAACCCCTGACGCTTCACCCATCACTCCGTTGGGCATCTCCAGAGGATAACTAATCACCACTCAATTTCTGTAGCTCAAGTGATGCTTGTAGCGGCCCCATCTAGTATATATGGGGACGAAGCACCGCCCTCTTCCTTCTCATTGGCTACCAGTACGCCAATTCCAGTACAGCAACAGAAGTTATCATGTAATTGGTCCTGTTGGTTGTAAGGCTTGATCTTTGTGTTATCCAGTACCCACATCCATGCCTTGTGTAACCGAGCTGCCTCCACTTTTTTATTGAAATTATTCTTGTGTTTATTAATTTCAAAGGCTTCACGATAAATTTTGGAATAGGAATGGACTGTCTTATCCAGAAATTCGGTCTCACAGATAATTGTTGTCTCTGAGACACAATTGGTGACATGTGGTGAAAAGTTTCAGAGTTATTAATTAAATTTATATAATACTACAATTTTTCACAGTTTGGCACACAGATTGATGAATATTCCACTCACAGAAGCAGAGTACAAAATAGAATACAAACAAATAATAAAGACAGCTATAATCAATGGTTTAAACAGAGACACAGTGATAAAAATTATCAATAAATCTAAAAGACAAAAAGGGATAAGGGAAGTTTCCACACTGAAAAACACAAAAGAAGAATACAAATTCAAAAGTTTCACCTACCATCCAATTTACCACAACAAGTTCAAGAAAATCTTCAAAGAACATGGGATAATGTTAGCCCCAAAGAACAGATACAACATCAAGAACTTATTAGGTTGCACATTAAAAGACTCCATACCAACAGAACAGAAATCAGGAATTTATGAAATAAAATGTGCAGATTGTGAACAGAGCAAAACAAAAAGAAATTTGGAAATTCGGAGGAAAGAACATTTTAGGAATATTCGGTTTAAACAGGTGGATAAATCAGCAGTAGCAGCTCACTTTTGGACCAAAAACCATGAAATAAAACCGGGAATAAACTGCTGAAACATCTTCACAACCCATTGGAGTTATCCACTTGGGAAAAAATTTTCATATTAAAAAATAGAGAAAACCTAATGAATTTCGAGTTTCCTCCAATGGATGAACTCAGTAACTTCCTACTTCAACCAACAGAGGCCACCACAGGAACATCCAGTTGTCCAGCCATCGTTTCGAGTAACAGCGGTTCAGTGAGCAACTGAAGATGGGAGAGATTCTCCAGAAACGCATCTTACTTTTGTGTAAGTGAGTGGAGTTTAGTGTAAAAAATGAATACCTAAGTTTAGGTTATATTGCCACTCCATTGTCAACAGCTTCATAAGTACATTATTTAATACTACAATGTTTAGATAAATGGTTTATGATGAATGAGCTAGGGTATCAGATCAAAATTTTGAAGAGAAAAAAGGCCTCAGGAATAGATGGAATTCCAGGAGACCTTTGGAAAACATTTGGGGAAATGGAAGGGGGTATGAGGCTGCTAACAGAATTATTAAATAGAATTAATGGAAGGGAATTAATCAGAATTTCAAGCAGGTTTCAGAAAGGGAAAAATAAATTATATAATGCAATGATTATTCATACTATAGCAGGCAAATATTTCAGAAAAAAAAAAAAAAAGGAATAGGGTATATATTTTCTTTCCAGAATTTGAGAAAGCATTTGATACATTAAATAGGTATGCATTGGCATACAAATTGAGGTGCAAGGGTGTCAGTACTGAATTTATTTACAACTTCAAAAATTATATGAAGGAATCAAGTTTTGTGACAGATGTGAAGGTAGTAGAAATATGTGAGACAAAATTTGGGTTTGAGACACGGATGTAAATTGAGCCCAATACCACATTTAATTTGTTTATAGATGATATCTTAGATAGGATCATGAAGCAATAGGCACTGTCCAATTATTGGAAAAAGAAAGTAACAGGACCGCTTTTCGCTGACGATCTCGTAACAGGAGCAGTAACCATGCCATTGATGAAATTACTAGATTTTATGCAGAATGGGGTCTAAGGATTATAGTAAAAAATCAAAGACAATAGCATTTAAAAAAGGATCAAAATTAAGAAAAGATGTGAAATTATTTATAAATAGAGACCCATAGAGGTAGTGAAAGAATTAGATAATTTGGGGATGAGATTTATGCGTACGGAAGATAAGAGGTGCAGTCTAAATGTGGATAAGCCAAAGGTAAACTAGCTATAAGAGCTGTCAGAATAAGTTTGTATATAGTTCCCACATTGCAAATGAAATGACTAGAAAGACTATATGAGGCTTTGGTTCAGTCAAAGATGATGTATGCAGTAGAAATTTGAGGAGGTCACCGGGGTGGCAAAAGGTTGATGTGGTACATATGTTTTGTAGAGAAGTTCTGGAGTTACCAAAAAGTTTGCCTATGGGATGTATTTGGCAGAACTAGGAAGAGTAGGAAGAAAAGGCACAATAGCGAAGAGAATCTTCAAATATTGACATAATTGTTTAATATTGGATAAAAACAATGTTCTAAAAGAATGTTTTAAGTACCAAAGAGATGTTATGGGACGAGTCAGTTGGTTTGGAGAAGTGGGGAAACATTACAAGAAATTGTAATGGGAGATGTATGGGGATTGGATGAAAGTAATGTCAGTGGATTTTGTAAAAAAATGAGACGGAGGGTAGACCATACAGAGAAGCAAGAGATTTGGGCTAGCTTTGAGGATAAAAGTTCTTTATACTTATATAAAACATTTAAAGGAAATTGGGGATGGGAGAAATATATAGATAATTGTAATCAATTCGGAAGAATAATTCTTGCATAGATGTGTACAAGGGTATTTCTTGTAAAAGGATTAAGAAAAAATTTTACAGAAGGGTGTATTATATATGGAAAAGTGGATAGTGTGTTCCATTTTCTAATAGACTGTGAAATGGTAAAAAGAGATGGTATCTGGGATGAAAAATAGGACAAACTACAAAAATATATAATGGCAATTTAAAACGACGTCAGATATGAGGGTAGAGAAAATAAACAAGATTGGGCAATTCTTAGGAAATGTAGGGAATAAGAAGTGGAGATGTACAGAAGAAGCTTGATGGTACAGAGAGTTATGAAAATGGCAATTTAGCTTAGGAATTCTTTACCATATATATAACTGGTTGGTTAAGGTATGAGAAAATCTTAGTTTTGGTATTGCTAAATGCTTAGATATTTTGTTAGTTTATGTAAATTTAAATGTAATGTTGTTTGCTGAAATAAAAACTCATTCATTCAAATTCATGCCAGGGAGGTCACAGGGGAGACACCAGACAGTTTACCAAGCCCACTCTAATGTGTAGTCTGATCTGTGCTGAAAGGTACAGGACTAATGCATCTTAAATGGGGTCCCTGGACACCAGGCAGCCTCCAGAGTATAAGCCTCAGATATGCAGGGCTCTGTCTGGGCAGACCTTACAAATCCTTAGCTTCTTGGGGGACTTTAATAACCAAAATCCCACTTTGAGGACCACATTAGTGAACCCTCAGCAACAGCAACCACTTCCCTCGATGAGGAAGTTCTTTTGGAGCAAGCCTCAGACATTGAACTTGACATTCTCTCTTCTGAAGGGAACTGGACAAAGAGCCTTTTGGGCTTGGTAGTTACAATTGTGACTCTCGCCAAGGACAGCCCTAAAGGTTCCCCAGATCAACCTCCAACATAAGAAGGTAGCCTCAGCTGTCTTCTGTACAACTTCCAAAGAAAGAATAGACCTAGTCCCAATTCAAGAACCTGGGATTAACAGGGGCTGAATTACAGGACTAGGAGAATGTCAAGATAAGTTGATAACATTATAGCAAGGGCAATCGACTTATAAGTTCTATTCTTGTTCACAATGGAATTCAATGCTTACCTCTTCTAGAATTTTGCTCTAGTGACATCACCATGGTGAATATAGATTGCAACACAGTGGGAGGTAGAAGGGTCTATTATTGAGCTCATCTCCCCTACAATGGCAGCGATCTACCTACCAGGGAACTAGAACAGTTGGTTACCCATTGCACTCAGAGAGGGGAACAGACCATCTTTGAGTGTGATGCCAACTCTGACCAACGAATTTGGGGCAGCAACGATGTCAACTAAAGGGGTATCTTTTAGACTTCTTGTTTTCTAGTAATTTATACATACATGATGTTGATAACAAGTCTACCTTTACTAATCGCATAAGGCAGGAAGTTATTTGACATTACTTTTGTGGTACATATTACTCAAATTACCAAATGGAGGATCTTAGATGAACCATCACTTTTGGATCATATCATTTAAGGTTAAGTAGTTAAAGCAGCTAATCTCAAGAGGAAACCCAGAAGAACCTGATGGGAGCCCTATATGCAGGAACTCTCAAGTAGCATTGGTCAGATTAACCAATTAGATATTTTGGTGATATTGATACGGTCACCTATACTACTTAAGAAGCTACACTTGACAGTTATGACAATTGCCCCATGCAATCAGGGATAAAATCCAAAAAAGTGAGGTGATGAACTAAAGACCTTGAACATAACAGAGGCAGAGTAAGACATCTCTTTAATGAGATAAAAAGAACTGGAAACTTGAGGGAATATCACAGTCCTCATAGACTACTATAAAAGTGCACATAAGGCCAAAAGATTTTCTTGGTAAGCTTTCTGCCAGGAAATGTCTAGCCTGCCAGTGGCAGCCAGGTTACATACAACATTGGCCCATGGACAAACAAATTCTATAAGAACAATATATAAGCCTACAGGAGGCTTTACATGCTCAGTTGAAGAAACACTCAAAGTTCTCTTTGCAGAGGACTTCTCTGGGTGCATGATGATTAAGACCTGTGAATACACAGACCACTGCAAAAACTCTAGGCCAAGAGCATCACAGAAGCACTGGGACTTGTGCATCCAGTTATCACAATTCTAAAATTGGCAGTTAATAAATTCCATCCATTTAACTCACAAGGTGGAGGCAGTATCTTGTTGCATAAAGGACCTGACTCGCTTTACATCCTCTTCTGCAACCTCTTTCAGGCCAGTATAGCCTTTAGCTATACCCCCCAGACCTTGAGAGCTACCAGAGTAGTTTTTATTCCTATGCGCAGATGTAATATCTATACCAACGATAAGGCTTTTTGACAGATAGCCTTGCATAGTTACTTTTAAGTCCTTATAAAGGCTGATCTAAAGATATATTCAAAGATTTTAACTACCTCTAACTTCAGGTGTACTATGTCGGCCTTACTTCCTCCATAGTCATGTTCCCATGGAGACCCTTAATAATTTGAAGGTCCATTCCTTCAGGTGGCCAGTGACTGGAAGGACACTTTCTTATTTTGACAGTGTTGCTGCATGCAGTTCAAGGAAAATATATGAAATAATTTCCTTTTTCTCCCTTCATTTCTTTTTCTGTATTTTCAGATTTTTCTTTGTAGCTTTATAGGATGTTTTTAACCTAAGAATAATTTGCAGTTTCACTACATAACTAGATCAGAGTGAACCATGGCTCATTGGAGAACCTAATTTGGTTCAATATTCCATACGTTATTTTATAATACCTGTTTTAATTAATGAGGTATCACAGGCAGTGGACATTGATGATACATGTGATGAAATGATAAATTGGGAAAGCATAATGTTTTGAGGAAGCAAAAATTTCAGGCCTAAGTTTAGGATATGTCTCCCGCATTTTGTCTTCTATGAGGACTGATGAAAACCTGGGAAAAATCTCAGCCAAGGAGGACATACCTGGTGGGAACTGAACCCCAGACCTCCCACTCACAAGTTGCACTTTAAAGAGCTCAACAGCCATGTCAAACATGCTTTAACAAACTTCGGGAACAAATAAGGATAATTCAGTCTCTTCTGCATGTTTTTCAACTCTTGCACTGCAATAACATGATATGCATGCAGCTCGATCATCTGCTTATGGAAACCTCCAGTTCCTGTGACAGTTTACACAAGGTCTTCTGTGGGAAGGACTGCAATCTGTTTTTCACCTGCACCATTGCCTCGAACAGTTTCTGATGTTGTCCTTTGTGGAAATACAGCAATGTTTCCATGGATTCCTGTTTCTTTACTGGGTAATGAAAGTGAGATTATTAATGGTTTTCCAAACCTCAAACAGCACAATAAATTGTCTTTGACAGTTCTTTTATAGATTCAGTTTCCATTACGTGCAGAAAATAATATAAAACTGTTCCCCTGTATAGCAGTTCATACTATACTGTACATACCATACTACTGGCAAGACAAAGGCATTATGACTGCAGATACTTCTCTAACAGCAACACAGGCAGATGTGTCACACTTCTGCTGAAGATTGCAAAATTGCAATTAGCCTTCACCAGCATAACCCATGGGCTAGAGAGTAGCGCCACCCTGTATCCTTTTGTAAACATGTTTATCATACACCGAGATATGTTCATGTAAATTTTAATGAATTATGTCCATTCATTTGAAAGTTATAAAGTAAACTCACAGACCTAGATCACATGAAACTCCATGTATTTTGGTCTATGATGTATGTTAGTAATTATAAAAGTATGCATACTTATGTAAACAAATTGATTACATAAGTGTAGGATTTATCCACTCCATTGTCAACAGCTTCATAAGTACAATATAAGTATGCATAGTATATGTAAGTGTGGATTTTGATTTTGATTATTGCTTAAGGGCGCAAAACTGCTATGGTCATTAGCGCCCAAACACATCAAGTACTATGTCAGAAATAAAAATAAATAAACAAAGAATGCAAATCCTGCGCATAATGAACGGACAGTAGTACTTGTGCAATAAAAATTATACCCAAAAACAAATAACAAGGGTATAAGGAGCCACAAACATTAAAGTGTTACTAAAATACAGCCGCAAGTGCGGAAAAACACAACAGTCCTGTAATGGACTAAAATCGTGCCAATAAAATCCCAAAGCAAACACAGGTCAATAAACAAAGACCGGTAGCAAAATTATTCAGCAAAAGCTGAAAACAAACCAGTCTTATAATTGATTAAAACGGTAACAATAAAACCCCAAAACAAATAACAAGGGTAATGTGCAAAACAACAATTAAAGACTAGTTAACACGATTCAGCAAAAGCTGAAAAAACAACAGTCTTAAAAGAGTCAAAAAATGCCGTCAATGGTAAAAGATAAAATCTCACACCTTGCTCCAAAAACCACAAATACGGATACAACGGAGCACACGCTCAACAGCAACCACATCATCTGCAAGTAACTCCTCAATAGAGGAGGGCAAACCTAGGCTATTTCTAAAAGCTGTCAGATGAAGACAATCAATTAAAATGTGACGCACTGTAAAGGGGTGGTCACAGTGAGGGCAAACTGGAGTGGGTTGACCATTAAAAAGGTGAGAGTGACTAAAACGTCAATGCCCAATTCTAAGACGAGCTAAAATTACTTCTTCGCGACGAACAGCGCGAGAAGAAGTCGACCAGTTAAAAGGGGCGGATTTACATTCACGGAGCTTATTATTTGGGAGTAATTCCCACTCCTCACGCCAGCGCGAAAAAATGGCTCTACGTAATGAATGTATAAAATCCCCGAAATAAAAACGCTGCTCGTACTCAGCAGGGTCTAAAAGAGCGGATTTTGCTGCAACATCTGCGGCCTCATTACCGGGGAGTCCGACGTGTCCAGGCACCCATAGCAGTGTTACCCTGACGCCAGCGTCGTAAAGGGTTAAAACTGCATTCTGGACCATCTGCACAAGAGGGTGAGTGTTGTACAGACTTCTAAAACTTAAAATTGCACTCAAAGAGTCGGAACATATAACACTTTTCCCCAGCCCCTGATCATAAATAAATAAAACCGCCCGAAAGATAGCATAAAGCTCCGCCATAAAAATAGATGTTGCAACGTCAAGACCATACGTAAAACTTGCCCCATTAAAAACAAAAGCACATCCTACACCTGTGTCACATTTAGAGCCGTCAGTATAGATAAAATTCCAGCCATTAAAAGAGGATTTGATCTCGCTAAAAGAACAACGAATAATATGTGCTGCGGTCGAAGATTTCGGACAGGACGTAAGCCCGAGATGAACGGGGGCCTCTGCTAAAATCCAGGGGGGAGAAGAAGTTTCCCCGGCTAAGAAAAAAGCAGGTAACTCAATGTCCAACGTCCGTAAAATCTCCCGAAAACGAAAGCCAGCGGGCTTTGGAGTAAAAGACCGAGCAGCATAAAAACGATCAAAAGACACATTAAAAAACGGCCCATTCGTGGGATGACGAGGTTGCGCAGCTAAGCGACAACCGTACGCGGCCAGTAAAACATCCCTACGATAAAACAACGGAGGTTCTCCAGACTTCGCACAGGACTGGTGGGGAATGCCCCAATGGCGACACGGATACCCCGGTGATGAATCGGGTTAAGCCGACGAAGGACAGAAGGTCGCGCTGATCCGTAAACCACACAGCCATAATCCAGTTTCGATCGGATAAGTGAGCGATAAAAACGTAAAAGAACAGTCCGGTCAGCTCCCCAAGATGTGCCACTTAACACGTAAAATACAAAGAGAACGTTCACACTTGCCTCTGAGTTGCGCTATATGCGATGACCAGCATAATTTCCTGTCAAACACCAAGCCAATGAACCTAACTTCGTCTGCGAAAGAGAGTGCGTCTGGGCCAAGATGGAGCGAAGGTGGAGGATACTCCTTGTGGCGCCAGAAGTTCATGCAGACGGTCTTCTCTGCGGAGAAACGGAACCCGTGAGATACACTCCAAGCGTAAAGGCGGTCGAGACAGCATTGGAGGCGGCGTTCCAAGAGACAGGTTCTCCGAGAGGAAAGATAGATGGCAAAATCGTCCACAAATAACGACGATTGTATTCCTGGCGGTAAACACTCGGTGATAGAGTCAATCGCAATGGCAAACAGTGTGCAACTAAGTACCGAGCCCTGAGGTACGCCGTTCTCTTGAATAAAATTAGACGATAAAACTGATCCCACGCGAACATTAAAAACCCGGTCTTTCATAAATTCCTGAATAAAAACAGACATACGCCCACGTATGTTCCAATCGTGAAGCGTTTGGAGGATACCGCCTCTGCAGCAAGTATCATACGCTTTCTCTAAATCGAAAAACACAGCAACCGTTTGGCACTTGCGCACAAAACCGTCCATTACATGGGTAGTTAAAGACACCAGGTGGTCGACTGAGGAACGATGACGCCGGAAACCACACTGGGCGTTAGTTAATAATTGCCTCGACTCCAACCACCACATGAGCCGTCCGTTAATCATTCGTTCCAACACCTTGCAAACGCAGCTGGTGAGGGAAATCGGACGGTAACTGGAAGGAAGATGTGGGTCCTTTCCAGGCTTAGGTATGGGAATGACGGTGGCCAATCGCCAAGCGCAGGGAAATGTGCCGTTACACCAAATAAAATTAAAAGTTGGTAATAAAAAAGCTTTGCCTTCTGCTGGTAAATGCTGCAACATGGCAACATGAATGTCATCTGGCCCCGGTGCGCAATGTCGAGAGGTAGAAAGGGCATGCTCCAGTTCCCTGGCGGTAAAAGGAACGTTGTAGCTCTCCTGATGGTCGGAGGCAAATGAGAAACCTTTCCTCTCAACCTGCTCCCTTAATGCGCGAAATGTAGCAGGGTAATTGGCGGAACTAGAAACATCAGCGAAGGTTCGCCCTAAAACATTGGCGACGTTAATCGGAGTAGTCAGCACTCGATTTAAAACCCTAAGACCGGGTATAGGTGTAAACCTTGGTTTGCCAGCAACGCGGCGTAGCCGTTCCCAAACTACGGATGAAGGCGTTGTTCGGTTAAAAGAAGAGGTAAAAGAAATCCAAGAAGCCTTTTTGCTATCCTTAATGACTCGGCGGCATTTGGCGCGAAGTTGTTTGTAGCAAATCATATTTGCTGATGTAGGGTGGCGACGAAAAGCTCGGAGAGCACCTCGGCGTGCACGCAATGCATCCCGGCATTCATCAGTCCACCAGGGAACCGGCAAGCGTCTGGGGTGACAAGACGACCGGGGAATAGCCTTATCTGCGGCTGTTATGATGACCGTACGGAGGTGCTCGATGGCGATGTGTATAGATGGAAATTCACACCCTGAAAATTCGGCCAAAGATCGGTAGATTCGGCCAATTCGCCTTTTCAATGAGCCATTTTGGCGCGCGCTGTGAATGTGCGTTCGAAGAGAGTACATGGATCTGACACGGAAAGTGGTTACTGGAATATAAATCGGAGATGACGTTCCAGGTGAAATGTACAGCAAGTGAGGCAGAACACAGAGATAAGTCCAAGTATGAAAAACTGTGAGTGCTGTCTGAAAGAAATGTAGGTTGACCAGTATTGAGCAGTACTAGATGGTGACGATCCAGAAAGTCGGCTATAATGCTACCCCTCGCACACTCCGTGGCGGAACCCCATAGAGGATGGTGCGCATTAAAATCCCCCAAAAGAAGTACAGAGGGCGGTAGCTGAGAAAACAGATGATCTAGATCAGCTGTAGTGACTGTAACAGACGGAGGAAGGTAAATACTACAGATTGAAAAACCAAGGCCAGAGAAATTAACAGTAGCAGCAGCTGCTTGCAAAGGAGTCTGGAGCTGTAATGAAGTATTGTACACGTCCTGTCGTATTAAAAGTAAAACTCCGCCGTGAGCGGGAGTGCCATCTTCGGGAAGGAGATCAAATCGCACCGAAGAGTAACCGCGGATAATAAAAGAATCTTGTGGTCGAAGTTTTGTCTCTTGGAGACACACAACCGGAGAGTCAGTCGATCGTAAAATTAACTCCAAGTCAGTTCTTCGACTGCGGAGTCCACGCACATTCCAAGAAAGGATAGCCATTGTTAAAATTAGATAAAAAAGTTAAAGATACCACCTTACTTTTTACTAGGCCCAGGACGAATCAAACGTCCTTTCTTAAGTCGCGTGGGACTTGGTGGTTTTTCAGGAGCAGGCACATCCTGCTCCATGACCCCCTCAGAGGGAGGGCATTCCCGCTGAGAAGCATCCACCGACTCCAGCACCTGGAACCGGTTGGATGTAGAGAGGGGCGGTGATGGCAACCGCCTAGCGGGTTTGCTCCCTTCATGGGAGCGGGACCTCCGAGGAGGAGAAGGGCTCTTCTGCTTTTCAGCAGGAGTGGATGTTTTTAAAAAGTCGGTCTTTGTGTAACTGGTCTTAAACTTGATTTCTGATGCATTAAAAACTATGGGCTTGGGCTTCTCAGTAGAGCGCTTTGGAGGACTGGGCACATTTGGGACCCGGGTAAAAACAAGGTCGCAAGTCTGCGTACTGCTATCGCACTTCTTGATCGATGATGAAGCCGCTGCGCTGTATGTGCCGGTCTTAGGCACGACGGGCTGGCGAGATTGAAAACGCTTCCGGGCCTCAGTAAAGGAGAGCTTTTCCTTCACCCGGATCTCCTGAATACAGCGCTCCTCCTTAAAACGAGGACATTCGCGGGATGAGGCTGGATGATCTCCGCGGCAGTTAACGCAAACGGGAGCGGATGTACATGCTCCTTCATGAGACACTTGGCCGCAGGTAGCACAGATAGAATTGGCACTCTTACAAGAGACGCGTGTATGGCCAAAGCTCTGGCATTGAAAACAACGCAAGGGGCTCGGTACGTACGGGCGCACCTCAATGACCTCGTAGCCCCTCTTATTCTCTGCGGCAATTCGACCCTGTTAAAAGTGAGGAAAAGTGTTCGGGTAGGCTGCAATTCACCCTCTCTCCTCGCCTGCACGCGATACACGGACGTGACCCCTTGGTCTTCCAAGCAACTTTGGATATCCGGGTCAGACATTCCGTCCAGTACGTTAGTAAAAATAACTCCTCGCGACGAATTTAATGTGCGATGTGGCTCAACACGGATGGGATAACCGTGGAAAATCGTCGCCTTGAGCAGCGAGTTACTCTGAGACATTCCAGTGGTCTCAACCAAAAGTGATCCATTACGAAGTCGGGTGCAGGTTTTCACAGGTCCAGCTATGGTGTCAATGCCCTTCTGAATGATAAACGGATTCACCCGGGTAAAAGATTGTCCGTCTTCCGTTCGACTAATCACCAAGTAACGAGGAAAAGGCTTCTTGATTACTTCTTTAACATCCACTCGTTTTCTTTTAACTTGTGTGAGGTTATGTTCGTTCACCATAGCGATATCATCCTCCACCATTGCAACTGTCTCCGATGGCAGGCTGCTTCCTGGGCGCCGCCCCGGCTTAGGTTACTGGCTCTGGCCTGAACAAAGTAACCTCAGGGTCACACCTTCCTGTGGGCTGACGAAGGGACCCAATCGCCTGTAGGAAGTCTACAGCTCATGCAATGGCCCTTCCCCGGGCCTGGCCTTTACCAGGGGATACGCTCCCGTCCTACATGATAACCCAGTGCTGGGAGTTACGCTGTTACCCAGTCACTTTTTACCGTGTCAAACACGGGGGCACCCATCAGACAAAGAACAGGGAAGTAGGACAAATAAAACAATAAAAGAGGCGAAATAAAAAGGAGTCAAACGCGCTAAGTGCGGACCTGAGGGAGCAGCTCGGGTGCCTCGGGGTCGCTACGCCCCGTACCCAATAAATTGGGCCCCTGAGGGGTGTAAGTGTGGAAGTACGCATATTAGGGTGTAGGGTGAGTTCTGCAGCTGGAATGCCAGAAGGAAGGCAGCAAGAAGTGTGAGAGAGAAAATTAAAGAATATGACCTCATCAATGGGTAGTTTTCTCCCACTCACTGTATGTCTACAGAAAAGTTAAAGGCAGAATGTAGCATTTTATCAGAATGTTATGCATTTTCACTCATTTAGATATTCAAAAAATGGGTTGTTTCTCAAGAGCATTTAGTTGAGTACAAGTAACATACTTTGGCTTGAAGACGGCTGACAAGCGCTGCTTGATGCTGTTGAGCCTGCCTATATGTATCCAGACGACGTTTGTAGCTTGCTGCTTCATCCTCTAATCTACGTTTCAAATCTTGATTTTGTTTGAGAAGGGTGTCAGATGTCATGTCTTCTGTGCTGACAACAGCAGTTGACCTGCTAGGATCCATTCTGCTTCCACTTGCCTGAAAAATAAAAATACATTTAGATGGATAAATGTTTTACTTTGGCTTAGTTTAATTTCTTTTATTCCACTTGGGAACATACAGCTACATTCTACAATATTTTTTTGCGAATAGGATCAATCAGAATTTAAGCCACATTCACATTTGTTGCATTTTGCGATTGGTCTTCTAAAAGTGTGAAAAACTTTCAATATAAGTTAGCAAAAATGCAACTACCAGATTGGACTTGAGAAGAAAAATTTTGTATGCCACATCCTAATAATTTGGTACAATAAAGAGCCCTTAATCCTCATTTAATGCACAAGTTTCAGATTTCTTGGAGTTCAGTGGCACCAGTTCAGGTCAACAAGATAACCCCTGCATTGTATTCTATTGCTACTTTGATAGAGTCTGGAGTCTGAATTTCCAGATAATTATAAATGTCCGCTCATTCCTAAAACAAAGAGGGGAAATGTTAGTATGCTCCTATGAACCAAATCAGTTATCACTCTAATAAGTGTAGTGTTGGTAAAATGGTTACTGGTGGTGGTAGATGTAGTAATATGTTAAGTAACGAATAAGTTATTGATAAAAAATAAATGGGAATGGAGCCCTAAAGCTGAGAAACAAAATGAAAGTAGGAAGAGTAAATGGGAAATAAAAATTAATTTGGAAGTACCCAAATATTTAATATTGAAAATTCTTACATAAGTGGTATTTTATTATTTGTATGCACTATAGAGAAAAGAGAACCATCTCCTTGGTCCAATGGTTAGCATTGCTGACTGTTCGATTCCCGGTACCTGCTTAGGAATTTTTCTAAGTTAGGGAGGTCTGGAACGGAGTCTGCCCAGCCTCATGAGGACAGTTTGGAAGCTGCCTGATGGAGAGTGGCATTCTTCAATCACAAAAGTCACATAATAGGCAACCTGCGGGATGCTAGCATGATGATCAAATACCCCTGCAATACTGTCCTATACCAATGTAGTCTTAAGACAGAGGTAGAGAAAGTAGAGGTGACCGCAGCAGGCCAAGGGAGAAGAAAATAGGGAAAAGAGAGAACAGTTTGGCCACATCATCATTAGGTATGACTTAATGCAACATTTGTTCCAAATCTTTTAAAACTATATAAACAATAATGCAAGAAAATAATGACATATTCAATTGTCAAAAGACGTTTGTTAAGAACCTATGTGGCTTAAATTATCTCATTATTAAAAATGTTATGCATATCTGCAATTTATAATTTTCTTCAAGCATTAATTATATTTTAGATACCATATTTATTAAATGCAATCAGTGTTCATTTTAAAATTAGGCTATTGTGCTGTCAAAGCAGATATACTAAGAAGACCCGAGACTTCTGCAGATCATAAGAGTGTAGTTCAGAAGTCACTGGAGCAAAAATTTTATCAAAGCTTCTGCTGTTTCCTGCAACAAGGCTGAGGAAAATACTTTAGCAGCTATGAAAATCATCTAATACCAAGCTAAGGAAAATATTGCTATGTGTAAATTTTCAATGCTAAAGGAAGTTTGTACAGATTTATGTTATCCTATCTTCACAAACCTGAGTTTGAGTTGCAATGCAAATTATCAAAGTTATGATAGTATTTATGATATGGAAGATCAATAAGTAAAATAAATATTGATGTTATTGTACCAAAAGTTAATTCAACTAGATGGTATTAAATTATGATAGACAAGATATTACCCAAACAGAAACTTTGATAATATATGTAAAATTAGTACATAAGAGCAAAATTTATATATATATATATATTTCTTAACACTGTCTCCATTAACAGGATGTACTGCAGCTAATATCTCTCTAGCTATCTATTTATCTATCTTCCACTTGATTGATGAATGGATGGATTCATGTGTTGTAGGTATTTTTGATATATATGGAATTGATAAAAACTAGTGTTCTGCCATTGCCACTAATAGTGGATCTGTTATGAAATGGGTCCGTTCTAGGATAGTAAGTTTTTTTAAAAAGAATTATCTATTTAATGTGTTGTCCATCAGCTAAACTTGGCAGTCATCAAGCAGCTGAACATTGCCCAGAGCTTGTACAGTTTTCACAATAGGATATACAGCACTCCCGGCAGTAACCAAAGAATTCAAACATATTTAAGGGCATTTGGTAGAGAGATCTTGGGTCAAAAAATCAACCTTCCTTATTTTGAAATTTAAAGGTTGTATGCATTGCAGTGCATCAATACATGTGCTGATTAATCAAAACAATTAATTTGAAATTGTTGTTTCTTTTGGAATGCTAGTTAACTACATGCCAGCAAGTACAAAATTTGTTTCTACCTAGATAACATTGCTTGCTCCTCTTAGAATGCAAGACATCATCATCATCATCATCATCATCATCATCATCACCATCAATTTTGTTATTATTATTTAGAAATAAGCATTTCCATTAAGACAATGTGTGTATATATATTGGTAATGTGAGTTTATAGGCTTCATGACTGCTTTCTTTATGAACACTTGGCTAATATTTTGTCACTAGTACAATAAGAAATGTTATGTTTAACTGTCATTACTTACATGAGAAACATACATTATAATTACAGAATTCAATAGGTGGCACATTACTGAATATGTTTTGCTTCAACCATTACTTCTCAAATGAATGCTTTTGCACACATTGGCCAAATTTTTTCCTCCGCAAATATTGCTTAGATTTGTATTTGATTTTTTATGTCATGTAATATTCTACAGTCGTTATTTCCACTTGTTTGATAAAGATTGGAATATTGTTTTTCAGCAGACACATCCACATTTTTGTCTGACCCAAATGCAGTGCTTAACCAATTTAAAAGGTTAATCAGTATGTTTAAAAAGAGAAAATCTTTCACATCTTGCTATAAGGAATTACTCTATATACATGTAAGCTGCCAAGTGGGCATGCCCGGTCCACAGAACATAACACTAATGGGTAGTCTGTTAACATGAATTGACATGGTTAATAATTGTATATTTCCTAAAGAAATTAAAAAATGTGTTTTGCAGTTTTTAATGTGAGTAAAATGTAATATTGAAGAGGACATTTTGTTCTCATTTTGTCTCATTCTTCTGGTTTAAAGTCCACATTACAGCTTTTAACGGACTTGCAGATACACTAATATAAAAGCATATCTTATGCTTTAACAGCAGTTAAAAGTATCAATGTTATTAAATGCAACCTTGGTTCCAAGTGACAATACTTAGCTCCCTGAAACAATTTATGAACCCAATTCTTGTATTCACTAACCACTCAGAATAACGAAAAAAAATCACGCTCAATTATGAAATTACTGAGAACCATACACTATCACAGGCTACAACTATAATTCTAAGTCTACGTGCAAGAAGTTAGCATAACCATAATACAAGAAATAAATATGATTTATATGGGGTGGGATATTATAGAACGTATTCTACAGGTGTAATAAATGTCACTATATTATTTAGATGAATTGTAACTTCTTCCTTTTCTTGCGTGCATATATAAATGTGTGTGTGTGTTATACTTTGTGTAAACAAATTTCCGAAAGGTTTCGTCACCTCAATGGCGTAAATAAACAATATTTTTTTTTTATAAAGGATTTCTGTAAAATGTCACATTCCTTGAAAGACTTTTTTCATTTCATTTATTTCAGCTAAATATGGTGTTGTACACAGTCATGTGAAAGTATATATTAACAAAATTTATAATAAATACACAACTTATAAACTACCCAATTTCCCCACACATATGCACGCACATAAGCAGTAGTATAATACATAAATAGTGGGTAACATAATAGCCAATTAAAATTTACATATGCAATATAATAGTAAACCTTGTCCATAGGAAAATGTAACAAGCGCTTCTTGAATTTATTGTATCCATTGCAATTTTTAACATTAACAGTAATGTTACTCCAGTATTTGGATAAGAGCATGACACTAACTAGAATCTGACATTTGCGAAAACTGTTATAATAATGCAAGCGGTTTGTTAATTTTTTTACATTTCATCATCATTATTAACGTAATTTTCTTACTATGAAATGTGAGGTTATCGAAACAAAATATCCTCTGCAACCCGTCTTTCGAATGGGCATTCAATATTCCCTGCTTAACTAGCGAAGAACCATGAGGTATTAATATTTGTCATACATATTCTTAATCCGATGCTGTAAGGATATGTTCTGCAATACCCCACAGACACCCTCTCCAGTCACAAATAGTTTCATAAAACACACACGCACACAGTCACACATAGAACAACAGTAACGTGCATTTGACGTTAGACACCGGCTAAAAGCTATCGAAACTTGGCGTTACAAGCTGGGCTGGACGCGCTAGTGGAGTCAGCTGCTGGTGGAATCTCTTGCTGCTAGTCTCCGAGCAGGTAGCCAGTCCCAAGCAGAGAGTACTGTAATCATGGAATCTCTTGCAGCTAGTGGAATCAGCTGCTGGTGGAATCTCTTGGTGCTAGTCTCCAAGCAGCTAGCCAGTCCCAAGATTTAAGTGTGCCAAAGAGGAGAGTTAAGTGTCCCGAAGAGGAGAGTATTGGGATCATGGAATTTCTTGCTACTAGTGGGATCAACTATTCGTAAGTGGAATCATGGAATCTCTTGCCAATAGTGCCAATGACTTTAAATTCACACGAATGTGAATAATGTCATTTAAGTCATTCTGTTAATTCAGTTTGGAAATGCCAAAATATCTGTGCTACAAATCTGTTTTATAATGTGCAAATTTATAATCTTAAAGTGTAAATAATCGTCAAGATATGGTTTATGAGGTTAGAATGACGATTTTAAATGAGACTGAATATGTGAACAAACGGGATCTTGTAAGACTTCCATTTAGTTTATTCAAATGCTACATTATCTGTGCAATGAATGAGAAGTTTAATTTGCGATATTAATTAAGTGAAATCATGGAATCTCTTGCTGCTAGTGCTAATGACTTTAATTCACACGTACATGAGGTAATGCGATTTAAATCATTCTGTTAATTGAGTTCGGGAATGCCAAAATATCTCTTACCAATTTTTATAATGTGCAAATTTATAATCTTAAGTGCAAGATAAGGTTTATGAGATTAGAATGGCGATTTAAAATGAGACAGAATATGTGAACAAGTTAGCAGGATCTTGTAAGGCTTCCATTTACTTTGTTCAAGTGCTACATGATCTGTACAATGAAAGAGAAGTTTAATGTGAATGAGATATTAATTAAAACGTCTAACATGCGATTAAACAAGCATTGTGAAGAACATCCAAAACAGATTTCGGTATTTCATCAACTATCAAATTATCTACAGAGGGGAAATAAAACAGATATGACATTGATAGGTTTTTACTAAAGAAAAGTTCAAATTCTGTAACTTGTATGAAAACATCTTAATATATATTTCACAGTAATATGCACGCATTTAAAAGTAACCTTGAAAACTTTTAAAACAACTTGTACATCGGATCATATTTTATAACAGAGGAGCTTTATTCTGAACCATTCACTGTTCAAACCAGTTAGTGCCTATTAAACAAGTTAGAGAACTGCAATTTTAAACCCTAGGTACACAAAATCAACTTTAAATGTTTAAAAAATAAATGTTATTACATAAATGAAGAGGGAGACTCATTCTGAAGCTTTCAATTTGCATTTAGCAAATGCCGCTTTCAGTTTTAGGATCAATGCAGTTGATCTTTCACTCCATGTTATACATTCAATTTGCAAATGCACCATCCTGTTTTTTAAAATCAGAGTCCTGATCTGGAATGGTTTACATGGGGTCACACATACATTACAGAATTGTGTCCAATACACACTTTTTTATGCCACCTTGAGAAATGTCACAGAATGGTAGAGAAATTTACTGAAGAACTAGGAAAAAGCTCAATAGAAGTGCACAAGTATGCTATACAAGAAGTTGTATTGCATTGTTAGCTCCTTAGTTTCCTATGGTTGTATAATTTTATTAGATGCTGTTAATATACAAAACAAAAATAAGGCATCATTATTATTTGAATGTGCATAATATTTTTCAGCAACAGAACGAATGAATAGTGTTTAACGCCCGGTTTTGCTACAAAGGCACCACAGGCGGTGGATACTGATGATACATAAAATGAAATGATATATTGGGAAAGGATTTATTTTTAAGGAAGGAAGCGTTCCAGGCCTAAGTTTAAGGTACCGCCCAGGCATTTGCCATTTATGAGGACTTAGGATAACCTGGAAAAAAAAAACTCAGTCAGGGAGTACAGTCCTGGCGGGATTCGAACCCCAGACCTCCCGCTCACAATTCCGCGCCTTAACGACCTCGGCCACCCGTGGTGGTCAGCAACAAAAGTGAAACAATTTGAATTTTAGGCAGCAAATAACTCGAGTGACTAAGGGTTTGTAGCATTGTGAGGTTGTTATACCGCACGGGTGGCCGATGTCGTTAAGGCGCGGATTCGTGAGTGGGGAGGTCTGGGGTTCGAATCCCGCCAGGACCGTTCTCCCTGACTGAGGTTTTTTCCAGGTTTTCCTCAGTCCTCATAAATGGCAAATGCCGAGGAGGTACCCTAACTTAGGCCTGGAATGTTTCCTTCCTTAAAAAATATATCCATTGGAAGCACACCAGAGCACAAGTCCTCCTCCAGTAGAAGATGCTAAGCCTAAGGGGAAGAGCAAGATTTTGTTACTAGGTAGTAGTCATGGGAGGGGCATAGCATCCCTACTGAAGGACGACTTTAGTAGCGATTATGATGTGAGCATTTTTAAGCCAAGTGCTGGACTCGCTGATGTCAATAAAGACTTGGGAAAACTAACTGCTCATTTCAATAAGAATGATCATGTTGTGATTGTTGGTGGTGCAGGTAATAGCCTTAATTTAGATAATATCTATCAGATTGATCAAGATCTTGGTGACATCAGCGCTAAAAGCAGGCATACCAATGTGAAATTTCTGGGACTGTTAGATAGGCATGATAGGCCTCAGCTTCATAGGAGGGTGTGTAGCATCAATCTGAGGCTTGAGCGTGCATTGATGACACCCAGAAACTCCCACATTTGTATGATAGCTGTAAATCACCTAGGTAGAGATAATTTTACTGTACATGGCCTGCACTTGAATTCTAGAGGCAAAAAGCAGCTTTCGCTCCTTATTGCTGACAGAATCAAGGGTAAGATTCCTGTTGTTATAAATAGTTAAAGGTCCCGTTTTTTAGGATAAAGACACCTGATCCAGGCCAGAAATTCATCAAGTCACACTTAATAATAGTTAATGTTAAATCAAATGACAATCGTATGAATGATCATGATAGCACAGAAAATAAAGTAAAATTGAAGAGTATTCAACAAGCAATAAAAAATTTCTGTATATTTCATTAAAACATTAGAGGACTCAGAAGCAAAACAGATGAATTATTAAACAGCTTAACTTGTGACAATATAAAACCACATATTATCTGCCTATCTGAACATCATTTGAAACAACAGGAATTATCACAATTGTCATTACATGGTTATTGTTTGGTAGCAGGAGCTTCAAGAAAAAAACTAAATAACGGAGGAGTTTGCATTTATGTCAGGCAGGATGTACCATATAAAACATTAGACGTATCAAAATTAAATTGAGAACAGGACATTGAATTATGCACAATCCAATTGGATAGCAACAATACAAAAATAATTATAATTTCTATTTATCGCTTACCGTTAGGAAACTTTGAAACTTTCTTTTTTTTTTTTTTTTTTTTTTTTGAGTAGTGTTTAACGCCCGTTTTTACTACTGAGGCACCACAGGCGGTTTGAAACTTTCTTGATGAAGCTTGAAGATACCTTAAACTTTTTATTTAAGCCTAAACATGAAATAATTATATGTGGAGACATAAACATTGATTACTTAATGCCAAGTGTAAGAATGAATCGACTGAATTCCCTTCTAACTGCATATAATATGGTTCATACAATTAACTTTCCCACCAGGATTGATAAAAACTCTAGCACAGCAATAGATAATATATTTGTAAATTTAGACAAACTGTCATTATATTCTGTGTCTTCATTGATCAATGGTCTCTCTGACCATGATGCTCAAGTAATAATGAAAAAAAATTCTACAATAAAACTCAAAGAACGTTATAGATATATAAAATATAGAGATATTAATGATGCTAACATCAATAAAATGGCGGAAACTCTTCGACAAGAATCATGGAATAGTGTTTACAGTGCAAATGATGTTAATAGTAATTTTTTACATATTTTTAAATTGCATTTTGAAGCATATTTCCCACTAAGAATTAAAAAAAGAGGTTGTAATATGAGCAGGGAATGGTTAACCCAAGGAATTAAAAAATCTTGTCAACTTAAAAGACAATTATATAATGAGCAAAAGCTCAGTAAAGACCCTAAATTAAAAATACATTTTAGAAAGTATTGTAAGATACTTAGGAAAGTCATAAAAGCAGCGAAAGGCCTCCATTACCAAACACTTATCAATCAGTCAAAAAGCAAAATAAAAACTACTTGGAATATAATAAAACAAGAAACAGGCAAAAATCTGCAACAAGATGATGCAATAATCTTAAATATTAACAATCAAGATATACAACACTACAGACGTAGCAAATGAGTTTAATGATTACTTTCTTAAAGTAACAAAAAATTTAAATTTATATTCTGGTGATAAAAGAGATGCTTTAAAAATTTTACAATCATCAACTCCCCATCATAATAATGAATTCAAACCAAGTACCACTACCTCACTAGAAATTAGTAATATCATTAGTAAACTAAAATCAAAAAACTCTTCTGGCTATGATGAGATCAACAGCAAAGTCATAAAGGCCTGTGCAAAGGAAATTAGTACCCCCCTTAGTCACTTGTGTAATGAATCTTTAACATTGGGTGTATTTCCTGAGAGGCTAAATTATAATATTGTCACTCATATATTCCTTTACAGAATAATAGGCCTTTTTACATAGGTATTTTCTAAGAACAGATTTAAAGGAATTGTCATTGTTTATTAAAGCTTTTAGGCTAGAGGGAAGAGCATTGTATACTAAAATGCACTCATAATAAATGCTTTTTGATGGCATGAAAGTGCTGAAATTGGGCAATGTAGATTTGCTTTTAGTCTAGTATTCTTGTCATGTATATTTTGATTTTGAACAAATTTTTGTTTATTTTTTTATAAAAGTTCATGGGGGATTAAATATATTCACAAGGAAGAGTTAAAATTTCAAATTTCCTAAAGAGGTTTCGACATGAATGTATGTGTACCAGCTATTATTCGTATGATTTTTTTCTGTAACAGGAAGACACGTTCACTTTTAACTGAATTTCCCCAAAATATTAGACTGTACTTCATTATTGAGTTGAAATAAGCATAATAAACTATTATTTATTACAAAATAAAATGTGCAGATTGTGAACAGAGCTACATGAGGCAAAACAAAAAGAAATTTGGAAATTCGGATGAAAGAACATTTTTGGAATATTTGGTTTAAACAGGTGGATAAATCAGCTCACTTTTGGACCAAAAACCATGAAATAAAACCAAGAGTAAAACTGCTGAAACATCTTCACAGCCCATTGGAGTTATCCACTTGTGAAAAAATTTTCATATTAAAAAATAGAGAAAACCTAATGAGTTTCAAGTTTCCTCCTATGGATGAGCTCAGCAACTTCCTGCTTCAACTAACAGAGGCTACCACAGGAACATCTGTTTCTCCAGCCATAGTTTCGAGGAACAGCGGTTCAGTGAGCAACTGAAGATGGGAGAGATTCACCCAAAGCGCGTCTTACTTTTGTGTAAGTGAATGGAGATAGTGTAAAAAATGAATACCTAAATTGAGGTTATAATAAACTAGTTTTAAAGTCTTAACTCACTCCAACATTACTAATGCACGTATTGCATCATACTTGCCTTTTTCACCCAAGGTCGCGGGTTCGAACCCGGCCAGGACCGATGGATTTTTTTGGGCGTAAAAATCCTAAGTATGGCTTCCTTCGGAAGGGAAGTAAAGCCGTGGGTCCCGTGTCGTAAATTTACGGCACATAAAAGAACCTCAAGCCTGAAAGAGAGGCCTCTGGTCAAAATTTGTCGGCCGTTTCACGCCCTGAGTTGAATGGGACGCTGATGACCTGAGATGTTAAAAGCGTCCATAAATAAATCAAAAAACGTATTGCATAGCATGCACTTCTAAGTTTAGGTGTAATAAGATCAATGTGATCTTTCCAATTCAGATGGTTATCAATTATTAAACCAAGGAATTTAATATATTTGATTTGTGAAAGTACAGTTATAATATTCTATCTGTAATTGTGGATCTGGAGATCTGTGAGTAATGAATTTCATAACATTTGTTTTATCTAGATTTAGAGACAATTTGTTTGCTCTGAACCATACACACAATGAACTGAGAACCAGATTTAATTTAATGGCACAGTCATTAAGGCTCTTTCAATTTATTAATATGCTTGTGTCATCTGCAAATAGAACAGTATTTCCTACATCTTGGACAGATAAGGAGAGGTCATTTATATATATCAGAAAAAAAGAGGCCCCAGAACAGATCCTTGAGGCACTCTATGGTTAATCATTCCCCACTCTGATGCATTGTTTTTATTTTTGAAGGGATAATTTATCATGTTTCCTTTTGTAGGTAGGATATAACCCATTTTAAATATTGACAATCAAAAGCCTTTGCTAAGTCACAAAATATTCCTCCTACATGTGCTCTTTCATTAAATGCAGTTAAAATTTCATTAGTGAGTTTATAGATTGCATTTTCTGTTGAAATTCCTTTTCTAAAGCCAAACTGATCACTAACTAGAATATTGTTACTTTCAAGATAATGGTAAGGTATCTTCAAGCTTCATTTTCAACAAAATGTATCATAAATTCATAAGTTTATAACTGGATAGCATTTTTCTTCTAATTCCCCTTCCTTTTCAAAAAATATAGTATTAGTAACAGAGAACACAATGGAGAGTAAAGTAAAATGTGCCGTCTTAATTCATTTATATAGAAATATTTCAGTGACATTATTTAAAGTTTTAAGTATTATTAAAAGTGACATATAGTACTGATGAGCTCTATTTAGAGTAAAATTTGGGTTAGATATTTCAAAACTGTTTTATTAAAATGTTTACAGTTTACATGCTGGGGGATTTAAAAAAAAACAAGGATGTATTTCACTGTTGTGTTATAAGTGCTACATGCGTTTTATAACTCATATTTATTTTCAGATATAAATAAACTTTGGGCTGATTTATTGAGAAACACACAAGTGCAGGGAAGAAAAACTGCTTATAGGTGCACTTACTGTTTTGACAAAAAACGGTTTAGGGATAACAGCTAAATGAATAGTACATTGTTACCCTATTAACAAATGGAAGTCAGCATAATTAATTTTCATATTCATTGCAAAATTGAAATGAATGCAAATAAACAATTAATTAATGAAGCTAAAGTACCATTGATTAATTCTCTTTAATGGATTTCTTGAGACATTTCTGTAGAACTTTATATTGTGATGCAGTGTTAAATTGTATATTTTTCAAATAATTTAGCATATACTTAGTTGGAAACCATTGCTGTTGTAACATAAATGAATAGTAATGTTTGAAACATTTTGCTTCTGCTAAAATTAAACAATAATATTGACAACACTAATAATCTGCAAAACTACTGCATTTGGAGGAGAGGGGTTGACTTAATAACTTGATAAATTTAATAAATAAAATGTATGCTTTTGTTCATAATTTATGTTTATTTATAACCATGATTTATTGATGTTAAATTACTGTGCTGTAATGTGTGCTGTCACTATAGAACAATTAATTTATGGCAGAATGGTGAAAATTCTTGCCCAATTCAAAGTTCCTTGAATCCTTGCAAGTAGTGAAAATGGAATCTTTCTGTACCATAAGAGATGACGAAACTTGGCTCATCCAAACTGGCCTGTTGGTCAAGAGGGTCTCTCAAAGATCATCACCCCACTATGTTACCTATGTGCCATCTGTATCATAAATACTGTACATACTTAATCCTTTAGAGAAGTCCATACACATAGTTCCTAAATATACTGGGTAATTGTAATTTTAAAAGAAGCTAGGGACAGTGAAGTTGTTAAATGTAAAAATGAGCCAGTATTAGGTGACACTAAAACTTCACTAACTGGTTAATTCTTCAGAACATGTTTCAAGAGCATTCACTCTCTTCCTCAGTTGGGGACCAACTAACCCTGGCAGGTGATGTAGTGAACTCTATTGGTTCCATTAGATAACAGAACAGGAAGTCCATTGGTGGAATGTCAAAATTCATAATTCTATGTTTATTTTTTAAAATATAAATCTTTTCCCATATTGCCAACTCCTTGGGATTGGTGGTAGCTTTTAACAGTTTGGCTTCTCCTGCAATGTCATGATCGTAAGTCCAAAAATGATCTGCAACCGCCGATTTATCCACTTGCTTATATCTTACATTTCTGCAGGTGGAATAACATCTTTCATAGTGCTGTTCAGAAGCTTTCCAATACTAAATTTATTTTGTGCTGCCAAACGAGTAACATAATTTTTAAAAATCTTCATGAATGCCTGTTTGCCCATGGATGATATGTGAGTTTTTTAAAAACTACTTAGTTTTTTTTATTGCAGAAAGGGTTGTGGTGTTTTTAATATCTTTCTGTCTTTTGAAATGTCTGATCTTATCAACTAGAGCTGCTGAATCCATTGTTGAGGGCCGTTTTGATGATATAATGGTATTCTGCTGAATATTATTTGTTTAGTGGGATGTTTACCAATCTATGAACAAGGCTGTTTATAATGACATGTTGGTGTGGTTTAGGTTGAAACTGTTGTTCTGTATGTGTAGGTTTCCTATATATGCTGAGTGAAATTATGTCATTTCTCCTGTATATTTTTAGGTCCAAAAATGGCAAATAAGCATTTTCCTCCAATTCCATAGCAAATTTAATATTTTGGTCCTGCAAATTTAGTAATTTTAGGGCATCTTCTGTATGTTTTTTGTTTTTTTTGGTTCTATTGCAAGTATGTCATCCACATAACGAAACCATGCTTTGAAGGTGAAAGGAAATGCCTTAGTAATGTGTGTTTCTACAGCACTCATGAATAAATTTGCCAGAAATGGAGAAAGAGGTTTACCCATAGCTAAGCCAGAAATTTGTTGGTAAATTTTCACATTGAATGTAAAAAGGTTTTGGTTTATACACTGTTTTGTGAGATTGGTATAATCCTCAATTTCCTCTACTGTTAAGTTCATACTTTTTAGCCAATCTGGAGATTTAGGAGCAGGTTTTTTATAGGAATACTAGTAAACAAAGATGTAACATCAAAAGAGACCAATGCGTCATTCAGCTAAATCCACTCATTGTTAAATTGGTCCACAAATTCATATTAATTAACAATACTTTTACTTTCAAATTGTTTTAAAGATGCAAATTTCTTTACCAATCATTTGGCCAAATTGTGGGTTGGTGAATTGATGTTGTTGATTATTGGGCACATGCTCTTGCCGAGTTTGTGTACCTTCGGAAGGCCATAAATCCTGGGCAACTGTTGGGTCATTTCTTTTAATTTTCTATTTATCGATTTCTGACAATGTTTTCATCTGTTTCATGGAGGAGTTAAAAGCTTTAATACACTCCTTAAATGGATCGTTGCTTATCATTGCATATTCAGAAGTGCCCAACATGTTCTCCATACATTTGATATAATCATCTTGGTCTATTATTACTACCTTGTTCCCTTTATCAGCTTTGATATGTACAACATGTTTACTGTTGAGAGAATGAAGTACACGTTTGTAAAGGAGTTGATTCTGATGGTTCTTGCTATATTGTTTGATTTTATTAAGTACTTGTCCGCATTGATTTTTGGTGGCCAATTTTTTAGATTCATCCAAACCCTCAGTAGCAATCGCAATATCTACTATGAAATCTTCCAATCTGTTGGAGTAACCCACACATGTTTTTAAGCCTTTGTTTAAAAACTGTAATTCTACGTTGTCCAAAGAGTATGGAGATAGGTTAATCACATTATCAGTGCTGCATTCTTTAGGTTGGCAATGGTTTGTTTTTTGCTTACTGTATAATGTGTTTAATTTTTTTTCTTAAGTTTAAGCATTTTATTTCTCATTAATACAGTTCATTTACTGTGGATATTGTCTTCCAAGTTTTTCCAAATTATATGCCCTAATGTTTTGGACAATTTCAATTGTAAGGCGTATAACTTAAGATCCAACTGCCCCAAAGTTTTGTAATGGTTGTTAATTTGAACTTCTAACGCCTTCATTTAGATCGTTTTTTGAATGGCACTATAATTCTTACATTTAACGAACTTTCTTAAAAAGTTTGTAGCTATTTTGTTTTTGATAGATCATTTTAGGAAATGTACTTTCGCCACAATATTTCTTCTTTTTCCCTATAATTTCAAGAAGAGTTTTATGTCTTCTTTGCCTAGGAGGTCTTCATTAAAGGTAAAATAGTTGGATCCTATCTCTTTGATGGTCATCTTGCATTTCTGCTGACAGCACGTGTTGTTGGTTTATTTAATCAAGGTTACTTCTTAATGGCTTGTGTGCTCATATGAATTTGTAATCCTAAAAGAAGTTAGGAACAGTGAATTTGTTAAATATACAAATGAGTCATTATTAGGTGACACTAAAACTTGACTAACTGGATAATTCTTCAGAACATGTTTCAAAAGCATTTGCTCCTATCCTAGGGACCGACTAACTCTGGCAGGTGACATAGTGACCTCTGGTGATTCCATTAGATAACGGAACAGGAAGTCCATTGGTGGAATGTCAAAATTTAATGACATACTTGCAATAGTACCCAAAAAAAAACAGAAGATGCCCTAAAATTACTAAGTTTGCAGGACCAAAATATTAAATTCACTGGAATTGGAGGAAAATGGTTATTTACCATTTTTGGACCTGAAATATACAGGAGAAACGACATAATTTCATTTGGCATATACAGGAAACCTACACATGCAGTTAATCACATAAAGAATAACAGTTTCAACCCTAAACCTCACCAACATGCCATTATAAACAGCCTTGTTCATAGATTAGTAAACATCCCACTCAACAAAGAAGAATTTTCAGCAGAATACAGTTATATCAACAAAACGGCCCTCTACAATGAATTCAGCAGCTCTTTAGTTGATAAGATCAGACATTTCAAAAGACAGAAAGATATTAAAAACACCACAACCCTCTCCGCAATAAAAAAGGATGTGGTTTTTAAAAAACTTGCATATCATCCATGGGCAAACAGGGCATTTATGAAGATTTTTAAAATTATGATATTCATTTGGCAGCACAAAATAAATTTAGTATTGGAAAGCTTCTGAACAGCACCATGAAAGATGTTATTCCACCCAGCAAAATGGCAGGAGTGTATCGAATAGATTGTTTGGAGTGTGATCAGATATATATAGGCAAAACAATATGAAATTTAGAGACAAGAACCAAAGAACTCTTCAGAAATGTAAGATATAAGCAAGTGGATAAATTGGCGGTTGCAGATCATTTTTGGACTTACGATCATGACATTGCAGGAGAAGCCAAACTGTTAAAAGCTACCACCAATCCCAAGGAGTTGGCAATATGGGAAAAGATTTATATTTTAAAAAATAAACATAGAATTATGAATTTTGACATTCCACCAATGGACTTCCTGTTCTGTTATCTAATGGAACCAATAGAGTTCACTACATCACCTGCCAGGGTTAGTTGGTCCCCAACTGAGGAAGAGAGTGAATGCTCTTGAAACATGTTCTGAAGAATTAACCAGTTAGTGAAGTTTTAGTGTCACCTAATGCTGACTCATTTGTGTGTGTGTGTATATATATATATATATATATATATATATATATATATATACTGGATAATATTTATCATTGTATCTTTAATTAATCTGGGATGTTGTAGCCTCTCGTTCATATGAAACACATTTGCGTAGCTCTATAGTACATGGAATGTAAAAGTACAAAAATCGACTCACTATCCTAATCTAGAATATATAATAGCTCCATTTTAGTGGTTTCGATGTGATGATTTTTAAATTTAATTAAATCTTGGTTAGTACATTTAGATTAGGTACAAAGTAGAATTCTGTGTGCAGAAAACCATTAAACTCACATTAATTTTAAGTGTATTTTGAGGTTTTTTTCTCTCTAGGGTACTGAGCAAAGCAGGTGACAATTACATGTATCTAAGGCATTCTCAAAAATCAAATAGAAATGACCAAGAAGGGGATGACCTCAAAGTTATGCTGCTCATCATTTCGGTAAGTTAGTAATTTCTCATACCTGCAGTCTCAACTTGGTATCATGCAATTTCTTCCTGTAATAAAATGTGAAGAGTCCCCTACATAGACACTTATTTTCCAGCCTGAAAGAAGCTGCTGCTGCCAATGAAGAGAAGATGAATGCTGTGCCAAAGAATGAGTGGCATACTACTTCCAGAGGCAGAGATACTATACTTGCTGTAGTGTATGTGAAAATTCAATAGTATGGCAATTTCTCATTGTTCAAAGTTACATATTTCAAATATTTTATAATAACTCCCATACATATTAAGATTCATTCACTTCAGTAATATTTTACAGTGCATTTGTTGTTCCATCTTTCACAGTTTGTCACAATTTCAATAATAATTATTAAATTATGTATGTTATGCTTTAAAATATGCTACATCATAATTGAACAACAGAATAACCATAGCTTTTAAAGAAACTCACAATAGTAGCTGCTATAAAACCACTTTATTTGTATATATTTGTAAATATTTTTTTTGATTCTGGTATTTCTTTAATTAAAGATAATATTCTGTATTACCAAATTGAAAAAATTTAATATTTCAACTTGCTAGAGGTAATATTTATTTTAATATACAGATATAAACTTCCACTTTAATGAGTTCTTTTGCATGATTTTACTTGTTGCAATATGCAATGCTTTGCATTAATGTAGAACCCGGTACATAACATAAACTGATATGCATATTAATTTTTTTTCTCAATAATGTGTTTGTCAGAATGTCTGCAATAATGTCTCGTTGGACAGCTTATAGCAGTGTGTCAATGTGGGGGGGGGATAATTGGTTTTATATATGAAATATATGAAAATATAAAAATAACTCCACACATACTCATGCATGCATGCGCGCACACACACACACACACACACATCTGCGTGCACGTGCTGAAATACCCACTCACCTTTGGGTACAAATTTAAACATTCATTGCCAATAACTCTAGAGTAATATATTGATTTGAATGGAATGGTGCAAATAAGCCATTAAGCTAATTGCCATTTGACTTTTGGAGAAACTGACCAAGGCACAAAGCATGACTAGAACGTGCATCCTCTTCTTTTGCAGTTTATTATGGGGTAATAAGCTGCTGACTCTGCCCAATTTTGTACAAGCAACACAACCTAACAGCTGTGCTATGTCCTTTGTTGCAAAATTATTTATAGCATTAGTCCATAGCCTGTTGAATCAGCAGAGCAAAGAAGTGTGATTTTTGTAAGCTGCTTAAGAATTATCATTTGAAATTTCCACATATACCAGGCAGATTCCTGCTTCTGTTTACCAGCCTGGTACCGCTTAAATATTTTGCAATAATTATCATTCAGCAGTCTGAACATCTAATTTGCCAGTAAAACTTGTGATAATATATAAAACAGAACTATGCTGTTTTATAGTAATCTATTGAGAAAACTTTCTTAGCTATACATGTAGGGGTTGAGATGCAAGTAACATGTAATTTTCAAGTGTTTTATCCTGTGAGTAAGCTTTATGATTTTCTCCTGTAGGCAGCAGCAGCTATTAACACATACTGGATGAAAGCTTACATTTGATATACTTATGGGAGTAAGGACTAATGGGATTTGCTTTTTTTTTTAATCTACAACATTCTGAATCTATATGAAGTAGGACTTTATATTTACTGCATTTATCCCATGCCAAATATACTATATGGTCAAGACAACGATTAGAATGATTGAAAATAACATAGGCTCATCATTATCTTTATGCAACTGGACCAGGCAAAGTTCAATTTTGTGACATTACTTTATAAGTGCACCATATGTACCATGTGATGGCCATTAGTTGGTCAAAAATTACATCTTGTGCACTTAATAATCTTACGAGTAGACCCAGTACTTTTGGCAGTATAGCAACAGTGTTCAGATAAGTTAAGAACTTAATATTTCTTACATCCATGTCAAAATAACATTATGTTTGTATGTATTGTGTGAATTTATAATTCCTGAAATTGTGTGTGAGCATTATATATAATTTAATACATAGCTGCCTTTAAAGTGTACATTATGTCTTAACAATGTAAATGCTATCTGGAGGACGAATGTTATTTTTGTACACTATAACCTTCAATATAACATTTTATATTGGTATCTCTGTGTGCTTTAAATAAAATTACATGTATTGTTATTTGTTGTACATAGTAGTGCATCGTCGTTGAGAGTTTTATTTACTTTCATTTTTACACTGTTCATTACATATGAAGACAATTTACGTTTTTAGATTATGTACAGGCTGTGTACGAAAAATAAAATTACATTTTACTTCATATACCCTTCCTAATTTTCTTTCTGCTTAGAATTGGACTAAGAAGATGAGTTACTGTCAGATTTTAAAAGTGAACTTTTTAGTACAACGTCATATGGATAGGCAGCATAAGAAATCATGTCTGTGGGTATTTAACATGGTTATCTCACTATTTATATAATTTGTTTTGCTTGTAGTTTCCTCTCTCTCTCTTTATTCCCAACAAAACTAAGTCATTGTTAAGCTTTCACCCAACGTAGACAACCAGCTACAGTACCGCCGACAGCCTGAAGAGTCAAATAGCAAAAATCCCATCTATAACAGCGGCTCAGAACACACTAACCAGGTTTTATCTCAAAGAGCTAGAATGCCCTAAGGTGCTTTTTAAAACATTGGAGGCTAAAGACCAAGTAGAAAAGGCTAGATCCCGAAAAGGGCTCAATTGTCAATGCTGAATTTGTTCTCGACTGTTATCTCCCGTTCGGTCGAGGAGTTCGGCTCTGTCCGCTGTGGCTCGGGTTTCATAAAACCCTAGATTTTACTCCAGATGTTTAAAAAACCCAGATTTTATCTCAAAGAGCTAGAATGCCAGAAGGGGCTTTTAAAAAATTGGAGGCTAAAGACAAAGTACAAAAGGCTGGATTTAGCCCCAAAAGGGCTAAATTGGCAACGTTAAATTCCCCACTGTTAATCTCTCTCGTTTTGAGGAGTTCGGCTCTCTCCGCTGTCGCTGTGGACTGGCCCGCCGCTCGGAGACTAGCAGCAAGAGATTCCATGATTCCTCTAGCGCGTCCAGCCCTGCTTGTAACGCCAAGTTTTAACTCCTGTTCTTGTGCCTGAGCGACAGCGGGGAGAGCGGAAGGTAGTGGAACAACCATTAGCTAGATAACGCGTTATAATTAAACAGAGCAATAGCTCAGGTGGTAAAAGTGTCATGCTTTTTTTGTGCAAAGAGGATGGTGAGTTCCATTATCATCGCTATTTTTATTTATTTTTGCCGGAGTTAAAGGGGATTTGAACAATTACAATGATTTACTCGCTAAACCACTGGGTCCACCGGTTTCTAGGATTTGCCCAAGGTTAGCTGATAGATTAGGTTAGTGTATGTATATATGAATTAGTTGCGGATTGGAATAAGAGCAAATTTCCCATCGTTGCAATATTTCACCTGCCTAATAGTGGCCTCATTACAGTGATTTACGCGTCTCTCCATTAATATTTAGTTTTCGTTGCCACCGTTACAATATTTCACCCGCCTAATAACTCTCTTTACAGTGATTTACCTGTCCCTATACCTTTATATTTAAAAACTACAAAGTAAAGTGCCTATGGATAAGTTCCGCTCTCTCTGCCGCTCGAGCACAAGAGCAGCAGTCACCAGCAGTTAAGTGCTTTTAGTCCGGCTACTAACATCAAGTAATACAGTCCGTTCTCTTTGCTGTCGCTCGGGCGCTAGCAGTAACAGTCATAGCAGAAGCACGAAAGTTTTGCATCGGCAGCACGATGATTTCAGCCCTGCGCGTAACGTCAAGTGTCTGGGAAGGTTGCGCAGTGGACAAGGAAAGTCAGGTACCAAGCTCAACCAATAAGCGTCATTTGAAGTCGAGAGTCTATAGTATGTTTTGTTGTCTGAGTTGGTGTGTTATTTCCGTGGTTTCCTATCAGTTTTTGCTTCTGTTTTCGTTTTAAAATAGTAAAAGTCATTTTGAAATAAAACATGGAGCAAGAAAAACGTAGACATGTAGTTTTGCATAAACAAGCTCGTGAAATGGTGTATAAAGTGTACCATTTCTTTAAGAGGGAGGCAGTTGATACACGGCACGTGGGCAGCAGCTCAGATAACTTTGTTGTCAAGTGTCAAGAACGCACTGTGAAGCCTGTGGAATTGGTATGAAAACGGTGCAGAAAATTGTTAAAGAAGCAAAATCATCCCTGAAAGATAGTGCTTCTGTTCTTTTTAGATCGCCTGGGGAAAATCGTATGCGCAAAAAGAGGTAACTGATCTAAATGACTTTGATAAAGGTGTTCTAAGTAACTTGATTTTTGACATGTATAAGAACGGGGCGTTCCCTACTACACATAAACTAGCAGTGAAAATGAAGAATTCAATTGAGTTTAGAGGGGGCAAACATTCCATGAAGGATATGGGCTTTAGATATAGGCAGTGTAACGATGGGAGAAAGTTTCTTTTGGAAAGAGTTGACATTGTAGCTGCTAGGGTTGTTTTTGAGAGTCAAGCATGAAATTAGAGAGGCTGGCACGTCTAATGTTTATTATTTAGACGAACGTGAGTGAACATTATTGCTTGGTTGTCCAGAAAAAATAAAAATCGCATTCTGTAACACAGGCAAGGACAGAATTGTTGCAGTTGGTGAAAAGAAACGAGCCAGGATGCAAAATTCACGAAATTGACATTATCGCCAGGAACCATGTTCATTGTGTGATGAGACTTTCACCTTATAACTGCCATTATACCGCCACGGGTGGCCGAGGTCGTTAAGGTGCGGACTCGTGAGCGGGAGGTCTGGGGTTCGAATCCCGCCTGGACCGCCCTTCCTGACTGGTTTTGTTTTTACAGGTTTTCCTCAGTGCTCATAACTGGCAAATGCCGGGGAGGTACCCTAAACTTAGGCCTGGAACGTTTCCTTCCTTAAAAAATATCCTTTCCCAATTTATCATTTCATGTGATGTATCACCAGTGTCCACCGCCTGTGGTGCATCAGTAGTAAAAACAGACGTTAAATACAACTAAAAAAACCTGCCATTATAATCCCATCGAGTTGTCTGGTTAAGAATAAAGCATTACGTTGCCGACAATAAACGTTTCAAAATTGTTGACGTAGGAAAACTTGCACACGATGCAGTTGACAGTGTAACAATTTCAATGTGGGAAAAACGTGTAAGACAAGCAGAAAGACTGCAAAATGAAGACAATTTGTAAGTATTTTGTATTCGTCCAGCACTATCATCTTCCATAGCGAATTATCTTAGTTTACTTTATATGTGGTTTCTTTCTTTTCTCAATCAAGCAGCATGCTTCCAGGACACCGCAAAACATACAGCTATCCCTCTCTCTGTGCAGTAGCCAGGTAAGACTCACACATATAGCTGCTCCCGACTCCAGTAATATTTGCCTATAGAGCCACATTCGTTCTAGGCTCTATTCCACAAAAGTATGGTCGGGTATGGTCCAATAAATTACACGTGTATGGACTTGTAACTTGTAGTTATTAGTAAAATCCTGTTCCTCAAAGGTCTCTGCTATTCTTGTACTTTACTACTCTATTCTTACAAATGTACAAGTTCTTCTTCGTTGTTTTGTTCCACAAAGTATTGGTATTAGTCGTGCACTGGTAATTTGTATGAACTTCTCTATAAGTGCAGGAACTTGGTAACTTCAAATACTAGCACAAAATGTATTATCTTTTTAATGCTCTTGGGAGCCAGTTAATCCAAATGTACAAGTATGAGAGAAATGATGATAATGCTGAGTAGCAATATGTATAAAAAAAAAAAGAATAAATAAGTATTTGTGTGTAATAAAGTTAGGTTAAGTGCAAATAAAGGACGGCTTATGATGTTTCCTGTTACAATGACTAGCACGTTAGTTAATGTAGTTTTAAGGTTCTTGCTACAATACAATGCTACATTTTAATACAATGTTCCCAGTTTTTTTTTTTTTTTCCGTTTATGAAAGCGTGATTCTCAAGCAATATAAATAAATGTAAAAGATCAAATAGACTAATAAAATAAATGACCGAGAGCAATCGGGAAGCTAGAGCGCTGTAGATGTAGGTATTCTCATCCCCCATTTTCACTCCTTTGGTGCTAACCGACGCTACTGATCGGATGTATTACTGTGTATTTGTTCAGTGTTTTTAATCGTTTTGTGCATTAAAAATAATGGATTTTTATTAATAAGGTGACTTAAAAAGTGTTTGTGGTGATAAATAAAAGACTGAAATATATTGCGTGTAAAATAAAAAGACAATTTAGCTCTATATAAGTAGTGTTTATTAGGTATAGGTACGTATTGATAATAATAGTAATGGTTGTAGTTATAAGTAACAATGATAATTAAGTACATTTATAAAATATTAAATAAATCTTCATTTCATTGAGCGTCATGATAATTGATTCAATAGTTTTTATGAATATCAATGTTACTATGAAAGAAACATAACCTATAATTTCTATAATATATAAATACCTAACTATTGTGCATACGTATACGTATGTACAAACAACTTTTGTTTCATTTTATGTGATTTATAAATAATGAATTGTGCAACACATAACATATACATTATATGTATATAGGAATTCAATATCATAATTTTTGTATTTAATCATAACAAGTTATAAAATTATCGATTATAATTATATTTTTCAGTTAAGCAACTTACTTTAAAAATGCCTAAAATTTAAATAAATGCGTTTATATACACCGCTTGATAACGGTGCTATAAGCGTCAGCGTGTTTGTTTGTGTTCCGCAACTGTTGCTCGGAAATAACGGAGTAAAAATGGCGGACGAGAATACTCATCTATTCTAGTGCCTTAGGGAAGCTCGATTCTTCTGTCATCTCTTGGCGGTTGAAATTGATGCTCTTAAATGTGGCCTTATGGGGCCGTCGTCTCTGAGTGGTTTCTTACGCTCGAATATCGATAAATACATAATAAATTATTTAAATTATCATCTAATCTGAGAAAAAACAAGACCCATTTTGCAGGAATGACAGCGATACGCTCTGTGCATTAAAAATCCCTAAAGAGTGGGCATAGCCTAATTCAAGGTATGGCAAACAGCTGCTCCTCCATCTTACTCTTATATGACGTTAACTTGTAACGTTTTACAAATACTTTACCGGTGTAGCATTTCTTTCTAGGAACAGAAAGTTACAAGACCATACTTTACAGGACCTGCACTAATACATTGGTATGTATTAGACCATACTTTTGTGAAACAGGAAAGTCACACCTGCTTTTCACGATCGGCAGCGGAGAAAACCGAACGCCTATAACTGGTACTTCGCCTACTTTACGTTAGTTGGCAGTTGCGAATGTTATTGCGCTGTTCTATTTTTCATTTATTGGAATTCGCAATTAATTCATACACGTACACACACGCACACCCACATTTAATTATAGCTTCTTAGTGTTAGTTTGAAATTGCGAATGTTATCGCGCCTGTTCTATTTTCGTCCAATGGAATTCGCAATTAATTCATATATACATACATACTAAACCTAAACCTAATCTCCAGTAAATCTTACAAACCGGTAGACCCAGTGGTTTGCTACTGCTGGCTACGGCCTGGTGGTCTACGGTCGCCTCCTTTTTGTAAATATAAATTGATAGCGAATAAATCATTGTAACTATGACAAATATCCTTTAACTGCTGCGGGAAAAAAAAAAACGTAAATATAAATTTATTGCGGATTGTGTGCGTAATACTGTGTCAGCGAGTAAATCGTTGTAATGGTGGCAAATTTCCTTTAACTATATAACAGTTACACCGTGAAAAAGCGAACCCCCAATATCTTCTCTTCATTGGTCATCCCTTTAACACCACAACGCTCCAACCTCCTGAGTTAACAAACAGTGGTGAAGGTTGGGCTGATTATTTACCTATATCTGTTAAAGTCAAGACTACCTGCGACTTAGGACGCTCTCCTTCGCTGCCGATCGTGAAAAGGAGGCGTGACTTTCCCCAGGACGAATCTTGCTGTATGCGCAAGTGCTAGAAACACTTGTCGATAGAGGAAATTGCGTCCTGGAGAAAGTCACGCCTGCTTTTCACGATTGGCATAGGAGAAAGTCGAACGCCTCTTAAGCTTACACTTCGCCTCCTTAATGTTGAGTGTTGGTCCTGGTGGTGTAGTGGTAACCATACTTGCCTCATAAACCCAAGATCGCGGGTTCGATCCCAGCCAGGACCGATGCATTTTTTCGGGCGTAAAAATCCTAAGTATAGCTTCCTTCGGAAGGGAGCCGTGGCACGATAAAGAACCTCAAGCCTGAAAAAAAGAGGTCTCTGAGAAAAATTTGTCGGCCGTTTCACGCCCTGAATTGAATGGGACGCTGATGACCTGGCGATGTTAAAAGCGTCGGTAAAAAATAATAATAATAATAATAATAATAATAATAATAATAATAATAATAATAATAATGTTGGCATGTGTTGCAGGTATGAATGCTATCGCGTCGGGTCGCTGTTCTGTTTTTCGTCTGTATTGTTCCGTGGCGTGGATTGAAAGTGTGCTGTGCGAGTTAGTATTACTGCATCAAAAAAGTTCGTAAGCCTGGAATGTGGGAGGGAATATGAGTACAACAAATATCTGAGAAAGCATGTCTGTAAAGTACATCCAGAAAATTTAGATGTTTTCCAGCCTTTTAAAAATAACAGGATAACAGTTCCGAATAGTTCATCCAATACATATGTCATTCAAGCGCAATAATACAACGCGTGGTAAAAAGTGATAAAATGAAGTTGAAACATACCTGGAAAAAACTCAGTTTTGTTTAAGGAACAACATATTGCATCCAGAAAGGTAAAAACAGTATAATATTTATAGTTGAATGATTTAAGAATGGGCAACCTAACTTATATTCTAACTCAATTTTAGCGGAAACTCGGAAAAAATGAAATTCGCAAATAATTCATTTATATACACACACTAACCTAACGTTAAACTCGGGTAAATCCTAAAAACCGGTAGACCTAGTGGTTTGCAGCGGCGAGCTACCGCTTACGTTCGTCTCCTTTTTGTAAATATAAATTCATGGGGGATTGTGTGTTACTATGTTAGCGGGTAAATCGTTGTAATTTTAGAAAATCACCTTTAACTCCAACAAAACGTATTACGTATTGCCATCTAGTTGCAGAAACAATAAGCATCTAGTGGATGGTAAACAAAATAAATGAGTGCAACAAGAACCTAAGCGCTGGATGAACTATTCGGAATGATTACTAACAACAGCAACCGTACGCCTACCGTGAAAATATGCAATAACAACAATTTCATTATACATGCAACTTTAAACACCATCAGCGAGATTACCATGGTGAGGGATCAGCTAGAAAGCAAACAATGACGTGCAGCATGTGTAGTCATGAAGCAACATGGGAACTTCTTTTATTTGAACATTTAGAATCAGCACATGGAAAAAAAAAAAAAAAAAAATGTAAAATCGGAAGAACTACAGTTCTCATCCTTTGATGATTTTAAAAACTGGAAGCAGGAAATTGAAAAAACAACAGGATTGATGTTTGTAAATATACTGGTTCTCGCACTTCTGACAATATTGCAAAGCATTATTATGCATGTCATCGCTCAGGCAGTTTTGTTTCTGAAAGTAAAAGTATCAGACATTTAAAAGTGCGAGGTATATCCTGCAAAGATATGAGTCAGACAAGCCAAAAATGGATAATGCTTAGCTAAATTTATGCAAAACCTGATACAACGGACACTAGCCCCACCTAAAATTAAACCGCCACGGATGGCCGAGGTCGTTAAGGCGCGGACTCGTGAGCGGGAGGTCTGGGATTCGAATCCCCCCCAGGACCGTCCTCTCTGACTGAAGTTTTTTCCAGGTTTTCCTCAGTCCTCATAACTGGTAAATGCCGGGGAGGTACCCTAAATTTAGGTCTGAAACATTTCCTTCCTTAAAAAAATTCTTTACCAATATATCATTTCATCTCATGTATCGTCAGTATCCACCGCCTGTGATGCCTCAGTAGAAAAAACGGGAGTTAAATACACACACACACACACACATTAAGAAATATTTCGCTTATACATTTCGGAATGCATGCAAAACTTTTGCTATTAAAAGCGCATGCCTTTTCCCGTTTAATTATGGTTTGTTTTCCGGTTGCATAGATACATTACAGTTTACCATTTCCTTTCTTGTGATTTAACTACTAACATGTTTCCTGCTGAGTTACTTTTGGCGAAAGGTTGCTTGTTTCCCGTGCGTTACGACCATACACTGTACATCAGTTCCGCCTCGATGCAGTCAATACTTGGAATTGCACTCTGTTTTCTCAAGGCTCTCCGCTACCGATCGTGAAAAGGACCGTGATTTTTCCCAGGACGCAATTTCCTCTATGGCCCAAAGTTAACAACTAGCAACGAATTGAGCCATTGTGAAGTACTGAGTAATCTAATTGCTTGATATGTTAAGCAGGACTTATAAAAACCCACATATTCAGTGGTACAGCTCAGTAGATAATCAGTTGCAATCGTCAACTTCCTCATTCATTCAAATAAATTTACTATAATTAAGATGCCATGAACTCAATAGGAAACATATTCAATTGGGCTTGCGTATGCTATGGAAAAAGACTGGATAGCGGAAAGACAGTATGTTCCTATATATATATATTCGTTGGGCGAGTGTATGTGAAAGCCATGACAGGAAACGACAGTAGGGTTGGACAACACACAGCTAAATTTAAAATGTTTTATTTCGATGCCAGGCCACTATGAGCGCTAATGCAGTTAGTTTCCTGCTTCCGTATTTTAACATGCGCAATGCATTTCTGTTATGCATGTTGTTCTGTGACGTTAATACTCATTGCTGTTTGAAACACTTCTTGTTCTGTGTTTCAAACAACCAATCACCTAGCCATTTTAACACCTTTAGAGCTAACAGTGCCCTGGCGATTACCATCTCGTACTACCGGAAGCACCTATCTCGGTCTCACCCCCCTGCACTTACGACTTTAATGGGTTCTGCTCGGAGGAAAGATATAATAGGGGACGGGGGTACCAACTCTAAAAATGAGAAAGCACAAAATTCTTACCCCAAAGCACCAGAAATTTCAATTCGCACTAATGTTCAGTTCATAACACTGTAAGGCACTTCTTAACTAGAGTACAAAAACTACTGAAAACTATTAGATTTTACTGATTCCTGCTTACTAAAACACATCACTCAACTAAGTATTAAGGGTATTGAGTTTTATCTCCTTGGTATATGGTCTGTATCAATAAATAAAAAGATTAACGACAGTAAGTAGTCATAATAAATTTTAGTACACACATTGCCTCAGTTTGTGTTTTCTATAACTAGATGTGATTCATATTACAATAAGAACGTGTGGTGTCGACAAATGTCAGTTTTCCGGAGAATTTTGTTGTGCACTCCATACAATCATAAACTAGAATTAAGGGATCTTAACAGACTCTGCAGCGCAGTAAATGAAAGATGAGAGCGTATGCAGCGAGCAATAGCATCTAGTATCGTATTTTTAAAGAGGCGACTTCAAGGACTTTACCGTTACAAGATTATATTGCTGTACGCAGTGGATATTGTTGTAGCCTTTGATGTAGTCATACTTTTTCTTTTTTATCCTTCCCCCTAAAGCTCCAGATTACGTCTAAATTTACTGCAAAATTACCAGAGTTTCCCTATAGCACTATTTATGAATACTTGGTACCAGATGACCTTTAAAATTACCAGGTCTAGTGCAAAAAGCACAAATTTGGCCACTCAGATAGGGGATGCAACTCTTGGCACTGCCATCTAGTTTTAGTTTTCTAATTTTTCTTGACAACAGCGTGGTCGTTGAACAGTCCTCCTTGGGTTGTCTTTGCAAAGGGTCATGCAACTCAAACTGGCGATTTATACCCCATGTTGCTTTCCTAAAAACCGTTGTGACGAACTGAGGGAGCTAGTGGGCCTTTGCGAAAGCGAATTTCCCCTCATTATGACATCACGCCATTTGTACACATTGCAACCTATGTAGTATTATGGACATTATTAAAATTATTAATAATTAATAAGTGTTTTATTGTTAAATAAAAGAATTATTAGAAAAGTTGAAAATGCGCGTCTTTGGCTGCAATTTAGATGCCAGTAATCAAGCAATAAATTTTTTCAAGTTTTCGCAAAACATTTTTTTTTTTTTTTATTTTAAGCAAAGCGATCGATTTATCTGTTATGCACAAAAATTGAGTATACAAAGTACGCTCACAATCATATACGACTAATACAAATTTGCAAAGACATTTATAAACACTGGTAGCAGTATGTTTGTATGTTTGTAGTTACCAGAATTCAATGAAATGAAATGTTAGAGAATGAAAGGTTTTAAATGTGACCCACTGGCGATTTTTGTAGGATATATTGTGTTGTGTTGATAAAAAGGTACAGATGACAAAATAGAAAGAATTGGATCATTCAACTGTAAAATTAAAAAATAAAACAAAATGAACCAACACACAATGCCAGCACATAGAAACTTAACTTAACAATTTGCAAGTTCAAAAATGTGTACTGTAAAACTAGAGATAACAATACTGAAACATATAATTTGTAAGTGGACATTGTTGATAAGGATTACTCCTATTGATAAAATTATTGTAGAAAAGTTCGATTCAAGTGCGATAAGATCAAAGCGTGGTAAAAAGTGATAAGATGAAGTTGAAACATAGCTGAAAACTCAGTTCTGCAATAAGGAACAACATAGTGCAGCCAGAAACATAAAAACAGCATAATCTGGCAGTTATAAATGCTGGAGCACTAATTTATCGTCTTGGAACCACTAGCCATTAATTTTCTCCCACAGTCCGCTCCCGCCTGCCAGAAGCCTATTTTAGTCGTCTGGGATTTTTAATCCTAGACGGTGTGTCTGTGCAGCAGTACCTAGCCACTTCCTTTAATCAGGAAAATAATGTTATGATGCATTATCTAGTAATTCAGGATGTATTAAAAAGAATCATCTGCCAGGGTAGATAATTTTCGAAAGGTTTAACAATGCCCGTGGGCAAAATTACAGCTTAAGGCTGCTTAACCTGTATACTTTAATAGTTGATTTTTCTGGTTATTGTTAAATATATTAGATCTGTACATTTTTGTAAAAATCATAAATGTATGTGTAGACCCTTTTGTTGTTGTTGTTGTTATTATTATTATTATTATTATTATTATTATTATTATTATTATTATTATTATTATTATTATTATTATTATTATTATTATTATTATTATTAAGTGTCTTCAAGGAGGTGGGGCAAATTGAAGTCTCAGGGCTGCTTAACCTGAATAAGTCATTCTGGATTTACTAGCATGTTACATAATTCAGTGAATAGAATGTACGTTATTATGTGAATAAGATAGAGAGATAGAGTGATAAAAATACAGATTAGAGTTATTTGTCCAGGTACTTACAAGCTCGGGGCTGCTTAACCTGTATTTCATTTTACCCAAGAGACCCCAAGGCGTTCTTGGGGAGGTGAAAACTTTTGCAACATTATATGGTCGTAGGATCCATGGGCTCTCACAGCTCATTGGAATATGTAGTAAGTTTATCGTGCAGGGATTGGACTCTTCCGAATGATATAGAGATGAGTTAGAAGAACCCCGAAGTCGGTTTGGGTGTCATTATAGTAGACCTAGCCGCTTCGGGGTTTATAGAAGGGAGTTCTGCCAGGCCCGGGCCTCCCCGAGAAGTCTGACAATCGTCCGTGGGCAAAGTCACTCTCAAGGATACTTAACCTAGATATTTAATTTTTCTTTTGGTTGTTATTGCTATCTAATTTGTTTACATTTTGTAATCATCATAATTATGTAAAGTCTAGTTACGGCCCTTCTGTTGTTCTTAAGTAATTTTCAGGAGAGAGGAGCAAAGTTCAACATCGTGGATTACTAATCAGGAATCTGGTTTTAGGTATTCAATTGAGCAGTTGTAATAGCTTGGAGACTAGAATGCACATTGTTTGTTTGCATGGTATGTGGTTTAAAACAGATTTGGCGTTTGCAATGGCGTATTATCAAGGTCTTGGACAATGTAGCAATTTAGGGCTGCTTAACCTGTTTTTACAATTAATGCAAGAGGCCCCATGGCGTCTTTGGAGAGGCAAACTCAAAGGGCTTTCACCAGTTCGTTTGAGTGTGTATCAATTTTACCATACAAAAATCGGGATCTTTGTGAGATGATGTGGATAATATACGCAATGTTGGAATATTGATGAAGGATGTGAACAGGGAATCTACGGTCTGTACCGTAAATAATTCTAAGCGCCTTGTTATACAGACATTGAACTCTGCGGATTGAGGAAAGTGCCGCACATCCCCAGGCCTTGCAGCTATACAGAATAAGGGCCGGTACTATCGCTCGGTACACCCGTATGTTAAGGATCGGATTCATTGTATTGGATAAGAGGGTGGGCGAAAAATTCTGATGAACGGCGTGTCCATATTAGACTTTGGTCATGATATGTTGGTGGTAAGTAAGCTTCCGGTCCAGCATGACTGCGAGGTACCTCGCACAGCTCACCCAGGGTATTCGTCTGTGGTGCGACATGAAATCCTGCTGTAGTCGTGGAATTCTCTTCTTAGCTAAGAGAATAGCAGAGCTCTTTTCCGGGCTAATCGCCATCCGCCATTTTTCGCTGCATCTATTGGTAGCTCATGACTTTGTAGTTGCCGGTAGGCATAGTTCGTATTTGTGTTTTCACTGAAGATTAATATGTCATCCACATATTTACATGTTGTACTGGCATGCGTAGGGAAATCGGCTGTATGAGCTGCGAAGAGTGTGGGTGAGAACACGCTGCCCTCCGGCAGAACTGCAGAAAAATTTCTCTCTCTCTTCACTCGGAACGAAGGAAGTAGCACTAGGGAAATATAGGGGACTGATATATGGTGCACCAGGGGCTTGTAGATAAGCCTGTTATGGCACGCAGTCGAGAATTTTTTTCCACCTCTAGCAGAACTGCAACTATCTTGGATTTCAGCCACGAGCAGTAGCTGCCTAGAGGTGGAATGACCGGAACGAAAACCGAACAGGGAGGAGGCACCCTTCCTTAGGTGAGGAAGAAGCCGGGTGAATAGGAATTTCTCCAACACTTTGAAAACCATAGATAGAAGTGTTGTTCATCGGTAGCTGGAGGGATGGACCGGGTCCTAGCCGGGCTTTAAAATGCATACAATTATTGTTTCCTTCCATGCAGATGGAAAATGGCGGAGTTTAAGACAGGCACTGTAAATTCTAGTTAAGTGAATCATGACTATTCTGGGAAGGTTCTGGAATATTTCCGCTGTTACATGGTCCTATCCAGGGTATTTCCCGGATTTTACGCTTTGGATTTCGGAGGCTACCTACTTGGGCGTGGCGATCGGAATATGGAAGTTCTCGTGCTAAAACTGCTCGATTTATAGAAAATCTGTGTATGTTTCCTCCATGAGATCCGCGTGGTCGTCGTCTCGGGGCTCTCCTCGGGTTTAAAATTGAGATTCGAGGTAATCTGCCAACGTTTCAGCCTGCTTACTGGGTTGGAAGACCAAACGCTCGCGAAAATGGCTGTGTACAGGGTGCTGGTGTTGATTTTTATCTTTCCTCAGGCCTCGGATTATTCGTTACGGCCTCCTTTCTTGGAGGTTTACATTCCTTAACGTGTTTTCCCATGCCTCGGCTCAGTGTGCTCTAAGAGCCGGCTCACTAAACGAAGTAGACGGGAATTTTGGGAAGGAACTGGTGGGGAAAGTATCATGATGTTCGCATTAGCACCCTCGTTAGTCCCGGTGATAGATAGCTCCATTGGCTAAGAGCGGGATGCCTTGAATACCGGGAGCCGTATGTGGCCGAAGCCCTGCATGACCTCCAGGAGGATCAAAGAAATTTATAGGAAGGAGTAGTACAGAGAGTTATTTTAATCATCAATGTAATATAGTGTATATTTGATGGTGGGTGACGATGTTTTTGTCATTTGGCTGGAAGTCATGCAGGTCCGTGATAGATGAAGTTCTGATGCGGGTAGTCTGACAATCTTGACGCCGTTGACCAGCCTCCGTTGATGTGACAATGGAAACGATGCATTGCTTGATTTCTTTGGTCTTGGCGTGTGAGTTTTGCTGGAAGTGCAGAATGGGTCCATTGCGGCGTTGTAGAGTTTTTTTAATTTTTTTTTGGAGCGCTTGAGGTTGTCATGAATTAGGTTTTTGAAGTGGTCGGCAGCTTGTTGAAATATGGTGTGATGTTCAGTATGTACTATTTGAACATTAATAAGGCGTCGGAACATCTCTTGCAATGAGTAGATGAGATGAGATCTCATTGACTCCAAGGTCTGATAAATGATATCTAGTTTGGTTGAGATGTTCTGAGCTGTTGTCTCCGAAAAATATTTTGTATCCTGTATTCTGTGCGTTAGGTTTTTTTTGTGGCTCTGGAGTAGGAGTTGTGGAGATCACTGAAGGCTTCCTCCAACCTGCTGAGGAGTGTGGAGAAGACCTCGTGGGTGATGTTAAAGTGCTGTTGGAGTTCGGCGATGGGATGTATGACGAAGTCTTGGAGCTCAGTAATCAGGTCAGTTAGGTAGGTCGGGTTCGGTGCAGTGGCCTCACCACGCGAAGAGTTCGTACCAGCAGCATCAGTAGGTTGGTTGTCTCTGAAACGCGTGACGGAGCTGATGGGGACTGTTGCTGCGAAAGGTGCTTGAGAGCTGGTGGTTCGGCTGCGGTGGTGTTGTAATGGTGCCTGGACTGAAGCGAGTATGAGGCCTGGCCTGTAAAGTGAATATTTCACCCATAGGAGACCCGCTATTTGTGGCGGTAGGCGGATCGAGGTCGTGTTGGGTGCAACGACGGCACAGAGAGGTGTTGCAGCGGATGTTGGGCTCAAAGCGGATGATATGCGAAAATCTGAGTCGGGCGCGATGACAGCATCACGCTCTATGTATTCCATGAATGAGATGCGGATGATTGGAGTCGGGCCTCTATTGGAGTAAATTGGGTGGGGCGGTATTCTGACGGCCAATGTCGCTGCACGACCCGAATATACGTGGAACACCGCAATAACTTCGCTGTATTGGCTGCCAGGTACCGGGCGGCCGGCGGTGAGCTGTTGTTGGTCTCTTCGTCCTGGAAGTCCTGCTGCACGTGCAGCATATTCGTGTCCCTCCAATTTTCTGAAGTAGTGGCCGCAGGGCACAGGATTGGAGAAGTCGTAGTTGAGGCTGAAACTGGTGATGGAGTGGCGGAGTATAAGGTGCTGCCTGGAGGTTGCTTGCTTCTGGTTGACTAGTGCAGGTGTTCTTCCCTCGATGTCCAATAGCCAGCTCGGGGGGTAGTCTTTCGTTGGTCGGCAGTTGAAGAGGAAGGAGTCCAGCAGAGGAGAGAGGAGCCAAGAGACACCGTAGGTAGCCGAGGGAGTCCGAGTGGCGAGCCGTAGCTACATCACAGCGGCTATCGGCGCATTTCGATCACAGAAGAGGACAACAGCGGAGCTACAGATACCTTCGCCTTCCCTACAACTACGCGAACCATCATTTGCAGAGGAGTAAGACCAAAGCCAACCGTCCCTGACTGGTTTCTAGGCGTCTTTCGGCGTTGGACCGCTGCTTCTCGGGCTTCTTGGCACCCACTATCTGTTTTATCTCTATCATTTCTCTATACTATCTAGTTTTTGAACATCCCCTGTTGTTTAAATTAATTAGATGCTACTGCAAACAAGCGCAAAGGAAAGAGTAAGCTAGTCACTAAATTAGTGCTGCAGCAGTAGCGCATTAAGCTTCTTATTTCTCTCTCTTCTTGTAAGTTAGGATAAATCTTAAGTATTAACCACTAACAATGGCCAAGATAGAGCAATATGTTCCTTTCTCGACCCCTTCGACGTCTAAAGAAGTGTCCAAAGCCAAGAAGAAGAGCAAGTCGCAGGTCAAAATGATCAAGACTAAGATAACTAACAGTACGCCTAATCGGGGAGACGGCAAGGAGTGGACGGCCAGCATGTCCAACAACCTTAGCCTGAGCAGTCACGGCGACAGTAGTCTGTTTTTTTTTTTTTTGACGAAGTCACTGCTGTGGTTCGAACTTCTAGGACCAGAGATGAGAAGGGCACTAAGTTAACTTTACCGGTTGGGGACTTCCCCTTTGCACAGAGTCAGAATGAATCTCTTCAGGGTGTATGTGGCTGACTACTGTGCTCAGAGCGAGTGTATAATACGATCTACGGACCACGCGGAACGTTCCTGTTTGAGTATCGGAGGGACACCACGGGTTTAAATTCAACACCCTTGATGCTTACAATAACTTCATTCGACACTGACGAACTAAGAAAGTGCTCTTCTACGTAACCGGTCACCCGGAGGAACGCACCTTTAAAGTGGTCATAAAGGTTCTCTATGGGAACGTGACTGTGGAGGATGTCAAGGCCAAGATAATATGCCTCAAGTTGGAGGAATTTAGAGTGATCAAGCAACACTGTAGAAGATTCCAGGAATATTTGCCTATATTTTAGTACATCTGACCAATGAGTTTCGCTCCATGATCATTAAGTCCCTAATGGACCGCGCCCACTGCAGAGTGAGAACAGAGTATTATGTTCCTCCCCATGACCCTGCAATGTGGTAGATGCCTAAGGTTTTGTCATAAGGCGCCGCAGATATGTTCCTGATGTGCAGGGAACCGTGATGTGAGCAAGTGCTCAGCTACAGTGCGTCAGTGAGCACAGTCTGACCATGGAGCAAGATAGAAGGGCTGCCAAATTTATCAGCAGTTCAGCAATGCTAGGCCTCCCCCTGCTGTTCGCGCTCGCGCTAGGCCGCCCTCTATGTAGGACGTGGTGTCCAATTCTCGGGGACCTACGCTGCAGTATCCCAGCAGCAACAGCGCATCATTGCACCGACGCAAACACCACCCATTGAAACATTGCCACAACCTACATATACACAACCCCGTGCACCTGCACCAACTTCACAATCACAGCCACAAGCAGCATAAACCCAAACCACACAACCATACCCACTTCAACGTACCCTCGTTCCCACACCCTTCCACCTACCTACCTTCCTTCCTTTTCCTATACCAAGAATGGTAAAATGAATCCAAATTTTGATGCCACCGCGCAAATTTTCATGCCCATGTGAACGATGGAAACAAGTAGACGGGATATCTATAACGGATACTGCAGTTTTATTTTCTTTTTTATTCTTTAACTTTCCAAGAACACTAATTGAACAAGGAATAAGATGTGCGAATATAATTCAGGTATTCTCCATCTTATTGCAAAATAACTACTAGACTTAACCCGATAATAAATAATCACCAACAAACATATTCCATTTCCTTCCAAGCAATAAATACCAGCACAACATCCAATGCACAATAATGCTCTGAAACTGCAGGGGAACGGAGGCAAATCTAGCGGAACTCCGACATAATTTATCTGTAAACAAAGTAGACATTGCCCTCCTACGCGAAACGTTCCTTACTCCAAAAGTCAAGTTCTCAGTATCAAAATACAAAGTGCATCTCACCGACTGCCCTGATGGATGCGCCCATGGAGGAATAGCCACATTGTCACAAGACAAATTCAACACTGGAAAATATACATGCTAACATTAACGCACATCCAAGCAACCACGATTAGGACACTCATCCACGGCACACCTACCACTATTGTAAGCGTTTATAATCCTGCCGAAAGCTTCTAATTCAAGACCTGAAAACCATCACAACCCTCGGATATAGCGCAATCGCTGCAGGCGACTTCAACCCGCCACACGAAACCTAGAGCTGCACCACTAACAATGTGGCGGGAAATACCTTACACACCCATAGCATAACAACAAGTACATCGTCATTTAACCCGATGCCCCGCCTAGGAATTTCAGGACTTTGCCGCTGGCGGCGGGGCTCGTGGACCTCTATGAAACCACAGGCTATACTGGTGGTAGATTGCTACCAGTAGGATCACCCATGCCGGGCAGGCTGGAGAGTAGAAGCCAGCCTAAGAAGTGACTCAACCACATAATTTCATTCATCTACATTTCACCCATTTTCATTCAATCTCAAGGTGTAAATCGACCAGTGTCGAGGAGGTGCATGGTACATTAAACATGTGGAGTAAACGGAGCCTCCGAAATGTCAGGCGACCTTCCGGTAGTATTTACCCTTACCCAGGCATACTGGGCTCTGCCTGGGCGGACCATCTAATACCTCAGCCGCTCGTGGAACTTTTTATGCAAAACAAGAATAAAGAAAAACCTACTTCTGAAGATCTTGAGACTTCAGTATCACTGCCAAATAGGAAATTTATGAGAAACAAAGGTCTGAAGCCACTTGATGGAAGTCTCTAAATCTGAGAGGAAAATTATTCCCTCAGAAGGAGAAGGAGAGAGGCAGCTTATGAGTCCATTAACTCCGAAATTCAGTGGACTAATAAATGAAGTCATGAAGTGAATAGACAAGGTTAAGATAAAGCCCTCCAAACTCTCAGGGGCACAGGGGAAACCTGCCCTTAAAGAAAAACTTGCTACGCAGAGGATTGAATGGGATCCTGGCAAGTGGAGGAAAAGTAAGAAGGACCATGATCCAAAATTATCAAGGAGGAAGAGGAATTCCGAAATAGTGGCGCGAAAGGCAGCCGCTTGGACGGTAAACCCCATCCTCTGAAGCCACCTGGAATAAAGCGAGAAATTCTACGGAATCACCAGGAGATAAAGGTGAAGTAATCTGTAAGCATACATTAACCGGTATCAAAATGGCTATAGCTCTGTAAGCATACTCTGCGATTGAACTTACTGAGGACGAAGATGGGGAGCTTCAGGAATTGATCATGAAAGCCTTCGAGAGCTTCGGTGTTTTTCCCTCTTCGTATATAACGAGGGGAATGCTTATCAATTCCTGTACCAACCTACAAACAAAAACCTGGCTGCAAGAGACAGTTCTTAAGCTCAAGCCATGGGAAAATTCCATACTGGTTGTAGGAATGAAGGCGGAGGTTTTGGGGACAATAAAGGTCTTTATAAGACGCCAAAGATGTTCGCCAAGACAGTCCTCTCTAAGATCTTCCATATACTTGGAAAGCAAAACAAAACTTGAAGACGTAAAATGGGGGATAATTAGCAACAAATACGACCCAACCGGTGAAACGTTTATTTGCTTAATTGACGACGAAGATCAAAAGGCCATCAGAGCTTTGGGTAACAGAGGATATCTAGGGCTAGGTAGAGTTACTTTGTCATTTTAACCAAAGATGGCAAAGATTCTCCAGATAAACCTGCAACACAGTAAGTCGGCTTCGACTGCCTTCTGTAAGTTACTCGAGATGAAAATATCGATCTGGCTCTCATTGAAGATCCTCGGATACACAAGGGACGAATAGCAGGGCCAGACGAAGCAAAAGGTAAGTTGTTTCATTATTAATTGTTTCACTATTAATAACTTTAGGACTTGTATCCTAGTTAGAAATGGGATGCTTGCTTTACGTTTACACTAATTCTGTTCTAGAGATGTCACAACAGTGACAATTAACGTCAACGTGGGAAAGGGTAAAAAAACGTTATTGTGAACTCTGCTCTACGATGCTGGGAATTCGCCATTAAGAGAACTAAGGCTCTCGGTGGCGAAGGGTATCGAGCAACTACTCGTAGGATGCGACGTCTACTTCCACCATGAAATTTGACACCAATAAGAAAAGTGAGTCCTAGCTGACTTATTTACTAACTAATAATCTTTATTTACTTAATGTCGGAAATAAACCTACCATATCTAACAGTATTAGGAACGGGGTTATCGACAATACTTTTGGAACAAACTGGCAAAGTTTCTGAGAAGTCATCTCTTTCTGGCCGTAAATACATTCACTTCAACTGGATGTTAAGGTAAGAGATCATTCAGGAATCCAAGAAGAACCACTTGGGGCTTGCGGTTATGGGGGAATGGGGTTCGTATTGGAGGCGGGGAGTTAAATATGGGAGGTTGATTTTTTTAATAAATTCATTAAACGGGATGATCAAACAGAAGTGGATCCTTAATTTGTTGTTCGCTTTAAAATTGACAGTCTGTAAGTTCTTTTATTTGGTATTTGAAAGGATTCATTGTGGATTTATTAGCAATACGAGTTAGCTGACTTATTCGTCTCGGAGTTACTTGCTGACATAGCCTCGCTCGCAGGTTTGTCCATCTGTAAATGCCTCGGCTGATGTAATCTGAAATTACCGTTTCCGGTTCCAATCGTTTTTGTGTGTATCTCAGAGAAGTTTTGCAGCTTTTCTCAATTCTAGATCAAGGGGCGGGAAAAGATCGTAGCATTGGGATAATTCATGAAACTTTGAACAGATTTACATGCACAATCGGTTTATAAAATATTCTACGATTGGTACTGTCTTACGATGATCCTCTAAGGCAAAGAATGCCTTGGGATTTTATTAAGTTTGGAGCTGTCGATCCGCTACTAAATTATTGTACACTGCAAAACTTGCTGTTTCTTTGTAGACAATGAAGATTTCACTATACACAGTTCACTCGCGACCGTGATATAATTCGGCGCCGTGATTCTCAATTTGTATGAACACTCCTAATAACAACTCCATATGTAAATAAATATATTTAAAACTACATTTTCAGTATTAAAAAAGAACTTTATGGCTTCTGTCTTATTGGTAATTAATGGATTTTGGAAACCTATAAATACAACTTTGATTTGAATAACGGTTTCAAAATGTTATAATATAAAAGTCACAGCTATATGTAATGGTAATAATTGTACTAATTTATATAACTGAAATATAACATATAATAATGATGATGATGATGATGATGATGATAACAACAACAACAACAACAACAACAATAATAATAATAATAATAATAATAATAATAATAATAATAATAATAATAATAATAATAAATGTAATATTGAAAAATATACAGTACATAACAAAGTTACAAAACAATATAACAGTATAATTATAGCAAATGTAGGAATAACAATGTGTAAATCAATTAAAGCACCATGTGGTCCTGGAAGACACCAAGTGCCAATTCTTGTAAATATTTACACATGCCCAGCGGAGGGTTAGTGAGTTATTTCATGAAAGAGAAGAATGCCATGCAATACTGCATACGCGCCTCAGGCCAACAGCAACACAACGCCCACGGGGAAGGATAATGTAAACATTGATATGACCGCAATTCTCACAATTGCCCATCTTGCTACTGAAGCGAATACTACTGCACCTCTTCACCTGAGGGAAGCTACTGCTATAGATACTGAATGTTAACTTCCATCTTCTGTTCCTGTCGCTGCTGATAACAGGAGGAAAGTATCTCAGCTAAGTTACGACACAACTATGCCCTCTAGTAAACGTAGACCCTCACCAGAGCACCAAGAGCAACGGAATGATACTCCAAATACATGGCGTTATTGAATTCAATGAATGCCCACATGACCAAGAGCAAGAACTAGTATTTGTACCAGAATATTGTTCATGGCAGATATGTCTGTGGATCTGGATGAAGATATGTACCAACGAGTCCAGTATCTGAAAATGCTCAAAGAATTAAGGGAGCAAATAAACAACGCTAACACTGCTGTAAACCCGTGGAAAGACATGCTGAGTGCTTAAGCCCTTGCAATCATCCCGGCAACAATCCCTCCCATGGTTCTTACTTGTTAATTTTGGTAACAATATTTCTGACACAAGAATGAAAATTTCAATCTCAATTATACAGATATTCTCTTTCTCCAAGAAGTGGATATTTAACATTTATCGTCATGTTAGTGTTTTTACGGCAATTCTTTTTAAATCTGGTATTGATATGCAGTGCTTCCTTTTGGGTGGGATATTAGGAGCACACACAAATAATTTATTTATGCAGCAATAAACGCGGGCAATGCAACTCTTTCTATCAGACACAGGCTCCCTACTTATTACGAAACCTTCATCTTCAGCGGAGATTATAATTAGGTGCTTCGACATACTGACTGTACGGCATTTTTTAAGCCGAGTAATTCTTTAAAAGCCCTTGTTCTTAACTGATGTGTGTGTGTGTGAAGCTTGGCTAGCAATGCTCATCCAGATGCGACACAATTTACATAAATTTGGAACAATGCTGGTTGATTTGACAGATTCTGTGTGTCATGATATACAGAGTGCTTCTATAATAGCGGTTCCGTTTAGTAACCATGCTGCAGTTGTACGTCACTTACATTCTTCGTGGTAGAAGCTGTTGCAAAATGAATATAAGTAGTCTTCAGCATCATTGCTTTGTAAATATACAGAAGAAATGGAATAGTTGCAAGATGCACAAGATAAATGTGCGGTTGTCGCTGAATGGTGGAATCGTCTTGTCAACCCGAAAACGAAGTCATTTTTAAGCAACACTCTTATTTCCACGTTAAAATGTGATGCATTTTAATTACTAGTGCATTTGTTATGTTCAGGGACGCGGAGCAGAAATGAATGAATGAATGTGTTTAACGCCCGTTTTTGCTACAGAGGCACCACAGGTATCGCCTGGTGGTGCCTCTGTAGTGAAAACGGGCGTTAAACACTACTCAAAAAAAAAAAAACACAGGCGATGGACACTTATGATACATGAGTTGAAATGATATATTGGGAAAGGGTTTATTTTTAAGGAAGGAATCATTCCAGGCCTAAGTTTAGGGCACCTCTCCGGCATTTGCCATTTATGAGAACTGAGGAAAACCTGGAAAAAACCTCAGCCAGGGAGCACGGTCCTGGTGGGATTCGAACCCCGCTCACAAGTCGAAGGTTTGAAGGTTTGAAGCTTCGTAGTCGAATCAAACAACCTGTTCCTGATGAACATGCTAATTTATATCATTTGATGTGGGAAAACAAGAGGCATGGCGCAGGTTGGATATTAAAACTCCAAAATATTGACTAAACAGCATGAAATATAAACAGCTATTTCAGTTTTGTGAAGTCCCTTCTGCAACACTATAATGCATCCCTCTCCGCTCACTTCACTTGAAAACCTACGTTTGGAAGCACCGATAACTAAAGGAAAGTACCATATCTCCCAAGCAAGGGTTCTAAAACACCTGCATGAATTGTGAATGTGTTGCAACATTTAATGTTCTTCTTCATCGTCAACAATTGTGCTTTAGCCAACGTTGTGGTATCGTCGCTCTTGGTGGTAGTATGAACGTAGATATTTATAGGCCATTAACTTTACCTAATTCTGATTATTAATTTCTTGTACAGATTCTGGTTAATAGAATCAGGTCACTTTAGGAGAAATTCTTGCATCCAGCTCAGAAATGTCTCATTTTTATGCACTATCCTTCTTGTGGGATTGTATTGCTTATTGCCACCAAAGCAACACAAATTATTTAGATCTGCTTAGAATTCAACCGGGCTTTTGATAGTGTTACTCATTCATATATTTTTGACTCCTTTAGTACCACTTTTATATCTACAAGTTAATGAATCTCTTACTCCTCATAGTTGCCTCTATGATTATCTTTACTTTGGATGTTAATCCGCTACATTTCAAGTTACACGCAACTGCATGGAGTTACTTTGAATGCTTATAGATTGCTTTAGCGTTGGAAAATGATGTTAGCGTTGTATTGTAGAATGAATCCGATGTACCCCTACGTGGGAAATGCTTCCTTGCTTTGGGGAAATATCTAGTCTTCATATTTATATTCAGAAATCCAGAGCCTTGCTTTTGGAACATGCAACCTTCATCCTATAATTTCGTATCTGCAAATAGTAGACCACTTAAAGATGTTGGTCATTACTAATTATGGATATCTATGGCAAATTGGGGTTCGCTATTACAGAGAATTAAATTCATTGCTACGGAGATGTTTTTCTTTATTAACGGATGTACTTACATCTTGTCTCAACTATGGCATGGGGCTCACCTACAACAGTTATCGAATGTCATGCTATTGTACATTTGTCTAGCTTATATCTTTCCCCCGATGAAGGTGGTATTGATCTAGTCAACTCTTTTCTTGAGAAGAAATCTGCAGGTTTGAGGCCAGGACACTTTCACCGGAGCTTGGATGCAGTTCTGGTAAGATACTGTAGATTCTGGAAACCCTCCAAATCTTAAGAGGATTACCAAGCAAATATCTATCAAGCTGTTTTAGACTCATCCTCAGATGCAAATTTAGTAGCGAAATTTCTAAGCATTTGCTACAGGAATCATGCCTTCCCAGTTGTGGAAAGATATTAGCCCTACTTCTGTCAGGTCTGCTTTGTATATTGTCATTCATGACATTGTGTGCCAAGTTGGTTATCTCACAAGATTACAGAACGTTTGGTGTGAACATGAAGTAAGATAAAACAAATAGCTGGTAAGTATTTTGTGATTAACCATAATTTACTGTTGAAATTTCAAAAAGGAACATAACGTTTAGTTAAAAAAAAAACAAACAAACACGACTAATGTCAGATAATCATAAATGTTTGAAAATATCATATGTTACAGCTGTGAGATGACACGGCTATGTATTAGGAATTATATGATAAATGCCATTCAGCAATATGTTATTTAACTTGTCCTCATAAAAAGATAATATCATATCGTCAACATCAAAGAACGGCAGTGTATACTTTAAACTGAATGCCACCTGCTATTGTAATTCTTTGTGATATTTCATAATTTTGTTTAATATTTATTTTATTATACACTTAGCAAAATGTTTAACATTGTAAATTAATTGCGCATTTTATTTATGCACATTTATATTTAAAATGTGTCGCGGTTTTATAATGATGTGTAATTAAAATGAAACCTGAAAAAATAAGAACACATGTACAGTTAAGATTATAGAAGGTTGGTGGTTTTTTGCGAAGAAAAAATGCCTATTTTTGGCAGAAAAGTAACGTTTCTCAAATGTATTATAGATCTCTAGTCAAACTGTACCTGTATACAACAAATACTGGTAATACAAACAACGCAATTACTGCACTCAGTTCACTACACCTTCTTATTATAGGATATGTCTCACTTATACATTCATTTAGAGCTATAATAAAACATGTTACCTGAACAAATTGCAAACATGATCATATAACTGAAAACGTGATCGTAAGCTCAACAATGTTCACACTATGTTGTACGTTTCATAAATACTCCTTCTTTGCCTATTAAAATGGAAACGGTACTGGATTTTTAAATAATAATAATAATAAATCTAATATTTTGGTTTGTTGTTAATAATACTTACAGATTGCAAGATTTTCTAATGTTGCACGTTAATGCCATAACTTATTTAATTTCATTAATTAATTAATTAATACGCGTGAGAATTATATTTGTATGTAAGAATTCTAAGCTTTATTGGCAATTACATAAAATGATTATTTTTCGTACAAAATGCATGTTTTTTCTCAATATAGTGCACCGATTTTCAAGATATTTAAAGAATATTCATGTTTAATTTTATGACATTTTATAAAGTAGATGTTCCCTGGGTTTATCGAAAACACAGTTATACGAGTAATATTTGTTGACACGGTTACCAGGTGAAATTAGAAAATCTTTAAACTTTCAGTACATCAATAAGTACGGAACTATCCCTATTTCTCACATGCAATATTCTTCGACTTTCATTGGTTGAAATCCAAGTGGGCGTGGTTTAATATCATCTTAGCTGTGCCGGAGGATGGGGGTGATGCTGTATAAAAGACCGAATAATTTCGACTACCAATTACATATAGTGGTATTCATTGGCGCCAATAAATAAATTTAATTTCAATAGACAACGCAGCGGGCGTCAGTAGTACCCTGTGGAAGGGTTTATATGAACATTAGACGCTTCCTTTTTTACCGTCGGTGATGGTTGTTTGGATACTTCTTCCTCCATTTCTGTCGATGATATTGGTAATACGGGTGATGCTAATCAGTCTTCTACCAGCGATGAGCCATCTGGCAACAATGAGCCTTCTGACAGTATCGAACCACAGGTGAGTGTTGCAAAAACCTTGCAACCTGCTTTTGTTATTATAAGCCATAGCGAGAGATACGCTAAAATTTTTATTCGGGGTATGCTGAGACTGAAATTATGGTTAGTTCGATGCCCAAAGATACAGACCATAACCAATGGGTTTCTATGATTTTTAATGATTATTTATCGTTTGTTAACGACAATCTGCTTAAGAATCAGCCAGGATTTATATGAACATGATTCATGATACCAATGAACATAATGATCGTGAGTGTCCGTAGGTTAGATCAAATGAATCCGGAAACTATATTGAAATCAATGGAGAAAGTAATGCAAAGTAATAAGGAATTTTAATTGGGAGAACCACTCAGAATTTCATGTGTTTGGACAAATGAAGTATCAAGTTCATGCTACAAACACTGCGACGACTGTAGTAAAAACAGATGTACTGTCCAAATCAAGAACAAAGGCAACCTCTGTATAGCTAGAGTCATCGCAGTGTCTAAGTCCAAAATTGCCGGAATTTTAAATTATAGTTTAGTTAGGTCTCGGGAATTTCATCAAAAACAAAAGTCTACAAAGTTGTGCGAGAAAATAGGCAAAACTGATGGACCGTTTACTGTTGACGACGTGAAACTCTTTGAGATGGTACTAAAGGAATATTCCATCACTGTTTTTGGTGACCATAGTGGAAAAAATGCCCTCTACAAGTAAAACAGTAACGCCGATGAACATATCCATTTAATGTTCCATGACAGCCATTTTAACGCTATTGTAAACCTGCACGGGGCATTCAAGTATAAATGGTATTGCCGACAAGGCAAATTTCCTTCACTACATAAAAAAGAAACTCACCGGTGTGAACTAACTGTACCAAATGTCCCCAGCGGTGCCTACCTTCGTTTGATAGGGACGTGAAATGTGACGCGTCATTGCGATTTCAATGGAGAGACCTGTTAATCATTTGATAAAGGAAAATTATTACCCTAAAACCATGTCAGTGTGTGATGTTCAAAATGTCTGCCTGTTGTGCAACAAACTTGTTAATATGAGTCTTAGAAAAAAATCCCCCAACAGTGCGGAGAAATTTTTTGCAGTATACGTAAGATTCGTGTAAATGTTAACCATGAGTGCTACATTCAGCCGTACAATTCACCAAATTTGAGAAATAATGCCATGTTCATGTTCAAAGATTTCGAATGTACTCATAACACTCCTTATTCGGCGGGCGTGTTTGAACATGTTCCAAACTTGTGCATGCTGAATCAAGCCTTCTGTTTATTCATTGACGAATCTCACAAGATGTCCTATTGCACGCAGTGTGGTGTTAAAGAATGGCTATTTGACAATGGCCCTGTGAAACAATTGTTTGGCCACATCACACAACCCGGGTTCGAGTGCCGGGATTTTGTCGTCATAGCACACTACTTGATGTCCTATGATGGGCAGATTCTGTTAAAACACACAGTGGACAGCCTAAATTGGGACCCGGAGTTCATTATGAATGGGAGTAAAATATACAGAATGAAGTATAAGAGCGTGACTTTTCTAGACTCTTTGAATTTCATTTCTATGCCGCTGTCTCCCTTTTCAAAGACTTTTCAACTCCCAGAGTGCAAAGGTTAATTTCCTTACTTATTCAATACCAAGGAAAACGAAAAGTATATTCGTCCTGTACCTGGACAGAAATATTACTGTCCTAATTGCATGAGTGTTGATGACCGTAAGATTTCGAGCAGTAGCATAATGAAATAGTATCCTCATATGGAATGGCGGCTTACTGTGAAACTGACGTATTTCTCTTTATTCAGGGTGTTTCCAAATTTAGGAAGCAATTTAATGACGAGAACGGTATTGACCCGTTAAGAGAATGCGTCACCATAGCTCAGGCATATATGAATGTTTACAGGAAGCTGCTCATGCCAAGAAATAAAATACCACATATTGGGTGCCGCTTAGCTGATAAGTAATCGCGGAATATGGCTGTCCTGTTTGGAACAGCAACAATCAACCATCATACAGCATGCTTATCGGTGCCGTGATATTAAAATTTTAGGATAAATCAGACGGGTACAAAGAAGAAGACAAATGTGCTTATTTCTTTCACGGCTGCACACGTTATTACCTGAATGGGAATTCTAGGTTATGCATCACGAGTGGCGAGACCATGGCCTCCAGATATAAAGACGCCGTGAAGGTCACAAAGCTGATGAGAGATGCTGGTTACCACGTGACCGAGATGTGGAAGTGTGAGTTCAATGCCTTGATTAAGATAGATGGGGTTTTGGCAGAATTTGTCAAAAGTTTTCCGGACCCTGAGCCTCTCAACCCAGAAGATGCCTTCTTTGGTGGATGTACAAATTGTACGAAACACTGCTGCAGGGCCACTGGAGATATGAAAATGTTCTACTATAACTTGTGCAGGTTGTACCCGTTCGTCAATAAGACCAAGGCTTGCTCCGTAGGACATCCAAAGATTCATGTTGACAAATTTCCATATTTGGAAGATGTTGAAGGTGGCATTGTAAAATGTAAAATTCTTCCCTCGGAAAGACTGTACCATCCCTTTCTGCCATCGCGCATTAACGATTAAATTATGTTCCAGCTATGTCGTACATATGCAGAGATGGAGAACCAAACAGAGTGCACGCATACAGGGGATGAAAGATGTATGACAAGCACCTGGGTAGTGGACGAGATTAAAGTCGCGTTAGATGAAGGTTGTAGCATCATTAATGTGTATGAAATATGGGAGTATGACATGGTACGCTATAACTCCTCCATTGGCGAAAAGGGACTTTTTAAGGATTGCCAGCATTAACATTAAAGTCACACAAGGCAGCCATATCCCCACCAGCAAATATGTAGGTTATGTAGAAAATGTTGCACTCTCCAGAACCAGGAGAGGTGTACCAAAAACAGAAGTTAAAACACATAAAACGTTCCAAACCAAGGTTAAAAATGTTGCTCATACTAAAAGTCCTACAAAACCTACCACTCCGCCTAAACAGCCAACTCCTAAGCCAATTCCGCCTAAACAGCCAACTCCTTCTAAGCCAATTCCGCGTAAACAGGCAAATACTTCTAAGCCAATCGCTCTTAAACCATCTGCTCCTCCTACACCAACACCTCCTCCTTTTCCTCCTTTTCCTCCTCCTCCTCCTCCTCCTCCTCTTACACCGGCCACACCAAAGATCCTCATACACATGTTGGTTTTGTCACCGTCTGTGGCCAACATGATGGGTTTCGAACTATATATTAACGTGGTTGAACAGGAAATTGCCATACACCCTATAGATTCGTACATGGGATTCCCTTACGAGATGTTCATTTACTGCAATCTGGTAGTGCCACAAGTGGTGAGCAACACGTTCGTACAACTCATTGAAGGCGTCTGTGTAGAGTATAAAAAGCGTGACAACACGTGCATTACTATTGAAAGGTCTTTCACTCCTCTTAACTGAGTATCTTTGATGCAACAGGACTTTAAAATCGTGAATATAGATTTAAGGAACGGTTACGGCGATTTCTTACCATTTGTAGACAGGTTTTACTCTACCATAGTACTAACGTTTCGTCCGAAACAAGCATAATCGAGTTGGATACTGTCACCAGATATTACTTAAACCAGGCTGGAGGGGTATTGGACCAGCGAGAGTTTCTCTTGTACAGGGGCAAACGTTATCAAAAAAAAAAAAAAAAAAAAGAGGTAGCGGGTTATTCTCTGCGGTAGGGGGACTTTTCGGAACCGTGTTGGCGTTTTACAAGAGCGGCGTGAAAGCTGTCGGTAAAGAGGCGCTGAAAATGTGCGCTAATGTGTTTGTAGACGTTGCAAGTTCGGGGGTTCCGCCAAAGGAGTCATTAAAGACTAGACTAAAGGAGGCGGGAACTAATTTGAAGAGGAAAGCTGACGTAAACATATACTCTATGATAGGTAGTGGCCTATTAAAGCACCCGAAATAGAAAACATACAATCAATCCAAGACTAAACGCCGAAGACGAAAGGTGATAGACGTGTTTTCATAATGTCTGACGAATCGTTGTGCACATGAGTTCAGAACTAGACATCCTTAAATACTAGCCCGTTCAAATGAACGTGGAAGAATGCCGCTACATTTCACTAAACCCTCAGAATACACTTATGAAAAATTTCTCCACCTCATTTCATTACTCTGGCAATGCATACGATTACCTCGACATGACTTATGTAGTACTAGAGCTGTTCGTGCGAATAGCCGATGACGGTGATAATGAACTTGAAAGGGAACAAACAGGTTACCTTTGTAAACCATATTCTATATTCGCTGTTTCAACAGTTGGAAGTGTCACTCAGCAATGTTACAGTTTCCATGCCTCGACCAAGCTACCCCCTATAGAACATACATTGAAACGTTGCTCAATTATTCGGAAGATGTCATGAACAGCAGACTAGAGTCTGCGCACTGGAAAAAGGACAAGGGGGACACGTATGGTGTAAATGATGGAATCAAGTGGCATAGCGAGTAAAGTTGTGCAGCTGATGGGAAATAATTCCAATGCGCTCTTTAATCAGGAAAATTTGCTCTTGAACAATAAGGGCCTTATCACTAAACTCTCACTCTCTTCATCCAAATTTCATCTCTTTTCGGACATAAAGGACTTTAAAAGGATATATAGAGATTCAGTCGGCTAGACTGATTTTGAAAGCTGTGAGATCTTCGCCAACCATCAAGCTTGAACATCAGGCAGTGTTAGCAAAGAGTAACGCCTAGTATCATCTCAAAGATGTCGGGTTTTACGCTCTAAACATTCAAAAGGGGGTTAGTAGCATGACTTTCAAGGACGTTTTCATAGGCCAAATACCCAGAAGAATGGTTGTGGCTATGATTACCGACCAGGTACACAACGACAACATTAACAAAATGCCATACAATTTACAACACTTTAAAATGAATTCTTTTTAACTGTGTGTGAACGGTCAATCTTTTCCCTGACAACCCCTATAGCCCAATTTTGGTGACAATCACTTTCTCCAATGTTTTCAAACTCTTCAAAATGGTTTCGGGATACACTTTAAGGACGAAGAGCATTCCATTTCCCGACATCAATGTTCACACGGTTACGGTATTTGATCTAACTGCCGACACGAGCACTAACAAATCTTACATTTCTGGGCAACGGCACGATACGGTGTTTCGGCTTTAAAGATCAAATTCCAGAACCTATCAATCTGCTGTATTGGCAAAAGTACATCGCACTATAGAATTCGATGCTAACAGGACCATTTTGATATCATGAATACGTTGCAAATACGCCGCCTTCTGTCTAAATGCTCACCACACTTTTAGGCGTGTACGCCTATGATCAATTGTCTTTTATAAATTTGTATAATAGACAGCTTCCCGTAGCAGTTGTCGTTAACACCGATCCTAGCAGAAATCCAGGGAAACATGGGGTCTATATCTTTGTTGCAAAGAACGGCCGGGGTGAATATTTCGATAGCTATGGTATCGGGGCATATTCTAATTTTTAAAATCGATGTTGCGGTACAAGTTGGACTCACAACACAAGAAGATTGCGAGGCGATTTCAGCACCACCTGTGGCCATTATGTCGTTGCTTACCTGTCTAACCGCTACCGAAACCTTTGCAAGAAATAATTTTTTTCAAAATTCAGCATAAGTGATTTTAATCGCAATGATGACGTCATTCAAAAATCTACAGTCTTGGCGGATGCTCACAAACAACGCATCTGAGTTGCTTATCGTTAAAGGTTAGTATCAATACAAATTGTGCATAAATATACATATACCATGAATGTAGCTAATTCCGGTGTTTTTCACTTTTTAGAAAGCACATGTTACCTGCTCCAGCAGTTGCTCAGAGAGCGGGAAACAGGTAAGTGGCATTCTTCACGTGTGCGCATGTGGTTACTTTTGATAGTAAAATAGTATGCTACAGAGGGTACTTTTTTTCTCGAACAGCAAACAGTCCATGTTTGTGGCCGTTAGGTTTTCACCTAAACCACCATACAAGATCGTTGTGACAATGGGTGGAATACGCGATGCGATGGCCCTGGGTTCCACAGAGTGGCAGAAACTTGCTGAGACGATGTCGTCAATATAGAGTTTGACACTTCATCTAAAGGAGTGGCAGTTAAACAGCAGGCTATCCATACATTTTAAACGTTTGTTTGGTACACTAAATACGGTCATCAAAATGGATGCTGCATATCGCTGAATATGGAGGAACGGAGAACACCACTAAGCCTACAGCGTATGGTCACCGGCATCATCTGTCACAAGAAGAATGACGAGGTAGAAGTACAAAATCAAATAGCAGCCTATCGCAAGTATTTGCTTCACACCCACGATCCAGGTGGGAAAAAACGAATTTCACTGAATATACATGACACATTCGTTGTGCCACCTTTAGAGTGTTCCTGGAGATGGAGCATTTTCTAAAATCATAATTCATTCAGGGAGTTGGACGGAACATGTCAGGACCCGTGCACAAACAAGTCCAAGGTTTGATTACGTTGTGTGCACAAACAAGTTCAAGATTAGATGACGTCACGTGCACAAATAAACACAAACAAGTCCAGGAACCTCCTCCCACTACCCTTTCTGTCGTCACGTACACAAACAAGTCCAGAAAGCAAAACTCCTTACTACCTCCCGCCGCTGTCGTCAGTATCAATAGTTCAGCAGAGCAGTCAACGTGATCGTCATCTACGCATTACGCCAACTAGCTGCAGTCGCGGCCAACACGGAGTATATCTCAGTGTCTAAGCTACAGCCGAACGTGCCTTACGTCGTTCGTGAAAGGGGTCCGTAGCATCTCCACAAAGAACGCGCCCAGAACACTTGTACCCCTGAGAACAGCAAAGAAGTGTTTCTACCCACCAGATTCAACAAGCTTTCTGCAGAACTTATCAGTTAAATCAACTGGTTTGACTTTTACATCGTGTACGAGGGCGAGGAGGTTCTCAGAAACGCCTACCGGAGACACCTTGTGAAGTTTCACCCGCATAAACATCATGGATGTGCCATACAGACCTGGTAGGAATAGGAAACAATCTATTGGTCAAACTCAATTTTCACAACCAAAACCACGTCCCAACAAGCGGGGAGTATTCTGCATACATCAAGCTCATCTCCACAGAAATCCCATTGTTTGATGAAGACGAATTTGTCACAGTCAAAATAGTCACCAGCAACTCAGACGCCGTAGAAGTCAGCTGCTTGCCTTCAAAAGTACGTCACTACGGCATAGATGCAGGCTGTACCGACAAGACACCCGCACTGGACTATAAGATCACGTCGGCAGGGTGCTTCCACACCGGATCCACCGGCCCATGTCCACTCTGTTGCCCCAGGAACACCTCAACAAAACTCGTCTCACATGCGTCACAACCCCGCAAAAGGAGGAGGAGGAAAGCAGCGACGAAGATAGTGATAGTGATGTCTTTTGCCCCCCCCCTCAAAAAAGAAACATATGCTACATATTTTAAAATAATTTTTTGCAAGTGGAGTAAATCACTGTGACTAAACAGACATTTTTTGTTTATAAAAATATGCAAGTGGAGTGACAGTCCGCCATTTTTTGTAAGGTGTAAAACCGCAGGCATTTTGTGAGTCACTGAACCAGCCATTTTTGTAAAACTGCTATTTTGTTATTAATAAATATGTATATTAAACTTTACCATTTTAATTAATAATTGTAAACAATGTAATTATATGTATTTTATATGAACAAAAAATAACCCCTCTTAGAGCACTACTGGACCAAGTGGATTCAGTGGCCATCTCTTCAGCTCCATGAAGTGCTCTAAGAAGGGAGATAAGTTATTGATACCTCAGTAGTAAAAACCGGCGTTAAACATTATTAAAAAAAATATATGACATTTGATCACTCTACAGGTGTATTTAACTGGTGTGCCGAAGATCATGGAAAGGTGCTTATTTTTAATTGTGCTCACGTATTATGACCAATTTTGTAGAATTAAAATATTTTGTATGTGAAAATATTAGTCCATTTTTCCAATTTTATTTTTGTTCTTATATGTTTTCGGTCAATATACATTGCTCTATTGCCTAAAATGTGCCATTGTAACATGCATTCATTAAATGATGCTTCTATTTCAGCAGAGTACTTGCAAACTAATAAAAGAACTGATGCTCAAGGGTACTACTTCTTTATATTGTTAGGTTTTTATGCGAAATTATTTTCCTTTTATATTAAATACTTTCGTGTACTCAAATGTAATAAAAGAATTATATGCATGATACACGGCGCGGAGAGATCGCTGAGATGGTGTCTGGGATTCAGATGTAAATGGGTCGGAATCAGGACTTCCAATAGAAGAGCATGAAAGTATGAACCTCTTTAGTTATTAGGAACAACATGGGATGTTTCGTACAGCTAACATTTCCCCATGGCTCCAAAGCGAATTGTGCTATTGGTTGAACACGAAAGTTTTACACTAGACCATTATCGTTTATTCCATCTGGTATAAGTAAATAGTCTCACGCGAATTTTAAGGGAAGAAGTACTTATTTATGAAACCAATTTCTTCTTGATTTCTTGAAATGTTCTTTAGGTGAGTAGAGTTTTTTCGGAAAGTGTAAAACCAAGAATGGCCTATGACTGTATACAACTGCGTTTGGAAATACTGTGCCAGTTTTTCCCTACAACGTACAATCGATGATCAGAAAGCCTACAGTAACAATTACAGAGTTTGTAACAGTCGCATTAACTGCAGTAACGTTCACAACAATCAAGTGCTTTGTGCCTTTAATGTGGATTACTTTTTCACTGCAGCAATATACTGGAAATATCGAGTGAAAAGACAGAGAATTTAAAGTTTTTTTGTTTGTTTGTTTTCAAAGGTTTGCAATATTTCAAATGCAAGTGGATACCAGCAAATTGTAATCGCAATCAAAATAACAAAGAGAGGCGTAGCATGTTTTTATTTTACCATTAAATTGGTCATACGATGGTTTAAAATAATTCTGTTTATCGTAACGTTTGTCGCCCAGATCTTGGATACTTCACAACTTCATAAAATGAATTTCGCCTATTTATCTTAAGCAATGAAGCATTCCTGTGGGCTAATAAGTACAATAGACTGACTACAGCAAAAACCTTTTACTCAAGAGCGAATCTGATATGATTATAGACACCAGTTTAGGATACAAAATTTGACTCTTTATTATTTTGTAAAATAAAATAGCGTTAATGGGAGAACACACATAGCTACATAATTCATCAAATATCAATCACACTCTTAACACTAATGGGAAGGTAGAAAAAAATATTTATTTTACCTCCCCTCTGCTCTTCCCTGGCGTTCGAAAGAACGGTAGTTTTCTTCTGTCCATGTGTTTTTCTGTCAGATAAGGCGACTCCCTAACTGACACCTGCAAATAAAATGCGCAATATAGAGAATAATCAAACAACACAATAAAAATAAACTTGCACAATAGTTTGTCCCAGTTCCTCAAAAGCGTCTTACAAGTGGTTGTAAATGACGTATTATAAAAGCAACTCAACTCCAGTTCGTAACATGACTACTGTAAAATATGGACATGAGTTCTTTACCCATAAATTAACAATGGAGTAGATGCAACGACTGAAGAACTGTGCAAACATTCTATGACTTGAATGTTCTGCGTTTAATGTCGTGACATTTATTATAATGAATGTTCTTTAAATAAGTTTCATGCTCTACACAAACAAGAACGATTTTTGAATGGTGTTTAGCGCCTGTTTTTACTACTGAGGCACCACAGATGGTGGACGCTGATGATACATGAAATGATATATTGGGAAAGGATTTTTTTTTTTTGAAGATAGGAAAAGTTCCAGGCCTAAGTTTAGAGTATCTCCAAGGCATTTGCTATTTATGAGAACTGAGGAAAACCTGGAAAATACCTGTCAGGAGGACGGTCCTGGCAGGATTCGAACCCCAGACCTCCCGCTCACGAGTCCGCGTGGCGTTTGAAAAAAGGTTCTGACACTTATTTAATATTTGATTATGTAGTGTGGAAAATTCCATCGATATGAAATTTCATTTTCCTGGGACGGTCAAGGATGTCGTTAAAGAATTTCGCTACGGCTTTTTATGTTGGGTTAATAAAATGTATAGCAGAATCACTGCAACAACGACGACTACGACGATGATACTAATAATATCGATAACGATGATGATTACAACAGTGCAGCGATATACTTAAGATATGGTGCGCATCAGTTCAGATTTCAGTATATCGATAGGTAAAGGTGCTTAAATAAACAACTGAAGTCAGCAGCGATTGACCACTTGGTTAGAAATATTCTTGCGGTGGTTTTGGCTTGGTCTGCAGGTTTATTAAAATATTTATTCCAAGTTCAGATGCTATATACGTCGTCTTGCTCCTTCGTAGTTTTGTTTCATCAGTTATATGTGATCAAACACAGTCTTCTGTGAATTCTTCAAAAAAACTCAGAAATAACAGCCAGGGACTATTATGGGTGCCTTATAAACACATTTCACCAACTTTATAATTCGCAATAATAGAAAATTACATCGTTGATTGTTTCACACAGGAAATGAAAAAGCGACGTCTGCTGAAGAATCGCTGAGCGATGTAATTGTATTCATTAAATCTCGTCACTTACATCATGAAAGCAGAGGCAAAGTACTTAATAGCCCAACAAGCAAGTGCAACAAGGAACAAACAGCTTATAAGAAGCAAATAAAAACTCTTTGTTTACGCGACGTTAAATATTCATAAAATTGTTTAAAAATGTTTTGGTTTTCTCCACTGAGTTTGACTGTAAATACCAGTCTTGTGACAGCCGTGGTTACCGCACTGTGCTAGGAGAAAATGGGTGCTCTGATATTGTCTCCCGCCAACTGCGAAGTTCGTGCAGTCATCCGAGGTTTGCACGCTCAAAAGCAAAGTCCAGCAGAGATCCATCGCCAATTGTGTCAAGTGTATGGACACGACATTAGTGCGACAGTATGGTAAGACGATGGTGCAGGCAGTTCACTGAAGGACGAACCAATATTCACGACGACGACCGTAGTGGCCAACCTTCCCTGGTGACGGCAGAAGTGTTGGAAAGTATGCGGCAAGCAATTCCCCAGATGTCTCGCTCCCTTGTGCACGAAATTGTCTCCCGGAAGCTTGACAAGAGAGATCTGAAATTGTGAAGCGCCGGTTCTGCTCAATTGCTTGCCGCACACTTTCCAACACTTCTGCCGTCACCAGGGATGGTCGGCCACTACGGTCGTCGGCCACTACGATTCGTGTTACAATAACATAGTGTAAATAAAATGAATGCTTTTCGGAGCTCAGTTAAATATAAGAAGGAACTAAGTTCTATTACATTTACACACTAACGCAATATTTGTATCCACTGCGCGGAACAACCGCCCCTTGTTCCATGTTGCGTGCAGGTGACTCGACGTAGATTTGCCTCCCTAACACAGGTAGCTTGATGCAATGTGACGACACTGCTCAACTTCGTTCGGTAGTGACATTTCTTCATTTTATTTGTTATTTCTAACGAACATTTTCTCTGATAGTCCGCATTCTTCCAATGTCTTTCTCATGCAACTCAGTAAGTAGTGGTATCGAAATAAAGGAAAATAAAGTGTATGTAAAATGGAAAGTGATATGAACTAAATAGTAAACCACATATCCGAGAATCGCAATGCTCCCAAACAACCCATTTCCTAGTAATAGGAAGTCAAGTTTTATACGGATCCATTCATATGATGCACTATATACTGGCGCCTGCGCATAACATAGTATTTACATCCATTATTTTCGGTACCTCTATCTCATCTACACTGTGATTATCAAAGGGTATATTCTCTTGAAAATAACCAAAAAAAAAAAAAATATGAACTTTTGAATATTTATGTGATCTATTGATGTTATCATTAACACATAGATGTAAGTTTGACATATTTCAAGACAACTACGGGACTGCGACAATCCTAGTTTATTTTCCCAGTACATGCATAGAGCCAAATAATTGCAATAAATAAATTAATTTCTGTTGTGGTTACGTCACATAGCCTGTGGCACGTGTAAGTTAATGTCATTATCAAAAAACAAGAATACTTCTACTGAGCTGAGGTTATTGCAGACCATACTTTGTTACTTTCAGTTAAATATTTTTACTCCCAATCCTTTTCATTTCATTTTGTCTTGAATATTGGTTAATACTATCGTCATAATAGTTTCTTCCTCTTACTCTCCTCTTTCTTCTCTCTGTCCTTTCTTCGCTTTCAACTTCATTGTCAACATGTAATTTGATATTATTTTCATTTCTTAATTGGCTACCAGGTAAAGTCTAAATCAACATGTTTTTTTCCCTGGAATCCTCATCAGTAACATCACAGCAATTATTGTTGCTTGTTTACAAACCTCTGTGATGCAATCAGTACACTCTCAGTGCTTCCTCCAGGCTGAATACCCTAAAATGGACAATAGGAGTTAGCCACTCCCTATGAGCTAACGTATTGTATATAGGAAAGTCTATTTTGTTATAAAATTATTTTGCAGCAGGTCAAAGTGTTGCTGAAGCAATGGCATACCTTAAAATATTGTGTTTTAAAAATGCTACGCAAGTTAGAAGAAAGTATACAGACATATTTACAAATTACGCATATATTTCATAACAATGTAATATCTTTCTGCAATTCTTTTCACATAGAAACATTAAAATCTTCCTCGAAGACACAACCAACATAACTGTATGCAGAAATAAATTTTCGGGAAACTTAGAACAGTCAACAATGGATTTCAATGCATAAATCATGCTCATCAACTATTGAAAAGATTCAGAACCGCCAACTTAAATTTGCATGCAAGAAGTGTATATACAGGACATCAGTCTAATTTGGTTTGAGGAAATGATTCTTCATAGGTTATTAATTGTACATATGCGCAGTCTCGAACTCATTAGGATATCTTATTATCATTCAATATAATAAATATTACTTTTTATCACAATTCACTAGTCGCATATTGATAGTTAACTTTACTACATTAATAGTAAAATATTTGTGTAGGCTTGTTTTGGGATCTTTGGCATACAACATAGAATAATCTAACCGTGTTTTATAGTTTATCCTATAAATGCAATGTGTTATACAGTTTTATAAATATTGTGGTATTTTTTTTAAATCAGCTACCAGTATGTTAGGAAATGAAATTTAATGTAAAATTATTGACCTGTGGTGACTAGAATTGACTTCATGGGGCTCAGTTCAACTAGATAATGGAGATTCTTTCTCAAAACCAGCAATTTTTTTCTTCCATTAATGTAAATGTAATTTAAATTTTTTATTTAGACGGTGATATGGTTCGTAGTAAAAGATTATAGTTCCATGTGGTATTTGCTGTTACATAATTTGGGTTAATATGCTCTAAAATGCTGAGTTCATGAAAATAAGTAGTAGTGCCACGTTGCTGACTGGTTCAGCAACACGATTGTTAACTTCATATACCGACAACAGTTGTTGCAAGCGAGCTCTTACTTCATATACCTTTCCTTTCTAACCAAACATATTTAGTGTCTTCCGCAGACAGAGTATTGTCGTTCTGGATTGTCTGCTCCTCTCCAGGTCTGAGAGAACCAAGTTATCCATTGGTGTGACTGCAAGTAATTTTAATTTCCATAAACTTGTTTTGCTATCATTTACTTCTTGTACATACAAAACGATGAACATATAATTATACAAATTATTATTTAAAATTGATTATACAAATTATTAATTTTGGAAATTTTACATATATCAAGCATTTCTCAAGCCTAATGCACAGAATAGGTTTAACTTTTTTGTAGAATTTTATACATATGATTTGTCTTCTGCCATTGAACAATTAATCGTTTGCTACGTATACAACTTTTTTTTTTTTTTTTTTTTTTTTTTACAAAAATGGCTGTTTTCACGCACAAAAATTAATTTTAAAAATATGTCCTTTTGGTAAACGTTACACACTGGCCATCGCTGCTCCTCTAGGTTTAATCCTCGAAAGGTATGGAGACGTGGGTGTTCCTGGGACGACAGATTGAATGTCGAAATCGCCAATGTGGAGAAGCAGCCCTGCCGATGTATATAGGGCTGGCTTCTTGTCTACAGTACCGAGGTCAGCGATTTTATACTTTTGAAGGTTGCGAGTTTGACGCTGTCTTGTCCTCCTCAAGGAAGGAGATTTCGGTGGAGATCAGGTTGATGTTTGTTGTGACATAGTTTTGGTGGTCAAAAGCGAAATGACATGATCACAGGATCTGCTTGGCACGCCATGTTTTTATATGGGTGTAAATTTCACGGTGTGCCTCTGGTAACCATTTCGCACTCCTTTCCTTGGTACACGATATAAAAGCAAAAGAGTTGAGTTGTGGTTAGAAATATTTCTTTCCCGTTCTCGAGGTGGACAATCTGGGTCCGTTCCTGTGGAGGTGGTCCGGAAACCTTGAACGATGTACGGCACGTTTGACTGTAGTGTAAACACGGTAACAAAATGAGAATTACGCATCACTTCAGCTAGTTGGCCTAGAGCGTCGTCATTTATATTGTCTGCTCCTATGGTTTCTCAGTATTAATGTATATTGGGGTGGTTCGTGAATGTGAGTGATGGAGGGGGAAATCTTGTTCGAACCTTATCGTGGCGCCGCAAACTTGTCGGAACCTGTACGTGATGCAAACCTGACTGGACGTGTAGAGTTAGCGTTTCATTTCTTTAATGAATTATTACTCTAGGAAATTGTCCAACTGCAGAAACACTCTAAAGGTGGCACAACGAATGTACGTGGTGTTTTGAGTGTAATTCATTTTTTCAAATGGCTGTCCAGAAATTTGGATGTGAGGCAAATACTTGCGATAGGCCATTATTTGATTTTATACTTCTGTCTCTTTCTTCTTGTGATAGATGATGTCGGTGACCATTCACTGTAAACTTTCTATGTGCTCCATTGCTCCATGTTCAGAGATATCCAGCATCCGTCCATTTTAATGATAATATTTAGTGAACAAATTGCATGTTTAAAAAGTATGGACAGTCGTCTGCCTAACTCCACTCTTTGAAGAGTTATCTGTGAACTGTGGGCATTGCCTCAACAATCTTCTGTCGCTCTGTCGAACCCAAGACCACCGCATTGCGTCGTCCCCCTATGGTCAACACAAGCTTGTGTGGCGGCTTAAGGGAAAACCTCACGTACGCAAACTTGGTGTGGTTGCTGTTCAAGATAGAAGTCCGGGCTGCGCCGCTTGATCGGGGTGCGTAGTTCTGTGATGTGTCGTCCTGGTACCGAACTGTGTTGTCCATCCTCAAAGACACTGTAAACAAAAACGAACGATTTGTAGCACACTATTTCTTTGTCAAGTAGGTACACACACGCATATGATCATGGCGACTTACTTGTTCACTTCTCTGAGAGTAACTGGCAGAGCGGGGTATAGAGAAGTGTAATTTCTATGCTGCCACATGTGCCTTCTAAAAAGTGAAAATACCTGAATTAGCATCATAAATGTAACAGCGCTTTCAATGAGAAAGTAAATGCTCAATTCATATCGATGCTAACCTTCAATGATTTGCAACTGCGATGTGTAGTTTGTGAGCATTTGCCAAGACATATATCTTTGTATGTTTTAATGACGTCATCATGCTGATTAAAATCACTTATGCTGAATTTTGAAAAGAATTTCTCCTTGCACAAGTTACGGCAGCGGTGAGAGAGGTAAGCAATGACATAATGGCCATAGGTGGCGCTGGTCTCGCCTTGCAACCTTGTAGTGCTGTGAGTCCATTGTGTACCATACATAACATATAACATATGGGCCGAAAGAGGCTCAATACCGTAGCTATCAAAATATTCTCCCCGTCCGTTCTTTGCAACAAAGATGCAGACCCAATGTTTGTCTGGTTTAGTGCTAGGATCGATGTTGACGACAACTGCTATGGGAAGCTGTCTATTATGAAGTTTACCGAAGACAATTGATCACAAGCGTAAAGTGTGATTGAGTAGAGGCACTCAGGCATAAATCGCTGTATTTCCATTGTATTCATGATACCAAAATAGCCCTGTTAGCGTCAATTTCTATAGTGCTAGAATCAACACTAGCAAATTAATAGGTTCCGGAGTTGTCCTGAAATATAAGACCCGTTGGCACTCGTGTCGGCTGATAGATCAAACACCATAATGATATAGCCGTGAGAATATTGATGTCTGGAAATTGAATGCTATTCGTCCTTAAAGTGAATGCCGAGGCCATCTTGAAGAATTTGAAAACATTGGAGAAAATGTCCGTCTTCAAAGTCCGGCTGTAGGGGTTGTGAGAGAAAAGGCTGACCGTTCAAATACATTTGAAAGGAAGTTATTTCAAAGTGTTTAAATTGTACGGTTTTTGGTAATGTTACCGTTGTATCCTGGTCGGCGGCCATGGCCACAACTAAACTTCTGAGAATTTGACATATGAAAACGTCGCTGAAAGTCTTGCTACTGACTCCCTTTGGAATGTTGAGAGTGATAAATCCGACATCTTTGAGATGGTACTTTGCATTACACTTTGCTAACACTGCCTGATGAGCAAGCTTGATGGTTGGCGACGGTCTCACAGCTTTCAAAATCAGTCTAGCAGATTGAATATCCGAGTAACCTTAAAATCCTTTATGTCCGAAAAGTATGAAAATTGTGAGAAGAAGATAAGAATTTAATTGACGCTCACGTTGTTCAAGGGCAGATTTTTCTGAATAAAGAGTGCATTAGAAAGATTTCCAATCAGCTGTAAAACTTTGCTTCCTTTGGCGTAGCTGCCACGCCATTTAATTCCTTGATTGACCGAATACGCGTCCATCATTCCTCGCTTATCCTTTTTTCAGAGCGAGGACTCTAATCTGGTGTTCATGACATCTTTCGAATAATTGAGCAGTGTTTCAAGGTATGTTCTATAGGGGTAGCCAATAGAAGCATGGAAACAGCGACATTGTTGAGTGATACAAGCTAATGAAACAAAGAGTTTAGAGTATACTTTGGGGAAGGTAACCTGATCGTCATCTTTCGAGTCATCATGCCTGTTTTAGACGAAATGTTAGAACTATAGTGGAGGAAAGTTGGTCTACAAAATGCAAGAAATCGCAGTAACCGTTTCTTAAATCTATCTTTACAATTTTAAAATCCCGTTGCATCCAAGGTACCCGGTTAAGGGGAGAGAAGGAATTTTCAACCTTTGTTGCCCAGTTTTTCATACTCTACAGAGACGCTTTCAATGACTTGCACAAACGTGTTGCCCACCACTTGTGGTACTATCACATTGCAGTAAATAAACATCTCGTAAGGGAAGCCCACGTATGGGTCCACAGGATGTTTACCAATTTCCTGATCCACAACGTTGGTATAGGGTTCGAATTCCATCATTTTGGCCAGAGATGGCGACAAAACCCAAACATGTACGAGATTCGTCGTCGTTTTCTGTTTAGGAGCGTTTCTAGTGCCAAACTTGGGCTTTGTCATCTTTTCCTGTTTTGGGGAATTTCTAGGCTTAGACTGTTGCGTTTGGCTCGTAATTTCCTGCATTTTAATTTCTATTTCCGCTAAGTTTCTCCTGTTTATAGAGGGCGAAACATTTTCTATATAACCTACAAATTCTCTGTCGGAAATATGGGTGGGTTGTGTGGCTTTGGCGTTAATGCTGGCAGTATTTTTGTTCTCGTTATAAAGAAAAAAAGTCTTCGACTTGCAAATGTTCGCGTATGATAGAGTAGACGGAGTGTAGCAAATATTTAGAATTGAATACGATACCATGTGGCGATTGTATGTTAAATTTGTAATGTGTCACTGGAGGAGACATATTATACATGGCTCCACTGATTTGATCATCGTGTTTCGTAACGTTATAGAATTTCACAGGGTAACCTTTTGTTTGCAGTGCTACTTCCCGTTCTACTTGCAACACTATTCTCTCGGGTAAGATGTTTGAAAATCTGGATGTTGTATTGTCAGTTAAATGATCCATGGATGCATTACTCACGAGTGTGAGGGAAAATGGTTTTGTTTTATTTACACCAAATCTATAGTTGAAGCCAGGACCAATGGAATAAACTAGTTTGGATAACCTTTCCACTTAACAAAAAATTGCTTATTGCGACCACGATCACTAATGTCGAATAGTTTGTTTATTTTGAAAGATTTCGAAAAGGCAAACTTTTGTATCTCCACGAAGTAAAAGATACTGTCTCTGCCTTCACCGTCCAAGTTCTTTAATTTGCATACAACAAGGCACCGTGTATCACTTTGTCAGTTGAAAAAAAAAAATCTCTTCGGTTTTGCTCTTAACCCTTAGCAAACTTCATTTTCTCTTCAGATACGCACACGTGATCTTCAATATTGCATTTAAGTTAGCGTGCTTTGTCCAATTCTGACTATAAAGATTTTCCTACACCTACAAAATAAATGTTGCCGTCATTGATATCCTTTGGAGCCATCTTTGTGAACCTGTGAAAGGAACTATTGTAGGACTGAAAAGGTGCAGGAAGAACTTATACGTGTCTCTAGGTGTTTTTATGCGTGAAACCTTTCCACATTTACGTTTTTAAGGTCCTGTTGATACGTTCTACAACGCTGGATTGGTCATTTTTGTAGTATACTATTTTACACCATGTTTGACTAAAAAGGATTTAAAGGTTTTGTTGGTGAAATTGGTTCCTTTATCGGTTTGCAACACTTTGGGAACGCGATGAGAAAATACAGTTTTAAACGGTTGGGTAAATTCCGTGCTTACTTTTAATTTTAACAATATTGCCCAAGCATATTTCGGAAAAAAAATGTCATTCACCGTTAAGATGTAAACGTAAGGCTTGTTGTGTTCTTTAACGTTGTTCATCACATTTAGATCGACTTCCTATAGGTCGTCCATGTTGTCACGTGATAACTTATGGTGGGTAATCGCTTTCTAATGCGTTTGTGAAATGTATAACTGTCCCGGGTTCTAAGAAAGAACTCGACCTTAGATTTTTGTATCCCCGTGGCCTTGCGAAGATTGTCTGTTGTACCAGAGCCCGCGTAGTGCTCCGACTAAAATGCATTTTTCAACGGATTCCATTCCTTTATGGTTTAATTATGCAGCTGTTCCTACAATTGTCTGCGAAGGTTATAACCAGAATTGGATATTTTACCGCCAATCGGCTTTTATTTACTTTCTTATTTGATGGCTTCGATTCCTCTTCCTTTGCCTCAAGGTTGTGGTACATACCATCATTAGCGTCATCATATTTCCATTCAATGTATGGTTCTGTCACTAGTGACTTAAGATCGAAATAGTTTCCCAATTTATATTTTATCATCCGCCAATTTTGGGAGCTGCCAAATGCATGCGCTCCACTTTATTAATTTTTCTGATTAACTGAATAATTTAACTGTCTACGAAATGAAGCTTTTCGACAGCTTTTGTCAGTGAAGCTACTACAATTTTCTTACCGTGCTTCGTTTAAGTCAATGTTTGCATTACCCAGTGAAGTCAATATCGGAAATAGAAATGCAGGTAAAAAGACGTCTTTCTGTACAAGGAGCCCTTTCTGTTTCTTTAAAGAAAGTAATTTGTTGATTAACTTTCTTCAGCAAGTTGTGTTTCTTTAAGCGCTTCAAGCATTTTATAGGCAAAATGCACGCGTTGAGTACACACTCGGAAATGGTCTTTATTAGCTCTGAGTTGGCGCTTTACAACAGTTTTTCTTGCAAAGCGGACTTTGCTTTAGCTAGCACAGGCAAGTTTGCGTGCTGCCTTGCTATCAATGGACTACTCATTTTGGCAATGCTCATGCTGCTTGTGTCTGAACAAAAATGACGGAAATGTGCTCTTTGCTCGTTTATTCAAACTCTCAGATAAAAAAAAATGCATATTGTGAACTAGAGGAGCAAACCTTCAGAATATGATCAACAAAAAATGATACCTGCACTAATTGGGTATAAAGTAAAATATTTCTCCCGTGAGCACGCCGGTTCGATACCTATATCGATTAGGGGTGTACTGCGTGCAACCCATTTTTACATAACCGTGGGTTTTTTGTAGGCTTCTCAAACGCCTCTAACAGAAACCTATAGTTTTTTGATTCGAGCAGTAGGCACAACCTATCAATTTGCATTTTATCTCTGTTCCTTTCAATACGACACTGTAATTTGCGTTTAGAGATATAGTTCGAAAATTCTTTCTTTGTACAAACACATTTTGTAGTATGTAAATAATACAGAAACGTTTGTAATGAGAACCTGTTTTAAAAAAAATGACAAGTTTTGTCCGTCTGCTTCATCTAAAATAACCAAATTCCCTTCGTTAACCGCCTCTAAATCTGGTATGCCTGCATGGCATACATATATGGTTTAGGAGAATATTCCGGTGGATGACACCATAACAATTTTCTCAAGGGATTGTCAAAAACATTTCCTGCATTATTAATTAAACTTTTCACAAATGTTGATTTACCACAGCGCGAAGGACCTGCAATTACTATGTTAGACGGGAAATTAAACTTCTTTAAGTGTTGATTTGTAGACATTGTGAGCGACTGAATAAGTGATATCTAAACTCGTCTTCTTTTATACCCGCATGGGCACGAGTTTTGACACTACGCGTTTGTTGACCACCATTCTATAGGTTATCACCGAGGGTTCAGTAACCACTGTACCCAAGAATTTTCTGGAAATCTGTGTGCCTTTCAGTGCCACCGACATTGTATTAGCTCTCAAAACGGTGTCCCTAATGGCGCTAGAATTTGCGTTTCTCATATTTCCAGAATTGAGGGTGATGCCTCTAATTTTGCACACAGATTGCATCTTCTCCTTGCACCTAATTTCTACGGTGGCCGGTAGATGCAAATCTGGAAATATAAGTATCCTTGTCGTACTTCTCTATCCCTTTGTCATACAATCCAAAAACGGCCCCTTGGACGGCATTCATTCCCCGGTCTGTGGCATAACAGAATCTGTGTCGAAATAACATACGCGTACACCAAATATCCTAAGATAGGAATACAGTTCAATTTAAACATGGGTCGTTGTACATGTGCTATGACGGTATTAGAGTGGAATTTAATTTTGCATTCTGTTCAAATACCTCCATACCACGTACATCACCTCCTCTCTAGCAGGCAGGCAAGACAGCATATCCACACCTGGATCATTAAGAAAATCCATGAGTTCCACAAGCTTACAAGTTGACATGTAGTCTCGTTGGACATATTTCCCCCAAAAGGAGTTTCACACGAGTTTTGCTAACTCTCATCTACCGGAATTGCTTTCAATTGCGTCTTTATCCAGTGCAACGCCTTCCTTTTCCAAAAATCGCAATACATAATTTTCTTGGCAGGAGTGTGGCAGTGTTTGGGCTAACTGAGGCATCGTATTAAATTTTCACAAAGTAGTTAAAGTGGTCTTGAAAAAGTACCTTTTTGCCAGTGGAAGGATCATAGCGTATCATGTCATATACCCATACTTCATACACATGACTTACCCTATAACCTTCCTCTAGTGCTACTTTAACCTCGTCCACAACCCAGGTGCCTACCATCATCTTTCATCCTCTGTATGTGCGCACTATGTCTGACTCTCCATCTCTGTGCATGCGCAACACAGTGGAAACATAACTTTTTCGTTGATGCGCGTTGGCAGGACGGGCTGGTACAGTGTTTCCGGTGGAAGAATTTTGAATTTCACAACACCTCTAAATCTTCAAAATTTGGAAAATTATTCATTTGGATTTTAGGATGTCCCACGCGGTAAGATTTGGCCTTGTTGACGAACGGGTACAAACTACACACGTCCTATTTAAACATTTCTATGTTTCTAGTAGCCTCGCAGTAGGTTTTCATACAATTTTTACCCTAGCCAAATAAAACATCTCGAAGTTTGAGAGGTTCGGGGTAAGAAAAAATGTTGACAAATTCTGCCAGAGCCTCGTCAGCCTAAATCATTGCATTAAATTCACACTCCCACATCTCAGTCACGTGGTCGTCATCATCTCCTTCGTGACCTTTACAGTATCCTCATATCTGGAACCCATGACCTTATTACCCGTGTTGTATAACCTTGAATTTCTATTCGGGTAACATCGTATGCAGCTGTGGTATAAACATCCGTTAAAGAAAAAAAAATACATTTGTCTTCTTTGTACCCGTCCACTTTATGGCCTAAAACTTTAATTTCTCGACACGGATAAGCATGCTATATGATGCCAGATTACTGCTGCTCCAACCAAGACAGCCAGACGGTGCACGCTATCCGGGATTGCTTGTCAGCTAAGCGATGACCACCTCCTGGAATTAACAGAATTTTATTTCAGGGTATTAATCGCTTCCTGTACTCGTTCATGCATGCCTGTGCAATGGTGACGCATTGTCTAAATGGGTCAATACCGTTCTCGTCAATGAATTGTTTGCTAAATTTGGAAACCCGCTCAAGGGAAGCGTGTCAATTTTACATTAAGCTATCACTTCTTTTCTCATATTGAAGACATAATTTGGGGACACAATTTCATGCAACTGTTCGAAAGTCTTGTGGGCATCTACGCTCATGCCATCTGGACAGTAATATTTCTGACCACTACAGGACCAACATACTTTTCGCTTTCCTTGGTATTAAACAGATAAGGAAAATAACGTTGCATCCCGGGAGTTAAAAGATCTTTGAAAAGCTTGACATTGGCATAGGTATAAAGTTCAATGAGTCTAGAAATATCATGCTATCATACTTCATTCTGTGCATTTTACTCCCATTCGTGATGAGCTCCGGTGTCCAATGTGGTTGGATACTTGCCATACTTGCCTTCTAAACCCAAGATCGTGGGTTCGAACCCGGCCAGGATCGATGGATTTTTCACGGCGTAAAAATCTTAAGTATTGCTTCCTTCGGAAAAGAAGTAAAGCCGTGGGTCTCGTTTCGTACATTTGCGGCACAATAAAGAACCCCAAGCCTGAAAAAAGAGGCCTCTGAGCAAAAATTTTCGGCCGTTTCACGCCCTAATTTGAATGGGACGCTGATGACCTGAGACGTTAAAGAGCGTCCAATCAAACCAATCAATCCAATTTAGACTTCTCATCATGTGCTTTAACAAGAATTAACGTCTTATTGATCATAAGTTATGCGCTATGACGACAATGTCACGGGATTCGAACACGAGTAGTGTGATGCGATCAAACCGTTGTTTCACAGGATCCTTGTCAAACACCAATTCCTTAAAATTACACTGCCTGCAATGTCATCTTGTGAGGCTCGTTAATGTACAAGCTGCAGACTCGATACAGCTCACACAAGTATGGCACATGCTCATACACGTCTGCTTTAGTGGTATAAGGAGTGTTCTGTGTACACCTGAAATCTATGAGCATGAATATAAAATTCTTTCTCAAATTTGGAGAATTTTACGGCCGAATGTAGCACTCGTGTTTAGCATCCATATGAATCTTATAAGTACTGCAAAAAAAAAAATCCCCGCGCCGGTGAGCAGTTTTTCTAAGCCTCGTATTCACAAATTTGTTGCACAAAGGGAAAACTGTTGTAAGACAGGGTTTCAGGGTAAAACTTTCCCTAATCAAATGATTATTAAAGCAGGCCTGCCCATTGAATTTGCAACGACATGCATCGCATCTCACATACCCATCAAATGAGGGTGGGTACTGCTGGTGTCACTTGGCGTAGTTTAGTTCACCGGTGAGTTTCTTTTTATGTAATCAGGGAAAATTGCAATGTCGGCAATAGCAGTTACACTTGAAGACCCGGTGTAGGTTCACAATAGTATTAAGGGGGTTGTCCTGCAATTTTAAACCAATAAGTTTATTGCTATTATTTTTGGGTTTATATAGCATATTTATCCGCTGTGGTCGCCAAAACAGTGAATAAATATTCCTTCAGTACCATCTCAAATTATCTCACGTCGTCGAGAGTAAACGGGCCAACGGATTTACCTGTTTTATCGCACAGTTCTATAGACGTATGTGTTTTCTGTATTTGAGTTTGTGCGATACACTTATAACTTGCTTCCCGGTCAATTTTGGCCTCAGCACACTGCGATGGTTCTAAGTAAACAAAGGTTACCATTATCCTTGATTCTAAGGATTCCTCTGTTTTACTACAGTTATTTCAACGCTAGCAGAAGCGCCATACGTCTTTGGTCCAAATACAGGAAATTTTGAGAAGCCCTCCCAACAGAAATTCCTTATTACTTTGCATTACTTTTTCCAGGGATTTTAATATGGCCTCGGGATTCACTTGGCCGAACATACGCACACTCGTATTAAATGATCTAGCAGGATGTTTGGTGTCATGTGACTCTCGATACCTATAAAACCAGACTACTTGTTTAAAATCCTTTTGACAAATGCTAAATATTCATTAAGTTTTTTAGAATCCCATTGAGTTGGGTCTGCATCTTTGGGCAGCTGGCATCACAGTGAAGTCAGTTTCGGAATATCCAGATTAAATTTTTTTTTGCCGTCCTCTCAATATGATTAGAAATTTTGAAACTAGATACCAAGGCTAGGTCTACATTTACCTGAGGCTCGTCTCCAGTCATAACAGAAAACATTTTGCTGCTGTTGGTTGTTCTGTTAGAACGAATGTTGTTTGAAGACATGTTGGTCAGGGTAGAAGTCATGCAGATGCTGCTAACTAAAAAGAAGTATAGTAGATCATTGCACTTCAATGCCACGATATGCATTACCCAGTCATTGCGTCCACTTTTATAGCGGAGCCCCCCCCTCCCATTTTCAGTGACATCATGGGTCTGGTTTTCCATATTGGGTACGTTTTAGCCCCGCCCCCTTAGTTTTTAATAATGAGGTTGCATTTTCTACTGGTCATTCATAACACCCTTACTCCGCATTTGGTTTTCAGTCAATGAGATTAGTTTCCCGTATGCCCTTGCGTGAGATAGTGAAAGCGAGGTACAACTTAAAATGAATTTGAAGTCTCAAGATAAAAACATACACATGTTTTTTACGGGGAAAAACTTTAAGAGAAGAGTTCGTAAAACTTCAAAATATTTTAATATACTTTTTTAGGGGATAGAAATTATTAGCGGGTTACCCAAGTTGGAAAACAATAAGAGATAGGGTGGAAATCTTTCATACAGATGGCACCTAAATTGTTTGAGATGTAAATCATGCGACAGTCAACTTTCACCACACTCAGTAGATTGCTAGGAAGTCGTTTACGGTGAAAAAATTAAGATAGGAATTTGTGTAACGTCTATTTACTTTTAACAATATTTTGCCGCGAAGAGAAAAAAAAACATTAGCTGATAAAAAATACCAGACCCAAGGGAAGCAATAACAGTTAGAGTGGAATGTTTTTAGATACGTGGTGTCTAAACTGGTGAGGTGTACATCATGTAACAATCAACTCTCACCACGCTCAATAGGTCCCTGGAAACTCTTTTTCGGTGAAACCCTTTTGTAACATGAAAATGATTTTAACATACGAAATTGGAAACGTATTAACAACCTCTCCGCCAAGTGAGAATCCATTAAAAGGTAAACATACTAGAGGGGGAAAGCTTTCACGACCCTCCGCACCCGGTAGAAAAGCCTGTCGTGGTCATTGTGAACTTACACCGCCCAGAAGGCCAGTGAAAGGCACAGGGGGAAGCAAATACGGTCTAGTAAATGATATTTTATATTTTTATGTCTAATTTCCTAAAAATATTACAAATTAATTGCATCGTAAAATGTACCGAGTACCTACCCTTCAGGCTAATTTTTTTCGTACATCACAACAAAATTAAATAGATTTTGCAGTTTATCTCTGTTTTTATATTTAACAACTTTTTGCAACTTATTAACACTGTTACATTTGTTCGCATTTTACCAATGTTTTCGCATTGTAACATTATTTTCGCGTTTAAATAATGTTTTTCGATTTATATGAATGTTTGTTTTACATTGTAACAATGTTTTTAGCATTTTTCACATTAAAAAAACTTTTTCGCAACTTAACAAAGTTTTTGGTATATTAACAATTGTTACAGTTTAACAATAATGTTTTATTTAACTATGTATTTCTCAAATTAACAATGTAATTTGCATTTTGTCAACGCTTTTCGCATTTAACAAATTTTTCATATTAAAAGTCGAACGCGCAGAACATAACTGAAATATATTTTTACTATATGCTTCACATCCACCAAAATAGTGCACAAAGCCAAATCCTCTGAAGGTGGACAAATTTTCGCCAGCAAGGGAAAAAACTTTTAAAAGTGGAATTACAATACTTCGCCAGGGCAAAAAAAAAAACCCCCAACTTTTAAGAGAATAAGAAGGAACATTCATTAAGAAGAAACCTCTTACTATCCTCCTTGACTAGGTAAAACCTGACCGACCTTCGAGCTATGCCGTTAACTACGGACTGTAGACATGAGCGAAACAATTCTCAGCACGAATCAGTAGTCTTTTTTCACGGCTTATTTCCTAAAAGTATTAAAAATTAACGCACTTTACAATTGTGTCGTAACAAAAATTATTTTATGCCCCTACTTAGCCCCCCCAAAAATTCGGAAAATGTTTATTTTTACAAAGTTAAACATTTTCCTGTCTCATTTTATGTTAAAATCGAGAGCAATGAGAAAATATTGCGATATAATATTTTTGTTACATAACTTACAATTTTTCGCAGTATAACTTACTTTCTTGCAGTATAATTTATTTTTATAAAGTTAAGTAATATATTCGATACGATTTCGTGAAACAGATTTTATTTATCTATAAACATGATATTGGACGGTATTTAGTAATTTACCTTCTATCTCTACCTTCGTGATGTGCCTTATTTCCAGCAGTAACTTCTCAACGAGCATGTCCGGACAGATTTGAGACACCAAGGTGCCAGATGACGTCAGGTGCAGATTCCGACTAGTTTGCGAGCCCCCTGCGATAGATCGCCTGAGCCCTGATGACGTCACATGCAGTTTTCTACAGATATGTGAGCCTCCATAATCACTTCACGACAAAACAGCTTTACCCTAATGGCGTAATGTGCATGTCCACACAAGTTCCCAACACCATGGCTCCAGGCTACGTCACGTAAAGTTCCGGCAGGTTTTCGGTGCTAGATGCAGATTTGAACAAGATTCCCCCCTCCATCGCACATTGACGCACCGACTCAATGTACATCAGTACTGAGAAACCAATGGAGCAGACAACATGTTCCAAGAGGCACTACGCCAGCTAGCTGAAGTGAGGCATAACTCTGATTTTGTTATCATGTCTACACTCAGCCGAACGTGTTGTACGTCGTTCAAGGCTTCCAGACCACGTCCACAGGAACGGACCCAGAAAGCTTGTCCGCCTCGAGAACGGGAAAGAAGTTTTTCTACCCACAAGATTCAACGGCCTTTCTGCAGAGCTCTACAACCAACTCAGCTCTTTTGCCTTTTATATTGTGTACTAAGAAGAGGAGGTTACCCGAAACGGTTACCGGAGGTACATCGTGAAATTTACACCCACGTAAAAACATGGCGTGCCAAGCAGACCTAGTGGCCTTCTCATTTCGCTTTTGACAATCAAAACTACGTCACAACTAACAGCAACCTGATCTTACCAAAATCTCCTTCCTTGACGAGGACAAGACAATGAGAGTCAAACTCGCAACCTTCCAAAGTGCTCCACTACGAGTTCGCTGAATTTGGTACTGTAGACAAGAAGCCAGCCCTATATCGCATCGGCTGCTTTTCCACATCGGCGATTTCGCCGTTCAATCTGTCTACCCAGGAACACCCACGTCTCCATACCTTTCGAGGATTAAACCTAAGAGCAGCAGCGATGACAATGGTGTAACATATACAAAAAAGACATATTTTCAAAATAATTTTTCTGCGGGAAAACCGCCGTTTTTGTAAAAAAATATTGTATATGTGGCAAACGTTTCATTTCCAAAATTAATAATTTGTATAATCAATTTTGTAAGTAAAAATTTGTATAATTATATGTTCATCGATTTGTATCCGGCATTTAATATTTTTATATATATTATAATATTGGCAATTTGTATAATAAACAAAAACGTCCGATCATAACATATCGTTCTCTTGTGGCCCTTTACAACACTGAACCTGCCAGTTACGCACCGCAGGATATGCACCGCAGTAAGGTGGGCACCATACCCGGAGAGTGCGCTAAGTCGGGGCATATACTACTCATCGTCACTAACCGCCACGGGTGGCTGAGGTCCTTAAGGTGCGGACTCGTGAGCGGGAGGTCTGGGTTTCGAATCCCGCTAGGATCGTCCTCGTTGACTGAGGTTTTATCCAGGTTTACCTTAGTCCTCATAAATGGTAAATGCCGGGAAGGTACCCTGAACTTATGCCTGTATCATTTCCGTCTTTAAAAATAATTCCTTTACCAATATATCATTTCATCTCATGTATCATCAGTGGTGCCTCTGTAGCAAAAACGAACGTTAAATACCATTCATTCATTCATTCATTCATTCACTCACTCATTCACCGTCACTTGTCTTCTGCCTTTGAAGCTCACAAGCGAATCGAAATATAGTGATATTTGTGTTACTATTTAAACGTTTCTATATTTTTGCTTCTGTAGTTCTTGTTATTTTAACTATATTGTGTCAAGAGTTACTTTATTTTTCATCAGCGTGATGCATTTTTTCAGATGATGATGAAGATGCGATCCAATATTTAATATTTGTAGTGATCATAAAAGTGCTCTGACCAGTCTTCTGGCGATAAAAGGAAATTCAGATCGAGGAATTTTTAATTGAAAATGAAGAAATGAGCACCTCCAGCAATGCAAGGACAAGAAGCTGCAACATTATAAAATATCCGCCCGATGTTGTCAAAATAGTCAAGCAAATCGTAGCCGTATATGAGTGCTATATTGTATTTTTTGATGATGCTGTAAAGCAGATGTTGTCCTCATACAAATATAAGTATTGGGAAAATAAAAACATTATACTGTATATTCAAGAATTCATGAAACGACACATTCGAGCCTTAAAAGGAACTTTTATCTGAGAAAGTATATCCAGGAGAAAGAACAAATATTGAAAAATTATAGACACCTATGCTTGAGGAATATAATATTTACCTGCTCCATTCAATTTCAATTCCAAAAGAAAATTATACTCTTTGATATAAGATCTAGATTTCAGAGAAAATCTGCAGATAAGCTAACGCTACCAGAAATGTTTTTGAAACATTTGTTGCAAACTGCCAGAAACACTGTTCTATCGTAGAGTTCGCTACTTTGGAATGCTCCCCGCCTTCAAAAGTATATGTGGATGCAGAACGTACATGCAAAGCCAACTAAATGTGACATAAACGTGTTTTCTTTATTAGACGCTAAGATGTGCTATATCTACAATATGGAAATACATCGTGGAACTCAACCACCGAGAATTTTGAAAACTTAAATTTTAAGCCTGTTGATGTGGTCGAAAGGCTCTGTAATTCAATCTGGTTCAAATAGGAGTATCACAGAAGACAGCCGTAATAAAGAAAATGACTGAGCATAACGTTACAATGGTTGGAACTATCATGAAGAACCAAAATCATCTACCGCCAGAATTTATAAATTCAAGAAAATGGAATATCCATTCATGTTTATTCGATATAAAGAACGGCTTGAGCTGCTTCATATATACCGTAGAAAAGTACAATTGTTAGTGTGCATTTTGGTGGTATAATCGATCAGGAAACCGGGGAACATGAAAAGCTCGTAACCAAAACTTACTATAATGCTAGTAAATATTAAAGCTGTTGTACATTGTGTAAATTAACAATCTTCTTTGCACAAAGTTCGCCTCTGTCTATATTTGATTACTTACTGAATGTTTGGGCCATTAATAATTAATTTTACTTTTCAAAAACAATGTTTCCCTTTATCAGGAGGCAAAGAAATGGTACCAGTTCATTAAAAATTTACTTTTGAACTTGGAGCAAAATTATTGGAGGAAATAGCTCCTTCTAAGTCATTTCAAGGGATTAGAATTATAGACCTTAGAATTCTAGGCAAAGACAAAGAGTAACAATCCAGGATAAAATCCATGAATGGTAAGATATTCAAAATATAAAGTAGAAAAATGAGATATTTTGTGTTGACCATATTGCTTGTGATCAGTGTAGGCTCTAGAGGTCTTAAAAGCAATACTTTTGTCAAGTTAAGTTATGAAGAATGAATAGCCGATGCTTCTCTTTTATGTAAACATTAGTGTTACATTTAAAATAAACGCTTATGAAAATAAAATAATAAAATGAAAATCTAAAATATAGAACAAAAAGGAATTACGTAATATAAATAATAGGATATGAGCAATCCAACCCAATGAATAAGAATTACCCATCCATTACAGGGTTAAGGGGAATTTAGTGTACACATTGACCAAATAAACAAAAAAATTACCTTAAAAATTGGGCACATTAATAAGCAAGAAATAGTAACGATACTTTATGTAAATATTTTTAAATACACCAATATTATTTAAAAAAAAAGGCGAAGTGGTTGAATTGCCGTGATATAAGGGGTATTCTACCACCATGTAACAATAAGGACATGGTAGGACTGTAATATTTGTGCATTACAAAATATAAAATTCAATTAAAATTTCTCAGAAAGACATTACTCGTACTTTAAATCAATAAATTGCCAATTTTGCTTATATGCAATTAAAATAGTATTTTTTTCCCCTTTTAAAATGCATAAACATACGATTACCTCTTTCCCCCCCTCCTGTTTCATATTCAGTAGGGCTTGCATTAACGTATTTGAAATTCCCAATGCACATTGCATTTTATTGACGAATTGTCATCGGCATACCGCACATCTCCTTTTATCAGTTTATTCCCCAAAGAAATGTTCTTGTTGCTCATTTTCTTAATTTCTTTATGGTTCTGCTTTTTATTTTATTTTAATTAAAAGTTGTATCAACATTTATATTTGTCTTTCTTCTCTTCGTTTCTTGAAAATGTCTTTCATCAGGATTTCGGAATGTTGTTGTGCTTGCATTTCGCTCTACCTTTTGCCTTTTTATTGCGCATCAGAGAGATTCCCTGAATGCGGACTTTGTATTTTAATGTGAATGTTGACTACTTCAGCTTTTGATGTTCAGCTTCTGTATCTTAAACAAAGTTTGGTGAAATAGTCGGTAGCTGGTGAACTGGAATAGGAGAATCTTGTTCTTATGCACTTCAACATTTATTAAATTCATTTTCATCACGCACCATCATAAAGTCATTCCCAAACTTGCTGAGGTTCAGTGCGTCGATTTTAGGTGTACAGAACTCAATAATGCCTTTTTCCAAAATAGCTACTGAATTGTAAGCAAGATTAAATATTTCTATGGAGTAATTTTTACCGAATTTTCAATTTGCTGCTAAAGACTTTGTTCACTACAGTATCCAAGAGCAGAGACCTTGGAAGCAGAGTTGCTAAACTTGGTGTGGTTATAGAAATGCCAGAGATTATGCTCACTAGTCCGGCCATTACGTAATTCTTTATAGAGCAGTGCTGTCAATATGTACTTTGTACCTCTGCTTGTACAGTAATTTGATCAGCAAATTCTTTCACCTTTTCCAAATCAAACATAAGTGTTATTCTTCATGCTAGCGTCGCTTCAGCTCGAGGTGAGTCTTGGCCTGCCGCGGCGAACTCTGCTTCCTCTATATCCGTCTTGCGATTTCATTGATACAGGGATTTCATTGATGGGAGGTATGTAATCAACATTCCAGTCAAACAAGCGAACTTCATGATCGAAGAACGCCCTCTTTCCACCAGACAAATTCCCAATTATTTTCATGAGGCTGGGTGAACTCCGTTTCATTCCTCCCTAATTTAGAAAAAAAAAATTAAGTACGTACCGGGGATCAAACCCGGGCCTCCCGCCAGCAGTTAGAATGGTTAACCACTAGAGCAAGACGGTCTTACTTATCACGTTGCTTTTCAGCCCATCTCTCAGTCTTGAACTTTAAGGCCGTCATCTTAACACATTTTGCCTCTCTTTCTCTGTCGTATTTAAACGAAAATTACATATTTATTTTCATAGAAAGCACGCCGTAATCTGCTGCTAACGGTAGCGCCTTTACTACATTATGCATGAGTAGGTTTTGCGCCAATTTACACATAACCAACTCGTCTTTAAATATTGAACACTAACAGAATATTATCGGTAATTGTTTTTATTTTGTAGATTTATTAGTTATAATCATACCAGAAACTCTAAAATAACTGATTTTATTTTGTTGCAAACATTAAGATAAAGATGGAAATAGATGAATTATTTAACTATTGCAGACGAAGAGATATGTGCACTAACTTCCTAGATTTCAATGCACTACAACAAAGTAAAACACTAGCTATTTGATCAAATGCCCATTTTTGTATGTGTTAGAATAAATTTTACACAGATATAAAGCAGCGAACTTTTCGACATTTTCTTACCTAAAGGGACGCCAGGTGGTTCGTGAAATTGCAAAAATCTTGATCTAAGTTGCTGGAATACATAAAATAAGCAGAAAGTTTATTTAGGAATTCAGGTATACGAACTTGTGAAGGATGGTCGGTACACCGCCACATTCTTTCTACCGCCAGGGTGGCCGAGGTCGTTAAATCGCGGACTCGTGAGCGGGAGGTCTGGGGTTTCAATCCCGCCAGGACCGTCCACCCTAACTGAGGTTTTTTCCAGGTTTTCCTCAGTCCTCATAAATGGCAAATGCCGGGGAGGTACCCTAAACTTAGGCCTGGAACATTCCCTTCCTGAAAAAAATAAATCCTTTCCCAATATATAATTTCATCTCATGTGTCATCAGTGTCCACCGCTTGTGGTTCCTCCGTAGCAAACACGGGCGTTAAACACGACTCATTATGTGTGCATTCTTTCTGTTCAGCATCGCTAAAGTTGAGGTGGGCCTAGCTCATCATTCATACCAACTCTCTTTACACTAAAGGTTATTAAATCCCGGAAAAATATTTTTTGGAACCATTTTACCTGGTGATGGACAAAAATCGCGGTGTTCTGTGTATAAAAATTATTTAATCACTTTTAATATTCTGCCAATTGCCGAGAACAAATAATGGTTAAACAGCTTGCAGAAGCCCTAGGTGTCCCTTAAAATTACGCCGGCTACCCAGAGCGGCGTGTATAAATTATAATATTTAGTATTTCGCTCTATTTGCTAAACTCATTAGATAATAAATAATAAAGATTTTACTGGAATATAAAGTCCTACCCTCACCCCCTCCATATCTACAATTCTCTCCCTATGCCCATTTCATTTGTAAATTACTTTATACACTCCATTCTTTCAACATGTGTGTTCCAATTATTTCAGCACCATTGGAGGGGGGGGGTTTATAGATTTTGTACTTTATTCTGGCAGTATATTATCATTTTACGTTTGGTTTTGTCTGGTACAGTCACGGATAAATTGAGTTTTGACTTAGATCCTTATGCAGTAAACTACATGAACGCAGTCTTGATATATATCAGTCATTACTGATTGTTTATTAGGACACTGTGTAAGAATGCACAATAAATTAGAAAGATCTACAGAAAAATGCGTATCTATATGACATACAGGTGCGACATGGGTCAGTTAGCTATTCTATAATTGTACCACACTATGAAATAGGTGTGTCTGAATTTCTAATCATTATCGTATATTACAGCATTATTGTTGTATGGAAGTAAATTTCTGACATACTTCTTGAAATAATTGCTAGATTTCAGTTAAATGACTTATGTCGTTTTCCATAGAACAGAGAAAAGAAATGAAATTTTATATAAGGAAGTAGTAGACTTCTATTTGGTTTAATATTTAAAAATATATTATATTATTTCATAAATATACATTTTTCTGCCCTAATTATCTACTTTTACCTTTAAGGCAATGCTAACAAAAGTCCGTACAGCTATAGCGAAAGAGCGAATCGTACGGGTTATTTCACATTCATTTAATTGCCTAGGAGTAACCATTAACATGCAGTCCTTTATTTTTGTAAGTTAATATGAGACAAGGCGCTCTTTCTTAAAATAAATAAAACTTATAACTTCATTATGGAAATTCAAATATTACTTTTTGATTTACGTGTATACCGTTTAAAACAAAACCTACATCACATCTAATTTATAAAAAAATATAAATAATATAAAACTTCTACTTAGTAATCCACCAAAAAAAATAATAAATAAATAACTGCATCGATCACTGGTCCACTCGTCTTATGATAGTACAGACATGTCTTTTTCAGTCAGAACGCCTTGGAATATCATTCCAGAACCTTTTTCAGGACTGCAGTAGTAAACAATCAGTAGTAGTACTAGTAGTTAGTAGTACTAGTAGTAAGTTTATTTCAAAACAGAAGTTCTTCGTTAGTACTTGGCCTTTGATAAAGTTGATTATTCATATTGATGGTCGAAAGTTTGATTATGCGCTTTTCATGCATTCTCGTCGTGTTTACGATTTAAATTATTTTTAAGCAGCTAATATATCCGTAAGAAATATTATATCATATCTTCCTGTCAATTTACGAAGTTGAAAACACAGTCGACTTGATAATTCACAGAGTCATTGAAATCATTAAGAGAATTGCTGGAAAACCAACTCAGAATCGCTAGGGTAGAACTTGTTAACATCGCAAACTGCAATAAATGTTTTATATTGAAGCTCACCTTTACAAGAAATAATTAGAATTGGCTTTGCTTTTTGTTAAAAGGAAGAAACTTTTAATTAAATGGCTGGTACGAGTGTTGTCTCATTGATAATATATAAATGAGAACATGAGAAGCTTCTGCAAGTGCCCTGTCTTGAAAGTTTTCCTACAGATAGTGAAGGGCGTATATTTTGAAACGGAGTTAGATAGAAAAAATTCGAGATCACTGTCGGGACTACCGCCACCGCTGGCCGAGGTCGCCAAGGTACAGAATCGTGAGCGCGAGGTCTGGGGTTCGAATCCCGACAGGACCGTCCTGTCTGACTGAGGCTTTTTCAGGTTTTCCTCAGTCCTCATAAATGACAAATGCCGGGAAGGTATCCTAAACTTAGGCCTAGAACGCTTAAAAAATCCTTTCCTGTTTTATCATTTCATCTCAAGTATCATCAGTGTCCACCGCCTGTGGTGCCTCAGTAGTAAAAACGGACGTTATTAAAAAAAAAAAAAAAAAAAACGATCGGAACTGAGAACTACGGTGCCGACATTGTTTCATGTTAGCAACCATGCCCTACAGGCCATAGCGGCACATCTGCCCATCTAAGTATATTATGCCCTCTATACTTCTAATGTTATCTTCTACAAAGTGGCGACTGAAAACCTTCGAGTACATAAAACAAATAAAAAGAACGGATATGGGAAAATGACTGATTAAGAGTATTTTTCTTTTTCACGAAGCAGATCGATTAAGGGTTATGTAAGTAGAATGAAGTTAAAGTTTTCAATGCAACATTTTGTGTTAGGGTCTCAGTGAAAGAAAAATATCCTGTCTTAACTACCAAAAATATATTCATATTTTTAACTATTGTGGTTTCTTTAGAAATGATGAAAGGAAAAGATCAAGCGGTTTCTACTGTCTAAAAATATAACGTAAGTGCAGCGTATAAGCGCAAAGTGAAGTAGAGAATTTCCTCTCAATAATGATAGAATTAATAGAAAGGAAAATGCATGAAAACAAACAATATTTTATCATAAATGTGAAACTTGATTTCAATGTCCACTCCACTAATCTCTCCTATCAGTTAATCGAGGGATGGACTGAACTATAGAGGAAGTGATTTTAGTACCTTCTGGTACTTTCCACATGACTTCTAATAGCTGCAGCCGCCCGTCTTCGCTGTTGTCCCAATCGCGAACTGCAATTATGCATATATTTTCTTTTGGTTGAGATATAGAGATTTGTCAGGCCATTCGAATAGTTTGAATTTCAGAATGCCTTCGTTAATTTTCAAGTGTATACACCGCTGTTATCGTGCACATAATTAATGATTGGGTAAATAGCTGAAATGATGGGTAACATACTGCCTTCTAGAACTTTGGCGTATATTTCCGAATTTATGTTGCTGAATACCTTCACATCCTGTCCGACCATCGCCAGAACGCAATGCGTATGTGGTGTTGCCAGGCCGCGTTCCGTCCTCACACGAGGATAACGTCTTCTCATCTATCTAGATTACAATATTACAGAATTCTGCAGGAATGGGTAGATATTGAAAACAGAAGGCCTTTCAAGTCTCACTATGTTTTAACACGTCTTTATTTGTGAATTTCAATGGCATTGAGCCTGTTCCTTGGTAGCTTACTTACAGATCGAGGGTTCTTCCCAGTGGAATTATGGCGGAGAAAGAATTTTGATGATTATCTGCGATCAGTTGTTGATTTTTCTTGCCTATTATCTTTTTTTTTTTTTTTTGAGTAGTGTTTAACGCCCGTTTTCACTACTGAGGCACCACAGGCGGTGGACACTGGTGATACATGAGATGAAATGATAAATTGGGAAAGGATTTTTTTTTTTTTAAGGAAGGAAGCGTTCCAGGCCTAAGTTTAGGTACCTCCCCGGCATTTGCCAGTTATGAAGACTGAGGAAAACCTGGAAAAAACCCCAGTCAGGGAGGACGGTCCTGGCGGGTTTCGAACCGCGGACCTCCCGCTCACGAGTCCGTGCCTTAACGACCTCGGCCACCCGTGGCGGTGCCTATTATCTTCCTGCAAACACTTGTTTTTTATGGAATCTTTCCCTTTTTCTTTAAAATACAGACTCATATCATCTTTAACAACTTTCTCAAAAACATTTGAAAAAGGAACCTACAACAAATTTTATCTTTAAATGTAAATAAAACAAGCATTATGATGTTCATAACGTATAACTAACGTTATCTCACAGGAAATGGAAGTGCTAATAATCACATACTAGTCAAACACAATGATACTACATTTGTAGGTCTTCAAGTTCACAAATACTTAAATTGGAAAGAACATATTGAGTATATTATACCAAAACAAAAATCTATGCACTTTGCTCATTACGTCATATTAGTTATGAAGCTACACTCATAACAGGATATTAAGCATATTTCTTATCGATTATTCTGGGAAAACTCACTTGAAAGCAAAGGTGTGTTTGCAATACAAATAATATGTGGTATGAATAATAGAAAATCATGTAGATATTTATTTATAAAACTAAACATTTTACTGCTTCCTTGTTAACATATCCTTTCTCTTGTGGATTTTTACATTAAAATATGCAGATACATAACATAAATTCTAGAGAAAAGAATAATTTGCATAAGCCCATACCAAATTTATCTCGTTATCAAAAATATAACTGTATAGCACATGGCAATGAATGAAATGTACTTCCGCATTGTACAGTACAAGAATTCTACGGAATGTAAATCAATGTTCACACAATACGTGAAGGTTTGAAACCAGAGTAAGATGGGTCATGGCCGAAACTCGAACCATGCGTCTTCGGCTTGCCGTGGCGATAGATACGTATTGAGTCACCATGCCTTATCCGATCATAGCCGCGTTTGTTATACCCTGGAGGTTTGTAAGTTTACCTTGTTGCAGATGAAGAAGACGCTGACAAGAACATTCTGAGAGTGAACAAGAATGAAGAGTTATAACAGCATGAACACACATATCATTTCTCCTATTTTGAAAAGATAAGACAAAATTGAGAATTCACCCTCCTCCCAGAAATGCTAGAACCAGACAGAAAAGATTATAATAGCTTTATAGAACAGCTTAGGAAGAAAAATCTACTTCACATATTGAGAAATTTTTTACAAAGAAATGATTTAGACAACTGCCCAAGGAAGGTACTATCCATAAATTACAGGTGCAGTTTGAAATTGAAGCATTGATCGGAATTGTGATCTGAGTAGGGTCAAGAAATCTGATAAAAGCTAAATGAAATAGAACTATTCTCAACGGATGGAAACTCTTCTGAAATTTTTCTCCTAGTTGATTTTTACTCGCTCCACCCCAACTTGATAGCAGACAGAAAGTAAACATGTTTTGCGCAAAGATTGTGAATGGAAAATCTGATTATGATCAAAACATTTTTGCCATATTTTAATTTCTGTATATCATAGTATTTTTCTTCATAGCCTTCCATAAAGCAATGGAAAGTTTGAATTTTTAGGCCTAATAAAGTAATAAGCGTTCTGATCATTATATTCATACTATGTTCTGTGAATTGTTTACTGGCAAATGCCGTAGAGGTACCCTAAACTTAGGCCTAGAACGTTTCCTTTCTTAAAAAATTCTTTCCCAATTTATCACTTCATGTATCGCCAGTGTCCACCACCTGTGGTGCCTCAGTAGTAAAACAGGCGTTAAACACTGTTAAAAAAATAAAAAAACCAACTGTTTACTATTATATTTCTTCTTTTTTTTCAGTAAGAAACATATTAAGGAAAGGTTTATTTTATGTAATTGAAACACATTCGATAAATATGTTATAAACTAAAAAATAACATTGTTGGTATCACGGACTGACCATACCAAACATGTTAAAAGAAGTCACAGCATTTATGCAGGGCTAATAACGATAATTTTAGGTGTTGGGAATGCAAATTGACAGAAACATGAGTATGAAAATTGCAAAATGGACAAGTTTTAGCAGCAGCCAGAAGCTTGAGCGACATCTTTAAGAAGAAGAAGAAGAAGAAGAAGAAGAAGAAGAAGAAGAAGAATTTTCAAACAAATATACAAAAATAAATAAATAAAATGAGCATTCTCGATAAGACTTCAATTGAAAATTAAATGCAGGGTAACACACACACACACACACACACACACACACACACACACACACACATATATATATATATATATATATATATATTGTTTGATTTATTTATGGACGCTCTTTAACATCTCAGGTCATCTGCGTCCCATTCAATTCAGAGCGTGAAACAGCCAACAAATTTTGCTCAGAGGTCTCTTCTTTCAGGCTTGAGGTTCTTTATCGTGCCGTAAATGTACGACACGGACCCACGGCTTTACTTCCCTTCCGAAGGAAGCGATACTTAGGATTTTTACGCCCGAAAAAAAATCCATCAGTCTTGGCCGGGATCGAACCCGCGATCTTGGGCTTAGGAGGCAAGTATGATTACCACTACACCCCCAGAACCGGCACAAATATATTTAAAAGCATTAGCTCGATGAACTGTATTAACGTTTACCCTTTTGGTACTTCTGCAAAGTGAGAAAGAGAAAGGTATCTTTCTATAATTACAGATGAAATACATTTTCAAGAAATAGGTGCGACTGGTATGGGCAAAATTATTCATCGTTGTCCGCATTGTCAATCATATGGGCACAAAATGAAGAATAGTTGAAGATGATTGATTGAAATCTGTTGCATTGAAATAAAGATGTCATGAAATAAATATTGTAAGATAGAAATTGTGTTCGTGTTTTGTTCCAATATGTTCACTACATTTTCCATTGACCTCAGTAAGTTGCAAACTAAAACAACGACTATAATATTTTCAAGTTTAGATGCACTTGGCCTCGATGAGAATTTCTTGACGAACAATTTCATTTCAGTTCATTATCTTGTGACGTAACAGCTGCGGTTTTTTAATCAAGGAACCGGACATTTGAAAGATTAGTTGCTATAAATCGATTTATAGTATTATGCAAGTCTTATATTAAAGTTAACTGCGACTCGTGGTCTTTAATGTAATGTTGGTGGGGCCAGGTGCTCTAAAAAATTTTAATTACATGTTAAATACATTTCTTTAGTACAATATACTGTAACATTCCATAGACGTCAAAGAAGTAGCTACAAATACCTGTAAAGCTGTTATTTTTAAACGAGTATTCGCTTGAAAATTAAATGAGAGATTACTTAAAGAAATAAGAATTCACATCATAAATGTATTACAGTCTTACACACTGAGTAGGAATACCTATACTTTACATCAATCCATGTTGCACGGAGGAAAGATGATTATTGATGCGTAACTGCGTAGCCCCAACAAAGCCTTTCCCTTACAAACATCCCTATTAATTCAAAAGATAGACTACAATTACTCAAAATCACTAATAACAGCAAAATGCAGATTCTACATTAAAGTAACCATTTAGCGGATTATTTATTTGTTTGTCCTTCTGACTGGCGCAACTTTTGATTGAACTGTTGAATTTCGGGATTTGGTGAAGATATTCCTAATAATGGAACAAAAAGCCAGCGAATGCACCCTTGATGCTTCTTACGTTTAAGCGTAATTCACTTCAGAGAACGAATCTTCAAGAAACTAAACAAATGGCACACATCAACTTTTCGTTGCAAATTAAAGGACTGTAATCAGACTAGTTGGAAATTTCTCCCCATATGAAGAAAATTAATTTGGATGAACTATTTAAATGCTGTCAAATTCATGTGATTGCAGGAAACGTTAATTGAATTGGTTAATAACTACATCACATGCATTTTTGGCATGTGCCGTCAGGTTTACTTTCCTACCAAGTCTCAACAGTTCCGAGAAATTTCTTCATCGACATTTATTTTATATCTCTCAGTGTTCTCCCTTATTTCCATCACAGCTTACCGCAAATGCTGTAGTGCATCAAACATACTTAATGAATTAGTATTACATTATACAATGCATCAACATGTTTCATTAAATAGTAGAAAAAACAAGAATTCTCTGTTATTTGACAAATTGTTAAAAGCTTCTACTTCATTCAACTTTCTGTTCAATCATTTCCAAGCTTGAATATGCTTAACGAATGTTACAATCCGGGATTGAAAGTTGCTGCACTAATTGCATTCATATTTCAGCGCGTCACTACGCTTTGGTCAATGCAATGATGTTTGCAAAAAACAGCTTCTCTGATTTAATGTATTTTGAACAAGCATTTTTATATCCAGTTTAGCAGTGGACGATGTTCACGTGGGGAAATCTCAACACCACCCTGGTTTCCCCTCATTACTGCAGCACGTCATACGTTTATTTTCTAGATTGAAAGGTTGTAGGCTTTCTTTTAGAACCTCGCTCAGACCATTAGCTATGCGATCGTTTACCTCCTTAAAAATAATAAATCATTCAACAGGTTTACAACCTTTTGTATACCGCCACGGATGGCCGAGGTCGTTAAGGCGCGGAATCGTGAGCGGGAGGTCTGGGGTTCGATTCTCACCAGGACCATCCTCCCTGACTGAGGTTTTTTCCAGGTTTTCTTCAGTACTCATAAATGGAAATGCTGGGGAGGTACCCTAAAACTTAGGCCTGGAACGTTTCCTTCCTTAAAAATATCCTTTCCCAATATATAATTTCCTTGCATGTATCATCAGTGTTCATCGCCTGTGATGCCTCAGTAGTAAAAACGGGCGTTAAACACCATTAAAAAACTTTTATGTACCGCAAAATAACAGCAAGTTGGTTTTTGCAAGTTATGTTAGCCTTCACAGCAACAAAATGATTAGCGTTAATGTTCCTTTGCACGTCTTCGAGGTAACATTTCATTTTGTATTGTATGTGAGGTATACTGAAAAACAGAAGCAACGTTTAAGTGATCACCCAATGCATTATCAAAATTTCCTAGCAAGGACAATAGGTGTAAAAGTTACCTCGATTTGCCAATTGCAGATTTTCATTATAGCCCCTCAATGATAATTGACGAGTTGCACAACATATTACTCTGTCACTTGTTCCTTGTGTTTAGAAATTTTGACACTGGAATCAATCTGGGCGGCAATGTTTACTTCCCAAACATTTTAAACTCACAAGTATTTTCTAAATGTTTTGCACTTTCCTCGTGCTTTTTGACCCGCTCACTTAAATGTTTTACATCCTCACAATCTATTAATATCCATAGCCCCCCAAGACTAAATAACAGAATAGAAACAAAATAAACTTTGTTTTTGCTCACTTACAGTTATCCACGGCTTCTTTTTAAACCGTGCATTATAGAAAATCCTCCTTTTCTTGCCATCCGCCTGCGTCATTAGGCTAGTGTGCCCCTAGCAGTTTAATTTCAAGTTTTCCTTCTAATTTTAATGAAGAAAATGGGGTTTTAATAAATAATTAACTTTATTCATGTTTACACCTTGCACTGCCACCAATTCTACTTGCTTTACTTCAAGCTTCTGCAGTCCTTACTGTGGTTTACTGCTGAAAGCCGAGCGCAGGTACCAAGCCGATACTTAACTTGATTTCTTTCCTTGTTTGACGTTTTTATTGTGAATCGAGTAAACCATTCTGAACCAAAAGTATGAATTTTTAAATCCGGCAAAAAATTGGTAGGAAAGGAAATGCTGGTGGGGCAGGGCACCGGCGGCCACCCCTGCTATTCTTAATGCTGTATACCGAAATATAAGATTCTTTTAGAAATTGTAAGTTCCTTATTATGCTTCTCCAAAGAATGCAAGAGAACTTTAGATGTATGCATCTCTGTTGGAGGACGATTTATTGAATATTATCAATTAGATGGATAGTTTTGAGTTACAACATATTACTAGTTTGTAACTTTGAAAGAATAACAAGTACAGTCCTTGAAAGAACCAGTTTGTGTAGGAAAATATGTTTCATAAATTTCATTCTAGATCTGCGATAGATGATTGATGCACACTACAGGGGTTATCTAAGCCCAGCTTAATCCTATAATGAAGAAGTATTGATTCTTATACTGTACAAGATATTGTGTTTGTGTAAATGAAAATCAGCCCGGGCATTGAAATAAACACTTCAAGCTGCTATAAAAATTAAATTGTTGGCAGCTTATCTTCACATCACAAAGATGCTTAATAAAGCATCTTGCTGTGCACTAGATGCCTTCAATTGTTATTAGGTTTGTGAGTGATAAATTCCTTCTCCTGACTTTGTTATGCAAGCGTCTTATATCACGCTAAATCTCCTTTTTCGATAAATGCAGACATTTTTTGCTTTGACGTCTACATATTTAAATTGTAATACTAGTTGGTGATCAAATGGAATGCACTAGTACTTAGTTCTAACGTAGTCGTTATTAAACGGCCGTGGCTGCTTATTAGGTCGTGACTGGAGCTGCTAGGCAAGGCAGAGTCGGGGCTCCCGGTAGAGAGTTTCAATCCGCTTAAATGCTATGGTGTGAACTCTGCGGACCCCAAAGCGCTCGTGGTATTTTCGACAAGCTTTCCTCAGGAAGTCCTCCGGATGGCTTGTACTCGGTAGGGCAATATGTTCCCGCAAAGTACCCTGCGGCAATAGGTTAGCTGCCTTCAAATTCTCCGGTTGCCCATCTCCAGAGTAGGAAGGCTGATTATAGATTAGTCCGCCTTATCAGTAATAAAAGATGTGCTGGTATCTTGCTGGAGGCTTGACTCTACTATATCTAGTTGCACTCTATGAGGGAGGCTGGGTCCCCGTCTAATAGGGAAGTGCCTCAGGCTGGACCCCAGGACGAATTCCCACTGAAATAATCCGTGGTTTACTTGGTAGGGCTAAAGCGCCCCTAAGAAATCTGAATGAGCAGCAATTAAGAGGTGTCACTTTATTGTGCTCATCTACCGGTTAAGTGGGCTACATCTTAGAAGGTCAAGTTCTTTTCCGAATCAAGTCCATGATATGAGAAATGATTGTTTTTTGGTTATAAATGTCGTATGAAAAATATACACATTTCACAGGGTTTTGTTTTATATGCAGAGTGATCAGCGATTCTCAGGCTTCCCATTTATGCAGAAGTATTTCTGGGACTATTCCGTCATCTGAGCCTCCGTGCTTTTATATGTTCCACATGGAAGTGAATTTGTGTTTCTCAGAGCAGATTGTTCCTACACTGGGTACTTTAGAGTTTCACAAGCAGGAGTCACTTCGTCGACATACGGGGTTAGATTGCATAAGAAAGGGACGCTATTGAGAAAGGGTGTTCTCTACTTTCACTGTACGTAATAAAAGGACATGCATGTGTTAGTGAAGACTTCTTACACTTGAGCATTTGCAGCCCATTCGATGACTGTGTCGTGAAGTTTCCTCGGCGGAAGCGGAACTGCAATTTCGGCTGAAGAATGGGCAGGTGCCGTGGGAAGACTGAGCCCAGACTCTGATTCAGGAGGCGAATAAATAAACACACATGGAAACGCAGGCATCCCTTGAAGAGTTGAGCATTGAATGCCAACGTTTTTCGGGATTAATGCTGGAACATTTCCTGTGTAGCCTTATGGCGATCTAAGTGTTTATTGGAGCGGAAAGGTGCACACTTGTATGTCAAAATTCTTACCATTACTTTCCCTTTACTCCCTGCTTTCCTAATTCTATTTGTGCAACCCGATTGAGTGAAGCTTTTGCGGGTGCCATGTAATTTATATAAGCTGAATATTGCGTGCAATTTTACATTTCAACTGTATGTGTATTACTTGCATTATATATTTCATTTTACGCCACTTCGTTTCTGTAAATTATATTTTGTAACGCAAATATTTTTCTGGCGGATAACAATTTACAATAGAAGAAAGAAAGAAACAAACAGAACAATGTAGAAGACAAACTTAAAATGAAACGTTGGAATTTGGGTTTGTGTTGTTCTAATGCTGTTAAAAATATGTTAACATGCCACAAGAGATTACGGAAAATTGACACTGTTATGGAACTACCTGTGATGCCTCAGTAGTTAAAACGGGCGTTAAACACCATTAAAAAAAAAAAAAAAAAAAAAAAACAATCTGTTATAGAACAAATTATTTTGCTACAATATTATCTTAATTTTAGACTAATGGCATACATTCTGTAGAAGTAGACAATCAGACACACTTGTATGGATCTTCTCCAGGATAAAAACCACTTACTTTTTTGTGAACCGCTCCGCCTGTACCGGTCCACCTCGTGGTACAATCAATACTCGCTCCTGTACTAGCCAGTTCTCACGCTACTGCCACTAGATCATCTTCCGTAATTATATACAGTTTTCAAATGGTGTTCTTTTCTTTTATATTGTTCATGTCGCTTTTCTCAGTTTCACGTTCATGAATTTGGAAAGAGTTTGGTGGAATTCCCGCAAAATTTATTGAAAGCTGGCATGCAAACGCTGGACTTGAAAAATAGGAGCTATGTGAACAAAACCACGTACTTATGGCAAATGCTGACATCTTTTATTAATGAAACTCTGAAATACTTTTAGTGAATATTAAACGCCTTCTTATAATACCCTTAAACCATCTAAGGCTGAACTTTTGCTGTGGTTAAATTTCCAAAGCTTTGGATGTGTAATTATTTGGCCGGCCATGTATCTACATGACATGCAGTAGATGCTCATCTCAAATCTTAACAAGATAGCTGATTAAATAACTAAAAATACATGACCCGACGTGACTTAGGACACACGCTCTTATCTTGTGCAGTTATTGAGACAAAGATAACTTAACTGCTCAACAGTGATCATTTCCATTATGCAGCAAAACTCCTTGGTTGCCTAGAGGTTTTGGAAACTAGCTACCAAACACACGCGCGCGCGCTTAAAGATGCTCTAAATATTTAAGTGTTTTATTATCAATATGTACTTCTCTCGTTCTTATTATTTTAGCTTCATTGGCCCAAGACGATTTTTTATACCAGCTGCAAAACTAGAGAGCACAGGCATGAATCAAGTTGCCTGGGGTAGGTTTTCCCTCGTCGATGCACTCCAAGCTCATTGGCGTAATCGTCAATTCCTCTGTTCCTATCTTCGTCTCTAAGACCTAAGTAGTTGGCTTGGGTGTTAAGTAAAAGAGGAAAACAAATGCCTAAATCGTGTATTTGAATGCGTTTAGTAGCTTGTGTCATTGTAAGCGGAAACTTTTTTTGGATCAAGTAGGACTTGGCGAAATTGATCCTAGCCTCCCAAATTAAACAAAATATCGAATGTTTTTGTCATCCAAATTATGGAAAAGCAATTATTGTTTACGATAGTGCATAATAACGTAACAAGAATGCAATAATTGGTATTTTGTCGTGTCATCACAAAATATCCCATTATTCGTTTAGCTGATATGACTGCAGCAATCAGTATTTTGTGTAGTGACGAGGGAAGCTAGCGTTTCTAGAACAGCTTATTTCAGCGCGAATCCTGGGGCATGGCGCCTGAACCCGATAACCCACACAGGCAAGTTTGGGGAAACAGAAGGAAATGCTAAAAGAGATACTTATGAACACTCATTAAAATTATATTTACGATGTGTATTTAAGCATTTGGTATATATTGAAAAGTTAGTGGGAAAATTTTCCTCTCTGGAACTTATAATATTAAAATATATCCAGATATTCGTTTAATAGATTTTTACCTGATCGTCTTACAATGCAAGAACCTGATGAACTTTTCGTCGGTCCTGGTGGTGTAGTGGTTACCATACTTGCCTCCTACACTCAAGAACGCGGGTTCGAACCCGGCCAGGACCGATGGATTTTTCGGGCGTAAAAAGCCCTAGTAAGGCTTCCTTCGGAAGGAAAGTAAAGCCGTGGGTCCCGTGTCGTACATTTACGGCACGAAAAAGAACCTCAAGCCTGAAAGAGAGGCCTCTGAGCAAAATTAGTCGACCGTTTCACGCCCTGAGCTGTTAAAGAGCGTCCATAAATAAATCAATTAAAAACAAATATGATGGACTGCAATGTAGTGCTCATAAAGTGATATTTCACCTTCACTTACATCCTCTTGTTTCAATTAGGAAGATGTTTGTATTCTGACTGATTTTTTGTACTTAGGAAGCTTACCCGTAAATTCAGTATAGATAACCGTGTATTGCTCTGAAATCTAACAATTTTGCATTAGTAATTGCAGGTTGATATTTGTTTAAGGTGAAAAAATAAATATTTCTGGAATTTTTCCAATCATATATTCACCAATGAATAATCTCATTTTTCAGCATTATGTACATATTCAATGAAATACTTTCGTGGAATGTTATTGGATATTAGTATCTTGTATCTTTGCTTTCTGTATCAGGTATTCCATCATTTGACTTTCTGAAAATTATGTGCTTTTTCATGCACATGTGGTCTGAAAACATTAAATTTGTTCCTTTAATCAATACAATGAAAGTCATAAAATTCAAATAAGATTTTTCTTTTGGAGTACAATGATTTTACTTCTCCTAAAGTATAACTTTAATATGATACCCTTAATTAAATGCTTTGATCTTAATATCCAAATTAATATTTAAATATATTTTTTAATGTAGCAATATAAAACATTATTTTCAATGGAGTTTGTGCCTTAACCGGAATAAGCTTGTTCACCTTTTTTCTCGGAGCTTAGATTACAGTTATTCAGCTGTTTATTTATGTTAAATTGATTTGATATGTATAGAAGTTCGCTGAGGATAACATCTCTGCAATCTCTTCCAATATATATTCAGTGCTTGCAGAGATCGGCTGTGCAAGTGACAGTAAATAATTTATTCATTATTTATTTTTAATTAAGGCACCCTCGGATATTTTAATAATATAAGAAATGGGAAATAGGCACAATTTCTACCCAGTCTTTGACGCAGGAAAGTAACAGTGACAACGCTGGAGAATTAGCAGGTATCTTGTGGGAGCGTGTTGCTATTTGGACGAAAGCGATAACTATATACTCACTCACTCGGGGAGTTGCTTTGAGGCCATTATATCTGCAATTGGCTTGTAATAGCACCATCATCTTGTGAAAATAAACCTAACTTTAATATATAACTTAGTGCTGTATTATATAATAAAATTAACAGCTCCAATAAGCGTTTGTTTTATAGTGGATAACAAGTAATATTGCAATGCGCTGCTTTTATTTACCTATTGAAGCATAAATGTTAATAAAAATCAAAAGAAGTATTATTATCAAACCAGAGGAATATGTGAGTAATCATTGCCTTACAAATTTAGTTGTCTTCTGAGTAGTTCCGCCTCCATTTTCACAGTCATTAGAAGGCAATAAAGCATACTACCAGAATCACTTTCTATGGAGGAAAAACCAACAAGGTGTAATTCATTTGAACACAACTGTAATGGGGAGTTCAATCACCTGGCAATGAGTTAATTAGTGAATTACAACATAAAGGTACCAGGGGTGTCACAAAAGTCATCCTGACTAAAAGATGGAATTATGATGTTAAGTATCATCCTTTAAATGGCATGCTGTAATGTTTCAAACGTGTAGGTGTAGGCACTTGTTTGTGACGATCGTAAACAAATTAGTGTTAACATTTTCTACAAATGAATAAAACCGAAATACGAGCTGAGATAAAGTACTTCATTTTGAAGGGTTTAATTCCAACAGAAGTATACAAGGAGTTAGATTCCACATTATAGAATTCTTTCCCTTCGTTTTCGACGGTTAAAAAGTGGGCTGCTGCATTTAAGCGAGGTTGTACATTCATTCAAGGTGAGCGCTCAGGGCGTCCAGCATTTCGCAAGCGTGTTCATAATTGTTGAACCGTAATTGCAGTGAGTTTCTGCGACATTTTATGACAGTAGATGAAACATGGATTCATCACTACTCACGAGAGACAGCATTCCAAACAGTGGATGGCAACAGACGAAAGTGCACCGAAGAAAGCAAAAACGATTCCATCTTCAGGAAAGGATGTGACTACTGTTTTCTGGGATTCTGATGGTGTGGTGCTCGTAAACTGCTTCCTGAAGAGCAGAACCAGCACTGGGGAGTATTACGCTTCACTACTGGACCAAATGAGGGATGATATTCAGGTTAAACGTCCACACTTTGTGAAAAAGAAAGTTCTCATTCATCACACATGTCTGGGATTGTTGCTGCAAATCTGCATGACCTTTGTTTCTAAGTGCTTCCACATCCGCCATATTCGCCGGATGACTCCCAACGATTACTTTCTGTTCCCAAATCTGAAGAAATGGCTGGGTGGACGAAAATTCACATGAAATGATGAGATTGAAGCTGAGACAGACGCTTATTTTTCACAACTCGACAAATCTTATTTTGCTTAGGGTATTAACATTTTGGAAAGTCTTAGATTAAATGTATTGATTTACAAAAGTGAATATGTTGGAAAAAAAATTAAATCTTGTGTTTTTTGTCAGGCCGAGAACTGTTCGAACACCCATTATATATCACAAACGGGATTAACAGCTTGTCTTTTTCAACATTCTAAAACTCAGAAAAACGCTTACTTCTCTCACAACTTCATTTTGTTTCAATTATCAGGCCCATGAGCTAAACAGTGCATAAATTTAAAACTGCACAAAATATTTCCCTCTAGTGTCGGAAAAAAAGAAAGAAAGATAAGAGATATGAAGGTAGTTATTTGTAGTTTAAACGTAAATAGGAGAAAAGTACCAAATCAGCGCATAATTCAATTTTGACAGAAATGCGTATTATCAGATTCATATAAATGTTAGGTGAAGGTGAACAGTACCAGAGAATATGGACATGTTCTATTACAGTTTTAAAGTAGCAACAAAGCGCAGAAGATTGTTTCCGTTTGGTGGCCCTTAAGATACCCATGCAGAACTGTTTGCTTGACTTTCATCAGAATTTTTATAAAAAAATATATTAATTACAACTCAGTTTTCAACAGTCAGACATTACCCGTATCGTCGAATTTATGGGAAGAATTTCATGTAGAGCTTCAGCTTTCAACATCATTAGTGAAAGAAAAATATATTTGAAATCATTAGGTTACATTACATCACAAGATATAACCGAAATAAGCCGCGATAGTAAAAACTTGAATCTTATATGGAAAACACGAAGTACAAACTTATAACAACATATAAGATAAACTATTCAATATATAACATTTTGAGTAATAACGAATGTTAAACATAACAGCGTTATTGTTCAGAACAGACGGATCATAGAAATCAGTAGGGAGAAAGGATCACGCTATATGTTGTTAAACATAATTCACTTTCCAGCACAAGTTCTACATAAAACATTGTGCAATCCTTCTGTATTTCTTTCAGCATTTTACAACCAAAGCTACATTAAAAAAGGCCACTGTTTTTATATAGTGAAAATTTAAATGTTAGGCTAAAGCATTAAATTTTAATGGTTTCACATACTTCATAATTTTAAAAAGTCATATGAGGAACAAATTAAAAGTCGTTCTTTGATTTTGTTCTATGAATCGGTTGTAAGGAAAAATAGAAAATTTATTCAATTGCGACAGTGTCTGTCAGTAGCATGCTCAGGCACTCTTACGCTCAACTGCACAGACAGATGTGACCGTACATAGAGGTTTAAGTTAATTCGGCCACGGTCTGAACCTATTTATTATAAAGTGAACAATTTATGAAAGCACCTTATTATTCAAATAATAACACACATTAAAAAGTTGCTTAACTTATTCACGAGCCTTGCAGGTGACAAATGAATCTTGAATGTCTGCATTATTTAAACAATGTCATGTCCTTTCAATATATCACAGTGGAAATTGCTGCAATACATTAATTAGGCTGTCCAAAAGAGCAATAAAGATAAAAACATTTCTGTAATTATATTAGCGAAATGTACACCTATCTTAGCATCCCTATTAGGACATCACAAAAAAAACTTTAAACCATTTAATTTTTGTACACTAACAATAGAGAAAAGAGGAGAAGTAACTCATGAACTGAGAATTTCAACTTGTTAATATTTCTTAGTACCACAAACCTGAGAGTCTGAGCTCTTACTGATTGTTATGACTTAGTATTAATTTTGGCATCTAAACGTAATTTCCAAACTGCCATCGATCCATAACTAGCGATTAAACTGCATAAATCTGTGTGCGCTCATTGTTCGACAGCATCGCGGCAAACAATTCAGTCAAAATCTTTGTAATTATGTAGCAAACTTTGCGTAAATTTTCTTTGTTTTTATTCACACCATTGTAAGGATTTTCATTCAGCCCGGCATGACCGTCCGCAGTGAGCGGCGAAACGTACGTCACTTTGTTCCGTATACGGTGAGATTATTTGAGCTACAGGCCGGCAGAACCAGCTGCGTGAAGCCAGTCGTCAAGAGTATATATTACATGTGCAGGTCAGCTTGTAGTTTGTTTGAGGGACGTTCTGTCAGCATGTGCTATTGTGTTAGTTATGCCAGCCACAAATATAGTTTTTAAGAATCCATTTTTATATATTTTTGCAGAGAAATGGTAAGATCATCCGCAAGAAACTGTTCTAGCACGAGAGACAATAAGTGTATTTGGAACCTCGGGGGAGAAGTTGAATGAAATACTGGGGTTTTCAACGTAGATGTGGCAATGTATTGCCGCCGAGGGGCATAAGACAGGTTAATGCTTATTAATTTTACGTGCGAGACTCTGTCTCTGCGGCAGCTGCACTTACCCAGTAAGCATCCGCGCTCAGGCGACTACATGTAATGAAACTTAAAAATAATATTTAAGTTTGCTTAGAGCAACGACATCACTTATAAAAGAATACGTAATTAATTTATTCACATGGTATCAGTGTCAGATTTAATTTCTTACTAAAGAACTGCGCGTGCCCTTGCCTTGTTTTGAGATTTGTCTAGCGTGTCATGGCATGTGCATCATAAAGAGCGTAATGATCTTGCTCACAAGAGTGCACAGGCACGTGACGCTTTCGAATACTCTTACTTGAGAAATGTTGCAGTTGCTGGTGCATACTCTCCTTCAGCTACGTTGTCATAGCTAAGTGACATTTCGTCTTTGTAGTAATGTATATACATGCGAATGTAGAAAGATGCTCACAATCTTATTGCGACATTTAGCTCATGTCCAAGTTAAGGCTAACGTAATAAAATTTCACTTCAGTTTTAATGTAACGTCGTCTACCCTGCATTTCCCATTCATGAGGAATGAGGACAACCTAGAAATGGAAAGCCAGATCTTCCACTCACATGCCTTAACAAATTCGGTCCCTAAGTAGATAAACAAATTGGTTTTAAAAACCAATACATTTAACAGATATCTTCAGTCTTCTATGTACTGTAAAATAATGTGAATTATTATCCGACAGTAGAAAGTGAACTCTTGCTGGTATTCTCTGCTATATAAAAACACCAGTTGGAACAAAACTAAGTTCAAACATATTTGAAGTGTATAGCCGAACATGAAATAGTTGTTTATCATTTACCTTCGTCCGTAAATGTAGCTGCTTTTGGGGAATATAGAATAAGGACTGCGCTTAATGACTAGCTTAAAAATGAAATATTAATGAATAAAACGAACACTGATGTACTTAATGTAGAGTATTTTCTGGGTAAACAAAGTTATCCTTCAGGGCCATGATGTTAGAATTGGGAAACTTGGTAAAACACACTGCTGAGCATGATGCTCGATTAGTGATCACTTAGGCACCTCCACTGTTTTAGAAGACATCCTAATATAACACAAAATGATCCCATCAAAGCAATCGCTTGAACACTTTACATACATTAAGGAGGTAGCTTTCATAGCTGTCTTAGTTGATGAAACCACAGATGTAACAAATGAAGTTCAGTTTTCTGTTGGTCTACATTATGTAAGATCATATCTTAGGATTCGGTGATATTAGTAACGACTGACACGCCCAGGCTATTGCAGAACTTATTCTAATCTTCATATCAGAATATAATATAATATAATATAATATAATATAATATAATATAATATAATATAATATAATATAATGACAATCATATGACAACGCGGCTACTATGACGCGAAAATTTAGATGTTCCCACCATTAATCATTCAGAGGCATTGTTTGTTCACTGTTACGTCCATGTTGTGCGTCTCGTTTTGCCTAAAAGTAATACTCAAAGTCTTTCTAATACCTTTAAAGGGGTTGCAGAATTTCTTCAAGATCCCCCAAAATTGCTAAATTAACACTAATTGGTACGTTGTTTTAATACACCGATGTAGGCCATGGAGTTGATATTGCCGAAAGGTTGGTATATCCAGAAAAAGCTTAATTGATTTCCATGAAATTATTATTAAGATTTGTATTCTTATCTCAATTTTAACTGTTGCGATTTTCTGAATATTTTGAATAATTTTGTATGTATGAATGCACCATAGAACGAAAACTCTGCAACCAAACCTCAAGAACAACACGTAGGACTGTTGAATTTGAGAGACCAGCTGAATCGTCAAAACGTTGCCAAAGCAGCTCATTCTGTTGCTGAGGAAACTTCTGCCGTTCACGTTAGGCTTAACCACCGAAACAGTTTGCGAAAATAGGCATTATTGTTACAACATTACAAAAGAACGGAACAAGTACCAACCATAAATCTGTATAATTGTAATGAAGGCAACTTAAACGCCCTTTTTTCTGCTGAGGTATCACAGACGGTGTAATAAAGGAATGGAAACAAGTTCGTGATGCAGGGTGAAATGGGAAACCTTGACATACTTTTTATTTCTGCAGTTTTATACGCACAAAGATAATGCGTGTATTGCTTAGGGTTTTATTTTCCAAGTATCTCTCAGAGAAAACGTTGAAAGTTTGTTTTATTTTATTTAATAATATTTAAGGGCACCTATGTGTCTCAGCAGCAAACAAACGCGTGAGTTTAAATAAGAGGAAACAAGCATGTGTAACGTATGAACTAGATCAGGCAATATTTATAATAAGCGCGAACCTGTTTTAATGCTGTATCTATGCATTCTCAATTGCTGCTTTCTATCAGTGTATGTTTGTTGTTCATTTGTTTTATTTACGGACGCTCTTTCACATCTCAGGTCATCAGCGTCCCATTCAAATCAGGGCGTGAAACGGCCGACAAAGTTTGCTCAGAGGTCTCTTCTTTCAGGCTTGAGGTTCTTTATCGTGCCGTAAATGTACAACACGGGACCCACGGCTTTACTTCCCTTCCGAATGAAGTCATATTTACGATTTTTACGCCCGAAAAAATTCATCGACCCTAGCAGGGGTTGAATCCACGATCTTGGGCCTAGGAAGCAAGTATGGTTACCACTACACCACCAGGACCGACAGTGTATGTTTGTAATAGAATAAACCAGCATCAAGTAATCTCAGTTTAGAGTGAACGCATCCCACCGACATTTTAATTAAATTAACACTGAGCACATTAGGTGAATAAACACACGATCGTGAATTCCATACCAGATTACCATCACTGATACTTTAAAATACCTTACCGGTCAATTACCCATTGCACGTAGCATGCAAGTCCAAAGGCCTCCTACCGCCTGTGTTGCCTCAGTAGTAAAAACAGGCGTTAAACACCATTAAACAATAAATAAATAAAAACAAACAAACAAAGGTCTTTTTTTCACTAACGCGGACGGTGTCTGGAAATTAATTTCTTGGTGCCATGAAAGCAAAGATAGCATCTGACTGCGCCTTTTAAACCCCTTGACCTCGAGAAAAACTGCCCAGTTAATTAAACGGGTTAAACTAAACCCGTTCTTACAGCAAGTACATTTCAAGACAAGCTTTATTTTCCTATTTCGATATTCATTGGAAATTTTATAACGATTTAAAGGAAATTTGATGTGTTGATGTCGGGAAGAACTTATTCGACACTGCTAAGGTATTAACGTATCAGAACATAACGTAAGCTACACATATAACCCCTCGTCAAACTCTTATATTGCTGTAGGTAAAGAAAAATACCACCTCCTTGCTCTAGTGGTTAGCGTTACTGACTTCTGACTGGGAGGCCCGGGTTCGATTGATATCACCTGCTTAAGAATTTGTCTAAGTTAGGGAGGTCTGGAAACGGATCCACCCACCCTTTTAGGATAATTGGGGAACTGCTCGATGGAGAATTCTTCATTTTCGAAAGTCGCGGGGTGCCGGCATGCTGATCACAATACTGTCCATTGGTAGAGGAAGCAAATGTTGCAGGCCAAAAACGCCAAATGACAAGAATGTCTAGAAATAAGGTACGTACACAAACATAGTTTAACATTTTATTCAGACAGCAGTACAATAGCTCGATAATATTTTATGCTGATATCAAATACAGCTTAATCAGGAAAACTAGCACACGTTATTAGGAACGGTTGAATCAATAATGCCATCTATTTTCTAATACGGAGAATTAAACAATTTTTAACACTAACAGTTAGGAAAAAAATAAAAAATAAACAGTAACCAAACAAATTTGAGTTTCTGTTAAAAAAATATGAATATTCACTAAATGTTAATTACGTTTTTATAGTCTGGAAATAACATCAAATGAAATAACAAATGTGCGTATAATTTCATTTTTTTAAAAAATGACTTCCGGAATTTTATGCATATAAAATAAATAGTTCAAGAGGTAAGCTGTGTTATTAAACCGATAATTACTTCCCCATATAAGACCTCTAGCGTCGCTAGGCGTTACAGTGCTCCACATTTTCCAATTTTACACACTTTGGCTAGTTTCTGTATAAGCAGAAAACTTACAAAGACCTAGAAAATACTTCGTTATTCTTAGCTGAATGCAAAAAATAGAACAGTTTCTCATATCTAACAAATCGTTCAGTAGCTGTGCAAAATAACAAATGCCGCCGAACTTCCATTAACTCATTTCATCATTAGATGGCATGTGAATACACACTCCGGTAGACGAGGTCGTTAAGGCGCGGACTCGTGAGCGGGAGGTCTGGGTTCGATTCTAACCAGGACCGTCCTCCCTGACTAAAGTTTTTTCCCAAGTTTTTCTCAGTCCCCATAAATGGCAAATGCCGGGGAGGTACCATAAACTTGGGCCTGGAACGCTTCCTTTCTTGAAAAAAAAAAAGTATTTTCCAATTTATAATTTCATCTTCAGTGTCACCGCCTGTGATGCCTCAGTAGTAAAAACGGGCGTTAAACACCATTAAAAAAAACACACTCATTTAATACATAACCGCAATGTGGTATCGTTCCCAAGAATTAGTTTATGCGTTGAAGCATACAAACTTAGTTACTTTATGCATGTTAAATCGCAGAACGTGTAATAATAAAGTGAAGCTTATCACAGCTGTGGAGTACAGTGATTCCTATAGAAAACTGTATTTATTGTTCATATCTATTTAATACATGACTTACTTAAAGATATCTAAAAACGTTAATACAAATTTATGCCCTGGCTCAATATTCTCTCAAACCTACGATTACCTTGCAACCAACAATTATCAATGTTTTAAGAAAATAGTACATAAGTCAGACAGAATATATTTCTCTTATGCATGATCGGTTTTTGATGAACACTAGTCCCATCATTTCAAGAATAACTGCAAAAATTCAGCGAATTGAGATTTAATGGAATATTGTGCACTGTCCTGTTACTCACACATTCAACACTGTCAGTGCTGTACAACAAAGTACAAACATTAACATGAGGTTAAAGAGGTGCCTCAAGTGAATGCACATAGTTAAACATTGCTATTAGAGGTTCAGTTACATTTTTTTCCTCTCATTTTTGTGTTTAACGTATTGAAAAACATGAATTGAGAGTCCGTAACAATTAGAATGTTATTTAATATAAATATATAATTTTCTATTCTTAACTTTAAAATTATACGAAGAAAGAGAGTTAGTCAAAATTCTTGAAATATTTTCAAAACTGCATTTTTAATACAGATTCAATGATAAGATCAGTATGTAGAAAAGTATCCCTTCTATTAAACTAGTATGTTTTCCTGAAAAGCTGCAACGTGTGAACCATAATAACCTCCCCAAAAAATGCGCATATTTAAATTCCATGTAAAATCCATTATTACATTCACTGGCTTTTTATAGTCAAGAGATATAACTAAAAACACTGTAGGCACCACTGCCTAAGTATAATTTTCAATAGCCGCTGATTAATGCATTGCAAATCTAATAACTGCACAACCACCCTGAAGAAAATGCACAAATTTACACGCCCAAATTCCTTGTAATAACATGAAAGGTACAGTTATGTAGAATAAACGAGTTACATACTTCAGAACTATTTTTTATTACTCACAGCATTTGACTTTCTATGTAATACACGCTAATGATCTTAGCAGTTTTGTGCCCTTTAAACAATAAATATGTAATGCGAAATGAGCCCGCTGGATACGTTTGGTGGTTTCTAAGAATAAAGAATCTGAATTTCTGCAAAGAACTCCTCAACAGTTCTTACTCCGCGGGAATATTTTTATTGTTATCATATTCTTAAAATTTAAATAAAACAAGGACAATGGTAACAGCCTTCCACAATTTCTTGTAGTTTGGGGACCTGCAGATTACTACAAATGACATCTACGCCCTGTGCCACCGGCGTGGATATTAGGAGTACAAATGGAAATCTCATCCACTGAGCATGATTCGAGCAATATTGCTCTTTGGCTGCAAAGTTAGTAATAAATTAAAATTACTGCCAGAAAAAGAAAAAAACCAATATACGACCTTACCTTTGAGGAGGAAGAAGGCCTCTTGGAGTTACTCTTTGCTCTGGTCGTGCCCACAGTGTGCAGCAAGGGCTCCAGCCCCCGAGGTAGGTACAGTGGAGCACGCGACCTCGCCGAGAGACACGGGATCAGGTCACGTGACCCGCTCATCATCATTGTCGTGTGCCTACCCTCTCGCGGGTGGAACTTTCTGTATCAATGTAAGGTTTCACGCAAATCCATTAATCATCAGGTTTTGTTCATCCTCCTCAATTATATTAATCAGAAAATGAAAAAAAGCATTGCATAGGCTAAGACACGAAATTATTTAGAAGTCTTTTGCTTATACAAGACCCTTCAAATATTTTTAAACAAGTCTCAACGAAAAGGGGGGGGGGGGACTCATCTAATACACGTTACCAGTAAAGAGCTAATGCAGAGAAAACAAAAAATATTTTCGTTACAGCGTATTACTTCAAAGCAAATCCCTTGATATTCCGGCGCTATGCAGGTGAAAGTGTGGACATCATGACACAAAGATATGTACTGGATAATAACATATTTATCATGCTCTTTTCACTTTATTACATCATATGTTGAACTATATCGCACCAGCTCAGTAATACATAAGCAATAACGTGAAATATGGGTAGATTCCCAATTATCACTGTTGAAACATTAAAAAAAATTGTTATAATAATTGGTTTCTTTAAAAAGTAGAGGCATGAAGTGTTTAACACCTCGTTATTGTATTCAGAAAAAATACCATTGTAAACATACTTATTCGCACAAGCCAATTTCAATTTCCATGGATTAAAATGAAATAAGATGTCTTTATTAAGGACAAAGACAGCATTACAACTGTAAACATTTTAGAGCGTTTGGTTGAATAATAATTTACGTTGTTCACGTTCTGACTGCCTTAAAAGATACGACCATTGATTGCAGAATTATACTTCTGAACACAACAGTCTTACTCTGAGTCCATTAGCTACCCACGCACTTTAACATTGTGACCAAATACTGTAATATTCCTATCACTATGAAGAGAAATAGAGGGAAAAAAAAAAAAAAAAACATTTCAAACAAAAAAAGGCCTAGAAGAAAAAATTCAAATGCAACGTTCGATGTCTTCCAAAAATCTCACAGTGTATAATAAATACACTATGAACCACTACAATTAAAAGACAACGACAACTAGTTAATGGATCAATAGAGAAAATTTATCAACATGTCCAATAAATGTCGTTTAAGACAGCCTGAGTTAAATGCTAAGTAGCTCATGAAGTACAAATCCCCGCAGCAAAACTAATGTTCATGAGGAAAATGCCGCGCAAAGCAAGAATAACCAAAAATGCATGGTCATGAAACTAGAATAACCATAACCCGGTCCCGAACCTTGTGTCACAAAAAATTATTACCACAACATACGCCACGAAATTAAAATAACCACAATATGACCACGACACTGCTAAAACCACAAATTACCACGGGAAAATAGAATAACCACAACCGGCCACGATTAATGCCACAAGAACCTAGAAGAACCAGAAACACCAAGTCACAAATAGAGCGACACAAGAAGCTACAATAAACAAAATAACCTGGCCACGAACAGACTGTCACACGAAACTTAAATAACTACACAATAACCAGCAGCACGAAGATTAACTGTCTAGGACAGTGTTACATGAATAGAATACGGCACAAATAGAATGCCACGCGAAATAAAACTACAACAACGTATTTATTGTTCACGAAGATAATGCCACACTAATTAAAATAACAACAAAAACAATACTACTACTACTACTACTACTCTACACTACTACTACTACTACTGCTACTATTACTGGTATACTGCTGCTGCTACTACTACTACTACTCTACACTACTACAGATACTACTACTACTACTACTACTACTACTACTACTACTACTACTACTACTCAACACTACTACTACTACTGCTACTATTACTGCTATACTGCTGCTACTACTACTACTACTACTACTACTACTACTATTACTACTACTATTACTACTACTACTACTACTGCTGCTGCTGCTGATGCTAGTGCTACTACTACTACTACTACTACTATTACTACTACTATTACTACTACTGCTACTATTACTTATACTACTACTACTACTACTGCTACTACTACTGGTACTACTACTACTACTACTACTACTACTGCTGCTGCTACTATTACTGCTATATTGCTGCTACTACTACTACTATACTACTACTATACTACTACTACTACTACTACTACTACTACTACTACTAGTACTGCTACTACTACTACTACTACTACTACTACTGCTGCTGCTGCTGCTGCTACTACTATTACTGCTAAACTGCTGCTGCTACTACTACTACTACTACTACTACTTCTACTACTACTACTACTACTACTACTACTGCTGCTGCTTCTACTACAGCTGCTGCTACTACTACTACTACTACTACTACTGCTTCTACTATTACTATAATACTACTACTACTGCTGCTACTACTACTACTATTAATTCTACTACTACTACTACTACTACTACTACTACTACTACTACTACTACTGCTACTGTTGCTGCTACTGCTACTACTTCTACTACTACTACTACTACTACTACTACTACTATTAATTCTGCCATTACTACTACTAATACTGCTGCTGCTGCTACTACTGCTATACTACTACTACTACTACTACTACTACTACTACTACTACTACTACTACTACTACTACTACTACTATTACTACTACTGCTGCTGCTGCTGCTGATGCTAGTGCTACTACTACTACTACTACTGCTATTATTATTATTATTATTATTATTATTATTATTATTACTATTATTTTATCATAACAATAATCTGGTCGAAAAGAAAGAGTAACATTTTATGTATTGCTAATGAACACAATAAACTCAGAATAAGCCTGCGTCCGCGTAATTTCAGAAAAAATATAGAAAATGTCAAAAATGTGAGATTCCATACCAACCCTTTCAGTTCATTCCGCCGAAGTGAGTACAGTTTCTCGTTTGCTATATTTTGAACTTGTTTTGTTAGATAAGGCAAGTAAATCAGCTTCTTTGTTGCACGCAGCGTGAGACCTTGCTGAGGTATTGATTGTACCACTAACAATGACCAGCACCTCCAAGTGCTCACACCAGGGCAGAAAATGACTGATGGTTCCATTTCAATGAAGTTCCGAAAGGAATCTGTACATTTTCATATTGCAGCAGATTTCTAGGTTTACTTGATTAATCTAACCTATCATCTGAGAATGTATTGAACTTGAGAATAACATGTAATGAGCATGTAATTATTTGTTAGTGCACATTTTAATTTTAATAAAATCAAAATTAATTACTTAGTAACTAAAAGAACAGATTTGTATGAGTGCAACATGTACGTTTTGATAATATATAATATAATACTGTTTGAAGGGCAAAAAAGCAGACGAGGAAAACCATCTTAGAGACACTAATAACATTGTTGTTGTTGTTGTTGTTGTTGTTGTTGTTGTTATTGTTGTTGTTATTATTATTATCATCATCATCATCACTTTTCTCAAAAACGTGTTTTGACTCCAGCATTGTCCTCTAGCGACTGATATCATGTGAAAGCTTCTGGTTTCAAGTAAGAAATGCCCGGGAATGAAATGGAATTTTAGTCATACCTGAGTAGTATGGGTCTCGACTCCGGCAATCTTTATTGCAGATTTCTGCATGTCGACATTCAGGGGCAGGCAACACGCGGCTCTATTACCGACATATTTTACAGATCTTCAGTGTTCCTGCCTGTAAGACAGCCAAGAAGGCACATGGGTTAATGTATTTTCCGTGTTTTGAGAGATGTTTAAAGGTTCCAGTTTACCCTTGGTGGTTGATCGTGGAGGTGAGCATTGTTATTATGGTAGAAAAATATATCGCCTTCTACGTTTAATATAGAAAAAAAAAATGTTGAAATTATGTAAAAAAAAATCTTTAAATGCGAAAACTATTATGCAAAAAAATATACAAAAAATATTGTAACTATGCAAAAACTTTCGTTAAAACACGAAAGATATTCTGAAAATTCAATAAAATATCTTTAAATGCAAACGAAATTCTAATTATGCAAAAACTTCTGTTAAATGTGAATTGCAGTCTTTAAATGCGATTGACATTGATATAATGTTAATTACATTATTTAAATACTGTTGAAATGGATAAAATTTTGTTACGATGCAAAATATCGCCATGATGCGAAAAATAAGTCTCATATGTTAGGAAAATACCATAGGCCAACTGCGTGCTTCCACCTCCGTCGACTTATTGAGCGTTGGTGAAAGTTGAGTTGGTATATGTTTTTCTCCGCAATCAGGTTTATACCAGTCCAGGAGGAGGCCAGGTATACAGAGGGTGCAAAAAATGTATACACACCTCGGGCAAAGTAAAAACTGTGTTAACGTTACAAAATTCAATTGACACAAACAGAAAATGATAAGCACTAATCATCTTAGACTTTTACAGTTACAACAATTACTCAAAATGGCCATCATCTTCGTCCATAAACTTCTAAGCATGTTGAACTACTGATTGAGTAGCGTTTGAGAAAGTGTCCTCAGCGATTGTAGCACATGCCTTTTCAGTTTCTTCTCGAAGTGCTATCAGTGTAGCTAGTTTTCTACGGTGTACAACATCCTTAAGAATACCCCATAAGTGGAAGTCCAACGGAGCTAGATCCGGATAATATCTTGGAAACTCAATCGAACCTCTTCGTTCTATCCAGCGCCTTGGATAGTGCCTTGGATCCCGTGCGCGGGGCTAGTTACTGTGTCAGAGTCTCCCAGATTTGCTCTTATGAACATCGTATGCGGTACCATGGTCTCAAATTTGTCTTGAATGCGTGCAATTGTTACTCGCGTTGGCGGTTCTATTCTGTACACACGTCTCCATTGCCTTTGAACTTCAACAACATTCTCAGTTTTCCAGTACAACTTCAAAATCGCTTTCCGCTGTTCAAACGACAATCTTGGCTTCATTTTGTTGTAGCAATGCTAGCATAACGTAATGTGAGTCACATATGTTTACAGAACGTCATACGATAATCTTGGTTTCATTTGTTCATTATTGATCTACCATTATTTTGGTTTCCTTTGTTCATCGTTGATTCATCTGTCAAGTGGCAAAGCTATCATAATGTATGTGAGTCACATCTGTTTACAGAACATCATACTACACATTACTGTTTTTTTCAGTCCAACTTTGAAATATATTAAATAAATATCTACTGTGAAAGTGTGTATACATTTTCGCACCCTCGGTATTTTATTGTTTCCTCCGTTAAAAGTATCCCCTTTGTTTTGTGAATTCCAGTATTAACACATATTTTTCTGTGAGAGTAAGGTATTGTCCCCCTGTTAAAACCATTCCCTTTGTTTTGCCAATTCCACTCTTAAAAGGTTGTGTGTTTATAGGGTCAAGTATATTTGATTGATTTTCCTCTTAAAAGCATTTACAAATTCTAGTCTTAAAAAGGAGTTTTATGTTGTGCGTTTATGGTGGAGTATATTTTATTGTCAGGGCTGTCTGATAATAGGGTTTTCCATCTTTTTAAGAATTTCTGTCTTGAAAGGTATTTTCTTAGGGCAAGGAGATACGGAAAATAAATCTCATTGGTTGAAAATCAAGTGAGCGGGACATGCATAGTGGAAAAAACCATTCGCATTGGCTGATGGCTCGCGCATGTGTAGTAGAGACTGAATCTAGATATTGTCAAGTTTATGGTATAAAAGTATGGCAAAATGTATCAAGTGTGTTGTTGAAATACGCACTGGATCTTTTTTTTTTAAGCGAAATACAGCTATAGTATTGGCAACTCAGCGAAGAGATATGAGGTTATGTATACGAAATAAGTGTAGTAAGCTTTGTGACATTTATAGGTATGCCGATACTCCTGTGTCAGATTTCATGTGTTTTGTAAATTATCCAAGTTTGCGCAGGCCACAATGTCCTCGTTGTGGAATTTTTAATTAAATAAAATATCAAGTACACCTCAATGTTATTGTTTATTTTTGGTTGGTTTGTTTTATTTACGGACGCTCTTTTAACATTTCAGGTCATCAACGTCCCATTCAATTTAGGGCTTCAAACGACCGATCAGTTTTGCTCAAAAGCTTCTTCTTTCAGGCATGAAGTTCATTATCGTGCTGTAAATGTACGACACGGGACCTAGGGCATTACTTCCATTCCGAAGGAAGTCATACTTAGGATATTTACGCCCGAAAAAATCCTTCGATTCTGGCCGGGTTTGAACTCGCGTTTAGTTTAGAATGCAAGTATGGTTACCACTACACCACCAGGACCAACACGCTAAAATATAAAATAATTTTAGTGAATATTCGCTTTTTTATATTTGTTTGTGGAAGCCCTTTTACCAATTAAATTTGTCAACTTTATACTTGATATAGAATGTAGAAACACTATTATGAACAAAATGAGCATGTTGCTAAAATGTGTTTTAGGTGCGTTTTCCCCGATTTTAATGCATATTTACCACGAAAGTAAGTTATTTTAACCAAAATGTATGTTCAGTTTTCTAAAATATCAGTTATTCCTAAAAATATACTTTATATGTATTTACCCCGATTATAATGCACATTTACCACAAAAGTAAGGTATTTAACCAAAATTTGTTTCGTTTTCTAAAGTAATGCCGTAAAAGCAAGACTTGTTTTTAGTCAAAATATATGTTTAATTTTCTGAAGTATCAATTATTGCTAAAAATGTGCTTTCACCAATTTTTCGGTTTAATGCATATTTCCACAAAAGTAAGGTTTTTGATAAAATGTATAACAGTATGTTTTAATTTATTTCAGTTTAAAATGTACTTTATTTGTTTTACCCGGAATTTAATGCGCAATTCCACAAAATTACGTTCTTTGACAAAATGCATAAGAGTATATTTTAATTTATATCAGTTTAAAAATGTTTCCCGGATGTTTTTGTTTTAATGCATATTTCCAAAAAGTAAGATATTTGACAAAATGTATAGCCGCAGTTTTTCATTCTATATCTTATAATAAAATACACGTATTTAATACTAAATTTAATGCTTTGTTTTCCCCTTCCCCTATTCATCAACCAATATGGCTAAAAGTTTTGTTGGGTCTATGCACGGGGAAAATATTTCATGTATTTTTAGCATGATAATTCACTGAATTTTTTGTTACGTTTACTTTCGACGACTGTGGTGGGCTGAATAATTGTGCACTAAAACTAACCAACATTTAAACAAGTTAATTGCACAAAAAGTATAAAAAAAATTAATGCTTTGTCACCACCCCAGAGCATTACAAAACGTATAACACCATGTTTCAACTTTCTATCAGCTTAAAATTGTATTTTCACTAATGCTTTTGATTTTAATGCACATTTTCAAAAAAGCCAAAGATATTTAACTAAATGTATAACAATATGTTTAATTTGTATCTACTTAAAATGTGATTTCTCCTGGCAATTCATTTAAAAGTTTAATGTGACACACATATTGTAAACAAATAATTTTCTAAAGCGAAATGAAATAATATACTGAAAAGTTAAAAAAAAAATGCTCGCAATGTTCTTCTCTAAGGACTGTAAGTACTGAAACGCTCGAGCGCGAACTATTTACCCTGTCGCCCCGATGCGGGAGTATTGACTCGATTTTCTGCAATGTTTACTTACCTGAGGCTGCCGAAAGGAATGCCGGGTACCCGCGTTACTTTGAGGTGATAGGGGCGGTGTCCAAAGGGAAGGAATTTCGATTTTCTTTTCCAAATATATAACACAAACATATCGAAATATTATACGAAAGTTTATCTTTTTCTTCAAATAGCACAATGAAAACATTTTCAGATACATGTTTCAATAGAAATTATGTATTTTAAAACTTAGGAAAAATATTGCTACTGTATTTAATTAAACATAAAAGTACAGTACTCAACTTAAGGTTTTGAGATTTCACGTGAATGTAAAGAACACAGGTTAATGGTCGTGTAGACATATTCCATTATCCTCTCGCACTGTGTGTGCCGAAATGCTTATGTGCAAATATAATTCGGCTTTATATTCGCATCACTTCAACAGTGAAAATCATCACATCTTTGTTTATTTTGTTCGTGCTGAAAGCCAATGTGAAAATAATTTTAACAAAAATAGTCATATTGGTGTTTAATTTCAAACATAATTGAAAGAAGTTCCAATATGTATTTCAACAACCATATACACACTTGATAAATTCTACCATACTTTTACACCAAAACTTGACAATATCTAGATTCAGTCTCCACTGCACATGCGCGAGTCTTCAGCCAATGCGGACGGTTTTTCTACTGTGCATGACCCACTCACTTGATTTTCGCCCAATGAGACCGATTTTCCTCATCTCCTTGCCCTAAGAAAATACTTTTATCACAGAAATTCTTAAAAACATGGAAAACCCCATCATCAGACTGCTCTGACAATAAAATATACCCAACCATAAACGCAATGCATTTAACAGGGAGACAACATTACCTGTGCTGAAAGCTTTCAGACAGATGTCTCCTGGACAGGTACAAACCTGATTGCGGATTAAAATATATACCAATACAATACAACCTTCACCAACGCTCATACCGCCATGGGTGGCCGAGGTCGTTAAGGCGCGGACTCGTGAGCGGGAGGTCTGTGGTTCGAATCCCTCCAGCTCCTAAACCCAAGATCGCGGGTTCGAATCCGGCCAGGACCGATGGATTTTTTCGGGGCGTAAAAATCCTAAGTATGGCTTCCTTCGGAAGGGAAGTAAAGCCGTGAGTCCCGTGTCGTACATTTACGGCACGATAAAGAACCTCAAGCCTGAAAGAGAGGCCTCTGAGCAAAATTAGTCGGCCGTTTCACGCCCTGAGTTGAATGGGACGCTGATGACCTGAGATGTTAAAAGAGCGTCCATAAATAAATCAATAAAAAAAATCCCTCCAGGACCGTCCTCCCTGACTGAGTTTTTTTTTCAGGTTTTTCTAAGTCATTATAACTGGCAAATGCCGGGGAGGCCTGGAAGTTTGCTTCCTTTAAACAAATTTTTTCCCAAGATATCATTTCATTTCATGTATTACCTGTGTTCACCGCTTGTGGCGCCTCAGTAGTAAAAATGGGCGTTAAACATCATTAAAAAAAACTCTCAGTAACTCGACCGAGTCGGAGATGGAAGCACGCAGTTGGCCAAGGGTATGCTATTTTCTTCACACATGAGACGTATTTTTCGGTCGTGGCGATACTTTGCATCGTAACAAAATTTTATTAATGTCAAGAATATATAAATAATGTACTTTCTATTTTGTGGATGTATTTGCATTTTATCAATGTCAATCGCATTTGAAGGCTAACTGTATTTTAATAATGTAAATCGCATTTTAATAAAATGTTTTACATAATTACAATGTCTTTTTCATTTAAATATATTTCATTGCATAATTACGACCTCAATTGTATTTTAATGATGTAATTCATATTTTATAGATGTAATTTGCATTTTATTAATGTCAATCTATTTAAAGACTGTCAACTGCATTTTAATAATACAATTGGCATTTTAATAAAAATTTTTGCATAATTGGAATGTCCTTTGCATTTTAAGACTTATAATTGAATTTTCCGAATGTATTTCGCTTTTAAGAATTTTTTTTTTCATTATTACAATATTTTTGTATACTTTTAGTATAACATTCTTCGTATATAAGGATTTTTTTTTACATAATTTCAACATTTATTTCCATATTAAAAGTCGAACGCTACATATTTTCCCAGCAAAATAAACATGTTCTCTCCCACGATCTACCTCCAAGGGTAAAGATCTTTTAAAAAACTTCGCCACGGTAAAAAAAAAATAACTTAATAAATACTCACCCCCCTGAAGATGGACATAAAACCCTAAAAATAAAAAACCGGAACCTTTTAACACCTCCTAAAACATGAAAAATACATGTCCCTTCTTGGCTGTATTTGACGCAGGAATATTGAAGATCTGTAAAATATATCCCTAATGTAGCCGCGTGTCACCTGCCCTGAATGTCGGTAATGTAGCAACCTGCTATAAGACTTGTCGGAGTGGGGACCCATACTGCTTATGTGTAGTAGTGGTCTGCTTACGTGACCCTTCAATATGCGTTTACTTAAATGTCCAAGAAAGAAAATAACCTACTGTGCAGACATTGAATAGTTGTTATATTATAAACGATGTGTAATATTTTACAATGACAATGTATTCCTAAGCCTTATTATGGATATTTACAGCTGAACTATAATACTATAAGAGGCTGGAATATAGAATCCTTACGATCTACATATACTGCTAAATTATAAAACTATAACAACTTAACAATATGTATGTGTGCCTAAGGCTTATAATCCACATCTACTGTACAAATATAACGAATGTAAAAAAAAAAAAAAAAAAAAAAAAAAAAAACTATAATCAATGTTGCCTAAGCCTAATGTTTAATCTCAACTATGCAAAATTTATTCATCGGTGTTTTTCTTTATCTCATGATCTACATAAACTGCTTAACTATACGAAACTTATTATTTTTGTTTCTTTAATCCTAAGATCCATATCTGGTGCTTAAATATATGGAACTTATTCATCGGTGTATCCCTAAAACTCTTAATCCACAACTGTTGCTTATCTATGCGAAACTTATTCATCTGTGATTCTATATTTCTCATGAACCACGTCTACTATGTAACTGTACTGAACTATTTCGTTAGAATACCCTAACCCTCATTATCCATATCTGATGTTTAATTAAATGAAACTTATTCATCGGTGTCTTTTTAATCCTAATGATCCACATCTACTTCTTAACTATACAAAGCTTATTTACATTCTTTGTCTAAAACTTATGATGCTGGCAAGCTTCTTAACTATACAAAGCTGATTCAATGGTGCCTTTCCAATCCTCATGAGTTACATCTGTTGTTTAAATATATAAAGCTTATTTATCATGGATTCTCTAAACCTCATGATCCACACCTGCTGCCGATCTACACGAAGCTTATTCTGAGCGTTTATCAAAAGTTCATGACCCTTATCTGCAACTAAGCTGTACGTCGCTTATTTATCAGTGTTTATTTAATCATCTTCATTTACATCTCGTGCCTAACTATACGAAGCTTCTTCAACAGTGATTGTCCCTACCTCAAGATTCACATGTGATGCTTAGCTATAGTGAAATCATTCATTGGCGTTTCTCTTAACTTCATTATTCACATTTGCTGCTTATCTGTACGATAAGTCTAATGCACACGATCCAAATCTGGTAGTTAACTATACTAAAATTATTCATCAGGGTTTTTCTATAAATCATGATCCACATCTGCTGCTTAGCTATACGAAGCTTATACATCGGTGTTTACTTAATAGTTTTCATTTTCATTTGCTGTCTAACTATACGAAGCTTATTCATTCGTTTTTCTATAAACCTCACTATGCACATCTGCTGCTTAACTATAGGAAGGTTATTTCAAGGAGTTTCTCAAAACATCATGATCCACACCCTCAGCTTAACTATACGAAGCTTATTCATCGGTGTTGATCTAAACTTCAAGATCCACATTTGCTGCTTAGATATTCATCGGCGTTTCTCTAAACCTAATTATCTACATAAACTCTTATCTTTACGAAGTTAAATAATACCTGTTTCTCTGAACTTCATGGTCCACATCTGCTGCTTAGCTATATGGAACTTTTTCATCCGCGTGTCTCTAACCTTCATATCTACATATGCTGCTTAGCTGTTATTTATTCGTTGGTGATTCTCTAAACCTTATGATCCAAATCTTTTGCTTAACTTTATAAATCTTATTCATCAATTTTTCTCTAATGCTGATGATCCACATCTACTTTTTAGCTATACAAAGCATATTCAAAACGGTTTCTCTAATCCTCATGATCTGCATATATTGCTTAACTATACAAAGCTTACACATCGGTGTTTATCTAATTCTCACGATTAACATTTGCTGCTTAACTATACGCAGCTTATTCTTTGGGTTATATTTCAAACCTCATGGTCCACATCTGCCGTTTAACTATACGAATCATTTTAACCGGCATTTCGCCTAACTTTATGATCCGCATTTGTTTCTTAACTATACGCAGCTTATTCATCGCTTTTTCTCAAATGCTCCCAATCCACACCTGCTGCTTAACTATACAGCTTTTATTCATTGGTGTTGCCCTAAAACTCATTATCCATCAGCTGCATAATTATACGTAGTTTATGCATCGGAAATTCTCTAATCCTCATGGTCCTTTTAAAGCGCCTAACTATACGAAGCTTATTCATTCGTGTCTTTCTAATTCTCATGATCTACATCTGCTGCTTAACAATACGAAGATTATAACATCAGCACCTGTCTAAACTTCTTGATCCTCATCTGTTGCTTAACTATACGAAGCGTATTCTTCGGTGTTTCTCTTAACCTTATGATCCACATCTGCTGCTTAACTATACGAAACTTATTTATCGTTGTTTCTATAAACCTCATGATCCACAGTTGGTAATTATATATATATGCATAAATTGGAACTAATTGAAGTAGGATATTGGTTCGCATAGCTGGTGGGATTGCCGTTTGGAATGCTGTTTTAAGAACTTTCCCTGAGGGAGATTTTTCCTTTATTTTACTTTACTCTCACTATGCCTAACTACGAAGCTCAATCAGCCTTGCGTGTCTACTTTAATACTGGTATATGTCAATGCATTTCTCGGATTTTTATGTTGCCTGGATAAGGAATTTCTTTGCAGTTTTTCCTTACACTGAAAAGGTATTTCTGCGGGAACATGTCACTCCTACAGAGTGTAGTTCTCAGACCGGTTGGTTACAGGGGGATAGACGGGAACTTAACTATCACCTATGGATTAACATTTGGAGTAGTAAGAACTTTTAGCTGTGGAGAAACTTACGTACAGGTGTAAACTTCGATAACAAATCCTGGTTTATCGGGGGATATTAGTTGGTGTAAAGATGTAATGCTCACAAAGAAGGAAAGGCGGCAAATCTGACGGTATATGAAACATAATTGAATTACATTTTCAGTACAAAATACGTTTTAAAAGTTAAAATTAGGTTTAGAGTTTGGTGCGGAGGAGAAATTTTGCACTGCGGTCGTTAATGGTCTTATTGTTCATATACCCCAAGAGGGGCACCTCCGAGAGGAAAGAATGCACCTGGTGGCTAGGAATCCGAGGGGGAAGGCTGAGTATCTACGGTTACCAGAGATGATAAGTTGCAAACGCCGGCGGGCGGGCCAATGAGGACCATCCCTGGTATAGCGCTCCAGAGGTTTTTCTGAGTGCAAACCACCGTCATACTACATGACACCTCGCCTGGTGCTATGAAAAAAATGGGAGAGCGGGAATTATTTAGCCTAGCATTTGCCAAAGTGACCAGGGAAAGAAACGAAAAAAGCAAAGTTCAATATGGCCTGACGACAGGGATTGAACCCGGGAACTTGTGCATGCAAGTCTTGTGAGCTACCCCTCTCGGTAACCTGAAATATAAGTATTAAAATGAGGGAAACAGAAATGACAAAAGCAGAACGCCACAGAATAACCATGCCCATAATAACAATAAATAAAGGAGAAATTAAAAGGTACCAGTGACTGGACAGTGATATATGTATAGTGGAGTTGAAGAGCAAGAAAGAACACGATACAGGATAGCAGTGCACGCAGACAAGAAGCGGAAAATTTAACTATCTATGTGTAAACGAAGAAATAAGAATAAAAAGATATATTTAGTGAAATTGTAGTGATTATTGGTGTATAGGCCACCAGAAGGTAGTAGAAAACAGGACACGCTGCAGAAATAAGCAAACACACACACACACACACACACACACACACACACACACATATATATATATATATATATATATATATATATATATTGATGAAAAATAAAAATAAGGAAACATTATTAACAATGTAACAAATTAACACTAATAATAAAAGTAGATAAAGATAAAACACTGAGAAAGAGTCACACTTGAAATTGCTATATTTGGAACTACTGCGAGTTCTTCAATGGCAAGAAGTGAAAGTGATAAAAGTAAATATTGAGTATCGAAGGTAACGTTATGCATGGAAACAGATGAAACTAGAAATGAGAGCACATATATATATATATATATATATATATATATATATATATATATATATATATAATTTCATTATTTAAATATCAACGAAGCAAATCGACCGACCTTTTATGCGATATGTACTTGAAAGTATAATGAATGGAAAAAGAAAATAATTAAAAGATTTTGCCCTCTTCAATAAAGTTAAACTGACGAATACAGTTTTAGAAAGAAAGAAATTCACGGTGTACTTGGTGAGGAAAAGAAAGCAGTCATTAATGTAATATTTTACTGTAAACGATAGGTTACACTGTTAAAATACTACAAGTTACAATACACAATATTGACCATTATATTGTGGTTTCAAAAATTTAAAGATTAGCAAGGTGGCGAGCTAAAAATAACAACATTTAAAAAATATTATATACAAATTCTCTTCTTCTCATTCGGCACTACAGTTCGGACTGAGCTTTGGCCTGCGCGGCAACCTCTGCATCCTCTATCTCCGTCTTACGACATCATTGATACAGGGCAGTTTTGCAGGGGGACATGTAATCAGCATGCCGGCACACCGCAGGTCGCTTTTCACGCGGCTTTCTGATCGAAGAACGCCACCTCTCCATCAGGTAGCTTCCGAATCATCCTCACGAGGCTGCATGTACCCGGTTCCAGATTTCCCTAACTTAGAAAAAGTCCTAAGCATGTACCGGGCCTCCCAGCCAGCAGTTAGCATCGCTAACCACTAGATCAAACAGGTGGTCATTATGCACAAATATTAAATATATTAGGAAATAACAGTATCTGTAAATATCAAGGTAAATGAAATTATAGAACAAATACAAGTTGCTAAATAGATACAGGAAAAGTACCAGGAAATTAAAGAACATACAAAAGGGGAAAAGGGATATAAGAAGAAAAAAGGAAAGAGAATATAAAATATTAAAGACAAAGATATAGTAAATTCTGTAACACTTCTTATCGAGCCTACGTAAATAATCCAATCTAATGGGAGTAAGTAACGCAAAAGTGACGGTAAAACAAACACATCAAGAATTTGGCATATATTTATGTCATCGTACAAAGTAATACTGGTGGGCTTCTTCCCGCGCGCCCTCCGGAACAGCACAACCCGCCAGCATTCACGGATCAAGAGTGACTCTCTGTGTATGTAATGAGGATAAAATAAACGATTTGGATTAAAACTCAAGTATACCAGTAAATTCTATACAAACGAAAGAATTATATTGTGTTCTAAGTGGCTCAAAAATAGGAAATCTCCAAGTCATGATGGAAGAAATATAGAGTTAATCAAACATGGCAGTATCTTACTCAGAAAGTAAATTCTACATGAATTGGCAAGAAAGGATACCAGAAAGATCCATTAAAGGCCTATGTAACTTAACTTTATATATAGGGGTTAGAAGTAACTGCAAAAGTTATAGGTGAAAAAGTTTATTAAATATAAATCTATGGAAAGAAATTAATTGTAGATTATAAAAGCTACAAAGCCTCTTATTAGAAGAGTAACATTATTTTCACAGTACTTTAAGTGTTTTGTCAATTTCTGCTTTTCTAACAGATATAAATTAAAAAGTGGCATGATTAAAATGAGATTAACACTAAAATACTACTAAATCTACGATATTTCGAGCCGCTGCGCCGCCGGCTCTTGTCTTGCGTCGCGAACATAATATCCTTTTTAATCGTGTCATTTTCTAGTGCATTTTAAAGAGTTGTTATGTTTCCACAGAAGTTATATATATATATATATATATAGTGCAGAAAAATAAAATAAACTTTATTTGAGTAATATTGAACAGCAATGAACAGATTGTTCAGCACTTTTAAAAGGAAACTCAAGCTAATAAATCGCACTAAAATATTCTGTTTCCATATGAAGCTCTCTTTCAAGAGAACCGTTAGGAAATTACTGAAGTGGGCGATAGTATATATATTATGTGTGTATATGTGTCCTTCTTGATGAAGGGTTTCGGCTGGAAATATAAAAGGTTTTATCAGTTTCCTTTTAAAAGTGCTGTAATATCTGTTCATTGGGTACAAGAGACGCATCTTTCATTTATAGATCTTGAAAAAACGAACGATAAGTTAAAAGGTGGATCATTATAGTCAGATAAGAGAATACACCTAATTGTCAGTTAAAGATGTTTGTAAAATAAAGAAAAACACTTAAAGGATCCAATTAAAATCAACCTACGGGTAAAGGAAATGTGTAAATCTTGTCTCCTGTTTTATTTAATATGTGTGTAAGGGAATTCATATTGCGCGTTTCCAAAGGAATAAACGTAGGAAAAGAATTTTATTTAAACTTTTTAATATATGCTGACGATCTAGTCAATATCTAACAGACTGGAAATAATTTTAAAAAGGAAAGGTTTTGCTTTGATAACATTTTTAATGATTACAATCAAAACACAATTTCATCTGATACAAAAGTTAGGGGAATTCTGTACTAGAATTAAAACTATAGTAAAGAACTGGCCAATAAAACAAGAGTTCAATTTTACACCGAGAAGATAAAGATATTAAATTTAAAATTAGTCTATTTCAATTTATGTGCGGAATGTTATTCAATATTCAAAAGAACAAGCTAGTAAAAGAAACAATATAATAGCCATATCTTAGCCCTACAGGGTAGCGAAACTTTATGCCTAGAAAGATGAGGTTCTTATAGTAGCACACTTCGAAGGGAATGAAACATACTTGAATATTAACATTTTAAGATATAATATAATTATTGTATACTAGAATTCCAAGCAAAGCCTTGTATTGTCGACCAAAGGGGGTAAGAAACTCACGTAAAATTTGTAGAATATGTTGTGCTTAGATTGGAATAGACGTCGGTACTAGTGGTGTAGTGGTAACCATGCTTGCCTCCTAATGCCAAGATCGCGGGTTCGAACCCGCCAGGACGGATGAACTTTTTCGGGCGTAATAATCCTAAGTATGGCTTATTTCGAAAGGGAAGTAAAGTCGTGGATCCCGAACCTCAAGCCCGAAAGAAGAGACCTCTGAGCAAAAGTTTTCGGCCTTTTCATGCCCTGATTTGAATGGGACGCTGATGACCTGAGATGTTAAAGAGCGTCCGCAAATAAACCAAATAAAAAAACTGAAACAGACTGCTAGTCTAATGCGTAAAGGCAACACAATTGCCAGACAAGTATGTCCTGGATGTAACATTTTGCATGGGCACTGCTTTTCCCGAACTGTAAAATGAGTCGACGGCACTTAACATTGCCGTCTTGCAAATTAAATACTGATATTATAAACGTTCTACTTTCATGTATCACAATTCTCTCTACAAAATGTGAACGTTTTAGAGATAGACGAACTTGTAATTATAATATATACAACTACAATTCTTACAAATAAAATAGAATGGCATTATTTGTAAAATAAAAGCATATTATTAAATAATTTTAGATCATTATCTGGTTGTAACCAGTCCTCCATTACCAGCTTTTCTCTAGTCTTTCTTTCTTTTTTCCCCTACCTTCTTTCTTTCCTTCCTTCTTTCTCCAGGCATTTATTTAGGAATTCTCAAATCTCTCTTCTTGGTCGAGTAAACCGACTTTCCAGATTAATAAATTAAATTATTATTTCATCTTACATTGCAAAGTACTTTCAGAAGTTTTCCGAAAATTGAGTGCTCTTTTCTGTCCTAATTGCATTCCCTATCCTAGAGAATTATGAAAATTTGACTATATTCCCCTGAAACTTGCTGGGTTTCAGTCAAGTGGGATTCAAATGTACACACTCCACCTTTATAGATGACTTCGATCGCTGCCTTAATGAACTGAGCCTTAAAGGTAACGAAAATGTAATTTTTAGACAATGTTATTAACTAATGCGTGCCAGAAGCTTCAAAGAAAGGTGTACTTTTAATGTTTAACTAACCGTGCTGGTAAAAATATTTATGAAAGGTTGACTTCTGAAGATAATTGTTTCTTTAAGAGCATTTCCAGAAAATTTCAACGTGAAATGCAATTGCAAAGAAAGTCTTAAGCTCACAACTAGAATCCTTAGTAACTTAAAGAAGCTGTTCTCAACATCACATTCTCACATAAACCCAAATTAAGGAAAAGCTGAATCTCATCGATTTTTTTAATTCTGCTAATGCATCGAAATTTAGCTTATACAGAGAAATGAAAATCATTAAATTACTAGAACAGTGAGCTAATTGTCTTTATTATTATTATTATTATTATTATTATTATTATTATTATTATTATTATTATTATTATTATTATTATTATTATTATTATTATTATTATTGGTTCTTATATTTGCCCAAAAGCGTCAATAAAAATGCTCATGTGAAATCATCTGCACCAAGTCTGGGCACATAAGACACTCGCAAATGACCTTTGTTTCGCCTTCTTAAATATATCAGAAATGTAATATTTATATTTGGAGCGTCAATATGAGCTTTGAATGTGCTAGCTTACTTACTATTTCCTTTCATTTGCACGTTTCCGATGATAACATCTTGACCGCAAATTATTTATTACAAGGGTATATGACTGCTTTTATGTGCAGAGTAACTTTTTACATTCTGACCAAACAGTTTGTACACGTGGAGAATTTATGGTTAGCTTGGGGTTGTGCATGGCGGTTCGACCTGACGACATCCCCAGAGGGTCGTCCCGTCTCCGGAGATAGCTGCACTCCCACTCTAGTAGCCTAAATGTCCTCCTCACGGCTTCTCCTGAAAATGTCTTTCACTCTGGTTAAGAAACTACACATTCCTTTAAGTGTTTGCTTCTGGAATCAGAACATTAGGCAAAGTTTAAATAGATTTGGAATATTTCCATTTTAATAATGTATTTTTTAGTGCAAGAGTTAAGCACACGATATCCTACTCGTCTCAACTTTTGCTTATGGAGCATAAAACTAATTAGTTTAAAAATAAATACCTTTTAAAGATATTTTATAATGCACCTGAAAAATTGTGAGGAAAACTAGTGCAAACAAAATTATAGACAGATTTATATTTATTTCCAGTAGCATTTAACCAGGTGAGAAAAGTTGGAAGGGCTTCTCAGGAAGTAGATTAGTATTAAAAGAGAGCGTTTCGCTTGTGTAAAAACGAAATATAATTACAGCTAATGTCCTGTCTACTGCGTACGTTTGCAACAAATGCGGCACGCTGTTATTCAGGAATAAAGACATTAACAAGAGTATAAATATTTGTAGAAAAATATGAAGTAGGTATCAATTAAGGTTAGTATTTTTATTTTAGATAGTTGATACTTTTTATAGAATCTCCATTTCAAAATGGTTCTTGATACTAGAGATTTCATCTGACTGCCTTGTGAAGGCTATGGTCCAAAAGAAGCAAAGAAGTGAAAATATTTACAATATAGATAGAGACAGTTTTTAAAAAGGTAACTTTTACAATGAAAGAATTTTTACCAGAAAAACATTGAATTTTCCATGAAAGATATTCTGCTTAAAATCATTCACAAAGCCATAACTACTATTGTAAATGAAATTATTGTATTCGTTTGTAAAGCAACCATTCCTTTAGTATACGAGAATAGGAAAAACACTTTCGTCTACTGCATTGAAACTAGCGTATTGTTCCAGTGTTGGTAGAGAAAAGGGTAGCTATATGGCGCACTCTTGGTCGCTATTGCAAAGTTTACCGACGGACACATATGTGGGTTTGAAGGAGTAGTAGCCTCGTAGAGACGTTTCCAAGTACGAACAACGGACAATGATTCAAAGTGAGGTGTCGCTAAAGGATGTTATGAAGGTCTACTCAATCATGCAGTTTCTGAGGTCCACACTTATAATGCCGCGTAGTAACACGATTATCTTTATCCAGCCACATGTTGAAACCTGTAGGCTCATCGTCTTGCATGATTAATGCCCGGATTCACACTAGTAGGAGATGAGGGTACTTGAGCATTGTCCATATTCACCAAACGTGAGTCTCTGCGACTTCGATCTCATCTCCAAACTAATGGAGTCACTTAGAGGAAATACAAGCAATGCTGGTGGTAAGACGCTCTTTCCATCACTCTACTGATATTCAGTGCCTTCTAGAAGCATGGCAAAAGATTATATTGTACTTTTCTTCTAGAACAAATATATTAAATTTTCATTGAATTGATTACATATTTTAATGAAACCAATTATTGTTATTATGATTCTAAATGATGCAATAATTGGTCATGGACTGTAAGTAACTAAATGGTAAGGGTGATAAATATGTGCCCAATTGGTTTTATTTATATGGAGAAAAGCACAGATGTAATTTGCATGTGATAGTAGCTAAACTATCCAACATTTTCCTTCATGTAATATAGCTTTCGGTAAAGTCATACTGCAGATTCGTCATTTTATTTAATTGCATTGCCAAAATACTAAAAAACTTTTTAAAAAAACTTAATATGTACAATGTGAAACTTTTAAGAATAGCTCTAATAACACATTTACCTAATAGGAAAGGGCTGGCAGCAACTTTTGAAATTAAGGACTCGTTGTGTTCCACATAATACACAAATTGGTAGAAAGAACAGAAGACAGGTTGTTTTCCCATTACATAAGAACGATATGCCATCTTATGATGTCATTAATATTATAATCAGTGAAATAAAAAAAAAATGTTTTTTTTTCAGTTTTGTTAGCTGAAACAACTGACTGCTTTAGTAGTAATGCTAGGCGTTTAGTCCGCCAATCAGATTGCTCCATTCTGGTCATGTAATCTAAGTCCGCCCCCAGCCAATCAGAATGCTCCCTCCATCATGGCAGAAAATTAAAATTATCAGGTATTTTCACGTTAGGGATCAGATTTGAAGAGTCTGGAAGTGTGATTTTTGTCTATTGCACGTGCCTGTGTTTCTTGCCTAGCAAGAGGCTTCCTCTTCCCTCAGATGATTGGTTGAGTCACTATTGTTTCCACTTACTCCGAGGACTAGCCAAGGAAAGGAAAGGGGTGAATAAAACACGCTTTTCATTATTTTCACTTATTTGTTGATTTCTTTTATGACTACAAGTATTGAGTTTAACTCATCACAGATAACACCGTAGAGAACAATATTTTGGACATACAAAAATGCTGCTATTTGAGGCACTGTTTACATACTTTAACATCTTTTGTGTTAATACATATTAGCAAGTACATAGTTTAGTCTAGTCGAAAACTGACTTGGACGTTTTGGCTGTGTACATTGAACGCTGTTCCACTCACCCCCTAACAGCCCAGGTGTTGTCACGTTAAGTATGAAGGAATCAGAGTTACTCCAAAAATATATGACCCACCCCTTAACAGTGCATTTTTGGTCCTCTGGTAAGGTATTGTCACGTTCAGTATGAAGTAATAGGCTGTCAATAAAGAATATATCCCTCACCCCTCTATTGCCCATTTTTGATACTCTGGTATGGTATTGTCACGTTAAGTAAGAAGGAAACGGTTCTACTCCAAAAAATACTTCACCCACCCTCTTAACAGCCCATTTTAAAAATACCAACGACATTGTTAAAAGTGATCGACATTGATAAAAATGCAAAAATCTAATAACTTTTCTTCAGTCGTGCGAAAAAAAACTGGACTTAAGTAGGGTCTTTGGACTTTCCTTTTTAGTCTAACACCACTTTTATTTAACAAATATAATTGTAAAGAGCGTTTATTTATAATATTTTAGGAAAAATGTAAATAGCTCGAGCGGAAGATGTTACCTTCGTGGCTTTCGTTCACTCACTGCTTTCCTCCAGCAATAGAGGAAGGTTACCTCAGAGTAATTCATGTGTATAAAATATGGAAACATGACATGATACACTATGATACCTCCAATGGTGAAAAGGATCTTTTTCATAACTAAGTTAACCAGTTTCGGAAAATTAAAACCAAAACCTTCGATTGGCCCAGAGACTGCGATACTCCTGCCAAGAAAAATGAGTATGTAGCACAATTTGTGGAAAAGGAATCCGTTGCACTGGATAAACACGCTATTGAAAGCCATCCCAGCAGGCGCAAGTTGGCAAAACTAATGTTAAAATCCTTTTGGGGAAAATATGGCGAACGAGACATGTCCGCCTGTGAAAGATTATTTCGAGGTTCATAGATATGATTAATGACCCCGGTGTATAGATACAGTCTTGTCTTATTGCTACAGAGGAGGTACTGTAAATGGTATGGAGATACAATGAATAGAATACAAATTGAATTCCACTACTAACGCACTAAAAGCTGCATATGCAAGAATTGAATTATATTCCTCTCTTAGAAATTGGGTGAACGCGCGTGCTATTTCGGCGCAGATTCTGTTATAGCCAAGAACAAACAGGGGAAGTGGAATACTCCTACAGGGACATTTTTGGGCTGTATGACTGATGAGACAGAAAAGTATGGAAAGGGTGCATATATTTACAGATTTGCTTCTACGGGCCCAAAAAGTTACATAATAGAAATTAAGTATGGCTTAAAGACATCACCCTCAACTCGGGTAAAATAAGAAATGAAAATTCCAGCGTCATCAGGGACATTGTTTTGAGGGATAATTTAATGTCGATAGTACCGGAAGGCGCACAGATTTCCAGGAAAATACTAGGTAAAGTGGTTACTGAGCCTTCAGTAAAAACGTATAGAATGGTGATCAACAAAAGCGTTCAGTGTGAAAACATTGATTCCTACCAGTACGGCTATAAAAGAAGGCGAGTTTGGATGACCGGACGTCAGTTGACCACAATGTATACTTTAAATTTAATTTTCCATGCACCATGCTAATTGCAGGTACTTCGCGTTGTGGTAAATCAACATTTGTGGAAAGTTTAATTAGTAATTTAGGTCAAATGATTGACGAGCCGTAGAGAAAATTGCTGTGGTGTCATCCATCAGAATATTCTCCTAAACTAAGTCAATGATTCGTGATCCATAAAAACATACCAACTTTGAAGATTTAGTTATTTTAGACGATTTAATGTACGAAATAAACAGGCAATACGTTTCAATATTTTTCACTAGAGATTCTCATCAGAAATAGTTTTCAAGTTATTTATGTATTGCAAAATGTGTTCCCACAAGGAAAAAATTTCGAACTATACCTCTATGCAAACTGCATTGTCGTATTTAAAAACAACAGGGATAAAATGCAAATTGATAAGCTGTGCTAGCTGATCGAGCCAAAGAAGTCTACGTTTCTATTAGAGGTGTTTGAGAAGGCTACAGATAACCCCCACGGATATCTAGGGTTGGATTGCACGCAATACACCCCTAATCAATACAGATATCGAACCAGCGATCTCCCAGGAGAAATGCTTTGTTATTTTATACCCAATTAGTACGGATTTCGCTCTTGTTGAGCACACTCTGAAGATTTGCCCCCCTGGTTCACAATATTCCCGAGAGTTTTAATAAACGATCAACGAACATATTTCCGTCATTTTTGTAGAGACACAAGCAGGATGAACATTGCCAAACTGAGTAGTTCACTGATAGCAAAGCAGCACTCAAACTTGACGGTATTAGCCAAAGCAAAACCCGCTTTGCGAGAAAAACTATTGAAAAACGCTAACCCAGAGCTATTAAAGCCATTTCCGAATGTGTATCAACGCGTGAGGAGGTCATAATAGTTTTCCTATAAAATGCTTGCAGGGTCTAAAAAGTACAAATCTTTCTGGAGAAAGATAATGAACAAACGACTTTCCTTAAACGAGATGAAAAACGTTCTTGTGCATAAAGGCGACCTTTAACCTGCGTTTCTACTTCTGGTATTGGCTTCACTGGTAGCGCACTCGTGTCAAATCTGAGTTAAATGAAGTACAGAAAGCAAATTATAGTAGCTTCACAGACAAAATCTGCCGAAAAGCTTCATCTCGTAGACTAATAAATAACCAACTAACCAGAGAACATATAATGTGCAGCTTCCAAAAAATGCAGGCTGATAAAATATAATTTGGGAAACTCTCTTGATCTTATGTCACAAGTGAGAGAATCGTACCTGGAATCGAATGATATGTACCACGATATTGAGGTAAAGGAGGAACCGAAGACAGCAAAGACGAAAGTCGGTAGCCAGTAAAAAAAAGGGGGGGTCTTTTCTTATTATAACCTTCCCAAGTAATTGTGGAAGCCTTGTATAATTAAACTATGAACGCGTTGAAAAAATTATTTCAATCCGGAGCACTGTGCGAGTTTTGGTACAGCAGACAAACTTCACAAGGCCAAGGGCATACCAAAATCTAAGATTGAGTCCTTTCTTCGAACCCAGGATAGCTATACATTTCACGAGCCAATAAGGAAACGATTCCCCACCAGAAATTATCATGTTACCAACATGGATGACTTTGGGAGGCCCATCTAAATGTAATGAACAACATTAAAGAGCACAACAAACCATACGATTACATCTTGTCGGTGATTGATTTTTTTTTCAAAATATGCTTGGGTATTACCGTTAAAAACAAAAGTAGGTACGGAAATTACACAAGCGTTCAAAACTATATTTTCTCATCGCGTTCCCAAGGAATTGCAAATAAAGGAACCGAGTTCGTTAACAAAAGCTTAAAATCATTATTAGTCAAACATGCCGTAAAGTATTACGCTACAAAATATAATGTTAATTCCAGCGTGTAGAACGTTTCAACAAACCTTAAAGACGAAAATAAGGAAATATTTCACACATAAAAACACCAATAGATACGTAGAAGTTCTTCCTGATCTTTTATTGTCCTACAATAGTTTGTTTCACAGAACCCATATAGATGGCTCCAGAGGATGTCAATGGTGGCAACATTTTGCAGGTGTACGAAAATCGTTATGGCCAGAATGCGAATAAAGTACGTAAACTTAAATTTAATATAGGAGATCATGTGCGCATATCTACGGAAAAAAAAATCAGTTTTCTAAGGGCTACGAGCAAAATTGGAGAGATGAATTTTTTTAAATTATCAAGATGGTACGCGGTGACTGTGATGTGTATAAATTTAAGGACTTGGACGGCGAGGGCAGAGACAGTATCTTTTACTCCGAGGAGATACAAAATTTACTCATCCGAAATCCCGAAATCATTCAAAATAGACAAAATACTCAACACTAGAGGTCGTGGTCGAAATAAGCAATTTTGGTTAAGTGGAGAGGTTATCCAAAAAGTTTATTTCGTGGGTTCTGGCTGTAACTATTGATTCGATATGATTAAAACAAAGCCGTTTTCCCTCATACTCGTGAGTAATGCATTCATGGATCTTCTCACCGACAGTACAGCTTCTTGATTTTCGAACATCTTACCCGAGAGAATAGTGTTGCAAGAAGAGTGGGAAGTAGCCCTGCAACAGTTTAGGTACCTAGTGAAATTCTATAACGTTACACGTCATGATATTAACAACATTCGAACCATGTATAATATGTCTACTCCAGTGACACATTTCAAATTTAACTTACAATTGCTACAGGTATATGTACAATTCTTAAGATTTGCCACACTCCGTGAACTGTATCATACGTTAGCATTTGCAAATCGAAGACTTTTTTCTTTTTAACGAGAACAAAAACACTGCCAGCATTAACACCGAAGTCACACAGTCCGCCCATATTCCCGAGAGCAAATTTGCAGGTTATGTGGAAAATTTTGCGCCCTCTAGAATCAGGAGAACCGAAGACGGAAATTAAAACGCAAGCAATTACAAACCAAGCGTTAAAACGTACGTCTAAAAATCCTCATACGATAACAAAGTCCACTAAAAATCCTCCTAAGCCTGAAACTGGTATTTCTCCCAAGCCTGACACTATAAATACTCCTAAGCAAGAAACAATGATAAAGCCTGACACTAGAAATTCTCCTTTGTTCAATATCATACACGTATTGGTTTTGTCCCCATCTCTGGCCAAGATGATGGGATTCGAACCCTATACCAATGTAGTTGAACAGAAAATTAGTAAACAACCTAAAGATCCGTACATGGGTTTCCATTACGAAATGTTCATTTACTGCAATCTGATAGTACCACAAATGGTGGGCAACACGTTTGTGCAAGTCATTAAAAGCGTCTCTGTAAAGAATGAAATTTTCGACAGCACCTGCATGACTATTGAAAAATCCTTCGCTCTCCTTAACTGGGTACATTAAATGCAACGGGCTTTAAAATTGTGAAAATAGATTTAAGGAACGGTTACCGCGATTTCTTGCCATCTTAGATGGGCTTTCCTCTACTATAGTTCAAACGTTTCTTCCGAAACAGGCACAATGGAACAGGATAATCTCACCAGATATTACTTAAATCAGGCTGGAGGAGCATTAGACCATTGAGATTTTCTTTTGTACAGGAGCAAACGTTATCAAAATGGTAGCGGGATGTTCTGTTGCTCTTGGTGGTCTTTTAAGAACTGTGTTGCCATTTTTCAAGAGCGGTATGAAAGCTGTCAGCAAAGAGGCTTTGATAATGGGCGCCAATGTGATTGCAGACATGGAAAGTTCGGGAATTTTCCCAAAGGAGTAGTTAAAGACTAGACCCAAAGATGCGGGATCTAATTTAAAGAGGAAACGGACGTAAAGATAGACTCTATTATGACTTCTGGAAATAAGCGCCTATTAAAGTATCCGAAAGAAACAGGGCATTCAGTTCAAGGCTAAACGAAAGGTGCAAGAGGGGATTTCATAATGGCTAACAAATTTTATGATGAGTCGTTGGTGCACATGAATTTAAAATTAGACTTCTTCAAAGATATGTCCGTACAAATGAAGGTACACTTCACTAAAACCTCAAAATACACTTATAAAAAATGTTCCCATCACATTTCATTACTCTGGCAATGCAGACAATCACTTCGACATGATTTACGTAGTACTAGAGCTGTTCGCGCAAATAGTCGATGACAGGGACAATGACTTGAAAGAAGACAAATAGGTTACCTTTGTTAACAATACTCTAAACTCATTGTTTCAACAGCTAGAAGTATTTCTCAACAATGTCACCGTATCTAAGTCTCAGTCAGTCTACCCCTATAGAAAATTTGTTTTAATGCTACTCAATTATTTGGAAAATGATGTGAAAAGCACTAGATTACTCGCTCTAAAAAAAGACAAGGGAGGAAAGATGAACCAATATTTAGCAAACGAAGGAATTAATTGGCGTGATGACTATACCAAAGGAACCAAAGTTGCACAGCTAGTGGGAAGGCTTGTCAATGCACTCTTTAATCAGGAAAATCTGCTCTTAAACAACGTGAGCGTCACGATTTCTTCGCCCAATTTTCATCATTTTTCAGACATAAAGGACTTTAAAGGTTACATAGAAATTCAGTCTGCTAGACTGATTTTAAAATCTGTGAGACCGTCACCAAGCATTAAGCTTGCGCATCAGGCAGGGTTAGCAAAGAGTAATGCCAAGTACCATCTCAAAGATGTCGGATTTCATACTTTCAACATTCCAAATGGAGCTAGTATTATGACTTTCAACGAAATTTATAGTCCAAATTCCAATAAGGGTAGTTGTGGCTATGGTCGCCGACCAGTTATATAACGGCAGCATTAAAAAAACTGTAAAACTTTTAACACTCTAAAATAATTTTTGTTTAAATTCTATGTGAACCCACAGCATTTTCCCTCACAAGCCCGACAGCCCAATTTTGATGACGGATATTTTCTGCAATATTTTCAAACTCCTCAACATGGCCTTCCGATACACATTAAGGATGAAGGACATTCCATTTCTAGACATTAATATTCTCGCGGCTATACCATTACTGTCTTTGATTTAACAGCCGATATGAGTGCCAGCTAGTCTTACATAACAGGACAACGTCACGGTACCGTGTTTATATGTATAGGCTTTAAAGATCAAACTCCGGAACCTATTAATTTGCTGGTGTTGACAGGAGTACGTCGCATTATAGAAATTGACGCTAATAGGACTATTTTGGTATTGTGAAAAAGTTGCTAATTCTCCGATTTATGCCTAGGTGCCCCTCTACTCAATCACACTTTTTAGGAGTGTACGCTTGTGGTCAATTGTCTTCGGTAAACTCACATAATAGACGGCTTCCTATAGCAGTTGTCGTTAACACCGATTATAGCACGAAACCAGAGAAACATTCGGTCCTGTATCTTTGTTGCAAAGGACGGACGGGAGAATATTTCGATAGCTATGATATTGATCCTCTTTCGGTTCATATTCTAACTTTTCCTAAATCAATGCTGTGGTACACAATGAACTCATAGCACTAGAAGGTTGCAAGAAGAGGTAAGCTATACTTGTGGACATTGCGTACTTGTTTACCTATCTCACCGCTGCCGCAACTTGTGCAAGGAGAAATTCTTTTCAAAATTCAGCATATGTGATTTTAATCACAACAATGACGTCATTAAAATCCTAAAGGGTGCATGTCTTGGCAAATGCTCACAAACTACACATCAGAGCTGCATATCGTTGAAGGTTAGCATTGACGAATTGCACATTCTCGATGAATATAGTGCTGTTACATTTATGTTGCTAATTCCAACATTTTCAATTTTTAGAAGGTATATGGTGCTACACAATCCGCTCTACCAGCTGCTCTCGAAGAGAGGTAAGTTGGCATCACTATCATGTGAGCGCATGTGGCTACTTGGAAATGAAATAGTGTGCTACAAATAGTTCGTTCTTGTTTACAGTGTCATGGACAATACAGCCCGGGGTGGCGACCCAAGCAACGAAGAGGTGAGGCCTGGACCTCTATCGGATATTTTATTCTTGAACAGCAACTAGATCAAGTTTACGTGTGTGGGATTTTCGCCAAGACCGATTCACAACAACACCATGGTGACCGTAGGTGGACGACTCAGTGGGGTGGTCCTGGGTTCTATAGAGTGGCAGAAACTTGTTGAGGCTATACCTGCAATTCAGAGTTTGATTCGATATCTAAAAAATGACAGCTAAGTGGTCGACTATCTACACTTTTAAACATGTATTTAGTTCACAAATATTATCCTCAAAATGGACGGACGCTGTATATCTCTGAACTTGGAGGAATGGAGGACACTAGAAAGTCCACAGCGAATGGTCACCGACATCAACCATAACATGAAGAAAGAAGAGATAGAAGTACAAAATAAAATAATAGTATTTTGAAAGTATTTACCTTTACACTCACATTTTCGTTGAACCATTTGAGAAAATGAATTATGCTCAATATACAAGGAACTTTCGTTGTGACACCTTTAGAGTGTTCCTGGATATGGAGCATTTTCAAAAGTCACGATTAATCAAAGAGTTGAAAAAGTAACTGCGAACCGGCAGAACAAGTTCTAACTAGTTTGCCACAGCGCAGCGCCAGATGACGTCATATGCAGTTTTAGACAGAATTGTGAGCGCTCTGCGGCAGAACACTTGCGCACTGATGACGTCAGGAACAGGTTCGGACAGGCTTACGGCATCAGATGACATGATCGTGCACCTCCACATCCATCCAAGCATGGAAATTGTGCTAAAGTTTCTGCAAAATGTTTGTTGTCCCGCTATGATGAACCCAAAGGAACGTCATCTACTAGTGGTAGAGGGGAACACCACCTTTGCAAATCATTCATCTATAGATGTGCACGCAGTACGGACGAAACTTACAGCGGAAGCAAAAGGAATTTACGCTTCTTACTGTCGCTGCAACCAACCGTACAATCTCCCCTCCTTCTCCACCCACATTGACGATCCGCCTCCTCTTACAAAACACTGTCCAATGTGCATTAGTACCGAGAAACCAACGAAGCAGTATACATGATCCACGACGCGCTACACCAACTAGCTGAAGTATCGAGTAACTCGGATTTTGATTCCCGTCTTGCTGCAGCTGAACGTGCCATACATAGTACAAGGCGTCCGTACCATCACCACCAGGAACGGATCCAGAACGCTTGTCCACCTCGAGAACGGGAAAGAAGTATTTCTACTCACAAGATTCAACAACCTTTCTGCAGAACTCACTCATAAACTCAACTCTTTTGCCTTTTACACCGTGTACCAAGGAGAGGAGGTTCTCCGAAACGGCTACCGGCGAAACATCGTGAAGTTTACAACATAAAAACATGGCGTGCCAAACAGACCCGGTGGGAATAGGCAAGAATCTCATTGTCAAACTCGTTTTTGACAACGAAAATCTCGTTACAACAAGCGTAGAGTGTCCTGCAAACATTATCCTGATCTCTACAGATATCTCCTTCCTTGGCGAGGACAAAACCGTCACCGTCAAACTCGCAACAAACAACTCCGACGTCGTGGAATTCAGATGCGTGCCTTCCAAAGCGCCCCACTACTGCATAGACGCTCGCTGTACCATCTACCTCGGAACCGTCGACAAGACGTCAGCCTTAGACTAATTTAACATAACAACGGGGTGCTTCTACACAGCCTCCGTCGACGATTTTGTCGTTCCCATTTCCATTCCGTCGGCCCCGCAATACCTCAATAACAAATTTTCTCATATGCTACTAACCTGTGTAGCCACATCACACGAAAATAAAAAGCAGCAGCTGCGACGAAGACAGTAATAGTGATATGTTGTTTGCAAAAACAACATTTACCACAAATTTTAAATAATTTTTCTACGGGCAAACGAGCCATATAGTATTTTGTAACCAGCAATGATGATGGTGTGACGTTTGCAAAAAAAAAATGTTATAAAAGGATATGCCACCATTTTAAATGTTGTATTTCCTTATTTTTCAAATTTGTAATTAATAATTATATGTATAAATCATTTTTGTATAATAAATAAAAATCTCTATTCTCCAGCTAGGGTTTGTCGCAGTAATGCATACCACTAAAGGTCTATAATGTAGCTACCCATGTCCGTAACGGAACTATAAGTTGCCGACTCCCATTCCTCCACATACGGATGCAGCTACCTGCAATAAACTTCACCGAAAAAAGGGATATACACTACTGTTAAGCACTCTCCAAAATTGTAGGCACTATTTACATAATATTTTGCAAACAATATATTTAAGTTTACTTAAGTCCCGCCCATCAGTCCATTTTTCTGACCGCGCCACTGCACCTCCATCTAAAAAAGTCGGCCCATTGTTGGTTTAAATGCGCTAAAATAAACCTCTCCTATATTTTGTATCTTCTGGAAATCACAATTTGAAATCACGCCGACCCTCCTATCAGCCCACCTTTGGTGTCTTTCCTTGCGATGCCTTCCGGAAATTGTCGATGCCATCAAAAACTCATGTTTTTATCAACCCATCTCTGGTATCTTACCTTCTGGCTCTGTGTTCACATTTAGGGCCATAATATATTTTGGAAATTGCTATTAGTTTGACTTGTTATTTGACACAACACATGAGATGGGAGAAAAGATAGTATGGCGTAACGTACTTTGCACGAGTAAAATAGGAGCAGGAAGTATAATTTGAGGGTAATATTAGAAAATATACTTATACGGTTTTGTTAAGACTCCATTTTTCTAGAAAGGTGTTGGAGCCATGTAAAGTATTGCTTTTAACATTTTTGATCCTTAACTCCAATCTCAAACATCACGCGCATCCCATTTTCCCTTGTAATGCCTTTTGACATAAAGGAAATTTCTTTAAAATTCACTCACAATCCCTACAAGCCCATTTTTTGACCTCAGAATTTTTTAAATAAAATTCATCTTTACATTTCATGGCTATAACACAGGAAGGTACTCAACAAACTTTCCTCCATTATCTTCATTCAAATACCAGCATGTGTTTGAGTGTGAATATTACCAATAGAACTCGTCATCTGCAAAGATGCTGATAAAAATAACAGTTTTGTGGCATTTTTTGTGGGTAAACAGAAATGTTAGGCGAAGTTTTTGATATCTTCAAATACTTCGGTAATGACTGCTGAGCGACTTCTCCACGACTCTTCTACAATAAAATATAATTTTTACCGTGTGGCAATCACTTTGGCATACAAAAACAAAATCAAAACAAAACAAATGGGGCACTTAGAATACTGCAATTATGTCCTTGGGCCATGTCTATGCCTAGTGAAATCAAATTGAGCAATTGGTACTAATAAGCATACACAGAAGTGTTAATTAACATTAAGAACCATGGGTTCGTGCATTAAGAGGTTTGGTGCTAACACTCTTAATATCTTTCTTTATTAAAAAGATAAATTTGATAAGTTGAAAAGCGGCTTTCATACAACTACTCAGAAAAATATTCATTTACGCCATATCACATTAAAATATTAGGTTGCACTGTTTGCTAAGTTTTGGGTACTAGTATGGTACACTGTTTACAAGTACGTGTGAATTGAGGAGCTCGACATGAACCTTTAGTGTATTAGGTGAAAAAGCGAGAGTACCTAATGGACGTATTTAAGTTCGAAATATTTGTAAAATATGTACTCTTTCATTTTAAAATACTGTACAGAAGTTCAAGCTAACCTAAATCAGAGGTCACCGCCACGGGTGGCCGAGGTCGATAAAGCGCGGACTCGTGAGCCGGAGGTTTTCGAATCCCGCCAGGACCGTCCTCCCTGACTGAGATTTTTCCCAGGTTTTCCACCACCATTACCAGATTTTGACGGTACCATGAAAATTTTGGGACTTCGTAATGTATCGAAGTCTAAGATTAAATGCACCGAACCACATACATTATTTTTACATTGTAACCAACCTTCTATGTACCTTGTAACCAAAAAATTATGAAAAATATTAATGAGACCACAAATACCTCACAATTAGGAAGATAATTAATAAAATTATTCAATAATTGTCAAGTAAGTTAGATAATCCTTCTCTCGTACCATTTTGCCTAACTAAATGGACCGCCAGATACCATTATATATTCATTAGTAAACTATAAACTTATTATTTGCTCCTGTTAGAATATTTATAGAATAACAAATATAATGCAGGCTCTAAACTCACGACTTACTAATGATTCTTGAAAACTCAAACGCTTTTATTATATAAGAATTTATTAGTAGAGTTTTAAAGCATCTATAAGGTGCCAATACGTTGTGCAGGCTACATATTGAAATAATCGGTATCGAAGTACTTTAAACTTAAGGGAATATTTTGATTCTGTATGGAAGGATGCTGAGAAAGAGAGTTCGGGATTGGGACTAGAAGAATGAAAATTCTTAGGAAGAGAAAAACTGTCAAATAAGCATCAAAGTTTAACTTCAAGCAAAGATATATTAGAATCTCAAGCTGTAGTTACTTGCAAAAGTAGAGGATTCCTACTGACTCCAGATATACGGTGATTTTTACAAGGGTGAAAAAGACTTAAACTACAAAGAGATAGGTATCATAACAAACTCACTAATGAAGATAATATATCAACTTCAAAATCACCCACACTGGGCAATACATTTTTCTGAGATGAGAAATTTACTTGCCTAATACTTACCTTTCCTATTACGACATGCAGTACGGAACGCCTTTCCTCGATGCTTAGAAGACTTAACACCTATTTAAGAGCTACAATGAATAAACAAAAAATTGAACCATTTGGCTGTAATAAACTCTCATGAAGGAATTGACAGAATTGACTCAGTAACTTGGAAATTATTTTACTAATAAAACTGCCGCAGCACGTCTCAATATTCTAAATTTCAATTTTAATGTGTTATAAAATATTAAATAGTACGGTTGCGCCCTTACGTCACCATAAGTCATCATTTTATCGCTTCCCCTTTTTCCTTAGTTTCCTTCCTTACGACGCCACATTCTGGAATTCTCTATCTAGAACTGTCGTTGTTGCTCATTGGTCAGAGCACGCGGTTATCAATATTGATTGTTTATAGCTTGTGACGTCATCCTTTCTCACATCGATATACTACTTGTGCATGGGCAGCGCAGGCCAGTTGGCTCATAGACATTGGGAACTGCAACAGTGGCCCAGGTCGTTAAGGCGCGGACTCGCGAGTGGGAGGTCCGGGGTTCGATTCCTACAAGGATCATCCTCCCTGACTGAGGTTCTTTTCATGTTATCTTCAGTCCTCATAAATAGTAAACGCCGGGAAGGTATCTTAAAAATTAGGCCTGGAACGCTTTCTTCCTTAAAAAAATAATTTCCCAGTTTATAATTTCATCTGATATACCATCAGCGTCACCGACTGTGATGCCTCCAGTAGTTAAAGCGGGCGTTAAAACATCATTAAAAAGGAAAAAGAAGAAGAAAAAAGATGTTGGAGGGTTTGCTGCTTCTTGGAGACGTTGGATACCACCAGAGGGGCACCGTCGTTACTTGGCCCGTATTTAGGTAATCTTTCTATGTGAACGACGCGCCCTTGTCGAGATTATCTTTGACATTTGTTAGTGAAAAAAATGCCAAATTAATCGGCCCATTGGCCAATGTAATTAGCCATCGAGGTAATATTTTAATTGTCTAGTAGGGTGGTTCCATTGTCAAATCAGTGTAGAATTTCTTTGGGTAAATTATTTATAATGTGGCATGCTTTGTACAGTTTTTATTAAATTGTTAAAATGTTTTGTGATTAATCAGTTTTTCGTGTTTCTTTAATTGTTTGAAGGGTGTTAAATAAGGAATTCTTCTTTTCATTATGCTTGAATCCATGGAAATTTCCTCTGGCTTACTCTATTTGAAATAATACTATTGTGAATTTCTTTATTTTATGTGTTAAATTTTAATTTATTATGTGAAATAATTAATAACTTATGAGATCGACGAAGATATAAGATCAATCGAAGTCTTTATTGGTAGCAGAGCGCGGCCGTCCAATTGTGCCGGTGGTTTTCAAATTGTCCCAGGTTATTTAATTATCAGTACTTAAATTGTATGTAATGCTCTAGTTGAACTGTATCCAAAGTGGAAGATGGGTGGAGCAAATGTTAAAATTCATGCCTGGATTAATTTAAAATTGTGGGTTAGTGGCTTACTTAGGGAATAATTTAATGTATGATTTGAGTGTTAAAATTATCTTCTCAGTTTAGCATTGTGGAGTTGCCTCCTCCAAATCGGGTTTTGGCTCAGCAAGACTTGGATAGTGAAGGCGAATGCTGTTTCCGAGTTTTGGTGGGCTTTGGAAGCCGATACGTTATGTTGACTGTAAGTTATTGGATTTCTCTGATTAATAGAGCATTGTATTAAGATTGTTGATTTGGTTTATTTTCGGACGCTCTTTAACAGCTCTGGTCATCAGCGTTCCATTCAATCCAGGGCGTGAAACGGTCGACAAATTTTGTTCAGAGGCCTTTCTTTTAGGCTTGAGGTTCTTTATCGTGCCTTAAATGTAAGACACGGGACCCACGGCTTTACTTAAGATTTTTACGCCCGAAAAAATCCATCGATCCTGGCCGGGTTTGAACCTTCGATCTTGGGTTTAGAAGGCAAGTATGGTTACCACTACACCCCCAGGATCGACTATTGTTAAGGTGAGATCTACACACAGTCAATTACGTTATTTAAATGCCAGTCATTGTATTGATACCACAGAGCTAAACAGCTAAAGGGAGCTTTATATCGTGAAAAGTAAAATTTACAGTTTATTAGCAGATATCGATATCTTAATGTGTGTGGTAGTGGAACTGCGTTTTGTAACTTTAATAGATTTTTTTTTGTTTGAAATATATTTAAAATATTCTTTTGCGTATTCATGTGCGGAGAAAGCGCGGGTGAAATAAATAATAACGAAATAAGATCGACGACAAGAGAGCAACAATCATTGCATGGTATACAAAATATAGTGCACCGGAAAACTGGCGCACAGCTTTGTGTAGTGTTTCACTAACATGGTATTCAAAAAGGGAAAATAAGCTTAGGAGGGATGAGAAGTGGTCATGTTGGGGAGGGAGATAAAGATTGTGAAGGAATTTTCATACTTAGGAATGATTCTGAGCTCCTCGGGTCAATGAGAGAAACAAAAGAAATCAGCATTAACCAAGGGCTTATTATCTTCGAAGCTAATTAAGCAATGTATGTTTGTTGCACTGGAGATGAAGGTGAACTGGTTGGAAAGAATTTATATGGCACTGGTAGAGTCAATGTAGGCATTGCAATATGGGGGATAGAGGGATAGGATACTCAGTAGGTTTTGTAAGATTGTGTTGGGAATTTCACAAAATACTGCAAATGAGGAGCCTATTAGAAATGGGGAGGGTTGGTGTGAGAGGGTGGGTAATGGAGAGAGTGTTGAAGCATTGGTTTAGGATACAACAGATGGCAGAGGTTTCTTTGTTTAATGAATGTTTAAAATTTTAGGAATCTAGGGTAGGGGATTTCTGTTAGGTAAACAAAGTTGGGAAAGACTTAATAAGGAATGGAATGGGTGATATATTGTTAAGAGGAAGTGACTTGGAGGGAGGTTTTTGGAAACAGATTGGAGTGAGGTTTGAGGATACAAATGGACAGATATTACATTCTATAATGAGGGGAAAGAGGTCACTAATGTTCTATCAGGTGAAAAAAGGGATAGATATATTAGTAGGTGTAATAAGCAGGAGAGAGAGGTAATGGTATGATTTAGATTAGGAATCTGGAGCTTAAAATGTTTTAGAAGTAATTATGAGCATTGAATTTGCCCTACATATGGAAATTTGGAAAATGTAGAACATACTTTGTTTGAATGGTCAGAAACAAATGGAGACAACAAGCAATGTTTAGTATATGGATGAAGTTAAATAAGCAAATTGCAGCAAAGAAAATGTTTGGTGATCAAAGACAAATTATGAATCTTGGGGAATATTTGTATAGAATTAAGAACAAATGGTTATTGTAAGTAATGAAAGAGAATCAGTGAGTTTGACTGTGTTTGCCTTGTGTAATTGGCTAGTAGTGGTATTGTGATTAGGTGTAGTAGATTAAAAGTTTAAATGTGTATGGATGTAACTAGCTAAGGGCAGGAGTTCTACAAATGAGAACAGATTTAATGTTATTATAGTGTTTCTTTGTTTAGTAGAAGGGACTGTGTCAAAGTCCTCTGGATATACTAGTAGGAAGTTACTGATGAACTGAGTACTAGGGCTTAGCAAACACTATTAAATATATTTAGTTTAATGGTAAAAATTAGTATGTCAGTGAAAATTTTTGTATCAAAGTGGTTTAAAATATTGGCCTGGATCTAGGAAATATTGCAAAATTTGTAAACTTAGTGCTATTTAAATAAATATAAATACTAACATAAAAAAGTGGCAATTCCAATGTTTATTTAAGTATGTCTTGAATTAAAATTATTTATTTTACCTTCAAGGTCACTCATATAATATACACATTTATAGAAACAAATGCAAAGAATTATTGTTTGTATGTAAATAAATCCTTTGTACTCTTTAAATCATTTGTAGGATAAAATCTGTAAACAGATTTGGAAAACTCTGGTGTAATACTTATTTCATAGGCAGTATGTCCTAATTCATTTGTTCTGGTTTTTAAGAGGCTGACACCTAGTGCATCAGATGGACTAAAATTTGTACACTTTGGTTTATTACAATCATAATAAACATGACACAATTGAAATTACAGTAACATAAACTGTAAGTTCTTACACATCTTTATTTATCCGTCTATGCAAACTATGTGTGCTACTCTGCTAATAATAGTAATTGTTTTATTAGTTAGGAAAAATTGAAATCTTGACAATATGCTGGCAACAATAAGAAATAATTTATACTAATGAATGTCATAATATACTTGTATGTATGGAGTTGTAAAGTACAAGGGCAGAAGCAATCTTTGTGGAAACAAAAGCAGTTTGCATTCATTCTACTCAAGAACTATCAAGCTAGTGTGACCAATCATTTTGCATGGCACAAACCACAGCAATGTTCTGAAGTGGGAATCCAGATTTACAAGGGAAGGCAAACACTGCACCTTTTTGATGATGCCATGGCTATGGCTACTATGCAGACGTGTAATAGCTGGTGCAGAATGCTGGTTGTAATAAAAATTAGGTTATGGAAAAACAGCAGTGCCTAATGCGCCCCATATTGAACCTTTAATGTAGTATCAATGGAGGATGTTGTAGGATACATGACTAAATAAAATTATTTTATGAAGTGTTAAAGCAGATACTTTGCAGAAAATACTCATGTAACAAAAAATGACTGCACAGGGAAATCCTGCAGATGTATTACAACTGTAAGAAAATTTTTATGATAATTATGTTATTATGCGGTTTTACTGATGCTAAACTGATGTTATGCAGGTCAATAGTTTTATCTTTACATAAATCCTGAGAAAAACAATGAAGGCTGTATGACTGCATTAAAGATACCAAATATTGCTGCAGTTGAAAGGTATATTAGCAGTGAACGCAAAGCACTTTTGCTGGTAAGCTGGCTTTTTTAACCTCTTAATGACCACTGTAATATATATGTTACATAACAAGCATCATTATCCCATGGCTTGTTTAGCAGCTAAGAACTTTTTATTCCACTTGTATCTATCATATCTGCTGCATACCTATCTGAAGTATTACATGAGGTGCTGCCCTCTGCTAGCCCTCTTATGAAGTGTATTCCAAATAGAATATGGCTACTGTATAGGAAGCTAATTCTTTGTGTTGCAACCTGTTTTGTTATGTTGTGGAAATAACTATAACTGGGAATAGTATAAAAATATTGATCTGTATTTGTATTACCTTAGTTTTAGTGTTGTTTTTGTGCATATAATATGCATGCGTAGTTTTATATGTATACAAATAGCTTCATATCATATTTGTTACATCAGGCAATGAGGCACTAGACTGTGAGGTTATGTGACACGGCCATAAATGTACATATACTTAATTTATTTTTCTTCAGTTTTTGGACATAGATTTAAGACATTGTATGAGAAGATCAAAGTATACAAAAGTTTCTGAGGATAGGGATGATTCTAACCTTTATGACAGTGATGCAGATTCTAAGTACTTACCTCATACTTCAGCTCAGAAGGACATCAACATTAGAAATTTCACAGGTAAAAAGTACTTTTATTCATAATTCAATAAGATCTTGATGCCCTAAAATTTATATTCATTTGATTTTTGTTTTAACTTACGGACGCTCTTTAACATCTCAGGTCATCAACATTCCATTCAATTCGGGGCGTGAAACAGCCAATAAATTTTGCTCAGAGGTCTCTTTTTTCAGACTTAAGGTTCTTTTTCGTGCCATAAATATACAACATGGGACCCACGGCTTTACTTCCCTTCTGAAGGAAGCCATACTTAGAATTTTTACACTACGAAAAAATCCATCGATCCTGGCCAGGTTTGAACCTGCGATCTTGGATGTAGAAGGCAAACTTTTATATTCAGAAGATAGCTCAGAAGAAGGACAGGAAGAAGCAAACCTGGTGTAATTTGGCAACAATCTAATATGCAATGCCATGACATTATGGAACCAGGTACTAGTAAAAAACTCCCTGTTTGGACTGACAGTATTCAGTATGCTGAAGTTGATACACCAATAGACCTTTTTAAAAAGACTTTTTTTTTATCAAAATCTTTTGGAAAACACATCACACAGCAATCTAATCCCTATGGAGTGCAAAAGAACATAAACAAACCTTTGGCATAGATATAAATGAATTGGAACAGTTTATGGGTTGTTGCAATATGTCAATATATAGATTACCCCAATCTTGCATGCATTGGGCAATCAATATGTGAGTGGAGCAAGTCATGTCTAATGAAAGATGGGATTGTGTTAAATCTAATATTCATTTCAATGACAATAACATTTCTCCCCAAGATAATCCCAATCATGACAAATTCTTCAAAATTCATCTCCTGGTACATAAATTAATCAACACTTTCAAATCACTACCTTTGAGCCAAGATGTTATGCGTTGATGAGCAGATAGTTCCTTTCAAAAGCCACTCTGCTCAAACATATAATCCCAAGAAACCTAGCAAATGAGCTAATAAGCTGTTTGTACTTCATAATTCTAAAGACTGGTTCCACATTTCCAGTTCCCAGTCTACCAAATTTAGGCCCCAGCTCAAACATTGCATTGAGAATGGTAGAACATATCCAAAAGATATGGACTTTTTGTTATTTTTTGATAATTGGTTTTCTTTGCTGAAATTGCTTACCATTTTTTGACATTAGAATTCAAGCCCAAGGAAGAATAAGGATTAATGGATTTCCTGGTCTTCAATTTTCAAGTGAGAGTGCAATGAGAAAAAAAGATTGAAAATCTTTTGAAGAAAATGCACAATAATTGATAGCAAGTAAGTAAGGGGCTATGAAATGGTTTGATAATCATGGGGTAACTATAGCTTCAACGTTTGATAGTGCTGAACCTCTATCTGAAGTAAAATGTTTTGATAGAAAAACCAAAAGTCAAATTATGATATCTTGCCCAAAAGAGCTCAAATCATATAACTTCTTTATGGGTGGAGTGAATTTATTTGATGGTCTAGTTTCATGTTACAGGATTTCAAAACAGTCAAAAACTCTTTTTCCACTTCATGGACATGACCTTTATTAATGCTTGGTTACCCTATAAACAGCACTGTGAAATCCAACATTTCAACAAACATGACTCAATTGCTCTTTTGGAATTTTGAACTGAAATGGCAGCTGCCCTATGCAATGCTGGGAAATCCAAGGGAGTGAAGAGAGGATGACCTTCTTCTTATGACATTCAGAATAAAATTGAACAAAAAATACATTGATGACCTATGGAACCATTTCCAGAATTCAACATTATGTGTGACCAAGTAGATCATTTTCCAACAAGCAACCAAAGATGCAAAAATCCAGACTGTAAAGCCATAAAAGTAATGCAATATTGCAAATGTAAGGTGCATCTCTGTTTCACAACAGAAAGAAATTGTTCTACTCAGTTCCATACATAAGACTGAATTATTATGATTGCATGTAATTTTGTTTTATATACATTTAAATATACCATTGCTGCTTGTACAAAGCATTTAGATTTCATAACAGACAAAAGTACAATGTAAGTTTATGTGCTAGGCATGACTTACCTTCTACTATACACATAAGGTGCAATACCAAACCCTCTTGTTTGAATAGACTCTAACCAATAACAACACCACTTATAATTGAACCGCTACCACATCACTCTTGGACATCCTGGTTTTGATAAAACTAAAAACTAAGAATATAAAATGGGATGGTAACTGGAATTGGTTTTTATAGCTAAACAGTAATAACTTTTGAAAGCTCTAGACGCAATTAGCATATACCAGATCAGCAAAAATATATCATAGAATCACAAAAAATGGAACCACAAACACTTGATGGAGCAAATCAGATTACAATTGAGAAGAATGAGAAACAGAACAAATGCAATGTATTATGAGTAATTATAAGGTTAATAAAAATAAGTAGCTATATCAAGCTGGAAAAAGAGCAAAATACAACTTTTCACTCAGCAATACCAAATGTACATCTAAAAAGCTAACTTTGAAGTCTAAGCATAGGAAAAGTACAGAAAGAATAGAACATGTCATTAAAAGAATAAGAGACACCAAAAGAAAACCTAACATATATGGTGAACTGCTAGACTTAAGAGAGACAAAGAACTAAATTGCCTGTGCAAGGCAAAAGATCAAACGGTGGATCGCATCACTGGATTGTCTCAATATTTAGTTACACTTGACCATAACAGCATATAAACACAATTATATTGGACAATATAAAAAAACTCCATTAATTTATCCATATTATATGGGTGATTCAAAAGTCATGTGCCATAGGATATCTGCATTATTATTCATTTAAGAACTTTCTAAAAATAAGACATTTTTAAAAAATTCTGTTGGAACTCACACAGTGAAGCTTGTTAAATTGTTGTTGTTGTTGTTGTTGTTGTTGTTATTATTATTATTATTATTATTATTATTATTATTATTATTATTAAACTGCCATGGGTGGCCGAGGTTGTTAAGATGTGGACTCATGAGTGGAGATCTGGGGTTGGAATCCCACCAGAACTGTCCTCCCTGACCTCCCTCCAGGTTTTCCTCAGTCTTCATAAATGACAAATGCTGGGGAGGTACCCTAAACTTAGGCCTGGAACGTTTCCTTCCTTAAAAATATATCCTTCCCAATATATCATTTTATCTCATGTATCGTCGGTGTCCACCGCCTGTGGTGCCTCAGTAGTAAAAACGGGCATTAAACACCATTAAAAAAAACTCCATTATTAGTGTAGGTACCAAAAGAGGAAAGAGGGGAAAATTGTTGGAAATATGTAGTTTTCACATAATCTTAGCAATATTTGGATGTGCAGGCAACTAGATGATAACCAATTTGAACACTTCCGCCATTAATGTGCACGTAGAGCAATTAAGGACATGGCAGCTCAAGTGCTTAAATTTTTCAGTTTGCCATAGTGACTGTCAGAATGTCAAGTTTTTGTTAAGTTATTTGTGTTTTCAAGCAGACTTTTGACAGTACTCTTTAATCATCTTTTCATTTTCCAGTAATTGCTATAATTAGCCTTAATGATGCATCCTATGTTGCAAAATTCAAGCACATACTTTAAAACTATATATTTCAAACAATTTTCCTGTCTTTCTTTTTTGGTACCCAAACTCTTATGCAACTGCTTTAGGTGCATAACTTTTGAATCATTCTATATTTTTAGACAAACTATGTAACTATCTTTAACAAATTATACTGCGTAATCTAATTTACTCAGAATTTACTGTCAGTTTGAATGAATAATGTGATTGACAGTCAGCACACCTTACCTTGAAGGATATTGGCTCTAAGAGTTTTTTTTTTTTTGAGTAGTGTTTAACGCCCGTTTTCACTACTGAGGCACCACAGGCGGTGGACACTGATGGTACATGAGATGAAATGATAAATTGGGAAAGGATATTTTTTTTTTAAGGAAGGAAGCGTTCCAGGCCTAAGTTTAGGTACCTCCCCGGCATTTGCCAGTTATGAAGACTGAGGAAAACCTGGAAAAAACCCCAGTCAGGGAGGACGGTCCTGGCGGGATTCGAACCGCAGACCTCCCGCTCACGAGTCCGTGCCTTAACGACCTCGGCCACCCGTGGCGGTGCTCTAAGAGTACAATACCTACCAAGTAGTTAAACAACTAACAGAACTGCATTTGGAAATAAACTGACTTATATGAGGTGAATGATCCTTCATGCAACCAGTTTTGCAGCATGCAGTCGGCTGGCCGGCAAGGCTGGCTGCTGTGTCAGCTATGCTGGTGACAGGAAATCCACAGTAAATATAGTGCAGTTTGTCATGTAAGTTATTTCTAACATACATGACATAAACACTTAAAAAGAAAAATAAATTACTCATGAATATTAAGTAAGGAGATGCTGGAACTGCCTCTTCATTGTTCAAACATTGCTGACACCTGCTTAGGAAATTGCTCAATACACTTTGTAGTTTCCTCTGAAAAATGGCAGCAATTTCTTGATGAATGTTAGTTTTCATCTAATATGTGTGGATTTGTTTTGCACACTTTCTCTTTTAATGCCACCTAGAGATAAAAATAGCAAGGGGTTAAATCAGGGGAATCAGGAAATTCCTCTTGAAATAATCTTCTTACAGCGCGCATGATTCTGTATGCACATATGAATCATAGGTGAATACTCTTTGGGTAATAGAATACTTATATTGCCCCATTTCACTTGATATACTTTTACTCAATACACTCTATTGGGTCATGTAACAAACACGTGCTACTTGTGTAAAATTTCAACTCACACTGAAGCTTTGTGCAGCAGAGGAGAAATATACTCCCCACTTCTGCCAACACAGTGCTACCGGCTGGTCCTGTGGTTGCATGTAGCATTGGTTACCCAGTATAAGTACAACATGGCAATTTCGTTCTTTCTTTTTCCTTCTTTTGGGCACACTCCTGCTCTCCACAGAAAATTCCCAGAACTAGATCGACTGATTATACTGATAGAAAATCATTCTGCAATAATAGTCATTTGTTTCAAATGACTCCCAGCAAAATTCCAAAGAAATTTGATCACCCAGTAGAATTATGTTATCATAATATATAAAATCCCATTGAACAAATGATGATACATTATTTGTTATGTTGTAAGGATTGAAAAAGTATTATTTCCACTGTAATGGAACATTGGGACATACTGTAAATAAATAACTATGAAATTAACATAACTCAGAAATACCACTGAAGCTGTATCTATAGTATACACAAATTAAATGAACAAAAATAAGAACATCTTAGAAGAAATTTGAGCAGTACACTACAAGCTTTTGTTAAAGCTTATGCATGTATATTTCCTGTAAGTTTAAAAAAGATATGTACACCCACTCATAAATGCAAGTACATAATATGCACACACTTGTTTTTAAATATTTTTGAAACATTGTCATTGAAATGAGTTTTGTGCAAGCTCTCAGAAGGTCTGCTTACATTCCTGGTGCCAGGGCAGAAAACCTTTTCAAAATGCAAACCACCATCACACCACGCCAGCCCACCTTGCTCTGACACTTTTAACCCTAAACTTAGGTATTCATTTTTTACGCTAAACTCCATTCACTTACACAAAAGTATGACGCGTTTCGGGAGAATCTCTCCCATCTTCAGTTGCTCACTGAATTGCCCTTACTGGAAACTATGGCTGTATAAATGGATGTTCCTGTAGTGGCCTCGGTTGGTTGAAGTAGGAAGTTGCTAAGCTCATCCATAAGAGGAAACTTGAAATTCTTTATGTTTTCTCTATTTTTTAGTATGAAATTTTTTTCCCAAGTTGATAACTCCAATGGGTTGTGAAGATGTTTCAGCAGTCTAATTCCCGGTTTTATTTCATGGATTTTGGTCCAAAAGTGAGCTGCTACTGCTGATTTATTCACCTGTTTAAACCCAATATTCCTAAAATGTTCTTTCCTCCAAATTTGCAAAGTTCTTTTTGTTTTGCCTACGTAGCTCTGTTCCCAATCTGCACATTTTATTTCATAAATTCCTGATTTCTGTTCTGTTGGTATGGAGTCTTTTACTGTGCAACCTAATAAATTCTTGATGTTGTATCTGTTCTTTGGGGCTAACATTATCCCATGTTCTTGAAGATTTTCTTGAAATTGTGGTAAATTGGGTGGTAGGTGAAACTTTTGAATTTGTATTCTTCTTTTGCATTTTTCAGTGTGGAAACTTCCCTTATCCATTTTTGTCTTTTAGATTTATTGATAATTTCATATTAAAAAATAGAGAAAACCTAATGAATTTCAAGTTTCCTCCTATGGATGAGCTCAGCAACTTCCTACTTCAACCAACACAGGCTACCACAGGAACATCCATTTATCCAGCCATAGTTTCCAGTAACAGCATTTCAGTGAGCAACTGAAGATGGGAGAGATCTCCAGAAATGTGTCTTACTTTTGTGTAAGTGAATAGAGTTTAGTGTAAAAAATGAATACCTAAGTTTAGGTTATATTGCCACTCCATTGTCAACAGCTTCGTAAGTACAATATTTACTTTTAACCCTGTAACAGAATCAATGGAACGAAATGATATGAAATGGTAGAGCAAAAAATTCATGTAATTTAAAAATCTATTCCAACTTTTGCTTAGGTGACCAGGGTAAACCACAAAAAAATCCAAGATCAGAATGGCTGACTCCACAGGAATTGAACTTGGAACATCCAGAATACAAGTCTCAAGTATTACTGCTTGAGCCACCTCACTCAGTAAATATAGTTCTTACCTAAACATTTTACTGGATGCTATGAGTCACTAACTTGTCTAGTTAATATAATCATTAAAAAGTAGTTTTAAATAGAAGGAATTTTCAAAGTGAAATGTAATATAATATTGCAATTTTTTATGAAAAAATCACTCAAATTTCACTAATTTTGTACATTGTCAGCTTCCCAGCATGGTATTAAGATGTTGCTCTTTACATTTTAAGAATTTAATGATGAGGCTACTGTTGTTTGGAAGATCAAAATTAACTAAAATTTCCTTGTTTTTGTTTATGAATATATTTTCCTACCTTTTGATTCTATGGGTGTTTGAAGAGCTTTCAAGAGTTTTGGTTTATTTTGGAGTTCCTGGTTTTTTTCCCCCCAGTCAGAAATGGTAGGTATTGCTCATTTCTCCATGTTTTTATATTTACATTTTTTGTGATTCCTTAAACTGTAGTGTAATGTTTCTTTTCATTTTGCCTATATATTTCATATTGCAGTCTTTGCAACTGATTTCATTTATGCCTGATTGCTTTCCTGGCAGAATTTTGTCTTTTGTGATGGTTTTTAAGAGGTTTTTAAACTGTAATTGTTTACTGGAGCCAAAATAATGTTTGCATATTTAAAAGAATCTTGTGGAATTTTCGGTTTGCCTATGGCTGGAATGAACATTTCTTGTATATATGATCTCTTCTATAGCCTTTTAGTGTGGTGATGTATTTTATTTGTTTTTGTTTTTTAATTGTTCTATTTTCTTGTTCACTAGATCAATTGTATAGTCATTTTTCTGTGCTATATCTATGATTTTTGGTACTCAAATTTGTGTTCTGTCTTGCTATTAGCAGGATTGTTAATCTGAATGTGAGGCTGTTGATTATTGTGAGTTTATGTTGTTTTGGATTTGACTGTTATTTTTATACAATTAACTGTATGGGTATATTTTCTGAATATGCCAAATTCCAATACAATGCCATCTTTTACAATTTTTAATATCCAGGAAGGGAGGAACATTTGTGGTTTTCTATTTCCATTGTGAATGTAACAGTGCTGTCTTGTAGGTTCAGCAGTTTTATTTCATCCTCTTTCCATTTTTCATTTATTATTGCAAAGACATCATCTACATAATGGTACCATCATTTATACTGGAAAGCATCAACTAATTTTATTTTTAAGAAACTCATATATTGCCAAGAATGGCAAGAGTGGATTTCCCATTGCTAGACCCTGCTTTTATATATAGATATTGCTTCTGAATGTGAAGTTGGTTTGATTAATGCAAATTTTGATGAGGTTTAGATATTGTTCTGCAAGTAGGTTTATTGAGATTTAAAAGTATTAAAAGAGATAAATGGGACAGAAATGGAAAACAAGGCACACAAAAATACAATAAAATCATAAAATGAAAAATACGTAATTTATACAAATGCTTATAATGGGAACAGAATAGTGAGAATAAAGGAGTATGTAATCTGAGGATGCAAGAGATGCTAAAACACAAAGAATTTGTACATGCCTATTCAGACCCATTAAAGGGATGTATTAAATTAGTCAAAGATGCTCTGAATATATGCAAAGTGTTCCCAAATGTAACATAATACAAAAGAAAACTGAATAACCCTACAAAAGCACAAATGTATGGTTTACCAAATATTCACAAGATGAGTAATGGTATGCAATCCATCATTAACAGCATCAACATACCATTGTTCTATTTATCAAAATGGCTAGCCAATGAATTTAGAAAATACCAAAATTTCAAAGCTGGAGTATAAACAATTTATTTCAGTTAATAGAAAAAATTAAGGAAATAAAATTACAACCTACTGACACCTTAGTATCTTTTAATGTAGAGTCTCTGTTTCCAAGTATATCTAAATATAAACTTCTAACTTATCTCTCTGAATTGCTAAGAATAAGTGCAATTAATAATGCACACATAAACCAATACACAAAATTCACTGGCTAGCAGAAACTTACATAAATAAATCCTATTTTTCATTCAAAGACAAATTTATAACCAAGAGTCAGGACTTAGTATGGGCAGCCTTTTATTTCTATTTCTAGCTAAAATCTTCATGAGCAAATCTGAACACACATCACTACAGCATTCCCATACATATTTAAAATCTGGTACAAATATATTGATGATATTTGCCATAGTTAAGGAAAAATCACATTAATGATCCATATAGCTTTTCAATATACAAAATAAAAACATATTGTTCACATATGAGACAGAAGTAGATCATGTGCTACCATTCTTGGACATTAAAATAATAAAACATCAAGGCAACCTGGAAATCTGCATTAAAAACATGCAATCACATTAAATTGTGATTGCATGTATTTTATGTAGATAAATGCTGATGTGTTGAACCCCAAAACATATAACATACAATAATTAACAGCTTAATGCACACACCCATTAACAAGAAAGAACACAAACAATAGAATGAACAGCAATTAAGTATGAATTTAGCAAAGAACTGGTTCACATAAAAGTACAGAACTTGAAGAGACAATAACTTATTAAAAAAGCTACAAATCTTTCAGCAGGAAAAGATAAGATAATTTTTAAAAAATTCACATATCACCTATGAGCCAAGCACAAATTTCAAAATGATCTAAAAGATTTTAATGTCAGATTGGCACCAAAAAAGATTTAATGTTAAAAAATCTCATAATGGCAAAATTGATGATAGTATTCCACCAGAGAAAAAAATCAGGTATTTACCAAATAAAATGTGCATAATGCAAAAAATCTATATGGTATAAACAAAGAGAAACATGGGCACATGGTTAAAAGAATACTTCAGTAAAATTAAATATAAACAAATGGAAGAATCAGCAGTGTCATCTCATATCTGGATAGAGAACCATAATATAGTAGAAAATTCAAAATTATTAAAGTCAGCACATGGACCCACAGAGAGTCAATGCAATGTGGCAGAAAATTTATGTATATAAATACAGAAACAGATTAATGAACTTCAAAACTGCTGAGAATGAAAACATAAACTTTAAGTTAATCATACCTTTACCAGAGCAGAATATGCATCCCCAAAGAAATACCATGAATTATCCAGCAGTTGACAATCAGCTGGAGATGTAGATGATGGTCTGCGAAACATATTCTAAATATAAATAAGTGAATAAGAAAGTCACAAGATTGTGTAGTTTGATTCAGTCATAGTTATTTTATTTGCTTCATTGTAAAAGCTTTTTTTTTTTTTTTTGTTTATTTAAGGACGCTCTTTAACATCTCAGGTCATCAGCGTCCCATTCTATTCAGGGCGTGAAATGGCCGACATATTTTGCTCAGAGGCCCTATTCTTTCAGGCTTGAGGTTCTTTATCGTGCCATAAACGTATGGCACCGGAACCACGGCTTTACTTCCCTTCCAAAGGAAGCCATACTTAGGATTTTTACGCCTGAAAAAATCTATCGATCCTGGCTGGGTTCGAACCCGCAACCTTGGGTTTAGAAGGCAAGTATGGTTACCACTACACCACCAGGACCGACATTGTACAAGCTTCAATTAGTACTTTAAGTTAATATTGCTTTCAAAGTTTTAAATGCAGCATAAAGTTTTCATTATCAAAATCTCAATGAGAATTCTGACAATAAAATAAAAACTATTGACATATTATAAAAAATAAAGTAGAGAAAAACTCAAACCACCAAGACTCAATTACATTAATAACAGAGGATAAAAAAGTAAGTGACTCAGAAAAAATAGTCAATACATTTAACAACTTCTTCCTAATTAGGTTTTTTTTTCATCAGAATCATACAGAAAAAACAAAATCTTTTCTCCTAAAGAATATTATGACATCTTATAAGAATGCGGCATCCTAAAAGCACTGAATGAAGAATGGAAAATTATAAACCTAAAGGACAATGCACAGAAAGTACTAAAACAAGTTACCATTAAAAATTAATAGTCAGCATGCCATCTCACTCAAGGAAGTAAAGAATAATGTTAATGTATCACTGAAAAGTACACACTTTGGAGATTCAGGAGAAAACTGAATCATTCAGAACTACTATTGTCCACTGTTCTACAAAAGAAAATATTGTTAGTAAAGAAAAGGATGAAATTTCTACATTAAGTAAAATATTTTAAAGTACTGAATGGTGCAATTTAATTCTACAAAGATATTCTAGGAGACAGCAACAAATCTGACCAGGTTTAGATAAAGATAATATGTACAACATTGTATGAATGATGCAATGATTGTAGTAGTGTAGATTATTGTCCTGTATGCATATAGGTTGATTAAATCATGGCATATTAGCATATTATTCTTTATGTGTTGTATTTTGGTTATGTTTATTCTCAGTAAAGTTAACAAAATTAAATTCAAAAACATAAATGATAAATAAATGATTAATATGTAATAAGAAATAATGAGGCCAACAATATATCAAAAAACTTATTTATGGATAGGGATTATTATAATAATAAATAAGTAACTGCTTATACATTTAAAAAAAAAACTTTAACACGTAATTAGAAAAACTTTTTTCTATTTTGCAAGTATGCATTTATTGACTTTTGAAAAATCCTAAATAAATCATTCTGTAGTCTCCCATAGTGAAACTTTTATTTCAATGTATCTTGCTAGATTGTTTAATTTAAAACAGTAAGATCTAATACTGGAGAAAATATTAAATTTGTGTAATGTCTCTCTCTACGTAAAACTAGAAAAGCAAATTTCCTGAAAAATTCATTATTCTGCATTTATCAAGTTTTGAAAAAATGCTCCTCAAATATTAAAAACATTCAAATATAAACTATGCAGGTAAAGTAGATGCATTAGGTATATTAAAGGCATTCTTTTTTAATAATATTCCAGAATTTAACACTGACAGGACAACAATTAGTTAGAAATAACAAAAATAATCAGCTCACTCAAAACAAAAGTTATACAGAATATGTCAAATTTACCTGTGAAAATGTAAAAGCATGTTCATTGGTAATAAGTGTATTGTTCCAGTTATGTATGTAATGAATTGCTGACATTTGGCATATTCCCTAGAAAGACATAAGTATTGCATTATTATACCATTGATTAAAGAAGGATAAAAGCATGAAGTTTGCAATTACAGAACAGATCACTTTTAACAAGTTTTTCAAAGATACTGAAAAGTAATTTAAAACATACAGTATAATTATCTTGCAAGGAATAATTTTCTGGGAAATAATAATGTGAATTCAGGAAAGGAATACACTGGTCAACATTGATTTTGCGGTATAAATAAAAATATGTGACTTTAAAGGAAATCAGTGCCCTGATCTTAAAAATGAAGTCATTTCTGACTGTCACTTCTAGTTTTTATGGTATGTGCACATGTGTCTATGGTGTTAAATTTATTCAACTTATACAGTTTACTGCTACCTTTCATTATGTTATTTTAAATCTGATGTTGATTTTCTTCCCTTTCTTCCTCGCTTCCATCCTCCCTTATCACTTAGATGTTTATGTTTATATTCCCAGCACTTATCAGTTTTATCCTATGGGTCAAGTCTGTCTTCTTGTGAGGTATTTATGTTTACATTTACAGCTATCATAGATCTCAATTTCAGTTGAGGTGAAAACTTGTGCTAATACACAGGCTTCTTTTATTTTAGCATATGTAGTGCTAAAATAAAAGTTTGAGTATGACTTCTATATTAGGATTATGCAGGAGACAGTATCTACAAAGTCCTCAGAAGTTTTGTTATGTTTGTGGGTGCTATGTGTTTGACAGGAAGGTAGGTAAAATAGATTCACAAATAAAGAAACTATATTAACTATATTTAAAAGAGAAAGTTGTGATCAGGATATATCATTCACACCTCATATTGCATTTAACAGTTTTGTTGAGTGATTACGTTATTGCATGAAGTAAAATGGAAGGTAATGCCATTTGCCAAACCAATGATATGCAGAGAGCAGCAGAATTACCATGATGATTGTTACTTTTGCATGTACAAAGTTGCTAGCTACAACAAAATAAATAAGGCAGGAATTAAATATCCAAATTTGAACTTAGCTGCACGGCTCATTCCTCATGGACCCAAATTGCCCATACCTACACCATCAGCATACCTCAATTTTAGAGAATCTAAAAGCAGCTCATTAGACAATGAGTTGGTTTCTGATTCAGAAGAATTTGACATTTCACCACAACAGTTTAATCATTTGAGTTAAATGATTTAGTGAGGGATTTAGGCCTCACAGAACAAAGAAGTGAATTACTGGTCTCAAGACTACAGGATAAGAATTTGTTATTACCTGGCATTACATTTTCGTGGTATAGGAATCATGAAATACAGTTCCACAAGCACTTTGCAGAAGAAGATCAATGTGTGTTTTATATAGATATGTGTAATCTTATTCAACAGTTGGGCAGGGAAGCATATGAGCCAAGTAACTGGCGTCTTTTTATTGATTGTTCCAAACGAAGTTTTAAGGCAGTGTTACTTCATAATGGCAACAAGTTAGCTTCAATACGGCTTGCACATTCTATGAAGCTAAGAGAGTCTTATGAAACTCTGAAGTGTGTTCTTGAGAAATTTAAGTAAATGACCATGAGGGGCAAATATGTGGTGACTTGAAGGTCATTGGTCTGTTACTAGGACAACAGGGAGTATACATAAAATTCCCTTGTTTTCTTTGCAAATGGAATAGCAGGATGAGGGACAAACATTGGGAAACTGACCAATGGCCTGAGAGGCAGCAACTGGAACTTGGGTCAAAAAATATTACTAATGTGCCTCTTGTTGATCATCACAAAATTCTACTCCCTCCATTATACATAAAACTTGGCATGATGAATTAATTTATTAAAGAGCTTGACAAAAGGTGCCGTTGCTTCCTGTACTTATGCACAAAGTTTCCATTACTGTCACAGGCTAAAATCAGAGAGGGGGTATTTGATGGACCACAGATAAGGAAATTGATGAAAGATGTTAATTTCACCGGCTCTATGAATGAAATTGAGAAAGGTGCATGGAATGGATTCAGAGAGGTTATTGAGAAATTTCTGGGCAATGTAAAAGACCCTGAATGCAAAGAAATTGTCAGAAATATGCTGGAAAATTTCAGACTGCTCAGCTGTAATATGAGTTTGAAACTTCATTTCCTCAAGTCACATCTTGACTACTTCCCATCGAATTTAGAAGCTTTCAGTGAAGAGCAAGGTGAAAGGTTTCACTAGAACTTGAAAGGTGTTGAATTATGATGTTATCAGGGACTTTAGAATGTGCATATGACGGTCGATTACTGCCGGTGTCTTCAACGTGATGAACCTACGAGAACACTCAAGAAAGTCACATACACTGCAGTTCCATGGGAAAAGAAAAAGGGTTACACAAGATAACTAACATACGTTTGCAAATTTAGATATGCTTTCATGTTATTATTCTTCTTTATTTTCTTTAAAAGTTGTATATGAGTGTGTTATATTTTTCAAAATTTTACAATTATATTTTTATTGAACATTGTCATATTGCCAAAATGAAATGTGCTATGGAAAAATGAAATGCATTTTTTAATTCTGTGCACTGAAACTAGTAAAAGTCACTAATTTTCAATCGTACTGCAGAAAAAAAGTTTTCATTAGTAAGCCAGTGATATCCATAGAAACAAATAAATTGCATGTTTACATTATTTTCTATATTCCAGCTAAAGCATTTGATTGTGTTAACCATGAAACACTAATAGAAAAGCAAAGCTTTTATAGAATAAAAAACAAAGAGCTAAATTGGTTTATTTCTTACCTTGACAATAGAAAACAAAGGTTACAATTACATTCTTTAAACTATTTGAAATTGAGGAATTATTGAACATGGAGTTCCACAGGGATCAATTGTTCACCTGCTGCCTCCTTTAGTTTATGTAAATAATCTCTCATTTTCATTAAAACATTGGTACTTGAGTTCTGTTTGCTAATGATACCAGTGTAATAGTTTCTAGCAACAACTTAATCTTATAGAAAAAAAATTATTATGTGATTATTACAACATATATCTTGTTAAAAATGAACAAATTATTATTAAATATAGAAAAATAACCATCATAAAATTCATAACATATAGCTCACATGATTCTACATTACATTAACTACTAATAATCACATACTAAACAAGCAAATATATCAAATTTCTGTCTTCAAGTAAACAGACACTAAAATTGGAAAGCATATATACTATATATTATATCAAAACTAAAATCAGCAGCCTATGTACTTTACTCATGTATCATATCAATTCTAAAGCCATCCTCAAAATGACTTATTATGCATATTTTTCTTTGATTTTCAAATAGGGTTTAATATTTTGCGGAAACTCAATTAAAAGCAAATATGTTTTTATATTAGTAAAAATAATGCAAAATGAATAGTATATGGTACAAATAATAAAACACCATATAGAAATCTATTTTAAAAACTAAATATTTTAACACTTCATTGTGAGTACATACTTTCTCCTATGAACTTTTACATTAAAAATCCAGACCACTTCATTAAAAAATATGCAAATACATAACATACACTAGACAAATGTGCAATCTGCATAGGCCCATTACTAATTGAACTTGTTATTAAAAAGGAGTTTATTATGAATGCATCAGAATATACAAAGCTCCCCCAATTAATATTAAATTATTATTATCATTAGCTGATAATAGGATAGATCAAACCTGGTCTTTACAGAATAATCATGCAACAAGACCTATTATTCAGTTGATGAATTCACAGATGAATAATGAATAATGCTCAAATTATGTTCAATCATGAGAAAACTGATCTAATATGACAATATATGACATGTACTGCCCTTTTGTGTTCTGTATTGCAGCATAAATAATTTTTTGTACATATGAAATTATTAAGGATGTATATTTATATATGCTAAATGTCTGTAGATATCATTATTATAACATAATATTGTATATTTTAATTGAAGTAGGTACATACATTATAGAAAAACCTCGTGGAATATAGATAAATATTAACCTTAATAGCATTAATTAGGAAGGAAAGTAAGTTCTCTATATGTGATTTGTACAAATGGTAAGTCTAAGCTAGGCCAATCATTTACCTGAGACTTTAATTTGAGCATAAATCAATGCCAGAATTTGTTTATCTACCTGATGGTCAAACTCTCAGAGGAATAATGCTATAAATTTGACCCTATGTAGGTAGTTTAATGCAATTAAAATGAAACAGCATACTTTTTAACAATGTTTTACATCTGTTTAAACTACTATGCTATCACAAATTGTGGACATACTTGTGATTGAATGAGAAACTGGGAAAGGAACTTTTTAAAGAAAAGAAACATTCTAGACTTAAATTTAAATTTCCATGAAGAGGAATGAGGGAAACCTCATTCAGTGCGGATGGTCCCGGACTTCTTGTTCGCAAGCCCATGTAAGTAAGATTTCATTTTGTGTTGTAACACCATGGGAAGACAAAGAAAATGAAACTGTGCAATTGTGCTTTAGAAGCAAGGGGAGGTTAAAAACTATTAGCAGTGTGCGTATAGGAGTGTAAATATGAACAACAGCCCATATATATTACATATAGAAAAATTGTTATAATAAAACATAGCTAGGCATGTAAGATGCGAATTGCCAAAAAATATGGGCTCTGTGAACAATCACTTAATTTACTTGAAGATTAACATGAACACAGCTTTTGGCATGCTATGAGGAAAGCTACATTAAACTCTCTTTTCTGATACAAATGTTTCCCACTTTGAGAAATTACTTCATAATATCTAGAAGCATTGTGTGGGTGCAAAGCATTCAGACATGTTGCCATTTTCTGCATTCATTATGTCATTTGTTATAAGTAGTGAATATTCTAACTCAAAAGCATACTAAGTGTGCATTTTGGAGCATATGTTAATTAAATACAATGCTATTAAAAAAATCAATCCAAATTTTTCAGCATGTTGTACCAGTAAATAAGATTAGAATCTTGGTTAACACATCTCAGATCAACTGGTAGCTTTGACAAACTTCCACTATAAACTGTGGTAACATTTATAGGGTATAGCTTATACTACACTTCTGGGTTTTTACTTTAAGCCCTCATGGAAGAAGTTGACAAAATGTGTGCAGGGACTGTGTGAAAGGAATGGAGTTCATTTTGAATGAATGTTTGTCAATTTTTCATAAAGGAATGTTTAATGAACAACAGAAACTTTGAAATACCCTTTTGTTTCTTTTATATAAAACATCTGTGTAAGGGCTTGTGTATTAATATCAGAGAGTGACTAAAGTATTTTGAAGCACAGATTTCCAAACTCTGTGTATCTATTGCTTTGCTGTGAAATGCAACCAGCTTCATTTTTCTGTCTTTAGTGCATTGTACTAAAAACAAATTATTTATTTATATCATATGAATGATGTGGTAATAAATTCCAACTGTTTTAAACATTAACACAGCACGCAACTATAGCTAGTGTTTCTAGTTTCATTAGTAAACCATTATATATGCATATGGGGATACTGGAGCAATATATAACAAACAATATTTATTTGTTATAGTTATTTTCCATAATTATGCTTGTTTTTAAAATGTAACATTATCCACAGAGATAGACAAATTTCTAAAAATTATTAAAATAACACTTGCTCAGGTCACCCATCAATTTATCACCATCCAGCCAACAAATGGGGGAAGCTCAAAAATGAAAAACATGGAAAAGCCTACATACACTGTTTAAACATAATTATCAAACATTTTATTCCCAATTCAATTTCGTCCTCTAAAGCTGTTTTAAGTTAGCAGCAGAACTCTTTATGTGAGAATTTAATACACTGTTGGAGGAACAGTCCTACAATGAGAACCATTTTGTCCGTTGCGTCTATAATATTGTAGAATGGCTAGCACATTTCTGAGTGGAAGTTGAAGGTGATAATAGGCACAGTATGGAAGAGGATCCCAGAATACAAAGAGAGCCTCTCGTTTGTCCAGTACGGTTCCTATGAGTCGTCCCACTGCTTCCATACTGGGGTATCTCAGGGTATCCAACACTGCCTTGGGCATCCAGTAGAGGCCATTTTCCGCGACGAGAGGGCCTGAGGATTGGCGGCTAAAGTGCCTGCACGGTTTCCACACTATTCGAGGATGAACTCTCGTGTACAAGATGTACGGCATTGATACGCCGACGTGACATCTCAAGGGAATTACATTTCCTCCGCTCTCCGAAACAACCAGCCGGAAACTGGCATGCCCACTCACAAGACGCAGCACCTTCATTTTCCCGAAAAAATTCTTCAACCAAGATTCGACGTCCTGGTGCTGAACGGGAACAAGCCCGCCGCTGTCATTATCCATACGACAGGTTACGTTGGCCACGACTCGAGATTCCTTTATCGTAGTACACGTTACAAAATGCTCGCCAGGCATCTCTTGGATCACGACCCACGGCCTTCGTTTGCTGATTTCCTGTTGCGTACGGAACTGTAATGGACGATTCGGCAGCTCTACTTTCAATTTGTTTCTGCATCCCCACAAACCCACGCTAACCATGCGATGCTTTCCTGTGCGAAGGAAGCCACCGCTATACAGTTTCATTAAGTCTTCTCTTGAAGCGATAGGGTAAAAAAGTGGCGTCGACATGCCCGCAGCTTGACATCGTTGCAGTACTTCCAAAATGTCGTCCAGAATCCAGACCTCCTTTACTCCTGGACAGAAGCAGGTGCACCCCATGAGCTCGAGATGCGGTTTCGCGAGTGCGTCGTAGTATGCCGTCGACGTGGCGCTGACTGGAACGAAGTACGATATGTTCTCGCACTCCACGATTTCACAGAGAGCTTGCACGTATGCCTGAGGACGCTCGGAGTCTGGTCGAGGCACAGAATAGAAGTTGTCAACTGCGGTAGAGAATCGTGCCAAGCCGAAAAGACCTCGTATTTCACAAACGATGACCCTTGCTCCCGCGGAATAAAAGTTGCGAGCCAGATGCAACGCTTGAACGGTGCTACCTCCGCTGATCAGAACTGTGCGCTTCTTCCTGTGACGCTCGGAGGCGGGCGTGTGCAGCGCGGTAAGCAAGTATTTTACAAGGACCAACAGTAGTTGCACGCATTTCCACGACAGCCACAACCATGCGGAAATCCACAGCGTTGGCCCCAGCAGGATATAATGGTAGACCAAAGCAAAAACAAGTCGAAGAAAACTGACCATTCTGGTCAACATGCTGTTTTGCTGTTTCGCAATGAGAACGGGCAACTCCGGTGCGAGTTTCTGATGCACAGTGAATATGACAGAAGGAGATCTTGGAAATGTCGTGGGCGAATTGCATCCCGACGGAGTTGATGGCGGTGAGAAGTGATGCGACGGAGAACCGGTGTTGCTGTTTCCATCGCCTCTCTCACTCTCTTGTGACGGCATCGCGTTATTGACGCGTCACATCCAACTGAGATAACATAGATACTGCGCCTTCCCCTCTCAGTGTATCTTATCCCCTCCACCATCACGTTTCATGCCGCCAGAGATAACCGAAAATCAAGAACCAGAGGTCAACAATAATTATTCCATACTTTTGTATGATATTGTCCTGATACCCAGGCAAAGTATTGCCATACATTTCTATGCTAAGAAAAGGCTAAAGTAGAAAGCAACAAAAATACATGTACTTAATTACTAGCATGATGCAACATGTCCATAGCAGGCAAAAATTATGTTAAAAAGGAAATCAATTGTACTAACTTTAAACTTTAGGATAAAAATAAAATTTAAAAAAAATATAGAAGTTAATCTTTAATAATTGTAAAGTAGGCCAATAAGGATTCTTTCACCTGAATAGTGTGCTGAACTTTATACAGAATCTAATCCTGATGAAAAAAATGGTTGCATCTTCAAATTATTTACCTTCCATACCAAGCAGTCTGTACACAATACTAGAAAGATGAGTAAGATAGGAAAATTTGATTGCATTTGGGAATGGAACCACTAATCTTTGGTTTACATACAAGTAGTCTCCAGTAGACTCTACTGATGAACCAGGGACTGGGGGATTGAGGCAATCAAATTAGAATAAATTTTGATTGGAGTTAGTGCCTTCTGGAATTGCCAAAGGCACTGTTACTAATTGTCATATTTAAAAGTAATGCTTTTTTATTTGTTTCATTTTGTTAAAAAAAATCTGTATGTTGATGCATGAGAAGCCCCTGCTGCTGCCACCACCATCACCACCACCAAAGTAGTCTATCATGACTTTATCCCTACAAACACAAACCTGATACACATATCCTGGAAACATAACACATTATCTCTATGAACAATTATAACACAGAAGCTTTAACTCATTAGAGACATTGTAAGTTGGAATATAGGTTTTTCTTGAATATGCCTAACTAAACTGTTAGATTTCTTTGAGAAAGTGTGAAGAAAATTGCATGGCAAATAAATCAGAGGCCTTGTAGCTTCCACTGATGTAGAAATTCAAAGAAATTTAAGTAAAGCATCATTGCAAAATGATTTTATCAATATTCATGATCTGTTTTTACTTTCAAAAGTTCATTCCAAAGTATTTGAGGCAAAGAATATAACTTGAGTAAGCATTTTCCTTTTTAGGGTTAGTGTAAATGCTCCAAAATGAGGATCATGCCATTTTATAGCATGCTTTGTGTTTCATAATTATATATTCTATCAAGGCTATGACAGTGTTTGAAATTTTGATTAAAGGGAAAATTATTTTCTTGCCCATCTACAACTTAGTTATGGAACTAGACATACTCAGAAGGATTTGTCAATAGTTCCCAATTAATTTGTTTCATATTAACTTTCCAGGAACAAAATAAAAATAAAAATGTTATGAATCTGCTGATTACTGTTTATTGTCTACATGCAGGTTTTGTGATCAAAGAACATGACCTCTCCTTCAGGCAATTTCCCGATTGTCCTCAACGAGGTGGGGTGGACCCCATTTCAGACCTCCCTAACTTTGAAAAATTCCTAAGTAGGTACTGGGAATCGAACCTGGGCCTTCCAGCCAGAAGTCAGCTATGCTAACCTCTAGGCCAAGGAGGTAGTCAAGAAACTTTGATACCAAATAAAAAGTACAGCACAATTTTTTTCTCATGTACTTTCACCTGCATGAGCTGAAAAAGTGGTGGGGGTCATGACATACATAAACACACATGTTACATATGCTACATAATACAATTGTAAACATAATCTTAACTATGGAGCCTATGAACAGCAACTAACCTGTACACTCTCTCCATTTAACTATCTGAATGAGACAGATTTATTGAGACCACTATGCAATATGTTTATACTGGCCACAAAGAAAACATTTAACTATATATTTGAGATTCATAAAGACAGTGAATTCAATAAATCAGCCATAGCAATACATTTATGAAAGAATATACATGAATTAGGAGATTAAACTTTCCTTCTGTTTTGGCTTTCATACAAGTCTTTAAATTTCTTTCACATGTTGTATAAATCCCCTTTTAATAGTGTAGTTTTAATTACCTTCATCAACTATTTCATAGATATTCCCAAGCATGGTAGGTGATGATAAAATCATGGAGCAATGGTTTTTAAAAAACAGAAATATGTCACAAATTCTTTAATAAAATTGTGGTAGGTAGAGATTATTTAATCCAATAAAATAATGTTTCCGGCTTGTTGGCCATGGTCCAAAGGCTGTAAACACACCTGGCGTTTCACCCATGACTCCACTGGGCATCTTTGGAGGAATGACTATCACACACTTGTGTGTGATTATTTAAATTATTTAGTTTGTTTTAATATAAATGTATACAATTTTTATAGATATACCAAAATGTGATAAATGCATGTATGAAGAGCTATAGCAGGAACACCATCTGAGAGAGAGAATTCTTTGATTTGTTGAATAGGTAACAATGGTCCTATCATAAACTATTGTTCTTAGTAGAAGAACATTCTCCTGAGTTTCATTTCTTGAGAATTAGGGGTCAATGGTATGCTGAGGAGAAAAACACAAATGGGTGGCTTTTTATTTCCAATATGGTGTTGAAAATTAATCAGATGGAGTAGAATTCATCTTTCAGGATTGCAGGTTATGGTCTACTGGAAGTTGTTCTTCCAAATGTTTTGACTTTGTCTGTAGTGGTAATTAACAAAAAAGAAGATGCAACATCAACAGAAAAGAAGAGGCTTAAAAGCAAACCTTGGTATTTGGCATTATGGAATATATGCAACTGCATAAGTTCAATCTGCATACACGCCACCATCATTGATGCAATATAATTAGTGCACAGAATAATGTCCTCATAGCATATAAATAGCCAAACATTGCCAGGGTCTGTCTCAGATACTAGTGAGATCCTAAATGCACTTTTGACTGCATCACTGAAGATAATGCTACAGATTAAGTTGAAACTTTTGGAAGGAGAGCTTCTTACAGATCACAGCCCATGAACCTGGAAGATGATTTCTACTGCACTGACATTGGCTGTGAAAGTTGTCTCTCCTTATTAATTTGGTGGTTCTTTCAAAAAGAACTAGTATAGAAAAAGGTGCAGAAATTCAAGAGACAAAAATGTATCAAAAAAACCATAACACTTTCAGCAAGAAAAGATAAGCTAATTTTTAAAAAGTTCACATATCATCCTGGGTTACAAAAAAATTTCAGAACATTCTTAAAGATTTTAATGTCAGGTTGGCACCAATTAATAGATTTAATGTTAAAAATGTACTGATAGATAATGTTAATGACAGTATTCCCCAAGAGGAAAAAGCAGGAATTTACAAAATAAATTGTGCAGAATGTGAAAAAATCTACATTGGAAAAACAAAGAAAAACATAGGCACACGGTTAAAGGAACATTCCAGGAACGTAAAGTACAAACAAATAAAGAAATCAGCAGTAGCATATCATTTTTGGACACAAAATCATGACATAATAAATAAAGCAAAATTATTAAAATCAGTACAAAGACCTACAGAACTAGCAATCTGGGGAAAAAGCTACATTTACAAATACAAAGACAGTCTAATGAGCTTTGACATTGCCGGAGATGAAAACATAAACTACAAGTTTATCACACTACCACCATAGCAGAATACACATTTCCACAGCTCAACGAATGATCCAACAGTTGAACTTTAGCCTGACTGAAGATGGGAACTAAATGTTCTCGAAACTGGTTTCATACATTTATGAAAAGTAAGTGAAACCTTAAGAGTGTGTAGTTCAACTGAATCATACAATGATATAAATTAATTTGGAATATGTGTTTGTCAGTTACTACCACAAAATAAGTTCGGGGAGATGAACAGCAAGAACCTGACTGTACCTGTATTTGGCATCAAAATTTCCAGAACTTTTCTCATATTTTTAAACTTTAATACATTTATAGCAATGGGAAATTATTGTATCACCTCTTTTGAGAACAAGTTGAAAACATGTCATGATGCAGTAAAGAAGAATCTGTGCTGGGCACAAAATTATGAATGAATGAATTTATGGACTGAGAAGGATTACAAGGGACTAGTTTGTTGTATATTTGAATAAGAGAAATAACAAATATTGAAATAAATACTACTAAATTGGAGGAAATAATCATCTTATGTGGCATTCCTCAAAGATCAATCTCGGGCCTTTGCTCTAATTTTAATTAATAAGTGATCTTCCTGAATATCTCTCTTCCCATCATACAGTATTATTTGGTGACAACATAAATTTTCTTTTTACCAACAAGAATATGATATAACTCCTCCTTTAGCTAAATATAATAAACAAATTAAAAATATTTGAAAACTGGTTGAAGACAAATAAGCTATCCTTAAGTATCAATTAGACATCCATCATAAATTTTGGTAGCCATGCCATCTATGATTTACTGAATGGTACTATATACAATGAATTGATAATGAGGTTACAAATACCAAATTTTTAGGGATTACTATTGATTCATATCTAAGCTGGAACAATTATATTGACTGCCTATTAAACTATCAAAACTCTGTTTTGCTTTCAATTGTTTAAGTAACATCCTAACTATAGGCACCTAAAAACTATCTACTATGTGTATGTTCAGTTTATACTATGTTACAGTGCTTCATTCAGGGCTATATTCGGGAAAATATTAAACTACCCAAGAGAGAGAGAGAGAGAGAGAGAGAGAGAGAGAGAGAGAGAGGTTAAGAATATTGCTCAATGTGCCTCAAAGGAAGTCTAAAACACCCTTATTTGACCAAGTTTTTATTTCACTTCTATTAAAGTTATGGTTCCTTACAATAATGTGTATTTATTAAATAAATGCAGATTATCAAGATTATCATGCATTACCAAAACAACAAATTAGATATATTTAACATATCAGTGAATCAATAAAACTCTGTAAAGCATTGAACATGAAGGTTTAAAACTACATAACTGGTATGGTTGGTTGCTAGTTACCATTGAGATGCTGATATTTATAAAATTTTCCCTAGCCTCCAAATTATTTTACTTGTTTATTGCCATCAAGTTGGCTAAATTTGAGTAATTGTTCTTTGTTAACGATAGTATTCATGTCCTTACACATCCATTGTAAATAGTTCTGTATTTATGAACTGGATTGTATGATATAGTTTTCTTATTTCATTATAGTGTACATTGGTGGGTAACTGTAATTCATTATACTTTGTAGTCCTATTTTAGAATCACTTAAGATACATTTGTGTTAGGTTCATACAATAGATTTTCTAATGCTGCTGTAATAGCTATTGTGTTGCCATAATTGTCGGTCCTGGTGGTGTAGTTGTTACCATACTTGCCTCCTATATCCAAGATCGCAGGTCGAATCAGGCCAGGACCGATGGATTTTTTCGGGCGTAAAAACCTAAGTATGGCTTCCTTCGGAAGGGAAGTAAAGCCGTGGGTCCCGTGTCGTACATTTACGGCACGAAAAAGACCCTCAAGAGTGAAAGATAGGCCTCTGAGCAAAATTTGTCGGCCGATTCACGCCCTGAGTTGAATGGGACGCTGATGACCTGAGATGTTAAAGAGCGTCCATAAATAAATCAATCAAAAAAAAAAATTTTTTTGCCATAAAAATTCTTAACTGTCCCAAAGGTGTATATTGAGAGAATTCTTCACAGTATATTCCAAAGCCTGCTTCTCTATTTTTAAGAGACCCATCTGTATAGACTCCACAACACGTGTCTATTGGATAAGTACTTACAAAACTGTTGACAACGGAGTGGTAATATAACCTAAACTTAGGTATGCATTTTTTACACTAAACTCCATTTACTTGCATTAATTAAGACGCATTTCGGGAGAATCTCTCCCATCTTCAGTTGCTCACTGAACCGCCGTTACTCGAAACGATGGCTAGACACCCGGATGTTCCTATGTTGGTATCTGTTGACTGAAGTAGGAAATGACTGAGTTCATCCATAGGAGGAAACTCGAAGTTCATTAGGTTTTCTTTATTTTTTAATATGAAAACTTTTTCCCAAGTGGATAACTCCATTGAGTTGTGAAGATGTTTCGGCAGTAAAATTTCCGGTTTTATTTCGTGGTTTTTGGGCCAAAAGTGAGCTGCTGGATAAATCAACAGTTACAGCTCATACCCAAAGTTGCTTAATCTGGGCCTAGGTCTCAGGCCATGCTCCAATGGTCTTCTGTCTGCGGCTCAAGATATGAGAAGAAAACGGACGTTTTTAGGGCGGGGGTTTAATCCACAGCGTTAGGGTTTGGATTTCTTGGACTTTGGGCTCGGATTGTGAAGTGTGGAGAAGATGAGAGCTTGAAGCTGGTTCATGTTGCTCAGTAGTCGGTCTGAATTGGTGCTGAGGAGTTTCTCCAAGTTCGAATTTGACAAGTGGAGGTCGTCCAGCCAGGAGTGGGCGAGGGAGATCATGGATGCGACGTCAGCTCTGGCTGTTGTAGAGCCGCCTCTGCCAGTTGCTTAGTGGTGGTGACGGGGCTGTCCACGGCCTCAATTTAGGCGGTGAATGATACTGTCAGGTCTTTCGTTTCCGACGAGGCGCGGTCCTGGGTTCGGCGCTCGGCTGCGGTTAAATTCTGGGTCTGGCTGGATGTATTAACTCCTGTTTGCGCGATGATTCCAGGGGTTGCTGCTGGTCTGCGATGTGGATGCTGTGGTCATCCGACCCGTCCTTAGTAGTGTTCTATGCCACCACAGGTGGTGGGATGAGGGCTGTTGCTGAGGGATTATTTCCTTGAGCGGGCCTTGTTAACTGCTTAACAATTTTGAGGTTTATGCCCTGGCGGTTGAGGTCCGTAGTGATATCTCCCATCAGAATATCCACTGGCAGCCTCTTGATGATTATAGGTTTATAGGTTTTTATTAGTCTTTAATGTGCCCGAAGCTAGTACATGGGATCCAGCCTTGCAGGCAGAAAGTTTACAATAATGTTTACAATTATCGCGTGCTTTTGTGAGCAATTATCGGGCTTATACAACGCCCATACAAGCCCCTGCCTTTGGGGCTCGAGGACAGCGCTGTCTGGTTATAGTCTTTATTGCTGAGACTGCAGTCTTGTCTCTTCAATGGTTTGTTACTTAAGTTTTCTTTTCATTAATTGAAATCACTATTTACACTGTTTGTACACTATATACATATGTACACTATGTACAATCCGCCGCCTCGTGCATAAGGGGAGTATTAATATTGGCGCACGCACTGGTGTTTACAATGGGGGATCCCCCTTCCAATTCCCTCAATGTACGGGTTGGGATGGCAGCGGATTCTCTCCCAGGTATGCCTGGCCCGTCTCTCAATGGACTGTGCAACTGAGGGCATGCCCGTCTCCTCATGGGTGGTTATGTTGTTGGTTAGGAGCGGTGCCCTCAGAGCCTTCCAAAGTGAAAGATTTTGAATTGTTTGCAAGCGTTTTAGGGCCGATTTGGACGCGTGAGCCCATGCCACGCAGGCGTACAAAAACATAGACAGGATAAATGATCTATATCAAATAAATTTGCTCTTAAGACCTAAGGACTTACCACGAAGAATGGACGCGCATAGTTTCAACCGCCGCCTCCCTCTGTTGACCACATGTCTTAGGTGATTGCTCCAAAGCAGTTTGATTCGGCGAATATAGCGTTCTTTTATAACAACGAAGAAAAAGTGTTGAATTTCTCTGCTTTACAGCAGGGCTGACTCCCTTACTTTTTTGCCAACACAGGTGGTTTTATTTGTTTGCTTACGCAAGATGGAAGGGCATCTGGCATCCTCCCACCAAAACACCCCACTTAACCTGCAATTCCAAATAGAATAAGTTAAATTATAGTACTACCGGAGTCCGTTGGCTGATTAGCGAAGTGTCGGCAGGGAAAGAAAAAATTAGATTATTGATTGCTCTACGGAATTTTGATTTGAACCAAACCCGACTTTTCTCATACTCATGTTTATCCAGGACCAAGCATATCCCTCGGTAGGGATTAGGACATGTACTTGCGACCGCGCCTTGGGTTGTGGTCACCAAAGCACGTACGAGTTTATTAGGATGACAGGCATAAATAGTGTAAGCATTTTGTGCATTACTACTAATAATGTCAATGACAACCTCTAGGCCTGAAGTTTCATGTACGAAAACAGACGTATTTTATATTTTCGAAAACAGACAGAAGTATTTTAAACACAGATCGAAAATCTGTGTCTAAAATACTTTTTAAGACTTTGTTTTGTAAATTTGATATGTTAGTTGGAGCTGTGTAACCCTAAACCTCACTTACATATAACTTTACTGCAGGAATGATTGCTTGGTAAATTTGCAATTTAATTTTAAGCGGAACTGAATTCAGTTTAAAGATTGGTGATAATTCCGTCATGGTCACACGGGTCTTCACCCCTTGATTTTGCACGTGATATTGAAATGTTAGCCCCTGGTCATATGTAATTCCTAGATATTTAACCTGGTTCCTCCAAGGAATTAGTTGATCATGCAGACTTAGGGCTTCCGGATTGACTGGTCTGCAGCGCTTAGTGATGAGGATGGTTTCTCTCTTTTCACTACTGACATGCATGCACCATTTCTCACTCCATTTCTGTATCTGCACAAGGTGTCGGTGGCGAAAGGCTAGCGCGTATTTTATATTCTTACACCTAAGCTAATATTAATGCATCATCTGCATATTGAAAAGTCAAAGTAGAGGGTGTAGTAGGGAAATGAGACAGACAGACACACACACACACACACACACACCACAGAGAATAAGGTAGGTGATAGCACACTTCCTTCAGGCAAATCAGATTTTATTACATTCGTATCATACTTCCGTCCTTCAAACTTAACACAAAAAGAACGTTTGAATAAGAAACTGTGTATAATTTCAATTACTGTTCGGGGAATTTTTGCATTTATAAGCTCATATAAAACTCCCTCGTGTCATGTGCCAGGAAATACTTTGCCAATACCCAGCAGAACTACCGCTGAAAACTTTCGCTGCTTAGGCGACTTTCTCCACTACTCTCAACAATTGTTGAGTAGTTGGAAGTTTGGGCTGAAATCCAAATTGGCGCTCCGGTATCAGCTCTACTAGCACTGGCTTCAGACGGATCATAAGTATTCTTTCAAGTACTTTAGATACCGTAGGAAGCAGGCTAATAGGCCGGTAGCTTGAAGGGAGAACTAGGTCTTTCCCTTTTTTCAAAATGCACACTATTTCAGCTATTTCCCACGTTTGTGGAAAATGACGAAAATTTATGCTGCAATTGAATAAATTTTTACGTGGAGAATAGATCACTTAGGGAGTCGGCTTAGCGTGTCAGGTGTAAACCTGTCATGCCCAGAAGCTTTGCATGGATTTAGACTTCGTAGCTGTTCTTCTACTTCCTTTGGGGTGATCACAGCTAGTCTACTCGGCTGTTCAAGATCATATTGGTCCGTATCCAGGTAGTCGCGGACAAACCTAATTATTCTACGTGCATGGGAGTCACCTTTAGAGTCATATTTTTTCTGCAAATGGTCCGCCAGCGCAGTGGCCTTTTCTTCTATTATGCAAACTAATCTTACTTTGCACTCATGGAGGGGATATCAATGTGCCTCTTGATCTCCTCTAAATTTCTTATTATCCATTGCCGTTTATCATTTAAATTCTACTTATTTATAGTGCTCTCCCAAGCTTCAGCTCTATGTTTAGACATGTGCTCCTGGACTGGATGTCACGATAGAGTTTATGCACTATTGGATGGTTATGATGTCCTTGTGTCATCCTTCGCAGCAATTTGGCTCGTTTGCATAGCTTATGAATGTTCAGCGGCAGCGTATATGGATTAATATCATTTGCTGGAAATTTATAAGTATACCATTTAATAGTGTTAAGAATAATCTGGAAATTTAATTGAAGTCTCATTGAGTCCAACTATATTGATTATAGGATTGGGCTGGAACGCAATATTCAGATTGGCAGTTGCAGCATCCCAATCCACCTTATAAATCCAATTTGTTCGAATATTACCTAAAGGACATTTTAACTGCTAGCTAGGTTCTTGCTCAGAATGTAAATCATTAATGGCATTTAAGTCTAAGTAATAAGGAGTGCCTAGTTATGACAACATCAATCACACTGGGCCTGCCAGTCAGAGGTCTGTAAGTAGGACATCGCGGTGCCTGCACGTCAGGGAGACGTCTGTATTTATATAATTTTCGAGTTGTTGACTTCGGGCATTTGCTGCAACGCAGTTCTATTCCTATGCTTGGCATTACAATTCCCTACTAGTAAGGATATGGGAAATGAATGCAGAACTCTCTGATATTCTGCCGGAATAAATGGCACTCTAGGGGGATGATACCTCGCAATCAAAGCTATTTCTCGTCCGCTATATTTATTAATATAGCAACAGCCTCCAATTACTGAGTTGGAGATAACGGCGCGCTTTGTGTGCTAAATGTGATCCAATGAGAATTGCCACGCCCCCTCCTGGGCGATCCACTCTGTCTTTACGATGTAATGTGAACCCAGGAAATCTAAAATTCTGCCTTTGGTTAAGATGGGTTTCACAAATTAGCAAGAATCGAGTTCGTGCTTCGCCACAAATTCTGGCAGGTCCTCTTTGTGAGCTTTTATTACATTTGCATTGAAACATGGCATCGGAAAGGTTTGAGGTGTTCGTGCTACACTAGAGATCAGAAAGACGAATAAGGGCAAAAACATCTTCGGATAGCGCTTGAAACTTCATGGTTAAGTCAAGGTACTTTTTTTTTTTTTTTTGAGTAGTGTTTAACGCCCGTTTTCACTACTGAGGCACCACAGGCGGTGGACACTGATGATACATGAGATGAAATGATAAATTGGGAAAGGATATTTTTTTTAAGGAAGGAAGCGTTCCAGGCCTAAGTTTAGGTACCTCCCCGGCATTTGCCAGTTATGAAGACTGAGGAAAACCTGGAAAAAACCCCAGTCAGGGAGGACGGTCCTGGCGGGATTCGAACCGCAGACCTCCCGCTCACGAGTCCGCGCCTTAACGACCTCGGCCACCCGTGGCGGTCCAAGTCAAGGTACGTAAGTTCCATGTTATGTGTTGCAGGTGTGGAGCGTTCATGCCTCTTAGCGGTCTTAAACACAGTAGCATGCGTGAGCCCTGTCTCCTTCTGCTGCGTCCCTTGTTGCAAGCGCTCTTAGGGGGTTGGAATGGAGGTTCGGGAAGAGGGGAAAGGCGGGAAGAATAAGGGGAAATGGAACCAGATTGCTGGTGTTGTTGCCTTATTTCTCTTACATTCGCACATTTTATTCTTGGGTCCAGGGAGTGGGGTTAGCTGCAGTTTGGCTCTTCTTTGGAGTTTTCGTGCTGTAATAGACCTTGTATACCTTTCCATTTGAGGGTGATCCTGTTGGTTGGTAGCGACCTCCCTACTATTGAGCAGCTGTTGTGCTTCTCTCACTTCTTGAGCCACCACTTCGTTTCTTTGAAGTAATGGGGTAGCAGCATTAGTAAAAGGTACTCGAATATTATTAATTAATCTTAATTTTTCCGGACATTGTTTGTAGGTTACCACATTTTCTGCTTCCCAATGGATAAATTTAGGTGGTCCAGCTGCCTTCTCACAATTAGCGGCAGTGTGGTTCTTTCGACACCTTAAGCAACGTAAGCCTCTCGCACAACTGGTGCTGGTATTACCATATGCCAAGCACCGAAATCACTGAGATGGGCCAGTCCTAGCTTGTGCTTTCTCCCAAGGGATCCTCGTCCAGAAGATAGATCGCACACATACTGTACCTGGGAACGTTCTCCAGGTGTGGCATTTTCTACAATAGTATACATAGGCAAAGAGAAGCTTTAAGGCTTTCCCCTGTCTTCTGGGGAAAGGATTTAGTCATCTGGTGAACTGCTTCGAATTTAATTCCCTTAAAGGCCAAGGCAACTTCTTCCGCAGTTGTCTCCAAGTCAAGATCTCTTCGTATTCTTCCGTGTGTGTGTGTGTGTGTGTGTGTGTGTTTGGCATTTTCTACTGTATAGATGTAATATCCAATATTCTTATTATTTAAATAAGAGTTAATCATGCAATAATGCTAGTAGTAATAGGTGCACTTGGGCCCGCCAATCAGATGACTCCGTTCTGGTCACGTGACCTCCCACCAGCCAATCAGAATGCTTCTGGCGGGAAATTCAAATTCCTTTGGGCAGCCGCCAGGCCATGATTTAACTGGTCAGCCGCCATCTTTTTTAAAGCCCCCCGCTGCTGCTAATTTATTTTGTGATTATCTACCTTTTATACATCTATTTGAATTTGACCTCAAAGAGTTCACCTTAACAGACCAGGTATTGTCACGGTAAGGCATTAAAAGCCCAATTTTGGAGTAAGACTTCCCTCTCCCCGATGATTGGTGCCCTCAAAGGCTGCTGCTAGTTTATTTTGTTATTAGTTATTTAAAAAGCTCTAATACTCTTACGGCGGCAATTGATATTAGATGGCAAGCGTCCCTCTTAAAATCAGTTACCACATGCGTTGCAAAAGAAGCTTTCGTTCATTGCCTTTAGAATAATAAATTATAAGAGCGTGAGGTGAAACAAAGTTGCATGCCTTTAAGAAGCGATGTATGGAGGAAAGGCAGGTTGTTTTCATTGACCTTACCCAGGAGTAAGTTTTGCTTGGAGCGAAACATCTGGGTAAGTTGCGCATTTAATAATACCCAAACATTATATCCCATACATTTCATTTGTGTTTTAATCTCAAGAACAGGCTTATTTTTTCTCGGCGTATAACAAACGATTTGTCGACAAGCAAAAATGGGAGGTTAACCTTAAACTCGCGATAGAAAATAGATTCCGAAATAGTTCTAGCGACACCCTGGTAAGAATAAATAGTTATTCGAAAATCGAAAAGCGTGCTAGCGTTTAATTTTCTGTTAACATAGCACTTATTTAACAAAAGCATTGTGGTAACTATGAAACTATTTGCATGTAAGAGCGCTCAAATAAAATTTCAAATCGAATGCCTATGTTTGCTGTTTAAAGAGTAAGCATTTTTATTGCCACATGTAAATTTCTTCTTAAATACACAAAGTTTCTTTATGTCTCAGTTCAAAAATGTAATAGTGTATAGTTTATCTATCATTTAATACATTTTTTGTATGTTTTAATCTAAATTGTAATATGAATGTTAAAAAACTAGATTTCTCTTTTGTAGGCTGCATGCATATTTAACAAAAGCATTGCCGTGAAGATAGCAATATATTGCAGGTAAGGGCGCTCATTCAGAAAATCGATTGTTTAATTAGTAGCGCGTTTTTTTTTTTTTTTTTTTTTTTTTTGTTAACACAGGAACTTTTCTGAGATTCCTTTATGAAACCAAGGACTCAATTTATATATGGTTGCATTTAATAATATATAGCTTTATATGTCAAACATTTAATTTAATAAACTAATCTCAATAACCGGGAGGAAATGTGATTTCTATTTTGCGAGATTGCAAGAATTTAAATTTTGTTCCTCGTAGAGTAATTTCACTATAGAAACCGGAAAATATAACCAATGTTTAAATATCATATATTTAATTTCGTGTTTTAATCTGAAGAAATCTAAAAATGTGATTTCAGATTGCAAGAATTTTAACTTTGCTCCCCTTAGAGTAATTTCACTATATACAAGGGAAACTACAAGGCTGTTTAAATATCGGTGGTCATACATTTCATTCTGTGTTTTAATATCAAGAATTCTAAAATTATTTAGACTGCATGTATATTTAACAAAATCATTATGGGCAACTGTGAAAATGCAAGGGCGCTCATTCATAAACTCCATCGTTTATTTTACGTTTAATTAGTAGTATAAACTTCTGAAATACACGATGTTTCTTTATACCTCCAAAGGCTCAGTTCATAAATATCGTTATATTTAATAGTATATAGCGTTATGCACAATTTTTGTGTGTTTTATAATGTGATTTCTCATTTATAGGCTGCATGCATATTTAATAAAACCTATGTTATTCTTGCACGCTCATTCAGAAAATCAAATGTATATTTACTTTTTATTTAGAAGTTGACACATGTGAACTACGTCTTAAAGACATACATGATTCCTTTATGTCGCTAAGGGTTCAGTTTATAAATATGATTATATACACACTATATCTTTATCTGTCTTACATTTGGAGGGGGGGTTAATCTCAATATGAGAAGAACAATGTGCTTTTCAGATTACAAGAATCCCCTTAATTAGAGTAACTTCATTATTATTTATTAAGAAAATAACCAACCAGTGGTCATACATTTCATTTGATTAATATTGGTTCGTGTTTTAATATTAAGAATAACGTGATTTCCATTTTGGTCCCTTAAATACAGAAATTTTACATTTATTTTGAAGGGGAAAAACAGTCAATATGTTTAAGAAATATACTATAGTCTTATTAGTTAGCTTTTGAGTTTGTCGTGCTTCTTATCACTCTCATAACATATTTAATTAATTATAATTTGGATTTTTAAAAGTTATTCTACTAGAAGAGGAATTCGTTCATATTATAGTAAAATTTCTTTCCTTCGCAGTTCTGCCGAACATTCTTGGTACCTTCCAAAGTCCTGTTCGAACATGACTACTTCGTATAATATTTCAAAGCAGGGCAGTCATATTCTCGTTCGCTAATTTTCATGTTTTCCCTGTAAAAGCAATTCTCCGCCCACCTTCATATCAAATTATGATACAAAGCACTAAATATTAGGTCAGCTAGCCACTCTTTTCAAATCAGTTGAATTAAATGATTTAAATTATCACTGTCATAACATATTTAATTATTTATAGTTTGAATTTTTAAAAGTTATTCTACTATTATACTACTATACTACTATTATTCGTTCGTATTATAGTAAAATTTCTTTCCTTCGCAGTTCTGCCGAACATTCTTGGTACCTTCCAAAGTCCTATTCGAATATGAGGACTTCGTATAATATTTCAAAGCAGGGCAGTCATATTCTCGCTCGCTAATTTTTATGTTTTGCCTGTAAAAGCAATTCTCCGCCCACCTTCATATCAAATTATGATACAAAACACTAAATATCAGCTCAGTTAGCCACTCTTCAAATCAATAAATGATTTAAAAGTTGTACATGAAGGTATACAATAAAGACGCAATTAGAGTATATTATACTAGTTTTTATACTATTTTGTGTGATGCCTTAATTTTATCAAAGCAATGCATTCATTTATGGAGATTATTTACTACAATAAATAGCCCAAGCTGTGAACCTTAATGATCTTTAGCGTTGACACGTATAGGTTAGTTCGTTTAGTAGCACATTCATAAGTGAGAATTATTTATTCTGAATGATTAATACATTTTTCCTTAATGTTATCATATTCAGCTGATTACTTTAATGAGCAATTAAAAGACTGGCAATTGCAATGCTCTTAATATGCTAGGAGACGCTTTCTGTGTAAAATTTGAGGGCGGATATTTTAATGTGCTTTGACTAATAATGAATGTTACGATCAGAAAAAAGAAAGGGAAACAGTTTTTCAATTGCGACAGCACAGACTTGCTGGTCAACTTTACTTTGTGTTATACTAACGTAGGATTCCCGTGCTCTTTAAGCCCGACAACTTTCGATATAAGAAGCAAAAAAATGCTTTACGTTAGTCATTTCATTTTGTGAAAAACTCTTTTATTTTGGCTGTTACATTAGGTTTATGCCAGGTAAACAAGGGAATATCTCTGAGCAATACTGGCGTCTTACAAAAGTATGGCTACAATTTAGAATCACGATCAGCGAATTATAATATTGTGGGCTGTACTTGTAGACAAGCGCCTTGGGGCATGCCTACGTTTGGTCCAAAGCTTTTAATTTAACTTCATTGATATTTCAGCTATAGCATAGACTTCCAAGAAAACTGCCCATTTATGTAGCAAGCCTTGAGCGAACAAACATCTGACACGAGCCTTCCTCTGAGTTTAGCTTGAAATGAAACGGTGCGTATTGGTATTATCACTAAGGGTTCCTGTCGAGTTCCTCATTTCACACGCACAGTGTACCACGCAAAAACTTGCTGCAATTTTTATTTATCTTTATCAAGGGCTCCCTAGATGTGCATTTTACTAGACAAAGACGCGGCCCAAGTCTCAGCAGATTTTTCTTTGCAGATGACGAGTCCTACAGGTACCTTCGTATGTTGCAGCTAAACAAGGTGCTTATAGGGGGGTATTAAAAGAAACAGAGCAAGGGAAAATGGGATGTTTGAGTTAAAATGGGCAGCAATACTTTTCTTCAAATTTATACTTCCTTCTCGCGCAAAGAACGTTACACCTACTACATTTTCGACCATCCTTTGCCATAAGAAGCAATTTCCGGAAGGCTAAGATACCATGGGGGTTGCTGTGATTGTTTACCAAAAATATTTCCGGAAAGCGTCGCAAGGGAAGAGGTGGGCTGATAGGAGGGTGGGCGTGATTTTAAATAGCGATAGGAAAAATGGGCCAGTATAAATCCTGTCAGAAAAATAAACAAAACTTCGCAAATAAATGCCTTGGAGAGTGCTTAATCTTTTGCTTAACCTCAGAAATTGGCGTCCTAAAAATGTACACATGTTCTCCCTGGCGCTGTTGAAAGCAAAGGAGGAAATATATTATGCGTTATTTGTTGCAGTGGAAGAATTGGCGCCGCAGTGATGATCGCACAACAGTTTCGCCTGCAACCAAATCTGCCTTGAAGAAATAAACTTTATTGGAGACTGCTTCACCTGTGTTCATTACCTTTTCCCTTTCCTCTAGTTTTATATGGGCTGGAGGATTGATCAAAAAACTATTCTGCCCAAAGCAATTTGAATTGTTAGGGAGAGTATCGTGTCCCCAAAATAAACTGTTAAAAGGGTCCAAAAATGGGTAGCCATACTTTACATGACCCCGGAAAAAAACGTCCACAATCACGTGTACTTTCCTTGCGCAAAGAACGTTACCCCTACTACCCGTTCCTCCCATCCCTTTGCGTTATGTCAAATAACAAGCTATAATTAAGAGTGGCGGTATTTCCTAGACTGTTAGCAGGGCAAATTTAGGGAAGTAGTTTCCTGGATCAAAAATGGGGCGAGAACTTTAAACAGAACTGGAGTAGCACAGTTTCCTGGGATGTTAAAAGGAGAATAGCGATGTAACATTACCTGGACTGTAAGGAGGGCGGGTGGGGCATTTTAGTGGAGTGACGTCTTTCCCACTTGACAATACTGTATTCCTTCGTACTTAGCGTGACAATATATGGGAGTGCATTTTTAGTCGAGTCCTTCATACTTAACGTGGATTGTTAAATGGGTGTATTTTTAGCCAATTTCTTCATGTTTAACGAAACAATACATGGGGTGTTAAGAGGGTGTATATTTGGGAGTACAGCCGATTCCTTCATTCTTAGCGTGACAATATATAGGCTATTAGGAGGGTGTCTGTTCCTTCATACTTAACGTTACAATACAGACTGTATTTTTAGCGCGACAATATATGGGCTGTTAAGAGGGTGTATTTGTAGCCGAGTTCTCCATACTCAACGCGAACCGTTAGAAGGGTGTATTTTTAGCCGATTCCATCAAACTTTACGTTACAATACATGTTTGTTAGGAGGGTGTATATTTGGGAGTAGCACCGATTATACGTAACAATACCTGGGCGGGTAGGAGAGCGTTTCAGGAACTGGAAGAAGTAAACTTCATTGCAAATATATAGCTTTACGTGCCTCGCTTTTGGAGACATTTATGATGTTGAGTTAAACTGAACACTTAATAAATAACTTCCTTACTCGTCCACCAGTCATCAGAGGGGAGAGTAATGCACGATAGTAGCCTTTGATGATGAACATGTTTTTACAATAGTGACTCAGTCACTCAGAGAGCAATCCTCTCATACTGACAAATTCACAATGCCAGACTGTTTAAGCCTGGTAGCATTAATTTTATTAGAGCATTTGTTTTCCGCATAAACACTGTAAGCAATATAACATTAATTTTTTCCAAATACACTTGTTTTCCAATCGTCTGATGTTAAACCTCCACACGCAAATAATAACAAGTTTTTCCAATGTCAACTTTTGAGACTGCTTCACATTTAGTCATTATTAAACTCTACCTACAATGAAAATATTCTACAAGAAGTGGGGATGCGATCAATGTGATATGAGGGAAAGATTGAGAAAAGATTTTTGGAAAGAGATAATAATAAGAGTTATGGATATTGAAATTGAGGAAATATTAGCAAATCGTAATAATAAGACAATTCTGAAGTTACATAAAAATGGGTAAGAAAGAGAAAGATATAATGAAATTTGCGATAAGGATGGAAGGGAAGGATTTAAAACAGCAGTAATAAACTTGAGGAAATATTAGCAAATCTTAATAATAAGACAATTCTGAAATTATATAAACATGGGTAAGAAAGAGAAAGATATAATGAAATTTGCGATAAGGATGGAAGGGAAGGATTCACAACAGCAGTAATAAACTTAAGTGGGATAAAAACGAATTTATCAAGGGGGATATATCCTATGTGTGAAGAACCAAGTCATTGTATTTAGGAATGTAAACAAACTAAGTTTTTGGAGGGAACAGTTCCTTTTGAAAAGCAGAGACAGTAGAATTCTAAATTTAAATTAGAAAAAAGATTAAGAAACTGGGAAAATACATAGGCAAGGTGAGGAAGGTGATAGGGGTAAAAAGTTTAGGAAAGGAGCGAGAGAAATGTTAGATAAGAAAGGAGGAGGAAAAGAGTAGGGGGAGTTAGATACTTGGTATCAGGTAAGCAGGATTCTTAGGGTGTTAATGTGCATAAGATCCAAAGGAAAGCAACTCTCAAAGATAGATTGATAGTGAATTTTTATACGGGATTATTAGTGTAGAAATTGTAATTATAGTGTTACAATGTAGGTCAAGTATGTTAATTTCTTAAATATGTTTACTATAAAATAAATGAAAGTGTTTTTTGTAATATTTATGAATGCTGTATATGAACCTGGGACTTCAGGAAATTCCAGTGAATGATCACTGATGAGCCAAAGTCCAAGGTAAAAATTGTGAACTGTTTATGTAGAGATATTGTTGTAAATAAATTCATTTAATGAAGGTTTAAGAAACATTTACAATCGAGGAGAGATCGTGTAGCAGCTGCGAGCTTCGAGACCTTAGCCAGGTAAGGCAGGCACATGTGTCGGTTGTAACCTTCAACAACAGAGACTTTTTTGCAAAGTGTAATTCAAAATATATATTTTAGCATAGTAAAGTTTTGAAAAATAAAATTGATCAGGAAACAGAAAGTCGCAAAATTTCGAACTGCTAGAGAGGCAAGAAGACAAGTAATATCTTTACTCACTGCACTGTTAAGTGCAACAAAAATAGTATTTTATATTTTCCACTGGCATTGTAATGTAGGGCAATGAAAGCAAGCCATGCCTTACCTCCACAACACTCAAATTATCAGCAGCCTTTGAGAACTCCAATCATCGGGGAGAAGGAAGCCTACCTCTTCCTTTCCTTGGTCACCAAAATTGGGCTTTAAATTCCTTTATGCTTAACGTGACAATACCTGGTCTGTTAAGGGTTGCCAGTTAGAGGTTGGTTACCACAAATTCAAATAGATCTTTAAAAGGTAAGTAATGTATAATTAATCACAAAATAAATTTGAGGGCTGCCCAAAGGGGCCGCCAATCGAGCCTACCTCATTCCTTTCCTCACCAATATTGGGCTGTCAATTCCTTTATACTTAATGTGACAATACCTGGTCTGTTACGGGTTGACACTTAGAGGTTGGTCACCACAAGATCTTTAAAAGGTAGATAAGTGCAACAAAGACTGCAGTCTGTTATATTTTACAGCTATTGCAATGTAGGTCAACGAAAACAAGTCTTGCCTTTCCTCCATACATCGCTTCTTAAAGGCATGCAACTTTGTTTCACTTCACGCTCTTATAATTGATTACTCTAAGGGCATTGAATGAAAGCTTCTTTTGCAACGCATGTGGTAACTGATTTTAAGAGGGACGCTTGCCATCTAATATCAATTGCCGCCGTAAGAGTATTAGAGCTTTTTAAATAACTAATAAAAAAATAAACTAGCAGCAGCCTTTGAGGGCACCAATCATCGGGGAGAGGGAAGCCTTACTTCAAAATTGAACTTTTAATACCTTAGCGTGACAATATCTGATCTGTTAAGGGTTGACTCTCTGAGGTCAAATTCAAATAGATCTATAAAAGATAGATAATCACAAAATAAATTAGCAGCAGCGGGGGGCTTTAAAAAAAGATGGCGGCTGACCAGTTAAATCATGGCCTGGCGGCTGCCCAAAGAAATTTGAATTTCCCGCCAGAAGCATTCTGATTGGCTGGTGGGAGGTCACGTGACCAGAACGGAGCCATCTGATTGGCGGGCCCAAGTGCACCTATTACTACTAATTCTCTACTGAATATGTCTGCAATCTTATTTTATGGCGTCCTTTTGTAGCCTCTACACCTTTCTGCGTCAGAGATGCTATTTATTTTGATAGTGGTCAAATAATTTGGAAAAACACTTGCAAATATGGGAGGAAAGTTCTATGCTCTAGGAGCCGCTTCTTGTTGGGTATTAGTAGGGGGGAGTAGAATTGATGGTAGGAGGAGTGTCTGGTGACACACACCTTTTTTCAGATTGGAAACGATAGTTAAGTAGTCATCCCCAAGTACCGAGCCCTCCAGGCTGGGAGCTTCTTCAACGGACATTTGGCAGTCTTTCGAGCTGCCTACCTGCTCTAGTATAGCAGTAGACTCATCTGTACTCATGGTGGCCCTTACTGTCCCTGTCCGAAGGATCCGATAACTGAGCGAACGGAGTCGCGGTGTCACGAAATCTACTGTTAAATGGTCGGGAAAGTGTGGGCGCAGGAAGAATTTTTGTCTTTCGTCTGATCGAAGAGTTAGAAAATTTTCGCATTTTTTTTTTTTGTGCTGCATGACGGATCGCCTTCCCGAAAACCGACCCCAGCGGTCTTTTATATGCGGGAGCACCTAGGGACTTGGGGTAAGCCCTTAGCATTTATGGAACCCTTGTACAACCTGATCAATGTTGTTAGTGACGTCAGTCTGTCTGAAGCTAGTCTGTCAGTAGACTTACCTATCGAAGTTACTTTGTAACCGAATCACAAACTTAAGCTGTTTGTGGGGTCTCCTTAGCCACTTGTACATCTGGCAGTGGTTTTGGCAGTTCTCCGGTGTTTGTAAAATATGGATCCGGTAGCTATCTGTCGGATTCATCTAGTACTGATGTATTACTATGTGTTTCTATTATCTAGCTGATTTAAATCACTCAAGTTAAGCAACATTGAGAATGTCATCCAATCTTCGTTTTTGCCAGATCCTTCTCCGCAAGTCCGCCAAGTGCAGCTAAGCAGCAACTCTCGGAATTACTGTGCTTCTTGTCTAGTCACAATGCCATGTCCGCACGTCTTCCTCGGTAGATACAAATCCAGACTTAATGGCAGGTTGGGTTTAGTGACCAGCATGTGTGTGTTTGCTGCGTACCTAGCCTGTGTTGGGTTTAACCGCAGGAAAGAAATGAGTATGTCGGTTGATTCTATTGTTGGGGGTGTGGGGTGATAGGATAATGCTCAATATCTTCTCCGTAATGATGGGGGGGGGGTTAACATCCTTGGGTGTAGCATGGTTATGTACATGCTGCTAACTTTATTTGTTAGCAGCAAGGCCATACCGCTAGCTGATTTTATGATTTGGTGCCTTGTATTGAAGGAAAGTGTTCCTGTAGCTTATATTGGCCCTTCGGTATCCAAGGTATCAGCACCTCAGGCGTGGAACCTAGAATGTTGTCTTAGATCTATTGTGACAGGTGTAATTGCCAAGTAAACGGACAAGAGAACTCTCATAATTAGGGAAACGAGCGTTATTATTTTTGGCCCGGATTCTATATTTATCTCTCAATTTATGGCAGGGAGGAGGTTTCATGCATTGGCCTAGCTGGAAAACAGCGATATACAGAATAAATGGACCTGAGTTCTGTACCCTTTGTAGAAGTACGAGCCAACTGTCAGCTGCCATACCCCAGATTTCACAGGCGTATAGCATGGCAGGAATAAGCAAGATTTAAAAAATGTATAATTTCAAGTGGACTGGCATCGCCTTGGAACTGAGCACAGAAAGCAGTTTAACTATTGCTCCCTCTGCCCTGTGAGCAGTCTCAGCGATGTGTCCCTTAAAAATTATACCTTTATCGATTTGCAACACCCAAATAGGTTATGGAAATTTCCCATTGGATTCTTTTATGTCTGTACATGAGTGTAGGGGGATTGTGGGTACGTGGCCTTTTGCGAATATTATGGCGTTGCATTTCCCCGGTGATTGACATTCGCCAAAGCCTACACCACCAGTGGATTCTGTGGCATAGGTGTAGCAATCTTTGAATGGGAATTAGGGCTCTGTTTAGATGTCTGTTTATTTCGTATAACAAGACACCATCTGCTTATTAAGCAATGTTAATGTCATCTGTTATGTGTGGGAATTCTGACAGGTAGATGTTGAATTGGAGAAATAGTATTGGGGAAGAAAAAACAGAACTTTCGGGAACTCCGCCACGTATGGATCTTAGTATTGAATTGTTTCCCGCCATCGTAACTTTGAAAGTATGCTGTTTTAAGTGTGGGTGTATTAATTGAATGTATATTTTTGGTAGCACAAGGATTGTGAGTTTTTGTAGGAGTCCGGCGTGTCAGTTCGTTGAGAAGGCCTTTTCTACACCCAAAGACACAGCTAGGGTGAAGTACCTGTCCTAATATCCCCGGGCCGAGGCCTCCACCACCCTTAGAAGTGGTTGGACAGTAGAATACCCAGGACGGAAACAAATTGATGGGGGGAGGGTGGCTTAGAGGTTTCCCAACAAGGAAAGCAAACGGACAAGTTGTAGCCTCTCGAACACTTCTGAGAGGGTGGAAAGGAGGCCGATGGATAGGTAACTGGAAGCATGGTCTGGGTCTTTGCTCTGCCACAATATGCATAGCACTCGTGCCCCCTCTACTCTCGAGGAAAGTGGCCCAGACTGATGCACATATTGATATTTTTCGTGCTAAAGAGCACAGCTTTGAAGGGAAAGTTGCGGAGCATGAGGGGGAGTTATCCCGTCAAGTCCGGCAGCCTTTCTGAGATGAGACGTTGTAGTGTGCGCTAAACTTCGTGGGGGTGGAAGATAGGAATCTTATAATCATCTTCGTCCGCCGGCTGCCGAAGAAATCGACAGACGTCGCATCAAATTTGACTTGAGAAGGCATCGTCCTGGAGGTTGTTTCTAGGCCTGAATAATCGTTCCAAGCTGTCAGCGAGAGCACTGATTTTGGCATAAGTGTCATTAACGAGGCCTCTGGTGACGTGGATAGGATGGAAAGTTGTGTATCTTTAACCTCGGAGGTTCTGGGCTATCCTCTACACGTCACCATCAACCAAATTCGGTCTGGCCATTGTGTCTTCCTACGCGCGCTTTTTGTGTTCTTTAAGACGGACACTGACATTTCGGCGTAATATTGTTAACAGCCTTCCATTATGTGGTGTGCGGTGACGCTGGTAGTGTCTGCGGTCAGCCCAGGATTGTCAGATAAGGAGTGGAGTACAATGTCTAATGGAATTTCGTCTGAATGAAAGGGAGGGGAAGTTGGATTGTGGGACTGTGACTAACTTGGTGACTGTGAGGAAGAAGGATGAGACTGCAGTCTCTAGGAATTGGAAGTCAGTGAGATTTGGTTTTGGAGGGATGATAATGCTGAGGCATTTCTTAACGCTTTTCCAGTCCATCTTGCGGTTTTGATCTACGACATCGTCACTGGCAATCCTTGTATTGATATTTGCTAACACGGTGTTATGGTCGGAATGGAGTGTGTTGATTGATGTGATTGTGAGATGGTGTGGGTAATGTTTGATAATCGCAAATTCGTTAACACATGGTTGTCCTCTACTTAGCGAATGGTGAGTGAGTTGCCAGGGACCCTGTACTCTGAGCTGAGGGTCTGATCAATTAAGTGAGTGATTAAATTGCCTCTGATATCTGCACGGCGAGTGCAATGCGAACGTGAGTGCTTGGCATTGAAATCTCACGTTAGAATAACACTAGGATGTAGGGTGAGAATGCATTGGTAATCAGCCACCATAAAGTTCCGGATGGGGAATGGTATGCAGGGACTCTCAGAACTTCCGTGCCTTCGAGCTTGACGAAAGCAGCTGTGGCCTCTAGTGTATCAAGTAGCGGGATCTGATAGGGCGGTGGACTACATTTTTCGCATAAAGATCGCTGTGCCACCGCATGCGGCACCTGGATCAGTGCCAAGACAGTTGTAGCCCGGAAGACAGAAGATGATATGCTGATACATACGCGTTTCGCTAACTAGTATGGCGTCTGGGGCAAACAGGAAAATGTTGAAGCTCGTCTCTGTTCTCCACAAGTCCATTTGCATTCCAAAATGCGAACCGGAAAGAGGTATGAGATCTAATTCTGTTCACCAAAATTGGGTCGCCTGGTTGTTGTCGAGCAGAAGGACGATAGCCTCAAAGACTATCATCATCCTGCTTGAGGAATCAAGTGCATGAGGGAATCGAGCGAAAAGTTCCTATAAGCGCCTGCCATAAGTCTGCCACAATTGTGTTAGCCACTGCAGCAAATACAGTGTATTTTAGCTCTGATGGGAGTTGGTATGGTTAGAAATAGGCCCAGGGGGACGTTCTTCTCTCCTGGAGTTCCCTCTGCTGGAGAGTATCAACCACCTCCATCTTAGCAGCTGTAGTTCTCCTAGAAGGATGATGTTGCCTCTGTGACTTGTGGATGGGTTAGTTTTCAGCTGGTGTAGACTTGACTTGCTGAGTCTGAGTTGCAGTTTGCGATAATCTCCGACCATTCGATTCAATGATTCATTCTTTTCGGGTTGACTCGCTTCCTTGCGAGCCGGGTTTTAGGCAGCTTCTGGCCATATCGTGGCTATATCTGCCACCTCTCCTGTTTCCCGAGGTTAGTCAAATTTCTATTGGAGTTGAGATGTGATATGGCAAGTAAGAGATGTAAATGCTTCCCCTAGCATTTGCTGCTTTTGCTAAAGCACGTAGTTTGGCTTGTTCGCATTCGCGTGATGGGAGAGCATCTGGCATCCCATCCAAGTTTCGACCACCCCAAATTGATTAAACTTAACCTGAGGCACTATAGAGTACCATAGGAGTGCGCCAACCGTTTGGCGAGGTGTCAGATGGGGTTAACACAGTCTTCTCTTACAGTTTAATAAGAAATTAGGTTACCAAGCGGGGTACTTTGTGCCCCTTATTGTCATACAGTAACCAGCACGCACCGAGGAAGCGGGTGGGCCCTATAGTCAATACCACGCTCGGCATTGTAATTGCCGAGCTCACTGATTAATCTATTAGGATGATGTTCTAATGCTTCGTATATTATACGTGCACGATCCCTAATAGTGTTGAGGACACGTTTTAGGCAGGAGATCTGGTGCAAACTTTCAGATGAATATCTGTTTTATGTACCAAAATGCGCTTTAGGGTAACGTTTCGTGTCTTTTGTAAAAATTGAATATGAGATGGAGCTGTATACACCCAAACTTCGCACGAGTACAACATGACGATCGGAATAATTGCATTATACATCCGTAATTTTATGCGGATTGGGACGGAATTATTATTAAAGATAGAGGCCAATTATGTAATTGCTACTGTAGCTTTCGTTCCATGAATATGTACATGATATTCAAAGGTGGGACCTTGATCTAAGATCACTCCTAAATACCTAACTTGCCTCTTCCATGGAATTGCTTGATCATTTATGTATAACATTCCTGGTTGAGCTGGTCTACTACGTTTTGTGAGAAAATAGCCTCACTTTTTTCTCCGCGTACATATAAGTGCCAGTTCTCACACCATTCCTCCTCCTGAGTAAGATGGGTACTGAGATAGTTAAGTGTGTATTCAAGTCTCTTGTACTATGCCATTAAGAGCACATCGTCCGCATATATTGGAAAATCATTGTTCTCTCCCCAGTGGGGAAATCCGACATATATATAGAATAATATGGGCGACAATGCCTGCCCTCAGGCAACCCACTTGTTATTAGTCTATGATCGGATGAACGACATTCCAACCTAACTTTAAATGTTCTGGACGATAGAAAGCAGTGAACTATTTTTGTAACCTGACGCGGGATGTTAGTGCTAATTAACTTATATAACAATCCCGAGTGTCATGTACTAGGAAAAGCTTCGCTAATGTCAAGCAACACTGCAGCAGGAAATCTCTTTCTCCGAAAACCAAGTGCGGCCTTCTCCACCACTCTTAGCAATTGTTGGGGAGTGGAATGTTTACGCTTAAAACCAAATCGATGTTCTGGGACCAGTCGTTCAAATATTGACTCAAAAGGAATCAAAAGCATTTTTCGAAGACCTTTGATATTGTTGGGAGCAAAGTGAAGGCTGGTAGTTAGAGGGGTGGACAGGTTCCTCTCCCCTTTTCGATATACAGATAATATTTGCTTCTTTTCACGGTCGTGGGAAGTAGCAAAGATTAACGTATGTGTTAAAATTTTTCGTTAGGCGAGATATGCGCCGTGCTGGTAGTCGTTTTAGCATGGCTGGCGTAACTCTATCGAGTCATGAAGCCTTATTGTCATTCAGGTTACAGTGCTTCTCCTTCACTTCCTTGGGAGAAATATCCTTCAATTTGGTTTGTTTCTCTTGGTCCCCCAGATCCTCGTTCGAATAGTTGCGCATTATTCTAATTTTTGGACGGGCCTGGGGGGTCGTCGGCTGGATCATAAGTATTTTCCAATTCGTCAGGCATCGCAGTGGCTTTTTCTTCGGATTTATAAACCAGCTGACCACGAACATCATATATTGGATGCGAATGTTGGTCACTGTCACTTCTAAGCTTGCGTATTAGTCGCCAAGCATTGTTGTCATTTAAATCAAGGCGATTTTTTCATTATCCCATTTAGGTCCCTATATTGTCTAATTAGGAGCCGGACCCTAACCTGAAGCGCTATGTGTATTCGGCGTAGATGTCGATGACAATGATGACGTTGCATCAGTCTGCGCGTAGAACGGGCTCGCTTTCTCATATCATGCATCTATTGCGGCAGAGTATATTAATTTTCATTTGCAAGTGTGTGGTTTGAAAATATTCATAAATGATTCTGATTTTTTTTATTGCTGCATCTAACGCTGCCGTAGATTGGATAATTGGATTGGGCAGTGGTGCCTCGTCCAAAGTCTCAATTGCGTCATCCCGTTCTGTTTCATAATTCCAATTTCTTCTGGGTCTCGCTGTGTTGCAAGTTAATAGTTGTCCTAATACCGAGTCGTGGTCTGAGTCCAAATCATAAACAGTCTGTAAACCTAAATAATAGGATATGTGTCTGGTAATAACCAAATCCAGGAGATATGGCCTGCCAGCCCTCGGTCTTAGTGTTGGAACATGCGGCCCCTGAATTTAAAGGGAGGCATCCGCATTTATAAAATCAGTCATTTGTTTGCCTCGAGGGTTTGCAGCAGTGCAATTCATTGTCTGCTTGGCGTAAACTCTCCAGCTAGCAATGCCGTAGGAAAAGCATGCATCGCACTCCGCATGTCCGCTTCTAAAAACTGAGTCCCAGGTGGATTATAGCCTACAATCAGAGCGGTTTTCCGCCCCCCCCCCCATAATCTTAGTATCGCAACTGTCTCTAAGTTTCCGACCATCCGAGGGCAGCCTAAGCCTGAATGAATGGCTGGCTGGGTTAATAACCAGCCTGTGTACGGTTGCTGCGTTCCTGCCATCGTGTGGGTTAAATCGCAGTGTGGGATGAAGTTTGTAGGATGATTGTGTATTACAGGGATGTGGATTTTGCAAAGAGTGCTCTTAACTTCTCCTGGTGAAATGGATGGATCCAGTGTCGAGGATTTTGCTATTTTAGGCATGTCCTAAAAAGCTTTATTTGGTTTTTTAGCATGACTATATTATTTCTGAATTTCTGTTTGGTTTATTTAAGTGCAACTGAGTTTGAAAATACGTATTAATTTCTGTTGTATGGAGTGGACTATTGTCCTCCAAGATATCCGCATGCCAAGCGTGGCACCTTGAATCTAGGCTTTGGCCTACTTTGTCAATTGTAGTTGCGTAAAAGCGGATCAGAGCAATTTCGTGATATGGTAATTTACGGTAGAATTTCTTGGTCCGGCGCCTAATTTCCTTCTCTGTATATGGAAGGGAAGAGTTTGCATGAAACAGTCTGGTCGAGAAGCTACGGTATACAGAATAAATTGCACGAAACCCTTAATTCTGCGCCCTTTGAATGAGTGATAGCCAATTTCTGCTGCCATACCTTAGATCTCGCAAGCATACAGCACGAGGGGGATGATCAGTGGTTTAAAGAGGTGAGGCTTTAAGTGGACTGGCATCGCTTTTGAACTGAATACTTGGTTCAGAGGAGTAATAGCTCCCTGGGTCCTGTGAGCAGTCTCGGCTAAGTGTCCCTTGAAGTTTAGACCTTTATCCGGTTGCACACCCATGTACCCTATGGAATTTTCATACTTTATCCTTTGATATGAGTGGGGGGTGGGGGGTTTGCGAGCACGAGGTGTTTTATGAAAATTATGGCGATATTTTTGCCGGGTTGATTGACATTTTCCAACACCTACACCACTTTTTGATTAGGTGGAGCAGTCTTTGAATGGGGATTATGGCTCTGTTGAAATGTCTGTTTGTTCTGTATAACAGCTCGTCATCTGCGTATTGAGCAATGTTGAACTTTGTTGAGTGTGGAAAGCCTGACATGTAGATGCTGAATAGTATTGGGTATAGAACAGAACCTTAGGGGAATTCGCCACGTATGGGTTCTTAGAATTAAGTTGTTTCCCACCCCCGTAACTTTGAAAGTACGGTGTTTTACGTATGAGCGTATTAACTGTATGTATATTTTGGGTAGCTCCAGGAGTATGACTTTTTGTAGGAGTCCGGCTGCCAGTTCGTTGAGAAGGCCTTTTCCGCATCCAGAGACACCGTTGGAATGAAGGACCTTTCCTGGAATCCCAGGGCTGAGGCCTCCACCACCCTCAGCAACTATTGGGTAGTAGAATGCGCAGGACGGAAACCAAATTGAGGGATGGCTTGGATTTTTCCCAGCAAGGGAAGCAAACGGACAAGAAGTAATCTCTCAAGCACTTTTGAGAGTGTGGAAAGGAGGCTGATGGGTCGTTAACTGGTAGGGTGGGCTGGGTCTTTGCCCTGTTTCAGTATGCATATCACTCGTGCCTTCCTCCACTCTCGTGGAAAGTGGCCCAGGCTGGTGCACATATTGAAAATTTTGTGACAAAAAGCACAACCTTGAAAGGAAGGTTGCGGAGCATAAGGGGAATTATGCCGTCTTGTCCGGCAGCCTTTTGAGTTTGAGACGTTGTAGTGCGCCCTGGACTTTGTGGGGGGTGGAAGATAGAAATCTTATAGTAGTCTTCGTCCGCCGTCCGTAGGAGAAGTCGGAAGTTCAAAGAAATCTGGTAGACTAATGTTAGTGCTCAGTCTGTGGTTGCTGTGTACCTATCCTGTGTTTGGGTTTAACCGCAGAGAACGGAAGGGGGATGTAGGTTGGTTATGGTGCTTTGGGCGTGGGGCGGAAGGATTGTGCTTATAAAAACTTATCCTTGTTGAAGCGGGCGAATTTGACATCCTTGGATGTTGCTTGATATCCGCATGTTGTTTACTTACTTTTACCAGATCTCGCAAGCGTACAACATGAGGAGGATGATCAGAGCTTTGAAGAGAATAAGTTTTAAGCGGACGGGCATCACTTTCGACCTGAACACAGGGTTCAGTTGAGCAACAGTTCCCTGGGCCCTGTGGGTAGTTCCAGCGATGTGTTCCCTAAAGTTTAACCTCTTATTTAGCTGAAATCCCAAATAATTAAGGGAATTCTTCCACTGTATACTTTGCCTGTTAAAGGTTAGTGTTGGACAGTTTGTGGGAATGCGGCGTATAGTGAATATGACGGCGTGGCTTTTTGTCGGATTGACTGACATTCTCCAAGGCCTGCTCCACCTTTTGATTAGTTGTGAGTCTTTGGGTGGGGATTACGGCTCTGCCTACGTGTCTACTTGTTATACCAGGACGTCTTCTGCATATTGTGCTATGTTGACGTCTGGCGTGTGGGGGAAATCTGCCATGTATTTGTTGAATAATATTGATGAGAGAGCAGAGCCTTCTGGAACTCTGCCGCGTATCTTCTGTCTTAGTGTGGAACTGTTTCCCGCCACCATAACAATGAAAGTTCGGTGTTTGATATATGAGTGTAGTAGTTGTGTTTAGGGGGGTGGAAGCCCAAGGGAGATTAGTTTGTGCAGGAGCCCGGCGTGCCAGGTGGTGGAGGCCTTTTCTACATCCATTAAAATTATTCTAAATCTAATAATAATAATAATAATAATAATAATAATAGATGCGCATATTTCCACGATTTTTATTTGCTAATTTGGAACCGAACAAATAAAATATATTAATATTTTGTTTATGAAGGTATATCCTTCTGTAGTACTACATCTGTGATTGCTGTTTTATTGCCCACGTATGTATTACAACTTAAGTTGGTGCAATATGTATACTACGTTACGTCTATACTGTTGTATGTTTACTGATTTGTTTTTAACACGAAAAATGTACGTTTCATAATTATGCATATTGTCATTTTCCCCCAAATGGGAAAAATTTGGTTTACTGACTCAAATTAATTTAATTTTCGCTCATACAAGGACAATTTATCATTAGCATTTTGTGAAAATATTTGTGTTTCCGACTCATACGCTGTACTTTTTCCTCAAGTCCTCTTCGCTCTAAAAATTACAAATTAAAGTTAATTTTTATATTGTTGTTTATGAGTAATACTTAAATAATGTTAAATAATTTCATTGTTAGCATATGGAAGAAATTCTGATTATTCGAGCAAATACTTTGAATTTCCTATTATACTTGGCCTACTTTCCATTAACGTTATGTCAAACACATTGTGTGTTTCTTATTCATTTTTGTATTTTTTTCTTCAACTGTGCTTTAATTAAAAAAAAAAGTAAAACAAGTTTATCTATTTTTGTTGCTGATTATACGCAATAATGAAATATTATCCTTTTTATAAATTTAAAACGATTGCAACGTTGCATTTCTGTGTATTACAATGTAAAGTTAATATTTAGTTTGTACATGTGTAATAATCACTGTTTTTATAAATTTTACGACAATACGAAAAGAAATTAGGTATACTCACATAAATTTGTTTTCCGCTAATACAGATGTCACTTATCCTTAATGTTATATCACGTCCCTTGTTTTCTTACTCGTGTTTTGTATTTATTGCTCAACTTCGCTCCGATGCAAAAATGACAATGTAATCTTATTTTTCTGTTGTTTATAATTTTTTACAAATTTATTATCATCAATTCTCCTAAAAACAATTTCAAAAATAACACACAAAAATAAACATCGTAAAAGGTAATGTAGTTGATCTACATCAACTTGAACTATGCTAGAATGTTTTAAGCGTAACATGCCACCATGCTACAATTTCTAGCACAGTATTTCTAGATTAGTTACAAATTTATCTGTTCCCGTAAAGGCGAAACGATATGAAATGCTTAACAAGTAAAAACACTTAAGAGGATCATTGCTAATTTTCAGCTTAACCCAGATATTAAAAAAGCAATAACTTTTTTTTCTCGAATTTTCACATCGCTTACAACAAAATTTAAAAATTTAATATAGTTGTTACAAACATTCTACGAAACCTGCGTTTATTTCAAGTTGTTGCAATGGAAAGGGCCCCACTTATACAGATGGTGAATTTTAGGTGTTTTACTGATAAAACATATTAATAAAGTTTGCTTACTAACAATTTAAACTAACCATTCATTAAACTTAGTAACATTACCGAATATATTTTTTGTTCTTTTTTCTTCATGTTTTTTTTTTTTTTTTTTTTGTCAGTAAACATGCTCCTCATGAAGCACATGCTCATATTTATACCATAAGAAAAACAGAAAGTTCATTGATATACTTATAAATAGTTACAACATTTACCAAGATAATAGTTTTATACAGCTGTACATTTAATGCTCTGAGTGCAGTAGCCATTTTTGACTTTTGTTTATGCAATGTAATTCCTACAAAAAAAAAAAAAAAAAAACAAACAAACAAACAAACAAACAAACAACAACAACGTATAGGTGTGACTTTATATTTTCCCAATGAGGGTACCAAGCGAAACACTATTATTCTAAGTTTAATAATACAATTGCAATTGTTTATTTGCCAGAACTAATACAACATAGTGTGGGCAATATTCAACTAAACAGATATTAAAATTTAATAATATTACTGCAGCAAAGAAATTAATCACGTTTATGAAAAAAGTTGTTGATAAGCGAAGTTTTTAAAACAGCCTTAAATCTACTTAAACTAACAGAGCAAGCATCACGAGGTAATCTGTTGAACATATCTAAAGCCATCTGACCTTAGGCCTTAATATAAAGTGATTGTTACCAGTAGCATGTGTATGGTTGTCAAATTGACACTGTAATTGGTGCAGATTAGTTTTGACAATGACTGAAAACTAAAAATATACTGGTTAATAATAGTTACAATTAAAAAAAAAAAAAAAAAAAGGACGACAACGAGCAACATGGAGAACCAGTTAATGCGGATAGCCTTTTTCTGCATTAGTAAAATTTTACTGACTTTGGATCCGATACCCCAAATGTGCAAACCATAAGATCAAATATTATAAGGAAAAACATAATACGATTTCACAGCATTGAATGCAAGTTTTCTTAATTGGCTTAATAAGTAAAAAAACTTTTCGCAATTTAAGTCTACGCGATTGTCCAAGTAAACTTGTGTAACACCCAAGTCATTTGGCATAATGAAAATATTTTTAAATTGAAAATTAACTGAGTTTTGTCCTTGTTCGTTTTAAAACCATTTAGAAGCGGCAGCCAAGGGAGAATCCATAAATAATGTTAAGTCGTACCAATTGCTCATCGTAGACATAAAAGATGTGTCGTCGGAAAATAAAATGGAATCACAATTCAAATTATAAGTCTTCAATCATCACTAAGAAGAAAAAGGGACCCAAAACATAGCACCAGAGCAGAGGGACACTAATATTTACATAAGCAACAGTATAATTCTCTCCATTTGTAGCAATTATTTGTCTACGATCTGTAAGGTAATATTCTATTAATTTTAATTGTTAACTGCGATACCGTAATAATAAAGTTTAGAACAGATGGTTGTATAGGATACGCAATCAAAAGCCTTAGACAAGTCAAGAAACACAGCTAGAGTACTGTCAGTTTTCAGACCCCGTAGCGACTGACTGTATCAGATTCAATAGCTTTTAAGTAGATTAACTTAGATCTAAAACCAAATTGGGATGCAGAAAATAATTACTCGATTTGAAGTAATTTGTCAACTGTCTATGCATAATAATCTTCAAAATATTTGCCAAAGTAGGAACACTTACTATAGGTCTATAGTTATCAACAATATTAGGATCTTCATTTTTAACACAGGAGTAATTTGATATATTTTTAGAGAATAAGGAAACATAGCTGTGATTAAACATGGGTTAATTAATTATTCATGTAGGGTATTACAGTCTTGATTAATTTACTGTTATGTCCATAAATACCTTTGGATGTAATATCTTTTAAATGTTATACAATATTATAAACTTTATATTGTGTAACAGCTGTCCAAGAAAAACTATTGTTGTGTGTTAATTTAACATTGAAGCACAAGTTCATTGAAATTTCAAGCGAACTATTAACCTGTTTTGAGATATGATTTTTAAAAAAGGTTATTAAAATTATTGGTTTTAATACTTGAATCGCAAATTTTTCCGGTATTGTCTCTTATGTTACCTATAACCTTCCAAGCAACTTTGCAATTATTAATATCTTAATAATAATAATAATAATAATAATAATAATAATAATAATAATAATAATAATAATAATGCACTTATTTCTATTATTCATATTTGGAATTGAAAAAATCAAATGTACCAATATTTTCTGTAGTATGATTAAAGATAATTGTCCACATCTGCAAGTAAATTTGGTGCAATATGTTACAATACGTTATATCTATACAGTTGTATTTTTATTCATTGTTCTCAACAAAGAAAAATGTAGGTTTTACCATTATATCCATGTCATTTTTCCAAAACATTTCGATTTACTCAGGAAAATACATATGATTTTCCCTTATACAGGGGTTACATTTGGTTAAAGTAATAAATAACTGACATTTTCTTGCTCATATTTTGTGTTTTATCCTCAATTTCACTTTGCTGCAAAACCTTTACAGTATAAAATTAGATTTTTTGTTGTTTATGTGTAATAATTAAATATTACTGTTTTTATAAAGTAGCACTTGTCATCCGTTTTGCATGCTTAGTTTTGCTATCTAGCTTTTTGTAAATAAGATAAGCCAAGTGTTATTAACCAAAAGACTAATAGTACAACATGAAACCAAGTGCTACTGTAGTTCTGCATTATTTCCACAGAAACGCTCTAAAAGACTGCGTGTAATTATGCAGTTATGATATAAAATGCGTGCACTATATTGATTGTAATTGTAGCTTTTGTCACCCATGTGTAGCAAATGTTTCAAGTTTTGCTACCAGTTCAGAGTGCTTCATTATGTAGTTTTAACTTAGCAATTGCCGCTATATTTTCGAATGGTTTACCTCATCTTTAGTCTCAGTACGCTCATACTATTCCTACACTGCCCCCCCCCCCATAATGAATTCTGTGCAATCATCATTATTCTACAATATTAAAAATACTAAGTTGGCACACTAACGCTGTGTTCTTGCGACACCAGTCCCACCTGCTAAAATAAAGTGACACTATAGCTCCTAAAAAACTGTTGCCTCACAACATACATTTCCCTTTTACCGTCTTCATTTAGTGCTCTGCCGTTTTTTTTTTTTTTTTTTTTTTTTTTTTTAAGGCATTTACCTATCGCTTTCGCATGTTTTGTTAGCCGTCAATTTGCTTCCCCTCATATTATGCTGTGCACTTCGTTTGACATCTACAGCCTGCCAACATGCCGACCCCTCCACGCCCAGTCCAGAAACGCTTCACTGATTGCAGTTTTGGGCTACCCAAGCATCCACAGGTCACGCCATACACCACCACCAAAAGGCAAGTCCAAATATATCCCTATCTTTTCGAAAATTTTCTTCAAAGCCATTTTGTGAAACATATCATTAAATAGCACAGAGCCATAGCAGAACAAGCTCGTTCCCATTCATGCCTTTATGTGCACATGACAGAATACATAAACCTTATTCATTCTTGAACAATTCCAAGAATTGGAATTAAAGCAGATGCAACCCCTGGTCAATTAAACCAAGCAACTTTTTGGTTTAATCGACCAGGGTTTTTTTTTTTTTTTTACGGATAATGTTCATAGGATCACGTGAATAATGGACATTTTTGCCGCCACGACACTCGCGAAGTCTCTTGATGTAATCGCCGCCAACTTGGATGGTAGTAGCGACATGGCACTCCAAGGGGGGAAAATGTGCTATTATCACAGATGAATTAACTGTAAGAGTTCTGCGAGGCGCTTCAACTAACATTTCATATAATGGGAAGAATTCATCAAATTCTGGAAATTTTCAGGAGTTAATGTCAGAGCTGAATTTGGTTTTTAAAGAGCATTTGAATGATGTGGCAGTATTTAAAGAAACTTCGAAAGATATTTTTGTGGAGGATTGTCGGGATGGGACAGAAGAGCACATATAGGAGAAAAAAGAAAAAAGCGGACTATGAGTGGATCATTGCTGTTGAAAATATGCATGCATGTTCTCTTGCACAAATAGTCAAGGTGTTAGTCATCTTCTGCCTATTGACCAGCATGTAGAAGGGTGTTGTACTTTCGTAAATCCAACGAACTCTTTCAGGCTGTGGTCCGTGTTAAAAAAACAAATCAATTTCGCAAAGCTATGGCGGAGCTAGCCACCAGTAATGGTAATGCGGGTTAATGCATTAATTAAACAGGAACATGCGTAAGCAAATTTTGTCCATTGCTACGCCCATAAACTTAATGTAATAATGGTGCAAGCTATGAGTCAAAATACTCAGCAAAGAATCTTTTTCGCAGATGTAAATGAGATACCAAAATATTTCTCAAGTTCCGCACAAGTACAACTTCTGAATGAAATTATTGGTAAGAGATTTGCTAATATTTCAAACAAAAGATGTAATTTAAATCAAGATTAGTGGAAACTGTTTAGAGCATAAAGAATCTTTGATAATACAAAAAAAAAAAAAAATAAAAAAAAAATAAAATAAAATAAAAAAAAAAAAAAGACAGAGAAAAAAAAAGCCATGGGTCATGGTTTAAATTACTACCATAGCTATTACCAACTACTTCGGTTGGCATCTTCATGCATCTTCACCTCAACAAGGTAACTGTGAATTTATCTAGCCACCAGCTGTCTCCAGATGCAGTTTCACTCCTAGTTAAAGGAAATAATTTTGCCTTAGTGTCTAAGCAGATTCCAATGGAAACCATTATTACGCAACTGGAAAACACTATTTGTCAACTTCTAACAGCTGATGCAGAAGAGGTACACTCAGAACCATGTAGAATTTTAAAGAAAGCAAAGTCTCCTAAGAATAATCTTAATAGGAATGAAAGAGAACAAATAAAAAACTTATGTGAGAATGACATCATCATCATCCTGTCAGCTGATAAGGGCAATGCCACGGTAGTGATGGACACAGCCAAGTATGAGGAGAAAATGAGTTCTTATTAACACCAGATACCTACAGAATAGTACCAAAGGATCCTACTACAAGTGTGGAAAGAAAAACTGCCGCTCTTCTAAAAAAGACCAAGTGGAAACCCGAGGAAGTAAAAAAGCTACAATCAACCAATAGTCTACCCCCTAGACTGTACGGACTCCCGAAGGTACACAAACCAGGTGTTCCTTTAAGGCCTATTGTTAACACGATCGCCTCACCAACATACAAATTAGTGCAGTATTTGGCATCCTTGTTACGTCCAATAATAGCTGACTTGGATCACCACATCAAGAACTCAAAACACTTTGTGGATATCATCGATAGGATCAACATCCAGCCTAATGACATTCTGGTGAGTTTTGATGTTGAATCTATATACACAAATGTACCCATCAAAGATACCTTGGAACTCCTACAGCTCCACTTCAAAGCAGAAGAAATCACATTATTTAAACATGTCCTAACCTCCAGCTATTTTCAATGGAGAACCAAATTCTACGAACAGAAAGAAGGAGTAGCAATGGGAAGTCCACTAAGCCCTGTAATAGCGAATTTCTTTATGTAACACTTCAAGTAGATAGCTATAGACACTGCTGTATACAAACCTTCACTCTGGTTGAGATACGTGGATGATACTTTTGTAATATAGTCACATGGACATCATAAACTACAGCTCTTCTTGGAACATCTAAATAGTCTCCATGAAAACATAAAATTTACTATGGAAAAGAAAAGTAATGACACACTCCCTTTTTAGATGTCTTAGTTTGGACAAAATCATCTGGAACTCTTGGTCATCAAGTTTATAGAAAAAACACACATACGGAGAGATATCTCAATGCCAGATCGAATCATCATCCTGCACTAAAAAGAACCGTAATCAAGACTTTAGTGCACAGAGCAAAAACCATCACAGAACTGGAATATCTTAAGCACGAACTAATCATCTCTGTGATGTTTTCAAGGTCAATGGATACAGTAACAAAGATATTGACAGAGCCATTCGCCCAAAGAAAACTGCAACATCTAACACCTATTCAAATAGAAAACCCAAGGCTCTTCTGATGTACATAGAAGATGTTACTGTGTATATAGCACGTATATTAAAGAAAAAAGGCATACTAACAATCTTCACACCAACTGTTAAATTAGGACATATGCTTAACAATGCAAAAGACCCTAGGCATCCCCTTGACACCACAGGAATTTATAAAATACCGTGTGAATGTGGCAAAGTTTACATAGGCATGACCGGAAGTTCGATTAAAAAACGATTAAAGGAACATCAGTGACATCTGCACCTCAATCAACCCGAACAATTGGCAGAAGTAGAACATGCAATAAAGGAATGCCACGGTATATACTTTAACAAACCAGAAGTGGTTGCAAAAACACACGGCTTTTTCAATCTAGCCAGGAGGGAAGCATTGGAAATACAACAGCATCCTAACAATTTTAATAGAGATGGCGGTTATCATCTAAGTAGCACATGGAAACCAGTTCTTATAAACGAGCAACTACCACCCCTCCACTTCAGCGGCACAAATATTGATTGTACTCTACAGCCAGACAGAGATGGATCAATACTGTCATCTTGTTAAGAGTTAGGTGTTATTCATCATCCACTGAAGATGCAAACCGGACTAGTTGGTGAAAGCTATGGTAGTAATTTAAACCATGGACCATGGCAAAACAGCCTGGGAGATTTTAACTGTTTTAATTACCTGCTATAGTGGTTTCGAAGTTGTTCATCACCAAACAATGGCGCTGTAAGATATCTGGCACCTGACTATAGCAACTTATAGCCAATGGCTAATGTGTTGTTTAAGGCCCCAGGTGGATTTAATAGTGCATCTGGTGGTTATGAGAGACCCCCTGGCTCCACAGAGAATATTATTAATATGCTTATTCCACGTCAGTTTCTTATCCAGTTCTAGACCAAGATATGGACTGACTCAGAATATTCCAGGGTTGAACTACCAAGCTTAAGATTGACTAAGCCTTTGAGATTCATCCTGTTGGTAAATGAAATGACAACTGCTTTGCTAAGATTTATGGATAAACTCTCCTGCATACACCAGCTGTGAATTTTTCTCAGCCTATTGTTCATGTCTGATACTGTGTTAGGAAATTTCCAGAAAAATTTCAGTGCTATGTCATCTGCATAGACTTGTATGTAATCCCGGGTCATATCTTGGAGTAGACTGTCCACCTTGAGACTCCAAAGAAGGGGGGAAAGAATTTTGTAGCAAGGCTAGCATAACGCAATGTGAGTCACATCTGTTTACAGAACATCATACTATAATGTTGGCTTCATTTGTTCATTGTTGATTAACCTGTCGAGTAGCAATGCTATCAAAATGTGAGTCACATCCGTTTACAGAACATCATACTATACATTACTGTTGTTTTTCTGTCCAACTTTGAAATATATTAAATACATATCTACTGTAAAAGTGTGTATACATTCTTTGGCACCCTCTGTATTTCTGATCCTAAGCATGGAGTTTATCCACCTGCAGAAAATGTCATTAACTCCATATTTCTAAGCAGTCAGAGTCATAGACTCGTAAGAGATGTTGTCAAAAGCACCCTTTACATCTAGGAAAGCCACTAGGGCTATTTCTTTCCTTGCCATGGAGTCCTCCAGTCTGCTATTAAGGCTGTGTAATGCCATTGTGCAAGACGTGGATGACTGATGGGCATGTTAATTTTGATGGAGGGTATTGTCTGACAACACCCTTCTTCGGATGTATCTTTCATTCAGTCCTTGAAAGAAATGATGCAAGACTAATTGGTCAATAGGCATTTGCTTCTGTGTAATTATTATGACTGTGCTTAGGAATGAACACAACCTTGGTGACCCTCGAGGTCTGATAAATATCACTGAAGGCTATACTGATCCAAAAAAGATTACAGAATTAAGCTAGTCAGGTTCTTTCTGTAGCAAAGCGGGAAGGATACCATCTTTGCCTGGCGACTTGAATGAGTCATATTTATTAACTGCTGTTTGACACTTTGATAAGTGACGAATTGTTGTGAAAATTTCCAGTTCTTCCACAATGTTCCTGGTCTAGGGCTTTTGCAGTGGTCTGTAGATTCTAAGATGTTATCATCAAAGATGCACCCAGGGAAGTATACCTCAAAGAAAACTTTGAGTGTTTCTTCAGCCTGGTTCGTAAAGTCTCCTGTGGGCTTGCATATAGCTTCTATGTGGTTTATATGACCAAGGACCAAGGCTCTGTATAATCCGGCAGCCTCTGACTGGCTAGATATTCTCTGGCAGAAGGTTTGCCAAGATGACTTTTTGGCCTTATGTATGCCTTTATTATAGTCTGTGAGGGTTGTATGATATGCTCCCTAGTCACCAGCCCTTTTTGCCTTGTTAAAGAGATGTCACACCCTGCCTCTGTTATGTTCATGGTCTTTAGTTCACCACGACACCTTTTGGATTGAATCTGTATGACAGATATTGTGATAGCAATCAAGTATGGCCTCTTGGATGAGTTAGTAGCCTTGTCAATATCACCAAAGGATCTGACCAAGTCAATCTGCCCGATCCTACCTGAGAGATCCTGCTTTTAGGGCTCCCACCAGGTTCTCCTGGAATTCCTAAAAAGATTGATGTTTTTACTACATTGACAATATATGATATATAGTTATGGTCCAATTGTGATGGTTCATCTAAGACCCTCCATTTGGTACTCTGAGTAGAGATATAATGTGTACTAAAGGTAACGTCAATAACTTCCGGCCTTAAGTGATTGGCAAAGCCAGGCTTGTTACCGACATTAAGTATGTGTAAATTACTGGAAAAGCACAATATCTAAAAGGTAAAACCCCTTTTGTTCATATCCTTACTACTCCAGATTTCATGATGAGAGTTGGCATCACACCCACAGATGATCTGGTCCCCTCTCTGAGTAAAGTGTGTGACCTACTGATCCAGCTCCCTGGTTGGTGGATTACCACTATCCAAGAGGAGATAGACCGAGTTCAGCAGTAGGTCCTTTTTCCATCCCCCAATGTTGCAGTCAATTTCCACTGTGGTGACATCACTGGAACAAAATTCTAAAAGAGGTAAGCTTTGAATTCCATTACGAACAAGGGTACAACTTCAGGGTGAATTTCCCTTGCTGTAATGTATTAACTTACTTTGACATTCTCCTAATTCTTAAACCTTGGCTAGATTCACAAAGTAACTATGCCAGGGTCTTAAGGTTCTTTGGCCCAGATCCCCATTGGAAGAATTAATGCCCTCCATATCTGAGATTTGGTCCAAAAGAGTTTCCTCATTGAAAAATGAAGTTGGAGCAGCTGAGGGCTCACAGACCTGGTCCTAAGGAGTGAATTATTAGTTTGCTGCATGATTTCCATAAAGGCTGCAAGAGATGCTAGGGAAAATAATCTGCTCAGGGAGAGCCCCTCATACCTGGGTAAGGCTAGATAGTCCAGAAGGTTCCCTGGTATTCTGGAGGCTCCGTTCAATGCACATCTTCCATGTATAATGTACCTCCTTGGCAAGGGTCGCATGACACTTTGAGGTTAGATGAATAATGAATAGTGAGTGAAAGATGGAAGGCTGAAATGAAGTTGAGTTGCTTTTTAGTCTGCCTAGCATGGGAGCCCCTAATGTTAGCAAGGTACTGTCGGTATAGCCTGTTGATACGCAGAGACTCAGGAGCCTGCCACCAGCGACATGGTCCTGAAACTTGTAGGAATTTTACTGAAAATGCAGACACATAATCTGGAATTTAAATCCATTCAGGATTAACTGAAAGATATTTAACTACCCCATCTTGGATGGCTTGCGAAATGATCAATATATTCCATACAATAATGGTTGTTATAATAAATTTAAGATAACAGAAAGTCAAACTTTAGTTATAAAATAAATATTACTTCTTAAATGAAATTTTATATGTATTTTTATACTTGCTAACAATAGATTTAAGTGAATATTTATAGCTATAAATTAATTCATGTTATGAAGTTAAAAAATTAAATACAACATTTATGATATGAGGGTAGGTCCATAAGTTTCCCTCCTTGCAGATAAGGATTATTGCCTTCACAAAACTGTTATCTGGTATCATACCTTATCTGTTAAGTAAATAATTGCAGCTGTAACTTCCACTCTGCTGTGTTCAGTTGTTCAGATATAGTTGCATAAAGAAGACTATATGTAGAAAATTGTAACATGTTCAAAATGGAGTATTGAGCTGTTATTAAGTTCCTTCACAAAAGAAGACCTCGCTCCAAATGAAATTAAACAGCAATTGGACAGTGTACATGGGAAGCACCCCCCTCATATTCTACCATAAAAGAATGGACCAAACTTTTTCGAATTGTTCGAGAAAGCATTGAAGACGAAGAGTGTGCAGGTCAGCCCTTGGAGGTAATCACTCCTGACATCATCACTCTTGTGGAAGGAGAAATTATGGAAGACTGGTGGCTCAAAGTTACAGAAATAGCAGCAAGGTTGGGCCTTTTTAAAATAACAGTCCTTTGAATTATTCATGAACATTTAAACATGAATAAGGTAAGTGCAAAATGGCTGCCTAGACTTCTTTCCTCAGTCCAAGAGCAGCAACGAGTCATCTGTTGTCAGGCATTTTTTGGAGCTCTGCCGTGGCAACGAGAGAGAAATTCTGCAAACCATTGTTACAAGAGATGAAACTATGGTCCTCTACTATGATCCCTTGTCCAAAAGAGAATCAATGGAGCGGCGTAAACCTGGCGAAGCACTGTCTCTAAAGGCCAAGGTCACTCAGTCAACCAAGAAGATCATTGGCTACAATCTTTTGGGACTGTGAAGGAATACTCTTCATTGACTTCAAGGAGAGGAACAGCACAGTAAATTGGGAGTATTATGCTGGCCTACTGCACAGACTACGTGCTTCCATCAAAGAGAAAAGGCAAGGAAAACTGAGTGGTGGATTGCGCCTTCTTCATGACAACACAACTGTGGACTCAGCTCTTTTTGCATAGGAAGCTGTGAAGAAATGTATCTTCAAGGAGATTGACCATCCACCCTACGGCCCAGATCCAGTTCCAAGTGCCTATTTCCTCTTCTTGAAACTCCAGAAAGACCTTTGAGGAAGGAAATTTAAGTGTGACAAAGAAGTGATGGATTATGCCCAATTTGCAGATAAAACTTCTATTTTTTGGGGGGGGATTTAAATGTTCAAAGATGTGAGAATTGTATTTCAATAAAGAGCAACTATATTGAAAAGTGAAATATAGTTTTTGTCTTTATCATACCTAGAAAATGATTAGGCCTGAAACTTATGGACTCATATATAGGTGTGCTGTACTGAAACAACATTAAGTAAACTTCTCTTTATACTGAAATGCAATTATATTTATATAATGTAACAAATTAACAGTAATTATTATAGTAGAAAAGGATAAAACACTAAGAAAAAGTCACACTTGAGTTCGAAATATAGCGATCTCAAGTGTGACTTTTTCTTAGTGTTTTATCCTTTTCTACTATTATAATTACTGTTAATTTGTTACATTGTTAATAGTGTTACTTTATTTTTATTTTTCTTTTATATTATATATATAAACATTAAGTAAATTCTCTTTATATTGAAATACAATTATATATATATACGCCTCCTTATCATAACATGGAGGTATACACACTTCAAATCCTGATGCAGCTGGTCTCTCAGACCCTTAGCAATTAATTCATCACTTTTAAAATGTACATTTTAATAAATTATGGAGAGGAGTGTTAGAAAATAAGAGGATATCTATCATTATCAATCACTTATTATATATTTTAAAATAAATGTAAGGCTTTTAACCAAAATATTACACAAAATGTAAATACATATAAATGAGCGGCTTTTTGAACTAAGCACATTCATTCTGCCTATGAAAACATCCACAATGGTGCCATATATATATATAAAAATCAAATGAAAGCCCTTTTCATAAGTTAAAAATGACACTTTCAGCATGAATAGTTATCATAGTTGTATAGTAAATATAGTTTTAAATATATGATAGTCAGCAAACTTTTGGCATTCATACATTTTTTCTACACAGCCTTGACATACAATGAAAGGATGTTCAATACAAATTCATTCTTTGCAATTTTCACAAACCCCTCTTTGTTTTCTTGCTTCTGCAGTCCATACAACCTCTTCGTAAGCCCAGAGTTAATTCAATTTCCAAATTTTTCATACGACATAGGTCTCAAACTCTCTCAGTCATTTTCTTTGGCAAACTTTTGACAATGTTTTTCGCTTAAGATATCTTCCAGGTAAGAAAGAAAGCTGTCCTAAGAATTCTTTGTGTCATTTTTTCTTTTTTGTTCACAGCAGCTGTGTTGATAATGTAAAACTCAACTATCAGCCATTTTCTGGTATTTCTAACTAACATTTTAAAAAAATTGAATCAAAATTGTAACATATCCCCACTAAAATTCAATAAAATGGATAAAATACAATTTCTAACTAAGTTCCATGTAGCACTCATCCCATTTGTCATAGGTTATAAAGTGTGATGATTTTGGGTTTTTTCTTGCTTCCTATATTGTCATGAATGTTTCCATCATGATGCATTGTAAATAAAAGTAGCACCACTATTCTTCATTTTGTCACATATGAAACCAAAATGCAGTTTTGTTTAAAGCCGAACATTGATATTTCCTGTCAGTTTTTAATGTTAGTAAATGATGAGGAACTTGTCTCTTGTTCTACCTGAAAGTACTGACAAGTGTTGTATAATGTTGCACCTATTCAACATAGGCCAACAGAGTCTATGTACCAATTCACAGGTCTTTGTCTTGTTTATAATTGACCTTCAGGCTGTTGCACAACATATATCTCCATGTTGAATGTATAAAACATTCTGGCGCCTAGTGCTGTAAATATTTTTATTCCATATTATTAAACTTAATTTTGCATCTCCCGCAGAATTTCTCCACTTTTTGACTGTATATGCCTTTTGAAAGTTTTGAACACGTTGGTCCAAATCCTCTCTTATGGCTGCCACTTAATCTGTTTTCTTCCTCTCAGGTTTTGATTCTTTATTATCAAATCATAGACATTGAAGGAGTAAACAGAATCTGTTTATACCCATGGTGAGATTAAATATTTCAACTCCTGTACCATTTGTTTGCCATACATTTTTTTTTTGGACTCTGTTGGTGTGCTTGCATTAGACTGGCATAGTATAACCCAGAGAAAGCTTTCATTTTACTTCGATTAGTTGGTTGTGCATCTCTTTCCCTTGAAAAATTTCCCAGGATACTCTCAGTATATATATTAGTACAGTGTACAAGTATGTGCATAATTTGTTCATCAAAAACAATTCCCAACATTCTAAAGGAGTTATAGCATTTTTACATTGTGAGAGTTAAAATATTATGGGATGGTATTAGTGAGTTTCATGGTGGAGGATGGGGTTTTCATGCCATACTATCTCTACTGACAAACACTTCACTGCTTCCACTAAAATCACTAATTTCTGTCTCATCTAATACTTCTTCTTCTGTGTCCCTGGCTTGGGAATGCCTAAGCAGACTCAGCAATAAACTGACACTAGTTCAAGTGTTTCATCCATGAGACCCTTCAAGTGTTTTGTTATTAGTTGACAGAAATTATTATTGCTGAAATACCAAGTGTAGCATACAAAATGATGCCCTTAAGCTAATGCAAATAATACATATTTAGATCTCATAGACCAGCTACATGTACTCATGAGTTGAGGAAGATTCTGTATTTTATCAATTAATATTACAACACAGTTTCTATACTGTAAATGAATGTCTTTTTTGTAAAAAAATCAATTTATGTTAATTGGTTATATGAAGTACACTGAAAGTATTTATGAATTAGTTGTTAGTTTATTTGCATTCTTTCATTATTACTAAATTTTACATTTTTGTATTCACATGCATTAGTAACTTAATAGTATTACATACTGCACATTTAGTTTATATTGACACACACATGCAGTCAATAGAACTTGTTAAATACTATAGATCTTATGGATGTTTCCAATATCACTTGTATAATCTGAACTTAAACAAATAAATAATTAATACCATCTAACAAAGTTACCTCTGGAGGGTGAAAGAAGGTAAGTTTAGTTTCATACAATGACACTCAATTCTTTATTTTCCTTCACCGTCAATTTGAATGCCAAGTAATAATCACATTTTAGGCTCATTTACACCATCATTAGTGATAGGGTGCCAACCATTTATATCTGTGAAAAAAGTTTGAAACTTTTTCTGTTTTATCTCTTAAACATGTCCCACTACATGACAGTATGATGAAACTCCAAGTAATCAAGCAATCAATTTATTTGCAGTGTTAGTGTATTTTGAGGCATGGTTTACTAGCCCATCTGCTACATAAGTTCCAAGTCAAAATCTATAACCCTTGAAGAAACTAATGGACTACAAAACAATAAATGAAAGTGTCTCCAAAATTGTTTCCAATACTTTCTAGCATTATTTGTGGTATTTAAGTGAATCATTAACTTGCTTGGCACTTTTTGATAATGCACCATCATCTGAGGTAAGGTCCTCAATGAATGAAAACTGGAAGTGATGAGGGCATTATGATCTGACTAAATGTACTAAAGTTAAATACAGTTCAATTTCTTCTTTGCAGTTTAATGGTTTTATCACATCAAATGTCAATGAATTTTTGTGGCACTAACCATTTATCAAACCCTTCTTAAAAATCATCCTGCAAATGATGAATATATGAAAGCAAAGTTTTCAGTCTTTAAAAATTTTAAGTAATGCTGCATAATATGATATCTGTCTCTCTAATCCATCCAGTGATGATGTTATGAGCAACAAAAATAGTTTTTATTATAAGAACACAGAAATGGATTCTCAGACCCTAAAATGTCAGCTCTTGTTAAACACAAATGACTCTGTAGCATATAGCTACAACAACTGACATTTGGCACAATAAATGAGCTATTTAGTTGTTAGATGTACGTACAACTTCTGATTTTCCTTCTTTCCTGAATATAACCTAATATTAATAATTGCAAAAATGAAAAAATTAAGCTTCTTTTGCTATCTCTAAATTAACTCTTTTTTAACATTTGTTTTTCTGCATAGTCTATCTGCAAAAGGAATAGTTTAAAGGATAACACCTCTAAATTTTGAGACAGTAAATCTTGTTGACACCCAATTAGGTAATTTGCACTGAATAATACAAAACTACAAAAAAATATGGAACAAAAATTATGCAGATTAAGCATTTTAAAAAAATATCACTCAATTGACAGTTTTTACCAACATAGCTCTCAGTTTATTAACATTCCTTTTGGTTTATTCACCAGTTTCTAATTTGTTAACTTGCCTTACAAACGTCTCAAAATGTACTAAAAGTATGATCTGGTAAAGTGGTATAAATACAAAATGAAGTCACTTTATTACTTATAAAACATAATTAGTTTTTAAATATTATGTAAATGATTAAACACTAAGTCACCCAAAATAAAATTGAAACAACATTAAATTATTCATTTCCATGCTTGTTTCAGTGTTTTTCTGGAGGTAAACTTTTTAGTTATATATGAAGATATAGTGAGACCCAAAAGTACAAATGTTATTAAAGAATGATCAAAATCCTCCTTGAGAATGTCAAACTTCTTTGATGGTGCCACTCTGGTGTAGAAAATATCTGGAATATTAAGAGAAAAAAACTCTTAGGATATACATAACATATAAATATTGTGATACAATACAGTTCATACCAAATACTTACCTAATCCATAAACAAAGACAAGACATGTAGATTCTATACCACTTGGTGAGGTATAAACACCTTTTACTCTTTGCACAGTCTGATTATAATTTATGATAGCATCTGAAGGCATTGGTAATTCTGGCATATAAGGAATCACACCTTCTTCTCGCATTTCAGGAGTGATGGTAATAGGACGACGAGGGTCAACAAACATCCATGGTACTTCCAGCACACCACCATTAGCTAATGCCACTGAAACATATCAAATTTTTACATGGCACTTCAAGAATGACAAATAATGAGAAAAACATTAAAATCAATACAGAAAATAAAAAAAGAAGAAACTAAAATAGCTGTAAAACATAATGAAAAAGCAACATTTTTTTAGTTTCCTCAAATCCTCTTCCCATACATCATGTTTACAACAAAAGTTATTTTAATCTTAGTACATACTATTATTTTTCTAACTTCTCTTTTTTTCTTACTCCTCCCCTTCTTGTTCCTAATATTTCACTAAGGTTCATGCTTTAATATATCTACTGCATAAAAAAGCATGGCTCTGCTTCACCATTTTATGGAGTAATTGAAAACTGTAACAAGAATGTATAAAAACCTTGGCTGCTTTCTTTCTAGGGCATGCAGAATGGTTCTCATATTCCACATGTATGATACAAAATAAAGACCATAGAGGTATTTTTTTAAAAAGTGTTTAATGCTCATTTTTACTGCTGAGGCATTACAGGTGGTGGACACTGATGATATGAGATGAAATTATAAATTGAGAAAGGATTCTTTTTAATACAAAGGAATCATTCCAGGCCCAAATTTAGGGTGCCTCCCAGTATTTGTCATTTATGAAGACTGCAGAAACCTAGAAAAAACCTCAATCAGGAAGGATAGTCCTGGTGAGAATAAAAAACCAGACATCACAAAAATGACTCCATGTTTTAATGACTTCAGTCACCCATGTTGGTACCCTAGATCATGTGAAATAAAAATAAATTCTAGAGTTATAAACCAACAACAACAAATTTGAGTAATTTATATTGTCAAGGTGAAACAAAACTGCTACCAGTAATTTGATTTTATTGCATATCTTTATCTATTATTGGAAATTATAACAATAATAATGCAAAAATTAGAAATTTCATCAGTGATTATTTTCATATAATGACAACCTTTCAGTTTCGACCTCCTAAATGATATCTTTGTAGTATTTCACTAGTCAATTATTTCAAGCACTATGTCCTCCTCTTTCTCTTCATTTTCCATGGCCAGTCTATGTCTACATCGACAGTCCTTCATGGTCATACTTTCATTTTCTGCTTCTGAATAATTGCCTCACTTTCTTGGACATCGCTTCTTGAGTGAACTGCACCAGCTTTGCCAAAGTAATTCACTACAAACGCTGCCTTCAGTATTTTCCACGCGGCATTTAACATCTGCATTGTTTCAAGTATGTTAATGCCTAGCATCTCTGTAAGAGTCTATGTTACAGAGCATACCACATACAGCTGCTTGCAAGAAGACAACTTGCACATGATCTATGTGCAAAGTCACACATTTGCGAAACAGTTGTAGATTATGAGAAAATATTGAGGTCATCCAGGCCCTTAATTAATAACATTCCTAAAGAGATGTTCTGACAGGCAATCATGTCAAAAATTAAGTAGAATTGAGCAACTTCAAATTCTCTTGGTTTCAATAAAAGATGTTTGAAAGTCTTCAGATCTTTATATAGTTTTCCTTTAAGTTTTTGTTGGATATTTTGTTGTTCTTGTTCAGTTATTAATCTTTATTATGAGTTTCAATTTTGAAGTTTTAATTCAAAAGTTGAGTTTAATTATATGGTGGCTCATTTTTTACTAAAGTATCAGCAATCTTTTTCCCTTTTAATCCAACATGGCTTGGAATCCATTGTAAAAGTATGGTTTGTATTGTATTTCTTATTTCATTTATAGTGTACTTTGGTGGGTATCTGTAATTCATTATACTTTTGAAGTGTTGCTTTAGAGTCACTTAAGATATACAGAGGGTTTCAAAAAAAACAAAGAAAAAACTGTTTTAATATAACAAAACTGAATTCACACAAATAGAAAACGAACACTAATCATCTTAAACTTTTACAGTTACAACAGCTGCTCAAAATTCCCACCAATAGCATCGATGCACTTCTGAGTATGTTGAACTACAGATTGAGCAATGTTTGGGAAAGTGTCCTCAGCAATTGCAGCACATACTGTTTCAATTTCTACCCGAAGTGCTGCCAATGCAACTGGTTTTCTATGGTATATGGTACCATGAGTTTCAAATTTGTTTGTAATGTGTGCAATTATTACTCGCATTGGTGATTTTGTTCTGCACAATGTCACAACCAATTGAGTCATCAATTGGTTGACAATGTGAGCAAGTGACTCACAAAACTAGTCCAAATTTACTTTTTAATAAAAATGTTTTAATGTGAAACGTCAAGAGAGTTTAATATATGGACATGATTTTGGAAGTTTTACGTTTAATTCAATAAGTGAAAAAGGTGTTAATGCAAAGATTTTAAAACATCTCATGGTGAATTTTTTTTTTTTTTTTTGATTGATTTATTTAAGGACGCTCTTTAACAGCTCAGGTCATCAGCGTCCCATTCAACTCAGGGCGTGAAACGGCCGACAAATTTTGCTCAGAGGCCTCTCTTTCAGGCTTGAGGTTCTTTTTCGTGCCGCAAATGTACGACACGGGACCCACGGCTTTACTTCCCTTCCGAAGGAAGCCATACTTAGGATTTTTACGCCCGAAAAAATCCATCGGTCCTGGCCGGGTTCGAACCCGCGTTTTGAGTATAGGAGGCAAGTATGGTAACCACTACACCACCAGGACCGACTCTCATGGTGAATGATTGTAATGTCATTGGCCAGAGTGAAAGTGTGGCTTCTCTACAGCAGAAAATTATACAAATACCAAACAATGAGCTTAATGAAATCAAACTGCAAAATAAACTGTTTAGTGAGGAGAATCAAAGATTAACTCAACTGCTAGAAATCTGAGTTGAAAACCCTTGGAGACTTAAAAAAAAGTCAAATTAAATATGTGTATTAATGGAAATCACAAATTGGAAACCAGAAATCCTTTCTCTCTTCTGCCACTTGCCACTTGACGTAGAAGAAGAATTGTAAGGAAATCTCAGTGGAATGGTCTCAACTTGGCACTGCACATAAGGGTTCCAAATCGAATTGGAGGAAAAGTAACTCCACCGGGAAGAACCATGCGTCAGATGCACAAAAACTGAAAATAACTGTATGTGGTCACAGTCATGCAAGAAATCTGGCTGTGAAGTTAAAGTCAAAAAGTGTGTGAATTTGAAATTATAGGTTATGTGAAGCCAAACACAAATTTCAGTGCAATATTCCCTAATGTGTTGTGTGACCAAAGTAAGGTCAGAGTAATTCCTGCCGCTCAAATGAAGTTTATCGTAATGAAGCCGAAAATGCCCTAAAGTGCTTAGATAATGTATTACAAAAGCGCAAAAGGTGGACACACAATTGTGATAAATATCCCACACAGGTATGATCTTCACTATGACTTGTGTGTAAACAAAGAAATAAGGAAGACAAACAAAATAATAAAACTTCAGTGTGCAAGATATACAAGTGTATACTTAATAAACATTGGGGAACTACAAAGTGAACAGCATACAAAGCATGGTTACACTTAAATCACAGAGGTAAAAGCTATCTAGTATCGCTAATATTACAAAAAATACAAACTCTGATTAGAAAATTCTCAAGTAGTATTCCAATGACTGAAATAGAAGGTGCCATAATTAAATTGGACTCATTAGTAGATGATTTATTTAACAATCAGTGCATTAGTAAAATAAAATAAAAAATAATAATAGAAAATAAAATAAAAAATAATAATAGAAAATAAAATAAAAAATAATAATAGAAAATAAAATAAAAAATAATAGTAGGGTAATTAGAATAATGCACCGAACACTCAATATATAACAAACAAGAAATATTTGATGTAGTGATTTCAGAAATAAACTCAAATATAATATTTTTACTGAAGATGGTCTCAATGTAAATCAGCTTACAGTTTTACATTTCGATAATTATAAGTAAATGGACAGCTTTTGCCAACTTAACCATAGAAGTGGAGGTATGGTATTATTTGCAAAAAAGGATGTAAAATGCAGTACGGTGAAATGGTTAAGCAAATACTGCAAAGAAATTACCTTTGAAATTGTTAGTATAAATGTACAATCAGATAAGGATAAAATATTTATATTTGGTATTTATAGATTGCCAAACTCAAATTTGATAGAATTCCTAAACTCCTTAGATGAATGTCTAAAACAAGTGCATAAAACCAATGATGAAATTATATTATTAGGCAACCTTAATGTGGAGTCTAGTAATACTGACTTCTATGATCTCTTACTAAGCTATAACCTAAGTACAGTAGATATAGGTCCTACCAGAGAAACTGATTATTCCAATAAAGCCATAGATCATATAATAACCAATATTAATAAAAACCAATTAACATTTATAAATAATGATTTTCATATCTCTGATCATACAGCTCAAATTGTAGATATACACAGTCACTTCACTGCAAGGGAAGAATCAATATACACATTTACTAGGGATCTTCCAGAAACAAATATTCAAAATATAATCGATAGTTTAGCTCATGAAACTTGGACTGATGGACTTAAAGCACTTAAAAACCACTATGACTTTGCCTGTCTTACAAAGAAAAGGAGTGTTACAACTTATACTTGTAAAAAATAATAAATAACTCCCAATTATAATAGCCCTTCAAGAAAAAATTAAAGATAATTATGAATTTTACAGAGTAACAAGATTAAATATATATAGAGAGCTACAAATTAAGTATAAAAAGTTATATAGACAAGCTCTGATAAATTATAATAAATGTAACAGCAAAAAAATAATCTTGTAAAATAATTTAACCAAAACAGTTTGGAAAATATTAAATAAACATGTAAAAACTGATAAAGATATGAACAAGAATATATATATATATATATATATATATATATATATATATATATATCTGAATGATAAGGGTAGATGTGTTGTAAATTCAAATGAAATCAGCAATTTATTAAATAACTACTTCATGGGAAAAAGTGAGAGTAGTGTTGCTGCTGGCTTAGATATGTGTGATACAAATATATCTCAAAGTGCTCATCTATATGAAACAGGTGTAGATGAAATAAACTCTATTATTTGTGATTTTAATAATGACAGTGCCCCTGTTTGGGATGGCATAACTCCTAAAATTTTAAAACTTTGTAAATATTCCCTCATAAATATTCTGGTACATCTTATAAATTACTCAATCGATAAAGCAGAATTCCCTGAATTGTTGAACAAGATTGCGGGTTCAAACCCAACCAGGGTCGATGGATTTTTTCGGGGCGTAAAAATCCTAAGTATGGCTTCCTTCGGAAGGAAAGTAAAGTCATGAGCCCCGTGTCGTACATTTACGGCAGATAAAAGAGCCTAATGCATGAAAAAAGAGGTCCCTGAGCAAAATTTGATGGCCCAAAATTGAATGGGTTGCTGATGACCTGAGATGTTGAAGAGCATCCATAAATAAAACAAATCAACAAACAACAGATGAATTGTTGAAAATTGGCATTGTAAGACCTGCATATAAAAAGGGAGATGATATAATAGCTAGCAATTACAGACCAATAACCATAACTTCTTTATTTGCAAAATTATATGAAAAAGTGATCAGTAGAATATTGGTTGGTTTCCTTGAATCAAACAAGATATTGATTCAGTCACAACATGGTTTTTGGAAAAAATATTCAACCATTACTGCTGTGTCTGAATTTATACACAATATAATAAATAATCTAGAAGTAAAGAATAAAATTAGGAATATTTTTGGATATGTTCAATACTTTTGACTGTCTCACAACCTACTACTGTCCAAATTGCAAAATTATGGAATAAGAGGCAAAATACAATGATCTTATTAAGTCCTACTTGCAACATCAACCACAGTGTACAGAAATATATTTTAAACAAGGAAACTCTATTAGGACTATAAAATCCAAATATGATGTAGTAAAAATGATGTTCCTCATGGCTCGGTACTAGTCCTTTTATTTTTGCTCTACTGATGAATATAGTATAATATCATATGCTAATGGCACTATGTTAATAAGTGCAGAAAAAACTATTAAACAATTGGAAATTACTTCCTAAACATATTTGAGTCATATATCAAATACCCTAAAAATGCACGAACTACAGATAAATGTTGAAAAAACAAAATTAATTCTATTTGAGCTTCATGACAGTAATGAGCATGACCTACAAACATATATTGGTAACATAAAAATCAACCAAAATTAGTTGCACTAAATTTCTTGGAGTCAATATAGATAAAAATTTAATATATAATGATCATGTAGACAATCTCAGTAAAAATCTGTATGTTAATATATATTTCTTAAGAAAATTATCATATAAATTAAAAAGTGATGTTCTAAAAACAGTATATTATGGTTAAATTCATTCACACATCGCATATGGTATTGAAATACGGGAGCAACTAGTAACTTAAATTTAAATAGAATTCTAATTCTGCATAAAAAAGTTTGAGAATTATCTTTAACCTAGCAAATCACCAATAAAAGAACATTTTAAAAAACATTAAAATTAATTGTGATTTCAATATATGTGTATAAAGTTATTTTAATGAAACCAAAAGGTTTACATCACTTAATATACTCCTACAACACTAGAGGAATAATAAATTACCATACAGAATATAAAGCCAACACTTCAAGCAGGAAAGATCCATATAATATAGGTACTATTATGTTTAACAAACTGCCCTCAAATATTAAACTAGCACAAGGTAATAGCTTCAAACAACTCTTAAAAAGATATCTTACTGACAAATGTTTGTAAAATATAAGTGCATTGTAAATATATAAAGTTGCTCAATATAATTATATATATATATGAATTGTTTGTATTTAATATATGTCTGTGTGAAATGTAAACTTCTTATCCATATTATATGTTATTAATTTTATACAATTCATCACTTGTACCAGGACTGTGACATTAGATTCTGACAATATCTAATATTTGTAATGCAGTTCACAGGCAATAAAGCTATTATTATTATTATTATTATTATTATTATTATTATTATTATTATTATTATTATTATTATAACAATGTGAGTCACATCTGTTTACAGAACATCATATTACACATTACTGTTTTTTTTTTCAGTCCCACTTTGAAATATATTAAATAGACATCTACTGTGAAATTGTATAAACTTTTTGGCACCTTCGATATTTATGTTAGGTTCATACAGTAGATTTTCTCATGCTGCTGTAATGGTCATTATTTTGCCATCAAAATTGTTAGCATACTGTCCCAAAGGTGTATATTGAGAGAATTCTTCACAGTATATTCCAAAGCCTGCTTTTTCATTTTTAAGTGATCCATCTTTATATACTATACACCATGTATCAGTTGGATAATATTTGTTTAGTGTACTAAGTGCTGTTAATCTTAATTCTTCAGGTAGATAGTTCTTCTTGGAGACCACTGTATCCAGATTTAGTTTCATACCGATATCTTTTCATTCCAAAGAGTCAGTTCACATGATGGCAGGTTTAGTGTTATTTTTTAAAATATTGTCTAAATCATCCTTATATACAATTTTTGAAAGTCTGTTGCATTTTTAATCATTGTGTGCTGTTGGGAACAAGAAACAATTTATTCCTATGCTGATTTCTTTTTACATGTTGTCCCAATATTGTCATTTTCATTTAGCTCTACTTTAATTGGCAGGTTGTTAGTTATGCTCTGCATTGCAGCAATACCATGGTGTTGTTTTACTGTCCCTCTTATTATTGTTATTGACCTAGATTATATTCTATTCAATTTAGTTTTAAGTTGGTCGTTTATTGAAGATATTATCTCGCTTCCATTCACTTATGGCACACAATAATTCCAACTCATGTGGTGCACTTGGGAAATGCTAAAGGGATCACAGCCATGACAAGTTTCCCAAGATGGTTTGAATATTAACTAATCAATGTATGTGTATAGTCTTTTCAAAGCATTAAGCTGGGATAAAATAATTCTTATTTGCAATTAAAAATGGTACATATATGGACTATTATGAAATTCATGGCGAACATTTCTTTGTCCTGCTAAACATGCAACAACACTGCAATTCCAGAATATATATTTGAAAGCCCAAAGGTTGTGCTTCTCTCAACACTATATTGATCTGAGTCAGGGGATGAAAATCAGGCAGAGATTGAAAACTTGACCAATCAGGCTGAGTTTGAAAACTTGACCATATAATGGCATCATTTAATAAGGCAACCACCAAAATATACACAGTATAATGAACACAGTATTACAAACTAACACCCCTCAAAGTCCCCAAGATTGTCTATAGTGTGTTGCCAGGAATAGGAAGCCAGGAAATATCACACATTGCATGTGCAAGTGAGTCACTAAAAATGCCACACAAAATGCCCTCTTTGTCCACAATTCATTCTACATGCAATGGTTTCTTTACTTTAGTAATCAATTCAGTCATATGGACTGAAGTCTGGTGAATGTGGAAAGTGTTCCAAGTCTTCCCACCCTCCACTGTCCTGTGACATGTCACATTGTGAAGATTTATGGGGCTCAACAGCAATTTTGGATATTTCTCATGAATGGCACAATGCAGTTGATACTACAGAAATATCAGAATGCTGTGCATTCACAGTACAGGCCTCACAAATCAAGACACACACCGTGACCTCATTTGATTGCTGTATGAGTTCAGGCTCATATGCATGTTCATGTTTAATCTATTGCAATTATGCAATGACGTGCCTCTCAGATGGACAAGATTGTTTTATAATGAGTCCACTTCTGTATCTCATTTAATTCATATGACATTCATTTAGCAGCAATTTTGCATATTTTGATGATGTGTCATAAAATATGATACACTTTGAAGGTAGGCATGTAAGTATTGCACAAAGGCAGCGCAGCATGTCTTCATAAATGCCAACCCTGTCATATGTTACTCTACAAGTACAAAGTTTGCTTATATAGTTTCATACCACTCAAAATGCCTGCTGTAGTGGATGCCAGTTCTTATCATCTCTGGTTTGGCTACTTAAGGTTATTCAATAGTAGAAGCATGTGAGGGGGGCACCAATACAGCTGAGTTGGATAGGCATGATCTAATCCATCGACACATTTCTATAAACACACTCTTATGTAGTAGTTTGAATGTTGTTACACCTGAATCCACCTAGTCTTTCTTTGTAAAGCTTCTTGTATCTCTGCATGACACTCATATGCATTTTTTCTGTGCACAACTGCAATTGCTTACACCACTGTGCTGACTTTCATTATTGAACGATGCCAGCAATACACTGACAGTTTGATTGCAACCATTAGCTCATACTTCCCCTATATTTGTGATTGTCAGAAGCACAACCAATTGGCTTTCAAATGTAAGTTTTGAAATTATAGTTACTGTACAAAAATTGTTGCCACGAAATAGGCAAGGATCAATAAAGCAAAATGCAATGTATGACTTAACAAGGATATATGAAACACACTTGTTTCTGGTAATGCTTGCAAAAACCAATTATTTATTGAAGGGTATCACTGGTTTATAATAATATTATACCCACCAATTGTTTTAAGTTGCAACATAAATTGTGACTGATAAAAGAAGAAAAATATTGTTATTACTAGTGATATTGGCTAAGGCATTCAATTTAAATTTGTATGACCTAAGACTATATCATAAAAATATTGTTACATCACTTTTTCAAAATAAAATAAAGAAAAAATTGTTTTATAATTGTTACATAGTGGGATTGTGCATCATGCTGGAACAACATACTCCATTGTACTGCATAAAGGATGTCTTCTAGGAGAAAGAACAGATTTTCCCTAAGAAACAGAGTATAGCTCCTGCCTTTCCGATGTTCAGGTATAAAGCATAGTTCTATTATGTTAAAGTCCACGATATTTACCCTTCAGCAAACTTGGTGAGCCCTTTCACTCACACAGCATGTACATTTGTGTGGACCCACTTATGGTGTTTGTTGGAATTAAACATGCCATCCATTGTAACTGTGGCCTTATCAGAGTACAATATTCTTATTAGAATGTGCTCTTTTCTGCTGTGGACATCTATTAACCAATTATAATAATGAATAATCATCCTTCATAAAATGAGTATTCATGTACCTCTATGAATACAGATCACTCTCCCACAAAATATTATGCATGCAACTGAGAATTATTTTAAGAATTAGTTACATCTGGTGAGTGCTCAAAGTATCATCCTCTGCAATCAATGTCAACACCCTTTCCTCCAACCGAGGACTGCCTCTGTGATCTAGTGATAGCATTTGCAAGTACTAATCCAGAGATCCTGGGTTCAAATTCCAGTCAGGACAACATATTTGGGTAAGGGTTTTTTGAAGTTTTTCCTTACCCTGAGAAGGTAAAGCTAGACAGTTTTAAGGCACCAAGGACCCTGAGCCCATTTGTGCCAACATTAATTAACTTAAACATTCCTACAGACTTACAGCTGCATGAGGTGTGCAACAAGCTGCTTAACTATCACATGATGTTGGTGAAGCAGTGACTATATCCTTCAAATGCTGGTGACTTGGATAATGGCATATAGAGTGCTTTGGCTATATAGGGATGATTACAGCTCTCACCCAGGATTAGATGTATTGTCACTGTACTCTGCTAAACTGTATACCTTCATCATACTGCTATGGCAAAACACATCCAAATGACACTTCCACCAGGCCAGATGCTTTAAATTGAATACTTCTATTAGTTGCACGAGTTGACCCTACCTTTTACTTACATGTTTTTATTGGTTAATGATAAACTTGATTTGTTTTTGCCTTCTCCTAGAATGTAGAGCACAGCTACTAAAGCCTGCTGTCATTTCAGTACATTATGATGTTAACAACCTTAATGTTATACAAGGCACCATAGGGAATACTTTTGAGGTATTTAAGTAGATCTTACTTAAAACTATATTACATTACTAGCCCCATTTCACTTTGGATGAAAATTGTGAGTTCGAGGGTGGATTCCTATCCACATTTTAACTGTCTTGGTCCCCTTTATCAAGGCCTAATCATTGAATGACATTTTATGTATACACTATGTTATAAAATCTTCACCATTAAATATGCTTAATGGGAGTGCAGCCATTAAAAGTAAGCAACTGTACTGTAAGTACATAGTTTCGTAACTACTACTTAAATTTAACTTAATTTGAATTTATGTTTGCTACAAAAATGCACTTGGAGTAGGGAAATTAATATTCATTTAACCCTTTAATGCCAAAATTATTTTTATTTGTCAAATAGTTTGTATTTTTATCAGAAATTCTAATAGCTCTGTATAACATACACACAAAATATTAAGTCACTACAACTAACCATTTCGTCAGCAAGGGCCATGTCCATATGATCACGCTAGGCCCTTCTGTAAGCATTTCACTCTGTTTTGCCAATGTGTCACTAATGAAGCTAAAATTAAAATGTTGCTTCAGTAGTGTAATAGACTGCTAATTTTAAAGTAAATTAGCAACATTAAACACATGAAAAAACAGATATAATCCCACTCAAATAAAGTATTATGACTAAATCCAGAAAGTCAAATCTTTATAGTGTGTGAAACTGAACAAAACATGGAATGTAGAACATTGCATTTTTTGCATTTTGTGTGAACAATGGTAGTGCATTCTTTCACAGCGCAGCATCGTTGATTGAAGGGTGCCACAGGATCGTTCATTCCACCAAGACGAATATTGCCAATAACACTGCTGTGCTGAATGCTGTATCTTGACATGATGGGACAGCCTCTTCCTTAATGGTGCATTTCTATACTTCTTCAGGTATGCCTGCACAATATACTGGCGAAAGTTGAAATGTGAGATGATACTGTTCCCAGACTTCCTTAGATGTAACCAGGAATTGTGAACCAACACTTCTAGCAACCATTTGAACAGAGACCATCACCATTTCTTTCCACTAATCTCTATTCTGTAGTGCTATACAGTTTTGTCCGTTCTATCAGTTCCGCCCATTCCTGCATTATAAGCCCAAAATACAGCCGGCCGATTTACTGGCATTTTTCGTTTTTCTGCTTGAGAATATCTGTATACTGAAGATGTTGACTCAACTCTGTGACATGAGGAAACTATGATAACCACAGAGTTGTCTGTCCAACGTACGCACCGCCACGGGTGGCCGAGGTCGTTAAGGCTCGGACTCGTGAGCGGGAGGTCTTGGTTCCAATACCGCCAGGACCGTCCTTCCTGACTGAGGTTTTTTCCAGATTTTCCTCAGTCCTCATAAATGGCAAATGCCGGAGAGGTACCCTAAACTTAGGCCTGGAACGATTCCTTCCATAAAATCCTTTCCCAATATATCATTTCATTTCATTCATCACCAGTGTCCACCGCCTGTGGTACCTCTATAGTAAAAACGGGCGTTAAACACCATTCATTCATTCCAACATACGAAACTTATGCCATCAGAGCTCTTCGCCATGTCGCAAGTACCCCATGCCTGTTTCTTAATTTTTTTTTTGAAGGGATGATAGGACAATTTTTTGGAATTCTATTATCTCTAACTGTCTTGTAGTGCCATATTCACAAGCTTTCAGATGAGTCAAGAGTTCCATTCCAGTAAAAAGATTGTCAAAGTATATCTGAAGGGCTGGTGAACCATATTGCTAGGCAGCTCCTTGAGTATCTGCACCATTGAAGCAGCACATTTTCACAAGCATTCCCCATATTCTACATCACCATGAGGATTTTTGCCTTGTTAAACCAATATTTATCAAATAGCCAGAGGGAGTGTTCAGACACCAGACTTTATAGCCTAAACAAATAGGTTTTCCATGGATAAATTGTTTGCAACTATGTTTTCCAAAATATTCCACCATACACTTGTCAAAATCAATCTTCTGCTGTGGTCTGAAATGCATAATAATTTTTTTTCTGCACCTCTTCACCTAAATCTTTGTTGGAATAGATGTTAGCTCCTGGATGCTCTATAAAAATGCTGTCAATATCTCCTATAGGTTCATCAGAATCTATGATGTCCAGGGCTTCCTGAAGCATTATATCCCTGTTAGAAACATGCAGAATAAAATAATATTCTGTATAATGCAGCTATAATCTTCTAAATAATAAAAAAATTTGTATCATAACAATAATCATTCCTTTAGAACAATGTCTAACATATAAAAGTGAAAAAACACTATTACACATATTTAATATACAAGCGCTAGTGTTCATATGGTCAAGCTTTCTTTCAGATGGGGATAGGTACAATATATGCAGTAATCTATAGATTTCTTTCATAGTACAAAGAATATTAATCATATCTAAGTGTGTCAGACGGGTATATTAAGCAATCAAAACATAAACAAAAAATGAAACTTATTTGAAATGCACCGTCATCTTTCAGTTGCTACAATACACTCAGGAACTAAAAACTGTGCCAAACAATTGATAGTGTACACAAGTGCAACAATGCGAGTGGAAAGGGTTACCATACCATTCTTTAACTGATATAAACAGTCAACAATGATCTCCAAAATTACACAAAGTATTGCAAGGAAGCTAAATGGAAAACAGTAACCAGTGATCATATGAATATACATAGCATTAAAGGGTTAAACTGAGTTTGCTATTTCATTTAAAGATCAGACATGCATCTTAGGTATAACAGAAAACACAGAACCATTTGCTAACTGTTAATTGATTTTTTTCTTGCTACAGAGTTGAGGTATGTCCAGCCAGTGCTACTTTTTACTTTTATTGCAAAATATTTAAATAAAATTTTGACTCTAATTCATTCACTGCAGTCTAGAGGGCTCTAGAAAGTGAACATCAAAGCCATATAACATACATATTTCAATTATTTGTTACTATAATTTATTTATTATAACATATTAGTACTAATGAATGCAGTAGCCAAAACTGTGCTCTTCATTACATGAACTACAGTCATTTTCATATAAAGCACCGCTTTTTGCAGAATGTGTATTGATTAACAAACTTACAAAACCTGAAGAAGCAAAACTTAAGAAAATATGAAAAACATTATCCATTAGAAAATATTGTTAATAGTTTTTTTAGAAAATTTTAAGAGCAATAAATTGAAAAGTGACAAATTCTGGTTATAATAAAGCTTCAAGCACTGCATGCTGTTGGAAAATATTTCTTTTTTGCTTAATTTCCACAAATCCTTGACCAAAATGAAAAATAAAAACTGCTTTATTTTTTGAAAAGTAGTTAGCTCCAGCTGCATTATTCAACTAATTTTTAAAAGCTAAATTACAAAGATATTCTTCTGTTTAGCAAATGAGAAATTTCATTGGTAAACTCTAAAGAGACAGCACTAGGTTCAAAAATATTTTTTGAGCTCATGGCCACCCCTGTGATAAAGTATTGGTTCTCAACCTGCAGGGTTGAGGTTTTTAAGGGAATAAGGACATGTGAAATGTGATTAATGTTTTACTTTTCTTATAATTCGTGTGTTGATTTTAACAAACTATTTCTGATGGCTTGTAATGGATGTAGTCATTATTTCTCTCAAGAGTCATATGTTAGTAGGATGCAATTGTCATTAACACTCATAATTCTTCATAGTATCTCAAAAACCACGACGGGTGGCTGAGGTCATTAAGGCATGACTCCGAGTATAAAATCTGGGGTTCAATTTCTGCTAGGACTATTTCTATTATTCGAGAGGTCCCCAGATAACCCGGGTACCCCCTTCCTTTGGGGGATAAAGTAGCTTGCCTCCACGTGGTGTCCCCTGGGTAATGCAAAACAGGCTACAATGTTGTGCAGAAGTCAGTCAATATAATGCAAGAGAAAAGAGAGAATGGGGGAAAAAAAAAAAAAAAGAGAGAGAGAGAGAGAGAAAAAGTACTTTTTTAGTACTTTAACTTGGAATGCCGATGGATTCGCCAAAAGTACAGCAAAAAAGCAATACTTAGATGAAATGATTAGGAAATATGATGTAGATGTTTTTCGCATCTTAGAAGTAAACTGTACCGATGACAATATCAAGTACTGTAAATATACAAACTATCATCTTTATCATCTGAATAAAAGACAAGTAGCTAGTGGTATAATTGTTGGAGTGAAAGCAAAATCAAGTTCTAAATTTAAAATAATCAAAGAAATGAATTAGCAAGATAAATCAGAAATTACACAACTAAATGTATATAAAAATGGAAAAAATACACAGTTTACAGCCCACCTGGCAATCAGAATCTAAATATAGATATAATAGAACCACAGAAAAAAACATTTATCTTGGGAGATTTTAATGTACACTCAAGACAATGGGGCTATAAATATCTAGACCCAGCTGGAAAGTTATTACAGGATTTTATAAATACCAAACAGGTACAGCTGAAATATCAGGATACAGATCCCAATACATATTTGCATTATACAGGAAATTTCACTAATCCAGATCTCACAATAGTATCTGAACACCTACATAGTAGCACAAGAGGATTAATTACTGAAGATGGAGGAAGTGGATATAGAGCTATAATCACAATCACGGATACTAAGAAATATAATCCAAATACTGAAAAATGATATACTTGGAATTTTAAAAAAGCTAACTGGAGTAAATATAAAAAAAAATTATCGAAAGTGAAGTACAAGGATTAGATTTAACAAAGAACGTAAATGAAGTGATAAAGAAATTTAATGACATTATGTTAAAATCAGCAAAGACAAACATCCCCAGGGGAAAACCAAAAAAATATAAAGCTTTTTGGAACAAAAAATTAGAAACACTAAAAGCAGAAAGAAATAGTGCTAGAGATTTAGCACAAAACAATAAAAATAGGGAAGATGTAATAGAATGGAGGAAAACAGATGCGATCTACAGACGAGAATTTTTTGTATCCAAACGACAATGCTACGATAAATTCTTAACTAGGTTGGACTACAGAACCAATAGTACCAAAGTGTACAAGCACATTAATAATGTTACCGGAAAGTACGACAATAGTAATAAAAGTATATACGAGGGGCATCCAGAAAGTAAGTCCCAATCGCGCCTAGACATGACACCACTAGTCGGATAGGAATGCGCATGCGCAGGAATAGAGAGGAAGTATGTGGTAATAATGCAGTAAAATTTCAGCCTTGTGACGGCCGTGGTTACCGCGCTGTGCTAGGAGAAAATGGGTGCTCTGAAATTGTCTCCCGCCAACTGCGAAGTTCGCGCAGTCATCCGAGGTTTGCACGCTCAAAAGCAAAGTCCAGCAGAGATCCATCGCCAATTGTGTCAAGCTTCCGGGAGACAATTTCGTCTCCCGGAAGCTTGACACAATGGAATGCGCATTGTCTCCCGGACAATGCGCATTCCTATCCGACAAGTGGTTCTATCTCCAGGCGCGATTGGGACTTACTTTCTGGATGGCCCTCGTATATTAAAAAAAATAATAGACACATACAATAGCAAAGATATAGCTGATGAATTTAATCGACATTATAAGAAAGTTAATACACTAGGAAAACACCTGACAAAAATGGATTCAAAGTACCAATTGGAAGAATTAGAACAGGCAGTGAAAACACTAAAAAATAAAAAGCAACAAGGACCAGACCTTATACATCTGGAGTACATTAAGAATCTTGGAATAAGAGCAAAAAAGATATTGTTGGAAATTGTTAATAAAATATGGTTTGAACAAGAGAATATGCCATCAAGCTGGTGCAAACCATTAGTAATACCAATTTTAAAACCAGGAAAAACTATAAATGAAACAAAAAGTTACAGACCTATATCATTGACCTCAATTTTGGCAAAAATAGCAGATAAAATGGTAGTTAATAGATTAATATATTACCTTGAAACAAACAACTTATTAATAGGCAAACAGGCTGGATTTAGAAGACAATATTCAACAGTTCACCAAACGTCAAGATTAATAGAGGATGTGAAAAGTAAACTAGCTACCAATATGTCAGTAGCTGCAGTATTCATAGATTTTCAAACAGCATTTGATCTAGTATGGAAAGAGAATGTTAATTAAAAAATTAATGCAAATGAATTGCCCAAAATATATAATTAGATGGTATAGAGGATTCCTACAGCAAAGATGGATTGCAGTTAAATGGAAGAATACATTATCCAAATACACACAAGTCAAAACCGGAGTGGCATAGGATGCAGTATCCAGTCTGTTATTATTTAATATATGTATTAACGATATGCCTATATGACTATATGACTATAAAACAAACCAGAAGAAACAGTGCAATGTATGCAGATGATGTAGTTATATGGTCAGCTGAAAAAAATGATGATAAACTAGCAAATTGGGCAAAATTAAATAATATGACCACTAATGCAGCCAAAACTAAATATCAAATCTACATTATGAAACCCTTTGATGAAAGGGAAAAAAACTTAAAACTTGAAATTAACGGAAGTCAAATAGAATATGCAGAAGAAATCAAATATTTGGAAATAGCACTGGACAGGAAATTAAAAATGAAAGACCATGTACAAAATATCACACAAAAAGCCATAAAACGAAGTAACATATTGAAAAGATTAGCTGGATCTAAATGGGGCAGCTGAATGGAAGTTTTAAACAAAACATATAATAGATATATAAAACCAGTACTAAAACATGGATGTGAGCTATTAACAGAAACAGAAGAAAAAATTAATAAGATTGAGAAATGCCAAAATCAGTATTTAAGACTGATAACAGGTGCTGTAAAAACACCACCAATAAATGCACTTCTGGCCGGAATGAATAATAATCCAATGAAAACCAGCACTGAAACACAAGCGGCACAATAATACATAAAATTAAAAACAATCCCAAGTAAATATCAATACCCAACTACCCAAAGAACAAACTAAAAACACAGATCACAAATAAAGCTTACTTAGAGAAGAATTACAATTATTTAAACCTAGCAGAGAAGAACATCCCATATCCCTCAAGAACTAATCCAATGGATTATATTAAGATAGTAACAGTTAATAAAACTGACAGAACAATTAAATAAACAAGGAGACTCAACAGAGGTATGCAGAACTATAGCACTTGAACATTTACACAACCAATTCCCCGAAACAGAGTGGCTTAGAATTTACACAGATGGATCTGCAGACAAACAGAGAAATAATGTTGGAGGTGGTATATATTGTAAATATTTCTCGTATTATTTAACACTGCTTAGACAATCCACAAGTTATGAGGATGAAATGGTGGCAATACGAGCGTTGGAACAGATATACTATAGGACTGATACAAAAGAAAATAAAGTAGTGATTCTTACAGATTCAGCTTCAGCTATACAAGCTATAGAACGATATGATAGTTCATATGAATCTTACAATGTAAGGAACATGAGATCTTGTTATAGATTACTGCAAACAAAATTTCAACAAATAATACTACTGTGGATACCAGCACATGTGGGAGTGATTGGTAACGAGAATGCAGACTTTCTGGCCAAAAAGGGGGCAGTGCTATATTCAAAACCAATAAAGCCCTGTGGATTAAATGTAAAATTAAAAAATATCAAAACGGCCATAGAACAAAAATATCAACATAATATTCAATTGGAAATATATAATAAAAATTATTCCAATATAAAAGAAACAGTACAAAAAATAAAAAATCTATCAAGGAAGGGAGCAGTTGCTCATTTTAGACTGGCAACTGGACATGACTGTCTGGCGGAACATCTACACAGATTTGGTTTTATGAATGATAACACATGTAAGATCTGCAACACTGACAAGATTCTAAACAGAGAACATCTATTGGAATACACAAAACTGAGGAAAGCTGCACCTGATGGGAAAATACACAAATTATATTGGCTGGCCAGGGAAAAATTGATGGATCAAAATCCTGCACATTAGGAGGAGGAGGACGACGACGACTGGAAGGGAATCAAGTTCTGGATCTCGCACTCACGAGTCTGCACCATAATGACATTGGCCACTCATGGCAGTGTCAGCAACTAGTAGGCAGTATAATGAAGGAGAAGCCAACTTGCAAAATTAAGTATGTTGTATTAGTGTTGTTAGTTGGACAGTGTCAGTGACTTTCTTTGCTTCCATGTTTTAATTTCATCATGAGTGACAAGAAGAAAGTACATTTAACATGGATTTGTAGCAAGGTTTTGGCAAATGTTTCCATGAACCAACAAAGCTGAAAAACATTTACAGAAACTTTATACTCAATATAAGTACAGGAACAAAAGTTTTTTCAATTTAATGAAAGTGCTCTCAAAAAAATTAGGGTGAATTTAACCTGAGTGTTTCAAGAAAGGAACTCAAAGGTTACTGATGCTTCTTATGTTGTAGCCTAGAAATATCAAGGCATAGGAAAACACATACAATTTAAGAAACTTTGATTTGTGCTCTCAAAATGGTGGAAATTGTATTGGAGAAGACATTTGCAGCATTTCCATTATCAAACAGTTACTAGTCCTTCACATGACCACTGACATCAAGTATCATGTTGTTGCATCATTTGGCTTGTTTTCAATCAAACTTTGGCACCATGTTTCAAACTACTAGTGTTTGCATGGTACACAAAAATCAGCTTTATTTAAAGAGGAATTTTTCACCTCCACTTGAAACAAGTGCCAAGGCCTAGAAATATTTTCAAAAGGGTTTCATATTTCCTAACATCTTGGAATTTTGAGTGACAAAATCTCTGGGTTTCCTCTCGACTCTGAAAACTAAGCAATTAAGTAGACTGAAGGTTCAAAAGGATCAGAGTTGTGTCCTTTCAATCATTCCTTCATGTATCGAAAAACTAATGAAGAAATGATGGTCACAGGTTTCTCATTAGTTGTATTATGTATATGTTATTTATCTGTAATCTGGTTTACGGTATCCCGGTATTATATTTAGGTTTTTGCTTGTTTTGCTTATTCAATTATGCTTCATAATAAAATTGTTATGATACCACAATGAGAAATTTTATTCAGAATTTGAAATTTATTAACATTTTGACTTTACAAATAATCAAAATAAAAGTTCTTGCATTAATATGAAAATTTATATTTTTTCTATTTACATACTATTTTTGTAGAGATATCAGAGGAAACACATTATGATGAACGGTGTATGAATGGACAGTGTATGAGGCAAAAAAGGTGGAGACCTCTGATAAACCATGAGTATAAAATAACATTTTGTTGGCACTTTTTTCACAATTAATATAAATTCAGAAACAAGGTTGAAACACATTGGTACACTTAATAATATTTTTATATTTTAGTTAGTATTTCTTTTAATCTTATTTACTCTTTTTAACACAAAATTTTTCCATAACATATTTTAAGTTGGAATACGTAACTAAGACTGACTGAAAAAACCAATTAAAGCTATTACATGTTTCTGGCAGATAATCACATAACATGTGCATATGTACCTTAAAATGCAAATCTCATTAAAGATAAATTATGTGTCCTCTTTGTTTTTTGTTAATGTTTTATGTCACTCATAGCTATGCAGGTTGTAAAAGAGACCATGAATAAATGTTTGATGAACTAAATGCATAAACGAGCCTGGAGTCTACAACACTTCAATTACTTGGCATTCACCTTTACAGGGTAAGGAAAAACTTTGGAAGAAACCTTACCCTGGTAAATGATCTTACAGGATTCCAACCTGTGACCTATAGATTTGCAGTCAGACTTGCTGACCATAAGACCATGTCAGTGTACATATGTGTGTGTGATAGTTTGCAACACTTTTAGTCATATTATTCTTTATCAGTTATTTTCTTTTAATTTTTAGTATAAATAAAACTCACTCAAAATGTGTTTGCTAGTCACCCCCTTTTCTGTTATTGTTTCCTTCATTCCTTCAATCCATGAGGGAAGAATATAAGCCTGTCTGTCAACAATTGGCTGCACTGATACTGCCAGTGAAGAAAATGCTGAAAAATGAAACAAGGTAACACAATGAGATTAAGCATTGATAAGTATGTTTTCATGTTCTTACACATTTGGTTCAGCCAAATGAAGCATAAACTTATTTATATGAAAAATAAAGTGTAATAATATTTATTATCATCATTAATTTATTTACATATTTAAGTTATGATATAAACACATGGGTTACGGAAGACCATATTAAAGTAATTTTACAAATCTATCACAAAACAGAGCTTAAAAATTATACAGCTAAATACACACACACACACACAAAAACATCTTAATGCAATATTTATTATGATATTTAGTAGTAAAACAACATATCTCCTCTTCCTCTATGGCACATCAACCCGTGATCAAGCCATGGCCTTCTGCAGCAAATTCTGCTTCCTCTACTTCCATCTTACAGCTTCATTGTTAGAGGGCAGTATTGCAAAGGGGCATGTTATCAACATACCGGCACCCCACCAGTCACTTATCATGCAGCTTTCAAGGTTTAAGAATGCCACCTCTCCATCAGGCAGCACCCCAATTATCTTCAAGTGGCTGGGTGGACCCTGTTCCAGATTTCTCCACTTAGAAAAATTCCTAAGCATGTACCAAAAATCAAACTGGGACCTCCAGGCAAGCAGTCAGCAACACAATATATTATTTACTCTATAGTTATTTAGATCGTTGTGAAAAACATAGTTATATATCAAAACCGAAACAGTGATTAGTAAAATCTTTTGAATCATAAAAACAATTTGTCAAAAAATGCTTTTGATTTGCTTATGTGAACTGAGTCTTCCAGTGGGCTGTAAGGCCATTGTCCAATGGGATTCTTCTCCATCTTCCTAGAGGTTTTGTCCATGACTGCAGTGGACATCTTCAGTGGTGTGGGGTTGGATCCAGCCTGGAAGTACTGAGTTTGTTCAGTGGGGTGTTGGTTGTGATTGGTTTGTGTTGTTTCTTTGGCTTGGTGTTTTGTAAGGAAGGATACCATGCTGAGTGCAATTTCAGTGTTTCTTTTTCTAATTAAAGTTGTTGAGATGTTGAAGCCAATATATCAGTGTCTTGAAAAATAATTTTATGGTCTCCCTCAGCTAGGAGAGCATGCCCAGGGATGGCTGATTTGTCTGTCTGATCTAGGCAGCAATGTCTCCTGAGATCTGTAAGCCATATATTAATACTGTGTATGTGGTGCCAATGTAAACGGAGCAGTGAGAGCATGGTATTCTATAGACACAGGCAGAGGTAAATGGTTTCCTTGAGTCTTTAGTGGAACCAAATGTGTTTCTAATCTGTTTTGTCGGTTTGAAAACTGTCTTTATGTTCTATCATCAAGTAGCTTGGAGATGGGTTCTGTGACATTTTTCAGAAAAGAAAGATAAGTGGTGCCCTTCTTCTTACATAGTGTGTCCATTTGTTTTATGTTGTTTCTGGGACGTAAAGTTCTTCTCATTTCCTTGCTTCAGTACCCGTTAGCTCATAGTACTTGTAGTGCGTGTTTTTCCTCCTGTCCTAGGAGCTTTGGCTCACAGATGTGGGAAGCTTGATCTAAGAGAATTGTTATCATAGCACATTTTTGCCTTGCATGGTGGTTGGAAGCCTTATGAAGATATCTGTCTGTGTGAGTAGGCTTATGCTAAACTGAGTGTCTGGGGGTACCATTGCTCATCTTGTTGACCAAGACATCCAAGAAGGGCAATTCACTATCTGTCTTCATCTCCATTGTAAACTGGATTCATGGGTTGGCGCTGTTTGGGTGTTGTAAAAGTCATTAAGAACAGGCTCTCCTTGGTTACAAAAGTGTTGGCTTGTGATGGATGGTCTGTAAAGCTGCCTTTTCAAAATGCTCCATCTAAAAATTGGCAATGAAAGGATTAAGACAGCTGCCCATACCACGCCATCATTCTGCTTGTAGAACTCGTTATTCCACTGAAAATATGCGGTGGTCTGGAAAAAGCTAAAATTTCATCTGATATTTTCTTGAGTTGTGAGATGGCTTCCTTAACCAGAACCATGGTGAAAAAGAGACTGGAACAGATGAAGATGTAATGGCAAAATTGCCCCCTTTTGAAAGAATAGAAGTTTCAGCTGAGGATAGTTGGTAATTGGAGTGGTTGACCATGGTGCAATTGGTGTCTACAACAGAAGTGGAATGGCTACCAATATTGTGTTATTGACCTGAGTTGGCGGTATAGTCCTTAAGCAGTGAGACTGCCACGGGTGGCCTAGGTTGTTAAGGTGCAGACTCGTGAACGGGAGGTCTGGGAGTTCGAATCCCACCAAAACCGTCCTCCCTGACTGAGGTTTTTTCCAGGTTTTCCTCAGTTCTCATAACTGGCAAATGCTGGGAAAGTACCATAAGCTTAGGCTTGGAAGGATTCCTTCCTTAAAAATCCTTTCCCGATTTATCATATCATTTCATGTATCACAGTGTTCACCGCCTGTGGTGCCACAGTAGTAAAAACAGGCGTTAAACACCATTCTGTTCTGTTAAGCAGTGAGACCAAGGTTAAAGGTGTCTTCAGTCTCCACTTTTACATGTTGTGCAGACATATTACTATGGAACTATGGTCGACTGGCTGGTAAGAGACAACAATGACTGGAATTTCTTCTTGTGTCTGGTAGTGGTTCAATCCATACTTGAGTCCATCGAGGCACAAGTAATTCTGTCAACAGTTTCCAATCACTCCAATGCAGTATGTGGCTGATGTAAAGATGTACTGAGAGTAATTGGCTGTTGATATTGGCTAGTTCATGGTGTGTGTGATGTATTCTTTTCTGTAGCAGGGCTCTTTCAGTGTGATTGTAAATGCAATGGCAGGAAACTGATTGGAAATAGTGTTTCTGGCACAAAAAGCATTGAATGATAACTGTGTCCTGGCATCGAAGTAGAACATTTCATGAACATAAAAAATGAGTTTTCTTCTTACATAGCATCTCTAGGTGCTAAATCAGTCTGTAAGTGTCCTTTCCATAGAGGAAATTAATTGCAGAAGTAGGCTTTCATGGCTGGTGTTAATTATGTAAATTGAGTATTCTAGGCTGTAAGGCCATGCTCCAATGGGATTCTTCTTCATCTTTCAGGACATTTTGTCCACAAATGAGGTGGACATCTTCACTGGTGTGGTGGCTGTAATCTTATTGGAGACAAGGCAGAGACTAACTCATTGTTGGAATTGACAGCAGTATAGGGGTGCCTGTGGAACTGAGCTCTGATTATTGGTTTGTTTGGTTTGCTTGGTTAAGGATTGAATCTAGCCTGGAGCTCCCAGTAATGGCTAGCTGGGTGTTGGTTGCCGATATGTGTTGTTTCTTTAGCAAAATTGTCCCCTGGTGTTTTGTAAGGTCATTTTGATTTTCATTTGAACTAGATGACTTCTGTGATACTTTTTAAACATTTTGGTAACAAATTATGATGTTTAGATCCAACATAAAATAATATTTTTATGGCAAATTTATTTCTATAAGAATCAAGGAAGAAATCATTTTGTCTTCTTCTGTAATAATTACTTTCTTCTATGTTCAAGTGTGGACTATCTATAGATTTTTTCTTAGGGGTGTGAAATAACATAAATTAAATATATATAAAACAATGGCATTATTTAAATTTTTTAAAATAATGTTTACATTTCTGGAGGTTAAATTTTGCCCATAATCAAAACATTCAGTATATATCAAACAAAATGGGCAGAGTTAATGTAATGCTTATTAGCTGTAAAGCAAATGCAGCTGTACTTCCAAGTTATCTTCCAGTCAAAGTAAATTATATAAATTAATGGGATAAAGTATAGCAGCTTACTTTAGCAGAAATGACCACAAAGGAAGAGGTGTGGCCATATTCAAACAAAATAATATTGCATATAATTGTGAGGAATGTATACAAGATCACTGCATTGATCTTGGAAAGATTCGCTGTTACAATTATCCATGGAATTAGGTAACCTTCTTGTAACAGGACTATATAGATTGCCAAACTCAAATATGGAACTTTTTAAAATGCCTTAATAATCTACTAGGTAAACTTCTTAAAAGAGAACTGAAAGTTGTAATACTGTGAAATACTGCTATAAATTATTTAGGTCAGAATACCTGGGAATATAAGCATTTGTGATGTACTAAGCAGCTTTAACTTTCTTGATGTAATAAAGCCCAACTAGAGTTGCTGCTAAATCTTTAGAAGGTACCTAAAATTGAATGAATTTACTCTTGTGTACACAAATTTAATGAATTAGTTTACTGTGCTGAGATTTTATATATTTGACTGCAACCTTGAAGCAGAATTGGAACTCTATAAACAAACAAAATATATTACTAACTCCAGTTTAAATAAATTGAAAATAGGCTCGGGATGGAAAATTTGGATCTGGTTTACTTAGTAAAGAATCCACATAATAAATGCAGCAATTTTTTAAAAATACTTCTCTACCATCTTAATGCAGTTTTTCCAAAAATTATAAAAAACTGTAGGCCTAAACTTCACTTCCTCATGAAATTAAAATAATAGGATATAGAATGAAAAATATGTATGAATTATATAGAATGACCAAATGTGAGTTGATAATTATATATAAATCATAAAAAAAGTCCTAAAGCTCTATCCTTACAAGTATCCCATTCATACAGAAAGAAAATCATGTATTCATAAAATAAAATAAAAACTGCTTGAAACACAGTGAATAGACAGAGAAGTAAAATTGGTAGTCTTGAAAATATATCTCTAAATGACAAATGATCAATAAATAAAAAATAATATGCAATAAATTTTATGATTACTGTATATATGAGTATATATGTATGTATATATGATAGAGCAAAATCATATAGTACCCTACAAATGGAATTATTTAGTTTAACTTTCAACATATTTGACCCATACAATGAACACAGAAATAGAAAATTTAATAAATTAATTTAAACTCCAAACCTCCTCAGGTTGGGATCAAATTTCTCTTAAAATTCTTAAACCTGTAAATTAGAGATAATCAACTTATTAGTCTATCTAATACATACATCCATAGATTAATATACTTTCCTGAAAGCCTAAAAACAAGCATTATAAGAGTGAACTTACAAAAAGGAGATAGGTATAATGTTATGAACTACAGGCCAATTACTTTCACCTCTGTGTAACCGTGCCTCAGTAGTGAAAACGGGCGTTAAACACTACTAAAACAAAAACAAAAAACAAAAAAACAAAAACAAAAACAAAAAAAACACTCTGTGTTAGCTAAATTATTTGAGAAAGTCATTAATGTATTATTAGTTAACTTCTTTGATATACATAATCTGCCAGTGAATGTGCAGATGGATTTAGGAAAGGTTATTCTACCATTACAGCCATGATAAAATATTATTCATGAAATAAACATTCATTTAGATGAAGGGAATAAGGTAATGGAATTCTATCTAGACTCATCAAATGCTTTTGAGTGTTTCTTGCTGGGTACTTTTGACAAAATTAGAAAACTACAGAGTGATGGGCAAAATGTTCCACCTGTTAAACTCTTAATTAACAAATTATTAGGAGTGCACAGAAATAATGAATAAAACATATAACTGTATTTAAAGATGCCTTATGAGTCCAGTGTCGAGTACCTCAAGTATAGATACTAGGTTCATCACTATTTCTTCTGTATATTATTGTACCCAATATTACGAATTATAATAATATTTCTTATGCCAATGATACTTTTTGAGTATTCTGGCACAGATTCAATTAATGACATTTTCAGTATTCCAGCACTGAAGAAAATAATGCTAATGATATCTTAGTGATGAGTGTAATGGGGAGGACATTGAACAGGTTAACTATACAAAGTTCATATGTATAGACAACAAACTTAAATATGATTATAATGTGGAGCAAGTATGTAAGGAGATGACAGAACTATAAGGAATCTTTCTCACTATTTAGATAGTTCCAACCTGAAAATGGCATACTATGATTTGCTTTACTCTCATTTACAATATGGAATTGAATTAACAGTATAGGCAATTTACAAAGGATTCTAGGTTTACAAAAAATTGTCATTACGAGCCATTTACAAACTAAAAATATTCTGAGACTGACTTGCTAACAGTTGTCTGCTTGAATGCATATAAAGTTATTCTATTTATAAAAAATAACAATATTCATTCCATTAATTGTAACAGGCATATTTACCACTAAGGGAAATGAAGATTTGCATAGATTGAAGGTAAATGAATAGGATGCTTTTGTAAAAAGATTTGTACTCAATAACAATTTGCCAAAACTTTAAAACTGAAACAAGGGAATAACTTCAAAACAGAATTTAAAAAAAAAAATTATTAACAAATATTTATATAGAATAGATGAATTACCACTTAAAGCAAAATAATGTACATGCTCCATTTTAGTAGTCATATTAATTTACTATTATTCATACAGATATTAAACATTTTGTTTTTGTCTTAATTGAACTTGTCTTCTTAATTATGTAGTTAGTCGATTTGATAATCTTATGCTCCACTTGCTGTTGAATTATGCAAAACTAGTTTCGCAGGCTTTTGCCTGCATCCTCAGTTGCAAGTCGACTGTTGGCTTCGTTGTTGGTTAGCTCTCGTGGACATTTTATGAACTTCCAGATTAATTTGTCTTCTGTTGGGATCTCAAAGTTCATAACCTTATCCTCATTTTTTTTTATATAAATTTTTTCCCATATTCCCAGCTCAACAGGTCGATCTACGAATTTCAATAATTCCACTCCCATTTCTATATCATGTTTATCTATCCATAAGTGATGTGCAACTGATGATTTCTCTATCTGATTGTACCTTATGTTTCTCCAGTGTTCCTTCAGCCTAATTCCAATGCTTCTTTTTGTTTTTCCAATATATACTTTGTTACATTCTGAACAGTTGATTTTGCATATTCCTTGCTTCTTCTCCTCCAGTATTCTATCATTATCACCAAAATTGAGCAGATTTTTTTAGGCTAAACTTGTTCAATGGGGACAAAGTAATTCCAAACTCTGTGAGTATTTTTGGGAATTTTTTGGTGGCCCAAGAATGATAAGTGAATTTCATGTGCATGGTAGATTCTTTTATTGCTGTCAATGTTGTAACCTGCTTTAATCTCTTCTTTTGTTTGAATTTCTTGATTTTCTTATCTACAATTTCTTGGTCATACCCATTGAATTTTGCTGTTTGTATAATATGATGGTATTCTTTGTTGTATTCAAACTCATTCATAGGTATGTTAATGAGTCTATGTACTAAGCTATTGAGAACTGCATATTTGTGTGCTGTGGGATTCAATCCACTTGCATTTATATAATTCTCAGTCTGCATGTCCTTTCTGTGTATTCCAAATCCCAAATAGTTGCCTATTCTTATAATCTTTAAGTCGCAAAAGGGAATCATGTTGTTTTGTTCTGTTTCAGAAGTGAATTTAATTTCTTATATTTATTTAATTTCAAAGCATCATCAAAGAGTTTTTTGTTGACTATTGCAAAGATATCATCCACATTGCCATACTTTGAAAAGTATGGAAATGATTTGGTGATGTGCATTTCTAAACTACTCATATACTAATTCAACAGCAAGTGGAGCATAAGATTATCAAATCGACTCGCTACATAATTAAGGACATAATAGTCACTTCACCATATTGGTTCCGACACAAAATTAAATGTTGTATTTAACTTATCTTTTAAATACAATTTTAAAATAATCTGTGATAATGAACTGAAACTCATGTACTGAGCGTATAGTCTGCAATAATAATAATGATGATGATGACGATGACTACCACTATAACAACAACAATCATGATGATGATGATGATGATGATGATGATGATGATGATGATGATGATGATGATGATGATGATGATGATGCATACTTTAAAGCAGCACAACTTTTTTTTTTTATTTTCATTTTCTTCTATCACATAACTGTGCAAATGTTACTGTTTGTAATGTTTAGTTTAGCCTAAATCAGGTAAAGGTTCATTGCACCTATCATCATCATCTCAATACTAATTCAATTTGGAATCAAACACTGTGAAACATAATTGTTAATATCTTCTGAGTTGAAATATTTAGAACACTCTTTTCAGTTTCACTTACAGGAGATTTACTCAGGACATGTTTCTTGGAACACTTGTCCACATCCTCAGCTGTTTAATGACTGTTGGATCATTTGTAGAAGTTGGTTGGGTAGGTAGGTATTGGTTAACTCTGGTGGTATTGTGTTGAACTTGAATAAAGACCTGTCTGCTTTCGGGATGTTGAAATTCATTATGTTTTGCCCATGTTTTTTTTTTATATTAATCCTTTCCCATATGTTTAATTCTTTTGGTTGTTGAACAGTTAATAACTTGAAGCCTTTTTCTATTTCATGGTTTTCATTCTAAAAATGAGCTGCCACATCTGATTTATCAATTTGTTTGTACTGGATGTTTCTCCACCATACTTTCATGTTAATGTCTATATTTCTCTTTGTTTTTCCCATGTAGATTTTTTCATAATCCTTACAATTAATTTATTCTCCATGGAGCTGGAATCCATTTTGTTTAATTTCAATACATTTTTTATACTGTATCGGTTTTGAGGCACTAAGATAATATTGTACTGCTTGAACATTTTTTGAAATTCCTTATTGGCTGATGAGTGATAAGTGAACTTATTAAATTTTTTTCCCATGATATTTCACTCATGTTCTGGTTTGTTTAATTCCTTTTTTGTTTCTGGAATTTTTAATTTTTTTTTTTTTATTGTCTGCTTGCTGAACCAATTTGATTTGTTTTGATTGAGTGATTTAGCAGTCATTTAACAGCTGAGGATGTGGACAAGCGTTCCATGAAACATGTCCTGAGTAAATCTCATGTAAGTGAAACCATAAAGGGTGTTCCAAACATTTCAACTCAGAGGAGATTATTATTATTATTATTATTATTATTATTATTATTATTATTATTATTATTATTATTATTATTATTATTATTATTATAAACTATTCAATGTTAACAAATTACATTTTAGCTATTGATACTAAACATAGCTACCCTCATTGTTTAGGCAGAAGACCTAGTCAGCAAGTTTTTATATTTGCTGCAAAGAAGTGTGTTACTTACTGTTACATCTATTTTCCACCTCTTAATTGATGAAATGGTGTTCCTTTTGAGGTTTAAAGATGTGGTAATCTTAAAAGCAAATGCTTCTCCCTTTGCAGAGGTTGGTCAAGAATTGTCTGTGGAAATGTTGCATAATATTTGCTGTTTTATGCACCATGCATTTTCATGTAGCACAACAATTACAAGAAACAAGCATCCTGTTATCAGTTTTTGATAGTTTTGAGGAGGGATGGTGACCATGAAATGGTATAAAGAAACTTGCTGACTAGTGTAACTGCTGCTTTAACAGTGAGGGCAAATGCTTTTAGGATCAGTATCTAAATAACTGAAGAATGTATTTTGTAAGCATAATTCAGTTAATAATCAAAATATATTTATTCATACAGAGCTTTGTGACAAACACCTTCCAAAAGGCTTAACAAGTACCTGTAGTGTTGCTTTGGTCTTTCCCTTCATACAGATCCAAAGTCACAATTTCTGTTCTTCTAGATTTGTCACTGAAATAACTATATAAAATCCAATTTTCACTGTGTAAAACATGAACAGGTTCTCTAGCTCGTTTATGACAGATTGAGAACACAACTGATCCAGATACTACATCTATTAGGTAGATGTTCAACAGCTCTGAAAATAAAATAGCAATTATTAATCTTGTAACATGAACCTAATGCCTATGTAAATAAAAATTAAAATATTAAATGAAAGTATAATATGTATTGTGCATATGCAGATTTATGTTTATTACTATTTACTCTTCTAATTAAAATCTGAAAGAATTTTAAGAAAAGTTAGTATCAGCTTGATCATGTCTTTCTATTTGCAAGGCATACATTGGGCTCTGTCTTACAGTTGAACAATTTCTAATTTGAAGACATGAAATTATTTCTTATTTAGATCAAGCACTCAAACTGAAAAATGTGACTTTTATTCTGAAGGAAGCTTTATACAAGTAGTATCTAACCTTTCAGAGATAAGGAAAAGAAGCAAATAGTGAGAGTGAGGGGAAAAGAGTAGGGAATTAAGGAAAAAAGAGTTGATGGGAATTCAGGAAACCATAGCGAAATGGGGATATATGGGACTTGAACAGTGTGTGGGCTGGTTGAATGAGAGAGTAAGTATATATTAAAATGATGATGTATAGGATGTATTTCAAAAGTAAGGGCCAGTCACTCAAAAAATTGAACAAATTTTGGGTGGGTTGTGCAACAGCAGAAACTTCAGCTGATTCATTAGCTTGCTATCTGGCATTTTGTTACTATTTATTTTTTTGTAAAATACCGACGGTACCAACAAAAGGTATACACACTTTCACAATAGATATCTGCATAATATATTTCAAAGTTGAACCCAAAAATAACAGTAATGTGTAGTATGATGTTCTATAAACAGATGTGACTCTCATACATTATGATAGCATTACAAATGACAGGCAAATCAACAATGAACAAATGAAGCCAAGATCATTGTATGATGTTCTGTAAACAGATGTTACCCACATTACGTTATTGTAGCATTGCTACAACAAAATGGACCAAGATTATTGTTTGAACAGAGGAAAGCAAATTTGAAGTGGTATTGGAAAACCGAGAATATGTAAAAGTTCAAAGGCAATGGAAACATATGTATAGAACAGGACCACCAACAATTGCATGCATTCAAGACAAATTTGAAACTCATGGTACTGTATGTGATGTCTACAAGACAGATCTGGGAGACCTTGCACAGCAACAAATTGAAAAAGCATGTGCTGCAATTGGTGAGGACACTTTTGCAAACTTTGCTCAATCAGTAGTTCAACTTACTCAGAAGTATATCAATGCAAATGGTGGGCATTTTGAGCAGCTGTTGTAACTGTAAAGTCTAAGCTGATTAGACTTATAAGCTGATTAGTGTCCATCATTTTTTGTTTGTGTGAATTCAGTTTTCTTATGTCAACACAGTTTTTTTATTGCTTGAAGTGTGTATACATTTTTTGGCACCCTCTGTATATACTGGTATTTTAGCGAGAAGTTTGCATGAGTGGACAGACATGGAAGCAGAATATCAAGCAGGTTTTAGAAAAGGAAAAAGAACATTAGATAATATTATAATTCATACTACACTGGATAAATATTCAAGAAATAAAAGGGGTTGTATATATATTTTCTTTGCAGATTTTGAAAAAGCATTCAATGCAATAAACAGGGATGCATTGGCATACAAAATGAGGTGCAAGATAGTCAGTAATGAATTTATACTAGGACTTCAAAAATTATATGAAGGAATCTGATTTTGTGTCAGATGTGAAGGTAATAGAACCACAGAATATGAGTCAAAATTTGGGTTTGAGGCAAGGATGTAAATTGAGCCCAATATTGTTTCATTCACCTAAATTGTTCATTGGAACAAGCAGAATAGTTAATTGGAAGTGTTAGTTCGACTCAATCACACAATGATCTTAATTGTTTAATCTGTTTATAGACAACATTCTAGATAGGATATTGAAAAATAATAGGCATAATCCAATTATTGGAAAGAACGAAATACCAGGATTGCTCTTTGCTAATGGTCTCATAACAGGAGCAATAACCACGAAAGGACTACAACATGTCATTGATGAAATTAATACATTTTGTGCAGAATGGGGTCTAAAGTTAAAAAGTAAAAAATCAAAGATAACAGTATTTAAAAAGGATAAAAATTTAGGAAAGATGAGAGATGGTTTATAGATAGAGACCCAATAGAGGTAGTAAAAGAATTTGACTATATGGGGGTGAGATTTGCAAGTAATGGAAGAGGTACAGTGTAAAATTTCACTAGCCAAAGGTAAATTAACTATAAAAGCTGTCAGAATAAGTTTGACATAAAGTTCCCACATTGCCAATGAAATGGCTAGAAAGAGTGTATGAGGCTGTGGTTCAGTCAAAGATGATGTATGCAGTAGAAATTTGGGGAGTGTCAAAAGTGTTGACAAAGGTTGACAGAGCACATAGAATATTTTGAAGAGAAGTCCTGGGGTTACCAAAAAGTTTGCTGAGGGGGGTAAGTTTCACAGAACTTGGAAGAGTAGGAAGGAAAGGTATAATAGTGGCGAGAATCTTGAGATAGTGGCACAGATGTTTAAAATTAGATAATAACAATGTACTAAAAATGTCTTATGTACCAAAGAGATGTACTGGGAAGAGAGAGTAGTATGAGAATCTATTAGAACAAATTGGAATGGTTTGTGTTAGTGACTGAGTGAAAGTAACATCAGTGAATTTTGGAAAAGAAGTGAGACAGAGCATAGAAGAAATAGAGAAGCAAAGAGATTTGGGCTAGTTTAGAGGAAAAAGGTTCTCTACACTTATATACAATATTTAAAAGAAATTGGGGATGGGAGAAATATATAGATAACTGTGATCAATTCAGAAGAATAGGTCTTGCATAGATGCATACAGGGGTATCATTTCTAAAGAGATTAAGAAAGAATTTTAAAGAAGGATAGTACATGCAGGAATGTGGAAAATGTGTCCCATTCTGTGATAGAACGTGAAATGGTAAAAAGGTGGGGGATAGTATCTGGGATAGAAAATGTCATAAACTATAACATGATATAGTAGCAATTAAAATGTTGTCAGATATGAGGGCAGAAAAAAATAAACAACATTGCGAAATTCTTAAGAAAGGTAAGAGATAAGTGGAGAAGTTTAAGGAAGGAGTATGTGGGCACATACAGTTGTAGAAATGGTTATTTATTGTAGGGGGTTTGTTTACCAAACATATAACCAGGTGTTTAAGGTATGGGAGATCTTAGTTTTGGCATTGTTACATTTTTAGGTATTTTGTTTTTGAATTGTAATGTTATTTGTAGAAATAAATTCATTTATTCATTATACATAACAGTTTATTTACTGTCATTCACCTTTGTGAGATATTGGTTTATAATCACTGCAAGTTAAGCAATCCCACATTTATGAAGTTTCTTCATCCTCAATGCAAAAGATAAAAGTGCTTTGAAAGTTATTTTGAACTGTATGACATTTATGGGCAACTGTAATAAGTGAAGAAAAAGACAGACAATGGAGTCATTTAAGAAAGACCATACAAATGTTTATGATGGAGAGAGAAAAGAGAGGTCTAATGTTCAAACAGATGACCTTGTTGAGCATGTGGATACAAAAATCTGAGAAAATTGCCATTTCATAAACAGTGTTCAAGCAATGGAATAGGCATTTTGCAGAGTATATTGTTCAGAACTGTCACTAAAAATCTTAAATATTGTAAACTGTTGCAAGATGGTTCCCTAAAATGCTGACTGCTGTACAGAAAAATTAAAGGATCAATGCTGTACATGCATTTTGGGACTGGTACAAGAGAGAGGGAGATGAACTTTTATCTAATTTTATGACTGGTGATGAAACATTATTACTTATGTCAATACTGTATCAAAACAACAAACCATTCTAGAGCACTTCAAATAACCAAAAAAGACAACATTAAAACAAGATATCTGTATGGAAGATTATGGCCAATTTTCTATGATGAAATAGGTGTCCTTATGAATTTTATGAAACCAAGAACAACAATTACAGTGCAAGTGTACTGCAAAATGATTTCTAAGCTAAGGCACACCATTCAGAACTGGAGAATGAGTAGCTGTCATTAGAATTGTTTTCCTTCAATTACACATTGCTGTCAGAAGTATCAACAAGATTCAGCAAATTCAATGAAAACTTACCATATAGATCAAATCTCACTGGATAATGATTTGCATGTAATTCCTCACTTTAGGAAATGTCCTCATCCTCAAAAGTTTAACAAGAACAAAGAGTTAAAAGATATAGTGCTAAAGTGGTTCAATTTCCTGGCAATGAATTTAAATGCACAGCACATTCAAAAATTTGTCCCTCAGTACACAAATTGGTGACTATGTAGAAAAGCAAAAAAATTATGTATATTTATTCAAATAATGAATGGCGGTTATTGGAAACAGAGACCCCTTTATGCTTCAGAACATGACCAAAGTCACAAGCAGATTGCTACAAGCAATGTTATTACAGTACATTACATACTGTAATTGCAAGTAGTATTCACATAAATTAACCTTCAATGAAACATTTGTTTCTTTATGAAATCTATAGAAGTTTACCACCTTCTTCATTAAAACCAGAATTGTAAAGAAATATGGATTTGTCATTGATTAAATAGAATACAGTTAGCAGCTGTTTTCTAATGTAAAAGCATATCCAAAAGAACAATTTTGATGTTCCAACTTCAAAGCATCCGAGTCATTAAAGGCATTACTTGATAGACTGCATGTATGAGATAATGTGGCTTTGAGTCTCTCACAATTTCTACACAATTTATTTACAATTTATTTGTTGTTTGCACAATGAGCAACTCAGTAGAGTTAATTTTTATATATAAATAAGAGGAAGTTTTAATGCTTGTAGCTTTAAAATGTACATTGCTGCCTTAAGACCTTTTTACTTTGGCTTTAAAAATTAAATGTTTACATTTGAGACACAATTCAGTATCTATTTTAATAAAATAAACTGCAAAACAAAAACAAATAAAAAAATTCAATACTCAGTAAATATCCTGCATGCTCTAAAAACTTGTAAATTCTTCTTGGCATGGAGTATACCATCTGGCAAAAATAATTTGGCCTTTCTGCAAGGGAATTCTATATGCCTTCAACCCTGTGCCATAGTTTGACAGATGCCCTGGGAGATGAAAGACAGTAATTTTGAAGAGTTTCCTTTATTTCTGCCCAAATACTCTCATAAATCAGGTGAGTTGTAAGGGTGAAGTATCAGTGAGATATCCAGTGCATATCAACCCAACACTGAACCATCCTTAACTTGTGAACACTGTGTTATCCTGCTGGAAAGTTCCATAGGGATACCTTTTTATGGCAGATGTGACTAAAATGAATTCCAAAAATTTGCGGTAGGTTGAAATGTTTATCTTCCATATATTTGTTTAAGATGTCGAGGTCCTTCGAACGAATTCCATATCCCAACATGAGACACTTACGCGATCACAGTGACCACCAGTAGTACGTTGATCATATTGGTGACCACATGGAGGGCTCACAGCACTGGTCCATCATATGATGGCGACACAACAACTTCGTCCAAAATATTACTCATAGCCAGTTCTATGGCGTGTTCATCATACAGAACCTCCTTACATGCAGCTAAACTAACTTTATACAATGATTCCTTATGGTCTGCAAAGAACCGGGAAAATGGCAAGTAGCCTTCAACTGGGCAGCAGATGAAAAGGGCCTTCTTTCTACCTCTGCCAAAGATGTTAATCATCCTTCCAAGTAGAACATATTTTCGACCTATGCTATGTCAATTTTCTACCTGCTGGTCTTCACTATATTGCAGAATCCAATGCCTTTCCTGTTTGTTTTGGCATGCCATATCTACAAGCAGCCTCAGAAGGCAAAAACCCCATTTTACTCAAAGTGCAGTGGAGCAGTATATCTCCCCATCCAGGCATCTTTATTTCAATTAAAAGTAAACATATCAACAGCAAGCGGTCCTGAGAGTCAAAACAGTATCCTTTAGTTCGGCCAGTCGATGAGGGGAATAGCAATGTGACTTAGCACATTGGCTAAGTGGCTTGCTGTAGAGTAAAATTATATAAATAATATGAGCACTTGTAGCACTGAACAAAACCTAGCATTCTCGTTGTTTTGAATAATGTGATAGAAAGTATTCTAAAAATTACATGTTTTCTTTCTTAATCAGTGGAAGGATGTTAGTTAGTATTGAAAGAAATTTTATATAGAATTTATTTCAAAATGACACTTTATATTTAATTTTGGACAAATTATACTGCTCATAAAAACAAATAGAATAGAAAACTTGATAAAAAAAATGTGAGTTTCAAGCATAAAAAGAAGATGCGAGATTCAAATTTGCATAGTTTCCAATATCACATTCCATTTGAGTTATCTAAGCCACTTGGCCAAAGCTGCAATATATCTGTAGGCTTTCTGTAAGGGGTACCAATATCTTCTTCAAACACTCTCCTCTGAAATCTGTCATCTGTAGGGGTCTAGATTCAAAGTTTTCATATTGCCATCCAAGAATTCAGTCATTTTTTTTTTTGAGTAAATGTATAATATGTACAAAAGTAGTAAACTTTTTTCAATTCTTTTTATTATTTATGAAGTGGCCTTTTCTTTTGAAATGCACTTCATAAATGAGTGAGGTAAGTGTGAGAGGGAAAGACTGTGTGTATGTCTGTGTTCATGCATACATATACTTGATTGTTTATGTATATTAAATTTAAGTGCATAGGCCTTGTTTAGAGCTTATTTCATGTTTACCGAAATGTATCATTATCTGACTAATAGGTTGTTGGCTATTGGTCTATGAAGATTCAAATAAAAAATGTAATGAACATGAAGCCCTAAGAAGAATCATGGATTAAAAGCTACAAAATGCAAAGTTTGCTCTATTGTAAGCTTGAAGTTATCCAAACACTATCTGAACAATAAAAATGGCTGAGGGATGTTAATTTTTGTTGTGGCCACATTATGTTACTCCGCTGTACTTGTCCACAATTATATTTATATCTTGTCTAGAATGGAACTAGTGCTATACAATAAATAAATCATTATATCTACATACGTTTATGTACAGGATCAAAGCCTTGAGTCACAACTGCAACAAGGTTTGGATTAACATATTTATACAGCACACTGCGATCTCCCAATACTCTTCCTTGAGAATGAACCCTTTCAGAAGTACTTTTTCCTACCACTTGTGTGATATGCTGTGAGGCTTTTGCTATCTGTATTTTCCATATTGGGTTTGCTACGAGCTTCTGTAAAAATACAAACAAAACAAAATTACCAAATTTTAAGTTTAAATTCTTGAGGTATACTTGTTAAGTATGTATCAAAACTTATACTAATATTTATAAAAGACTATAAAATTTGAACTACTTAAAAGTAAATTTTAAAACAATTCTCAAAGGCACTAATTAATTTCCAAAGCTCATAAAATAGGATATCCATGAGTTACATAATGTAACTTTAAAAAAGCTTGCTTTTACAGTCTTGGCCTTTCTCATAACTTAAATATTTAAACTTTTGTTTATTTATCTTATATACAATCTGAAGGGAAACCTCTTCACTTAGGTGTGTCCTCTTAGCAACAAATGCTACAATGAAACTTTTTTTGTTCTAGCTATATCTCAATATTATTTTATTGACATATTTTACACATGTCTGCAAACTTAGAGTAGTTATTACTTAAGTCACGTTAAAGAAATATGTATTACTGATTTCAGTTTGGTGAGATGAATGTGAAGCAGAGATTCATTTCTTTACTGCATAAGAGTATTTTGGTAAAAACAGAGATTTCAAAATTTGACATTTTATTGAAACAAAAGCTTCATTATTCATGTGACACTTCTGCTTGCAATTCTATGTAAATTGTAAATTTTAGCTTTTAAAATATTTTAATTTAAACATTTATACAATTTTAGACATCAATTAGAGAAGTTTATATATTTAAAATCTGCTTAAATTCCTCAGTATGTCCTTGCTGATATTAAATCTACATTAAGAATCAAAAAGAATTGTCATTAAATACCATAAGTTTGCATTTGAATTATTTTAACACGTTTTTTGTAACAACTAGTCATGAGATTAGGAAGTGGAAAATAAAATTGGCAATTGGAAGATGTCATACAGAAGAGATGGATAAACTATTTTCAGAATCAGAAGTTTTGGAACATGTGAAAAAGAATAAGGCAGTTTTATTGATGGTTTACCTATGAATTTTTTGGACATGGTGTAATAATCAGAATAAATTAAAGAGTTTGATGAAGTTATTAAATATAATTAAAAAAAATGGAAGGCTATATAGATTAGCTGGCAAGCACCATTATATATCCTATCCATAAGGGTTGCCCAAATGAAACTAACAAATTACAGGTTATAGCATGTAGCTTAACTATGCAGAGCTTTGTGTTTGCACTGGTAAGTGGCTTTGTATTTAAGAAAGCAGACTGGTATGATCTGATGGGACAGTGTGTTATTTATGTGTACAGAAGTATGAAATGAATACATTTATAACATAGATTCATCCAAACAAGCCGAGTGAGCAGTAATTAAATTTTTGAAAGCAGGAGGAGTTTGGAATGAAAATTTATCATTGTACGAACAATGTGTATGAGAATGCATGTCTTTCATGCGCACAGTGTTCAGATGGAGTAGTGAATTTTTTGATGGACATGTGCACAATGAGGACATGCCTAGACCTGGTCAAGTTCACTTAACCATCACCAAGGAATCAAATGCAGCTGTAGACAACCTTCTAAGGGAGAATCACGAAATCACCACCCAAGAGACTGCAAAACATTGTCACTGAGCAAGGAAACTGTTCTAACCATTCTCCATCAACAGTTGGGATACTACAAGTTTGCATGCAGTGGGTCCCCAAGCATCTGATGGGAGCTTGCACTGAACATCTGTTGTAATACCAAGTAGAGGGGAATCTGCTTCCTTAGAGATTGGTTCTGCAGTCAACCATGAATGTTCTTCACTTAAGGTACCCATAACCTTGTGAGGCACTGGGACACTTGCTTCAACAGACAAGGTGACCCAATGTATCACACTTACTCACTGCAGGTTCACATAAACCAACTAATACATCATTACAGGATTAATAAAAAGGTCCTACTTTCATTTGGGGAAACCATATGATAAAGAAAGTGTAGTGAGGAAGGTCCAGGTTGCTATTGCTTATTTGTCAAATTTTAGTAAGATTTTTATTGGGATTTTGGCAACAAGAAGGGAAAGAATCCTCTCCCTTTTTCAAGCAGGTTTCAAAAATGGCTGCAGAACTAAAGATGTGATTTGTTGATTTGTTTTATTTATAGATGCTCTTTAACATCTCAGGTTATCAGGGTTCCATTCAATTCAGGACATGAAATGGCCAATTATTTTGCTCAGAGGCCTTTTCTTTCAAACTTGAGGTTCTTTTATGTGCCATAAATCTACAACATGAGACCCATGGCCTTACTTCCCTTGCAAAGGAAGCCATACTTAGGATTTTATGCCAAAAAAAATCCATCAGTCCTGGCCAGGATTGAAAACCTGATGGTTTTACGAGGCAAGTATGGTTACCACTACACCACCAGGACCGACAAGAGGTGTGATGATACTAAAAACTGTTATAGATAAATGTTTAACTAAAAAGTAGGGGAAAGTATATGTAATTTTTGTTGATTTAGTAACACCTGTAAAGCCCTTTGGTAGAAGCTTTGAAGAAAGTGACTGAGTTCAGGTATGATACTTTATTAAGAGAGATATACCATCCAGAATACCTTTTGTGTTAAATGTGGGGAAGTTATAGATGAATTAAGCAAAATAGAGCACTACAGCTGAAATGCAAACTTAGCCCAATAAACCCAATATTGTTTAATCTATTTATAGATTATGCAATTGAGGGAATGAAAAAAGCTAATATCCACCTATAATCAATAATCAGTCATTTGAGATTTGTTATACATACATTGATGGCCATGTGCATTTGCAAGAGGGAACACAGAGGGGCAGTTGTCCCCCCCCCCCCCCCTCAAGGTTTTAAAAATTAACAAATTTCCATTTAATAGCCAAAAAATATTGATATTTTAAAATAAAGCATTTAAAGTGAACATAACTGATTAACCTATACTTTCTTTGTTATATCAATTTTAAAATTAGGTTGTGTAATATACCAACATAGCAATCTGAGTATAAAAAATAAAGTTTACCTTATGTGTGTAGCTTATTTTTATTCGAAATCACAGGTTTTCAAACACACTGGTAATTGTGAGCATTATGTATTGGCAACAATGACTGCAGTGCTACAGCTCAAATGTTTTTATAACTAGTACAGTCATCTTTCATTGGTGATTTTTAACTGTTGGTGCATTCTGTTTTTCAAATGGATTTGGGGAAGTATTTTACTGTTACCAGTTTGAGTTCATCTAGTGATGTTGGCAAAAATGAAAGTTTAATAGTATATGCTGTACATACCAAAAATTGTACATTTTGCATTCTGTAACCATACTTCTGATCCAGTGATTTCAACATATTCTGTGGAGTTCATGGTTTTCAAGTAGTTGTTTTACTTAAAAGGGAGTTTTTGGTTCCTACTATTATGGCATTTGCCACTTGCTGATAATGTTTAGGCTGTTTATGTAAACATTATATGTTGTAGTTTTTAAAATTATAAAGCTTCTTGTTATCATTGTCAATATTAGCTTCAAGAAATACCTACATTATGTTTATGTAATAATATTTCAATTTGTGACATTTTGCTGTGTGATAAGCCATTGTCATTCCAGAGTAGCATTGAAAAGTACAGTTGTGTATTAGAGTTCTTACATGTTGGAAACTTTCCATCCACTTAGTGTTACCCAAGTGCACCACAGGCAGGTGGGATTACTACATACTTTCTAAACAGGAAAATAAAAGATGCTAAGAAGGAGTCATTAAATAAATTCTTTAGTTCCCTTGACTATGGAAGTATTAGCACTAAAATACACAAATAGATTAATACATTAAACAATGTCCCAGAAACAAAACAAGAACCTTTTATTATTAACAAAAAAGTTCTCATTCATGATAAAGACATATTAAACATATTTATCACTCACTAAAAATTGCACATAAATTGAATAGAGACAATGGGAAATTTTACAAAATATTAAAAAGGTATAAGCTTGAGGTATTTGCAGGCCTACACTATCTATTTTATAACACCTTTACAATTCAAGAACTCAACCAAGTAATATTATCTCTTAAGAACAAAAAGAGCCCTGGACCAGACAAAATTCATAGCGAGTATATCAAGAATTTAGGGTGCAGAGCCAAGAAATTGCTACTGAACATATTCAACAAGATCTGGAACAGTAAAGATAGCATTCCTGCTATGTGGAAAAAAGCCATAATCATTCCAATTAAGAAGAAACACAAACCAGCAGGTGAATTATACAGTTGTAGGCCTATATCCTTAGCCTCAGTACTTGCTAAAACAATGGAGAAAATGATCACTAAAAGATTATTTTACTATCTGGAATCTCAAAACCTCCTTTCAGAATGCACTATTCAACAATCAATCATTTGTTTTACATTTAACACAAGATATTCAAAATACCTTCAACAAAAAAGCAACAATGCTTACTCTCTTTGTTGACTTAAATGCTTTTGACAAAGTAAGGAGAAGTAAGCTTGTTTATAAGATGAGTAATATTGGGATAAGAGGAAACATGTTGAGATGGTTAATGGTTCTATTATCACAAAGGTACATAGCTGTAAAATGGAATAATGTCCTCTCTAAATGGCATATGATTAAAGTAGACCTTCCTCAAGGTGATGTTTCCAGTCCAATTCTTTTTAATATTTTCATAGAAGACATCAACAAAATGTTAGCCAACTCCCCAAAGGCAAATATGCGATTAAAATGTAAATTAGAACTTGCACAATGAAGAAATCATATTAATTGATATCATTGTATGATTCAGTTGAACTACAGACTCTTAAAGCTTCACTTACTTTTCATAAATGTATGGAACTGGTTTCGAGAACATTTATGAAAAGTAAGTAGAGCTTTAAGAGTGTGTAGTTTAACTGAATCATACAATGATATCAATTAAATATGGAATTGTTTGCAGATGATATTGCCCTATGTACTACCCAAAAAATATGCCGAATAGACAATACTACAAAAAATTATAAAATGGAATGCAGAAAATTATCAATAGAATGGAAACATGGGCAGCTCCCAACAATATGGAAATGATGATATTGCCCTATGTACTACCCAAAAAATATGCAAAATAGACAATACTACAAAAAATTATAAAATGGAATGCAGAAAATTATCAATAGAATGGAAACATGGGCATCTCCCAACAATATTTTTTTTTTGATTGATTTATTTATGGACGCTCTTTAACATCTCAGGTCATCAGCGTCCCATTCAACTCGGGTCATGAAACGGCCGACAAATTTTGCTCAGAGTCCTCTCTTTCAGGCTTGAGGTTCTTTTTCGTGCCGTAAATGTACGACAGGGACCCACGGCTTTACTTCCCTTCCAAAGGAAGCCATACTTAGGATCCATCGATCCTGGCCGGTTTCGAACCCGTGTTTTGGGCGTAGGAGGCAAGTATGGTAACCACTACACCACCAGGACCGACTCCCAACAATATGGAAATACAACACTAAAAAGACAGTTTTCCAACTTTTCAGTCTTCAACACACTACAGATGATTCAGAGCTTAAAATCAATAATGAACAGTAACACAAGAGAAAGAACATAATATATGGGTATAACACTTGACAAAAATCTTTCCTTTTCTGAACAGATCAACAATATAACTAAGAAAGTGAATAAGAAGACATTTTTTTTTTGAATGGTGTTTAACGCCTGTTTTTACTATGGAGGCACCACAGACAGTGTACACTGATGATGCATGAGATAAAATGATATATTGAGAAAGAATTTTTTTTAAGGAAGGAAATGTTCCAGATCTCAGTTTAGGATACCTTCCCAGCATTCCTCAGTCAGGGAGGACGGTCTTGGGGGGATTTCAACCCCAGACCTCCCACTCATGAGCCCTCGCCTTAAAGACTTTGGCCACCCATGGCGGTACAAAATATTAAGAAGATTATAAGGAGTCAAATGGGGAGGAACCATAAGTCTCCTAAATGAAACACACAAAAAATATGTAACGCCCAATCTGTTCTTTGGAAGTGAGATAATGTCCACAATAAACAACCAATTTAAAATGAAATTGGATGCTACACAATCTAGGTCCTTAAGAATAACAACAGGAGCCATAAAAACAATACCAATTGCTACTGTGCAGTGCATAACAAACAACCTGCCAATTAAAATAGAGTTAGATATTAAACCACTATACTGGGACAGAAATTAAAAAGTAATCTACCCAGGAGTAAATGGTTTCAAATTCCTGACAGTAGACAACAATTAAAAACACAACAGACTTTATTATATACAGAAAGAAGATTTCAATAAATTTTTAAAACTTAGCCCTTAACCTGTCATTATACCAACTGATCCTTAACAACATATAGATATCAACGTGAAACTAAATCTGGATACAAAGGTCTCCAAGAAGAATGACCCACCTGAGATATTAAGACTGACAGCACTTAGTATACTAAACAACTATTATCTGGGTGATAGATGGTGTAGAGTGTATACAGATGGTTCTCTTAAAAATGGAGAAGCAGGCTTTGAAATATATGTGAAGACTTCTCTCAATATACACATTTGGGACAGTATGCTAACAATTTTGATGGTGAAATAATGGCCATTAGGGCAGTTTTAGCAAATCTACTGTATAGACCTAACATAAATATAAAAGAACTGTTATCTTAAGTGCCTCTAAAGCAGTACTACAAAATATAATGAATTAACAATTACCCACCAACATATGTTACAAATGAAATATTAAAACTATATCATACAATTCAGATTAGAAATACAGAAATAGTTTCACAATAGATCCTGAGCCATGTGGGATTGAAAAATTGCTTATAATTTAGCAAAAAAAGGAGCCATTATAAAATTGAAACCACCTTTTGAACTAGAATTTCCCTTTAAATTGAAACCCATAAAAAGATTAATAACTGAACCTGAACAACAAAATATCCAACAAAACCTTAAAGGAAAACCACGTGGATACCTAAATATTTTCAAACATCTTTTATTGAAACCAAGAAAAATTGGTGTTGCCCAATTCCACTTAACTGTTGGGCTTGATTGCCTGTCTGAACATCTCTTCAGGACAAAATTAATCAAGGATAGTCACTACCCAGGTGTAAGGACATGAATACTATCTTAAACAAAGAACATTTACTGAAATGCAGCCAACTAGATAGCAACAAAAAATTAAAAATAATTTAGAAGTTCTTTATTGGGAAACTAGGGAAAAATGATAAATATAAGCATCCTAAACGGCCTCTAGCAACCAACCAGTTCTCCAGAATATTATAACCACTATCTAAAAGTTTTACAGATGGAACAGTTGGGTATGCTAAAAATGAAACAGCTGATCAGCTTATTGAATGAAAGAATAAATGTATAAGATAATGGAACTGTGTTAGAGGCAATTTTTCAGAAAGCAGTACATATTATTAAAGATCTGTGAGAAAAGAATAATCATAAAACAAATCTATAGGGCTTTTGTTGCCATTGCAGACCCAAAAGATAACTTAGGATTATATTCTAGCTTATGATTTATTATTGTTACATCTGCACAAATGTTGTCAATGACAGATTCAGAATTTGAAAATATCACTGATAAAACAGAAGAATTTTATGGACTAGATAATTTCAAGACAGAATGTATTATATGGTGGAACATCTGGAAACAAAGATATCTACAAAAGCAGTAACTTATGGAATTGAAATTTATCAACTTACCCAACAAAGTTGGGTTATCTTCCATAAAACATGCGTTAATCATCAACCTAGCTCTTCCTGTTGGTATGTGCTGTGTGGAGTGATCTTTCAGCAGAATGAAAAGAGTGAAAACATGGATAAGAAACACCATATCAGAAAATTGCATAAATGGACCTTGTTTGTTACGAGTTCATACAAACAGAATAATCAAAAAAGAAGGCAGAATTTCTGGAAAAGGCTGTCAGCGAGTTCAGCAAACAACCAAGGAGACTGTTTACTGAGGAAGAGACTTGCTACCATCCAGGTATCCACCACAGATGGTTTTTAAAGACATCAACATGTTGGTTAAGTACTTTACCTTAATGTCACAATAAGCAATAAACCAATACTTGTTTTTTTTTTAATGTTGAATAACATTTATAAAATTGAATCACATTAGAATTAAAATACCATATCTTAATACGAACTCTACTACTAAATGTTATTCCATGTTAATTATGTTAATGTGTTTCCCAAAACATTTGTTTTGTTTGTTTATTTAATTGATTTTTAAACCTGCTAAATTTTAATCATGATCTACTTTCAAAAATATGTTGCCCCTCCTTCAAAAATATTCTGCCGATGTACTTGCTGATGGCTTGGTGGTAGATTATATTGATAGTTGTATAAATAATTATTGAAATGAATGGGTACTCAGAATTAAACTAGACAAAACTAAGATTACTGTATTCAAAAGTGCCAATAACTTAAGGGAATTGAAAAATGGTTCTTGCAGTAAAAAAATTAAATACTCTAGGAATTTAATTTCTAAGGCCTAAAATTAACCAGTCTAGATAATTAGGAAAATAGTGTGTGTTTGCGTTATATAAAGGGAAATCTGATATTAATTTGGTATGGAAATATTTACATGTAACATTGGCAATATACATGGTACATTTCAATGAGTTTATAAGGCTCTTACGGAATTGAGTTGGGCTTATGGAGTGGAATTTTGGGAAGTAAATGAAGGAAGGAAACTACATTTGGTGATTTCCATTTACTGTAGAGTTCAGCATGAGCAGTAGTTACAAGAGGAAGCTCCATATGGTATAGAGCTCAGGAAGATGGGTGATGATTTGGAAATATACTAGACCAAAATTAGAAGTTTTATGAGCAGAAGAAAGAATAACAAAGGGGAAGGTATACTAATGAGCAACAAGCAGTTATGGTTGTTAGCCATACTAGCCATAATGTTGATTATTGGGGGCATCGAATTGAATCCATGCCCTGATGATATGAACCAGATAATGGCTGTGTTCAAAATTATCTTGGAAGATTTAGTTGATCTGAAAAAATAGAGAAGAGGATCAAGATGAAGTTGGACAGTAAGATAGAAGAAATCAAAGCCATGCTACAGCTATTGATGCAATCTTTCAAGTGATCTTTTTGCAGCACATTTCTGGACTAAAATCACAACTTTAAATAGGAGCCTAAATTATTAAAAATAGCCAAGAATGCACAGAGTTGTGAACTTGGGAAACTATTTTTTATTAAAAACAAACAAAAAACAATACTCTATCATGAATTTTGATATTTCACTATTGGATTTTCTAAGAAGTTCATTCTACCATTTCCAGAGAATGACAGTCAGTCCCCAGTTGGTCAGAGCAAATGCTCTTGAGCTATCTGGATTTTAAACAGGTAAGCAAGATATAATAGTGTAACTTTGCAGACTGCTATGATCAAATGATATTTTGCTTCACTGTTAATAACTTCTATTTAATTCTTTATTATGAAATAAAACCAAGTCATTACAGGTGAAATATTAGACTAACTTATATGCAGAATTACCAGATAGCAGTTACACACAAAGTATTTAGTAAACAAACCTTTAATCAGCTTAAATGGAACAAGGCAGTCTATAAAAATGTTCCTGAATATGCAGATTAAAAAAATAAATATTTGTGCATATATGCTATTTTTTAATTTATACATGGAAAAATAAGAAAGATGCTCAGAAACATGAAAATGCTGAAAATGTGATTAATATATAAAAAGACACCTTTATAGACAAAGAAATAATTTTTTTAAACATTGGCTTAAAGATGTGTGTTAACTTTTCCTTAAAAATTGATTATAGTGTGGATACAGAGACAGTCATTCAGGACTTAAAGGAAACATAAAAATTACAATAAAAATGAGATGTGAAAAAACTCTGAAAGAAATTAAGAGATAAAAAGGTGGACCATAATAAACATATTCTAAATTTGGTGAATGCAAAACAGATCATTTATTCCAAGGCAGATAAAGAAAATAAAATAGCAATTTCCATAAGGCAATTATATCAAAAAGACAGAAAATCGCCTTAGAAATAAAATATATATAGAAATCTTGAAAGAATGCACCAATAGCATCACTAAAACTATTAAAGAAACTAAGTTCATCCCACAAAAAGAGAAATACAAAATAAAAATAGATAATCCAATTTTACTGAGAATATATGGCCTTCCAAAATCCACAAACCAGGCAACAGCATGAGACCAATTCTGAATAACAATATTTTACCTAAATTTCGAAAAATAAGACATTTTTAAAAAATTCTGTTGGATTTCACACAGTGAAGCTTGTTAAATGTAAATTATATCTAATCTAATCTATTCAAATAGATGACAGATTAGATATAATTTACATTATTTCACCTACCTACAAACTGTCAAAATGACTTTCTCAAAAATTCAATTCCCTTAGCATGTCCAAGAGTATTGAAATGAAAAATACATTTCTTTTGATGTTAATGTTTTATTTCCACATATTCCTAGATAAATTATTGAAATTGGGAAGAAAAAAAAAGATAATGTCCTCAAAATTATCTAAAGAAGAAATAGATGAAGTGACAAGACTTACTGAGCTGTGCATTAAGCAGAATTTCTTCAATTTCAATAATAGATTTTATGAGCAAATTTTTGGATTAGCAATAGGAATCCACTCTTGATCTGTTCATGACTGCACCAGAAATACATATAACCAAAACTTTTCCCTAATTTTCAACACACGGCATCAGTATATGCGTGACGTTTTTTGGCAATGGCTTCACAAAATTAAACTGAAGATACTTTAAAACTTTTAAATATACAAGACAAAATATAAAATATTCTTTAGTAATTGAAGAAGATGCCTATCTGCTCTTCTTAGACCTAAAATTAATTAAAGATCGTAACAGGCTAGCCTTTGGAATATACAAAAACCAACTACAGACAATTGTATTAAGAACAATCTCTAACCCCAAATCACAGGAGCATGCAGTCATATAGCCTTACACATTGATTGGAGAATGTCCCACTTTGCAAAGAGGAACATAAGAATGAATACCAACACATTTGCAACACGCTTTTCAGAATGGTTTCAACACCTAAATTTAAAATAATTAAAGCCATCAGAAGCACTTGCACACTGACAAGTACAAGAAATTCACTTAGCATTCAAAAGCAAATAACAAATTTAAAAAGCTCTTTAAATAGTATAACATCATATTGGCTCCCAAAAATAAATTTAGTATTAAAAAGTACTTAACAAATATAAAAAAATGCAGTTGAAAATTGAAAGAAAGTTGGTATTCATCAACTTAATTGTGAGAATTGTAATGAAAAAAAAATATATGTAAGTTTGTGTTTATTTTTTTTAATCTTCTTTATTTACTGCATGCTCCATTACTATAATAATTAGTAATGCTACATTTTTTTTTTTTTGAGTAGTGCTTAACGCCCGTTTTCACTACTGAGGCACCACAGGCGGTGTAATGCTACATGAATTGCTATCATTTCATTGTTACATGTTATCCTTAATACTATTTTTGAACACTGTTTCATTCTTATTCTAACCTAATCATATTTTGAAGATTGCTGACATTGGTTATATATATGCTTTTACATTATTTACATTATCATTCTCAGTCATCATATTTTCTATTCTATTAGTCAATTTGTGATAATTTGAAAACTGTCAAAATTTATACTGTTTACAAAATTTTTAAACTGTTTATTATATTTTAAAACAAGTTCACTATTGTCTATTGGCCATCGCCTAGTTACTTTTGCTACATCTTTCCAGAATATTTCTTGCTCTTTCTTCAAGATTTTGCAGTCCCACAAGATGTGTTCCACCATTTGTATATCTTCCTGATATATACATGATGGGTTCTCTGCTATTTTGAAGCACTGAAAGTAGGCTCCAAATTTCCTGTGTCCTGAGAGAATGGCTGTAATATTGGAGCTTAGAAGGATTTTGGTTTTTAGCCTTTTAGCTACAGTTGGAAAATACAATTTTGTAATTGCTCTGTTCATTGTCATTCGCCACTCTGTTTCCCATAGTCTCTGACTTTCTTCTCTTAATTCATTCCTCACTTCACATTTTGGGATGAGTTGATAATCCACTGGCAAGTCCTTGCTTTTCGCTGCTTCTTTTGCTAGTTGGTCTGCTACTTCATTCCTTTCATTGCCGATGTGTGCTTTAACCCAAGTAAAACATATTTTCCAGTGTTCTTGTTGGAGTGATTTTAACTTCTTCCTTATTCTTTCACAGAGGTTAGTATATTTTGTATGGTTGTTAATTAAATCTAATGTAATTCTACTATCCATGTGGATTGCTGCTGTTCATTTGTTGAAGGTTACATTGTCTATATTTTCCAACTGTTCCACGGCTCCCAATATAGTGAACTGCTCGGCTTGATTATTTGAGCATTTTTGGTGCAGCTTATACCGTAGTTGGTTAACTGGCATATTATTAAGATACATTATTATTCCTGCCCCCACACTTGCCTCGCTTTTGCTGCAGTGTATTATATCTTCAGTGCATACTCTTTGTCATTTTGTTTCTCCACTATTTTAGATATATCAGCAGGGTGAGGCCATTCCCTTTAAAGTGTTTCAGTGTCTACCACTCGTCCTCCATTTATGATTGATCTTATATCGATTCCTTTTGTGAAGTTGTATAGTTTGGCGATTTCTTTAAGTGCTATCATTACTGGAATTATACCGTAATAATACATGTAAGTTCGTGTGTGTTTTTTTTTAAACCTTCTTTATTTACTGCATGCTCCATTACTATAATAATTAGGAATACTACATGCATTGCTATCATTTCATTGTTACATGTTACCCTGAATACTATTTTTGAACAGTTTCATTCTTATTCTAACCTAATCATATTTTGAAGATCGCCAAAATTGGTTATACATGTATGCTTTTAAATTATTCACATTATCATTCTCAGTCACCACATTTTCTACCCTACTAGTCATTTGTACATGTGTGTGCGTGCGCGCGTGTGCGTGTGCGTGTGCGTGTGCGTGTGTGTGTAGGAAAGACAAAGAGAAACTTGAAAATCTGCACAAAAGAACATTTCAGTAATATGAAATACAAACAAATTGCTAAATCAGCACCTGCAGCACATTTTAAGACCAAAAATCATGCATTTAAAAAGGAGCCTAAATTATTAGAAAAACCAAGAATGCAGCAGTTTCAACTTGAGAAAAGATTTGTATTATAAAAAACAAAAATTCTGTAATGAAATTTGAGATTCCAACATTGAATTATCTAAGCACATTCATTCTATCTTTGCTAGAGGATGACAGTCAGTCTCTGGCTGATAACGAGAATGAATACTCTTGAAACATGTTCTGATTTTAAACAAGATAGATATATTAGAGTTACTATGCCAAGTACTGTGATCAAAGGATGCATTAAAACTTACCTCTTTACTGCTGGATTTCAGAGAATAGCCAAAAAGAACCCCAGTTGTAGGATCCACTGTGTAGAGAAATGTGATATTTGCTATATTCAGTGCAACAGAGTAAGCACACTCTGGATATACATGTGGCTCATCATCAGCATCTAATAGGAGAATACCACGAAGAAACTCTTTATTTGCTTGGTGCAACAGTGAACTCTGCTTTATTTTATAATTTAGTCTTACAATGCCTCCATTTCCAGCAAGAGGTTGCCCAGTAATAGGATTGAAAACAAATAATGCACCATTTCCAGTAGCCTGCAAATAAAAGAACATTATATTAATTTCCCTCAGTTTAAAGGAAATTATCATTAGCTATTAACAAACTTGCTTCACCTTGCAGTGTGGCTCAGTTCACCAATATACATCACAGCTTTCATTAACTTTATGATTAGAAATAGAAATTTAAATAACGATCCATATATGAGCCCACTTTGAGTCCCAAGTGGTCAGAGAGAGATGCTGAAGCATATTAAGTTTTATGCATTATGTTCTCAAAGCTCTCTGTGAAAGAACCTTAAGGTACAAACTATGACACAGTGCTATTTTCCTGCATCTTTCTGCTTTGTTGAAAAGTTAACTTATTTGGGCTTTACATACTTGCCACCAAAGATACAAGAATTTTAAAATACAGGTAGGTAACCACTTTTACCATATAATTTAGCAACTGTTTAATTTTATATAAATAATTTAGTTTCGTATTAATTACACTCTAAGTGGACTGTGATGTGAAGTACACACTTTTTACTTGGAACTGTGATATTAAATTTGAGGAAGAATGGATGTCCCTAAGGTGATAGGCTATGCTATATTCTTCTTGCTTTATTTCCTCACTATTCCCTTGGAGATTGTTTCAGCAATCTAAACATGACACCAAATTTCAAGTTCTCAACTTTTTTTAAGTTTGGCATTTGTCAGTAATAGGCTTTCTCCTACATGAGAAACTATATTTTTTGAGAACTGTTATTGTGATTTCTCTTTAAATGTCAAAAATGTGCTGCAACTGCTCATGTATGAGGTTGTGAATTAGCCATCTTTGTATGAAGTCTATTACTTCATCTCATTTGCCTCTTAATGAACTTTTGCTCTTTATTTGGATGATCAGGAGTATGAATGATATTTTATTGATTTGTAAGATATAGCTTCTGTAATACACTGTTGTTAGCAATAGCATAGTTTTCACTTGCAACATGCATAAAAAATCTAAAATAAATAAATATATAAATATAAAATTGTTCATAATGTCCATCAAGACCCGGAACAGCCTTTTGAATTGATGATGATATATAACTGTATAGAATATAGAAAAAAATACTAAAAACAGCACACTTCTACTGTAAAAAGATAAAATAGCAATCAATGCTGGAAGCTCGTGAAAAATTTAAAGATCAATGGAAATAAAGGAGATATTAATAAACATAATTTAAATATGTTTCCTGCACAAACACAAACCTCACTGTGGAAAATAATGACTTTATATCAAATAAAAGTAGTATATATTGTTGATATTGTTACTGGATCAAGTCAGCAAATTGCATATAAACTAGTAACTGTCTATGGTGAGAGGCCATTTACATAGACCAGAGGAATTTGCACCCATAACAGAAATATGTTGCTGCAAGAAACCAGCTATAATTTAGATATAATATTTTAACAGTACTGCTTGTTGCAGGACCTATCACTAGCCTGACAATCACAATAACATGAAATTAGTCTAGAAACAACTATAAAGCTGATAGTGTAGCAGTATATGTAATGGTCAATGCTTAAGACAACATACAAAACATTTCAATTCCAAAGATGGCAGGTACATTAAAGGCAAGCATTTTCAGATAGGAAACTAATGGTCTATGGGTTCAAAATTCTCTGCAATTGAAGAACTCTAATATAGATAGCATGTCATTGCCTTCCACTTGATGTTAACATGAATGTTAACAAGTATCAATTAATAGTTGCCGTTACATGTAGTGCAATGGGTTTGTCATTGGTACATAGCTATGACAATGAAAGGATTTGAATCTCAATTAATGTGTGAATTCATATTTTCTTGAAAAGGTAGATTTTTTGTTCTAAACATTACATAATTTAATAAGTATAACATGCAATAAATACAGATGATTTGATATTATGAAATATGGTAATTTTACAAAATAGTATCAGGACATCCATAATTTTTTGCCCTTTGGGTGTTAGTAGCATATGTGAATGCCAATGTTGAGGAAGACAAAATTAAACTAAATAAAGAAAAATTAATGAGAACAAAGTGTTTCCCAACTTCTGAAAGGAAAAGAATGTAATTACTGGTACTAGGAAGAAAAAGGATGACAAATTTCACTTTAGGTTGAGGAAAGGGGTTAATGAAATAAAATATTATAATACAAGTAAATGAACGTTATATTTTTCACTTCCAAGTAAAAGAAATAAACAAAAAATTATCATGTAGAAAACCTATTCTTCTTTATGTTTTTAGCAAAAAGAAATCTTTTAATTGTCTTTCTTGTATCAGTGTTGCCCTGTTTCTCAGATGCAGGAACTATTGAAAGTGGCTACTTCCAAAATCCATGCAAAGATTACATTGGTGCAAAAATAAACCTCGTACTCCTTTGCATATTCCTGGAATCATGCAAATTTCATCACAAGCAATAAATGTCCTTTGCCAGTAAGTCTTGATCTGAGGAAATGGTGTTTCAAATATGAGGTTCTTAAAGTGCCCCAGGTAAAAATCCAAGGGAGCATGGCGATCAGGCTACAGAACCTCCTCTTCCAATCCAGTGGCCAGAAAAAAAGTTTCAAGATGGTTGATGCGGAGAAACCACATTTGAATTGTATGCCCATTTGAATGTTTTCCAGAAACATGATGAATATGTAGATTAAGAACTAGAAATGCACATACCCATTAAGCCACAGAGGAAGAAAATATAGGCCAATCCCATGAGCACCAACTATGCCAGCCCACATGTTCATGCTGAACTTCTATTGATGACTTGTCTTCATTAGAACATGAGGATTTTCATTATCCACTCATGGCTGCTCCTGTAATTTAAAATTAGTTCACTTCTGGCTAAAGTGACTTCATTGGTAAAGAGCACAGAACGATGAAACTCCAATATCCAGTAACTTAGCAAAGTCTGTCAGTCTCAAGGACTGCACCTTCAAAATATGAAATAGGTTGAGCCATTCATCTAGCAAGACCTTCCACATACTACTAATATTCATGTTTGCAGCATGGGTAGTGGTTCCAGGATTAGCCGCAGCCTGTCGTGCACCTCTTGTTTAAAGGCTGTGGTGTGAAGTGTTCGATTTGCACCAGCAGGGATTCAGTTTCCTTCAGATGCACTGGATAGGCCAGAAGGTTAAATGAAGAGGATAGTGTCTATTTGGATATTGTTTCTGGAATAGCTGAGGAGCTACTGGTGCATATCCTCCAGCTTCCTCATAAATAATATGTCTGCAATCTCGGTTAATGAATAATCTTAATTCACGTTTTTCTACTGAACCTCTTTAACAATGTGCCTGAATGGCAGTGGGAAGCACTTTTCTTTCATTTGTACCTACAAATGTGCAGAAGGTAACAATTAATGAGTAGCTTAGGGCATATAACCAGCCTCCAGTTGAAGCTCATGAAACTCTTATTTTCCTCTACCTGTTTTTCCTATATTTAGGACAAGGAATAGTGAACTGTCAGTCTTCAGCATCTTCAAGCATTGCATAATATTGAACATGTGCAGCTTTATGATAATAGCAGTTAACCTTTATTAGGTAATTCATTACCACCACATTTCTATGCAAGATATATGATGGAAGAGAGATTTACTAATGGACCTAAAAATCACTAACTGTAATTATGTTGAGTAGCAATGTTGGAAAAGAAAAAATTGGAGGGGGGGAAAGTTGGATGCTAGAATTGAACTAGTTTTATTGTTTTTAAATGTAAATTGGAACTTGCTCAGTGAAGTTAATCATATTAATTGATATCAATGTATGATTCAGTTGAACTACACACTCTTAAAGCTTCGCTTACCTTTCATAAATGTATGGAACTGGTTTCCAGAACATTTAGTTCCCATTTTCAGCCAGGCTACACACTCTTAAAGTTTCACTTACTTTTCATAAATGTTCTCGAAACCGGTTCCATACATTTTTGAAAAGTAAGTGAAGCTTTAAGAGTGTGTAGTTCAACTGAATCATACATACATTGATATCAATTAATAGTTTTATTGTGTTTGTTGAGCCAACACAATATTCACTGAGCTAAAAGGAAAGTGATTAACTTTCTCTCTGATTAGCTTAGAAAGGCAAAACTGTGCTACATTGTTATGATTTCACAGGCGCGAAACTAGTTTTGCATAATTTAATAGTAAGTGGAGCATAAGATTATTAAAATCGACTCACTAGATAATTAAGAAGATATAAGTTATGTTTCTCAAAGCATTCCCTTTGCCATCCTTGTACTTTGGAAACACCTGCATATACCACATGCAGCATAAAAATAAGGATGAGTTTCTCAAAACTCAATATTAATGGTTGTTGGGAGTTTTTATCATTCTATTGCAGTTTACCAACAATTAATAGACATCTTTAATACAAATGTTATCAGAAATACATTTCATAGTCATGGAAGAGTATTTTATGTTACTATTATCAACTGTATTCAATTTAAACCCATATCATAGTCTCTTAGATTTTGGCAATGAATATAAAAATACATAGAAATTAAAAGGAGCAGTTGTAAAGTAAGATGTACAAAAAGTAAGGCAATGCTCATTAGAAAATATCATTAACAGGCCTTATACAGGAACATGGCCAGTAATTTTAATGCAAAACGTATAAAACGAACAATGGAATTCATTATACAAAGCAAACAACATTATTGTCCATTGGTAAAAAGAGATTAAAAAATGAAAGTTTATTAATGCACAAGCGTTTGCCCTAAGAAATGAAAGGAAATATATGTACACAATACATTATGGCATATCAGAAGTAACAATAATATTCGACTCACAGCTAAGGATATGGGTAAAAGCCTGTGAAACATGCTTTGTATAATTCAATGGTAAGTAGAGCATAAGGGTATTAAATCGACTCACTAGCAAATTAAGAATAATATTTCATCAATTACAATCATACTTGCTTTAATACATCCAAACTAGAGTTAGAAGAGAAAGATCCTGAAAACATAAATAATAAAATCCCATAGAAGCAAACAATGAGCTTTGTTAATAAACAAGATAAGATCTTACAATTTTTATAAAATGTTTAAAATAGAACCAAATAGACAGACATATGTAATAGAAATGGGAGGGAAGAGATCACATAGTTTTAACTGGGTGTTTGGAGTTAAGAGCTCTTAGCTGTAATGTTCCATAGGGCATATGCCCAATATGTGGAGTTTAAGAGGGTGGAATTCATATTTTGATGGGTTATAGATAAAATATTAATAACAGAGAAATTACTTAAGATTAATAGAGTTGTAATGTTGGAGAAAGTTTTTCATAATTAGACATAGGTAAGAAGTTAAGGGAAACTTTTATGCAATATGATGATGCAATGGGAATGGTTGGTGGCCAATCGGCAAGTAGAATTTGATATTATTGAAAGTTTGTAATCTTACTAGTTATTAAAAGTTGTAGATTCTGCATGGTTCTGAGTCAAGAAGATTGATTATAATCAATTCTGTTGGACAAGTGTTCTGGACCAAACCCTGTGGACATCTTTATGCAGTTCACCAGAGGAATATTTTGATTAAAGAGACATTTCTGATCATTATGAGCATATTAGATAGATAGATGTATTTATTTATTAGATCAAGAAAATGACTGTCATCAATAAAGAGGAAACAGTGCATAAATTTGGAGGAAAACGTATTCCTAATTTAAGTATAATTTTTACTCAATTGGAAAGTATGCAAATATTTGTGGATCTATTAGGAGACCGAGGGAAAGAGACAAAGGGAAGACCCTTCAGTGCTATTATGGAATACTTTGTGGTGTTTATTGATTCTCTAGCTCCTGAATATTCCAATAGAAAAGTATTTATAAACAAGAGACAGAGGTTTAGTGTGAGGCAGTTGCAGCAAGCCCAATTTTTTTTTTAACCATGAATTATAATAAATAATTAAGTATGAAGGGTTATTTAAGATCAGTGTATCAATGAGTCTTATTGACTCCACTTACTTGTGTATATGAATGAATGAATTTATTCAATATTACAAATATACCACCACAGGAGGCTAAGGACGTCAAGGCTCGGACTCATGAGCGGGAGGTCTGGGGTTCAAATCCAGGTACGGTCATCCTTCCTGACTGAGGTTTTTTCCAGGTTTTCCTTAGTCCTCATAAATGGCAAATGCTGGGGAGGTACCCTAAACTAGGGCTGGAAGTGTGTCCTTCCTTTAAAAAAAATCCTTTCTCAATTTATCATTTCATTTCATGTTATCATCAGGGTTCATCACCTGTGGTGCCTCAGTAGTAAAAACGGGCATTAACAACCATTAAAAAAAAAAATTCAAATATCAAGCAAAGTATAGTTTACAAGATTATACAATTACAATTTAATTTACATAACATAATTTACATAAACACACAAAATCTCCAAAAGTTAAGCTGCACAAACTGAGGTTCTCCCATATCCCACCACCAGGATATTAATATGGTAAAGGACCCCTAAAATGAATTACAAATTTTCATCACTGCATGTGTCCTCAAGTTCCTTTATGCTTTTTCTCCAATTATCTCTTACCTTTCATAAAAATTCCTCTAACTTATTAATTTTCTCTATTGTCATTTCAGATAACATTTTTGTTGCCACTATTTCCTGTTGTAATTTGTCCCATTTTCCATTCCAGATACTGCACCTCCACCTTTTTACCATTTCACATTCAATTAAACAATGGAACCGATTTTCCACTTTCCCACACATAATGCATCCTTCTTTACTATTTAACCTTAGTCCTTTTAAAAATAATATCCCCCACGCATTCATGGAAAATCTATTCTTCCAAATTGGTCACAAATGTCTATATATTTTTCCTGTCCCCAATTTCTTTTAACTATTTTATACAAATCTAAGGAACTTTTATCCTTTAGCTAGCCCAGATCTCTTGCCTCTCTGTATCTCCTACACTCTGTCTCACTTTTTTCTAAAATCCACAGACATTATTTTTATCCAATCGCCACACATCTCCCATTCCAATTTCTTCTAATAATTCCCACCTCTCCAAGCCAACATTCTCTTCCCAATATATCTCTTTAGCATGTAAGACATTCTTTTAGTACATCACTATTGCCTAGTTTCAAACATCTATACCAATATTTTAAGATTCTTTCCACTATCATTCCTTTCCTTCCTACTCTTCCTAATTCTACCATACTTACTCCCCTTGGTGAACTTTTTGGTAAAACCAGAACATCTCTACAAAACATTCTATGCACTACATCAATCTTTGTCTACCCCTTTGACACTCCCCAAATTTCCACTGCATACATCCTCTTCAACTCAAACACAGCATCATATAGTCTTTCTAACTACTTGTTTATATGCAATATATGTTTCACAAGCCATTGTTTGCATGCTTAGCTACCCATTAACTGCTGGATAATCCGTTATGCTATGGCAATGTGTATTCTATTCTGGTGGAGGTGTGATGAAGTTAAACGTTTATGTTTTGAATCCCAGAAGTGTCAAAGTTCATTAATCTGTATTTTAAATGATATTTTCTCCCATGTTCCTAATTCTGTACAAACTTGAACTGATTTTAATAATAAATATAACCTTAACTTATGTATTCACTTTACACTTTACACTATACTCCATTCACTTATAGCTGTCTGTATTATTTGTTTGTATTCCATTTTGTACTCTGCTTCTGTGAGTGGAATATTCATTAATCTGTGTGCCAAACCGTGAAAAATTGCATATTTATGTGGAATGTGGTTATAACTCTCATTTTTTATGTAGTTTTCTGTGTGTGTTTCTTTTCTGTAAATTCCAAAATTCAAACCATCTCCATTTCTTATAATTTTTAAATCTAGAAATAGTAGCCACCCATTTCTTTCTTCTTCTATAGTAAATTGTATGGATTCATGTTGCAAATTAAGAAGTTTCAGGGCATCTGTTGAGTGTTTCTTCGGTATTATTGCAAAAATTTCATCCACATACCTATACCATGACTTGAAAATTAATTGGAATACAAACAAATAATACAGACAGCTATAATGAATGGTTTCAACAAAGACACTGTGATAAAAATTATCAATAAATCTAAAAGACAAAAAGGGATAAGGGAAGTTTCCACACTGAAAAACACAAAAAGAAGAATACAAATTCAAACGTTTCACCTACCATCCAATTTACCACAGCAAGCTCAAGAAAATCTTCAAAGAATATGGAATAATGTTAGCCCCAAAGAACAGATACAACGTCAAGAATTTATTAGGTTGCACAGTAAAAGACTCCATACCAACTGAACAGAAATCAGGAATTTACGAAATAAAATGTGCAGATTGTGAACAGAGCTACATAAGTAAAACAAAATGCAATTTGGAAATTCTGAGGAAAGAACATTTTAGAAATATTCGGTTTAAACAGGTGGACAGATCAGCAGTAGCAGCTCACTTTTGGACCAAAAACCATGAAATAAAACCGGGAATAAAACTGCTGAAACATCTTCAGAGTCCAGTGAAGTTATCCACTTGGGAAAAAATTTTCATATTAAAAAATAGAGAAAACCTAATGAATTTTGAGTTTCCTCCCATGAATGAGCTCAGCAACTTCCTACTTCAACCAACAGAGGCCACCACAGGAACATTGATTTGTCCAGCCATAGTTTCGAGTAATGGCGGTTCAGTGAGCAACTGAAGATGGGAGAGATTCTCCTGAAACGCGTCTTACTTTTGTGTAAATGAATGGAGTAAAGTGTAAAGTGAATACATAAGTTAAGGTTATATTGCCACTCCATTGTCAACAGCTTCGTAAGTACAATATTTATGATTTTAATAATGTTGCTTTATTCACTATGTATTGTTTTTTTTGTTTTTTTCAATAGTGTTTAACGCCCGTTTTAACTACTGAGGCACCACAGGTGGTGAACAATGATGATACATGAAATGAAATGAAATATACTGGGAAAGGATTTTCTAAGGAAGGAAATGTCCCAGGCCCAAGTTTAGGGTACCTCCCCGGCTTTGCCATTTATGAGGACTGAGGTAAACCTGGAAAATATTTAGTCAGAGAGGACAGTCCTCACAGGATTCAAACCCCAGACCTCCTGCTCACAAGTCCACACCTTAACGACCTCGGCCATCTGTGGCGGTCTCATGGTTTTCTGTCCACAAATGAGATGCTGTTGCTGATTTCTCCATTTGTTTGTATTTTATGTTCCTGAAATGTTCTTTTAACCATGTGGCTATGTTACTCTTTATTTTTCCAATACACACTTGTGTATTTACATTGTGAACAACTTATTTGGTAAATACTTGCTTTTTTTCTCTGGTGGAATACTGTCATTAACATTGTCTTTCAGGAGTTTTTTTTAACATTAAATCTGTTTATAGGTGTCAAACTGATATTAAAATCTTATAGAATATTTTGAAAATTTTGGGTAGCCCATGTGTGAAATATGAATTTTGGCAAAATTATCTTTTCTTTTCCTGCTGAAAATGTTGTGGTTTCTTTAATAAATTTCTGATTCTTGAATTTTTGTACTTTTTTGTGAACTAGTTCTGTTTTATACCATTTTTAATTGCAGTTCTTTCTAATTGCTTGTATTCTTTAAAGTATTCTTCCTTGCTAATTTGTAGGTTATCTAGCTTGTATATTAAACTGTTGATCACTGTGTGTTTATATGTTTTGTGGTTATAACCGCCAGCTTTACCGCCACAGGTAGCCGAGGTCATTAAGGCATGGACTCGTGAGCAGGAGGTCTGGGTTCGAATTCCGCCAGGACCGTCCTCCATGACTGAGGTTTTTTCCAGGTTTTCCTCAGTCCTCATAAATGGCAAATGCCGGGGAGTTACCCTATACTTAGGCCTGGAACGATTCCTTCCTTAAAAATAAATCCTTTCCCAATATATCATTTCATCTCATTTATCATCAGTGTCCATCGCCTGTGGTGCCTCTGTAGCAAAAAGGGGCATTAAACACTATTCATTCTATTTCCGCCAGTTTTAATTGATTGCCTGCATCCACATTCTTTCTGTATATTCGAAATCCCAGGTTTTCTTGAGGCTTCATTATTTTAATGTCCAAGAATGGTTTTATGTTTCAGTTTCATATGTGAACGATATGCTTTTACCTTGTATATTCATAAGTTTTATGGTATCAATGAGTTTTTTGGTAAATATGGCGAATATATCATCAATATATCTACCATATTTTAAATAGGTGCGGGAATGAATAGTTGATATGTGTTTCATATCTGCTCATGAAGAGGTTAGCTAGAAATGGAGATAAGGGACTGCCCATAGTAAGTCCTGATTGTTTATAGAATTTGCCCTTGAATAAAGTGTACGATTGATTTATGCAAATTTCAGTGAGTTCTATTTATTCTATTATCTGTGCATCATTAATTCCACTTGTTCTCAGCCAATCATGCAGATAAATTAGGAGTTTATCTTTAGTTATGCTTGGAAACAATGATTCTACATCGAAAGTTATTAATGTGTCAGAATGTAATTTTTTCTACTAGCTGAAATGAATTGTTTATGCTCTGGATTTGAAATTTTGGTAGTGTCCTGAATCTTATCAGCTAGTCATTTTGCTAAATGGTACGAAGATGTATTGATATTGTTAATGATGGGTTTACATACTATTTCCATTCTAGTTAATTTTTGGTAAAACAATTTTCATTACTGTTGGGTTGCTCGGTTTTATTTTATATTTTGTTTCTTTTGGGATAACTGTGCATGTTTTCAGAGTCTCATTGACTGAATTAATACATCTCTTCAACGGGTCTGAATGAACCTGTACATATTCTTTCTTATTTAGAAATTCTTTTGTATTATACTCTTCTTTATGTAATATTACTATTCTGTTCCCTTTGTTGGTTTTTATAAAAATTACACCTTTATCATTAATGCTTTTATTGTGTTCCTATATATCTTATTTACTGGTGTTTTATTTTTCTTTATCACTATTAAAACTTTTTTCTGATATAGTTATCTATTTTGTTATCTTTATGATTTAGTCCTTCAATAGCTACTTCTAAATCTACCAAGTAATCTTCTATTTTAATGAAGTATTGGACACAAGGTTTTAGGCCTTTATTTAGAAATGCTAATTCTTCTTTTTTGAAAGTTTCTTTGAATAGATTTTCTATTTAATTCGGTTTAGGTTCTGAATTTTTAAATTTTAAAGTTTTTGATATAGGTTTTTAAACTTTCTTTTCTGATTGCTGATTTTTATTTTTACCCAATATTGTACATGTTCCAAAGCTGTGCTGTTTACATTGTCCCATACTATGTTTTCTAACCTCTTTGAAATCTGTAAGTATTTTTTAATAGTTTAAGATCTATATTTGCCATTTTTGTGAAATGCTTTACCTTTTCTATTTGTATTACTTTTTTCTTTATGGCTAATTGCTCGCGACTGAAATGGTTATACTATGTGGTTTTCCACACAAAATTTGGGAATGTTTTATGTTTTAGGCACAGGTTTAAAAAATGAATATCTGCTGAAGTTAGTCTGAATTTTTGTTTTAAATGTATATATTCTTTAATGTCCTTTTTCAAACTATGGAAGTTGAGGTGAATTCATTAAGGTTATTGTATCTTCATCAGAATCAATCATCTTAAAATAGTTAACACTGAATTTATCTGTGTTGTTTGTTCCTTGTGGGCCAGAAGGCCTCTTTTTTTTTTAACTAGAAACACTAATTGGAAATTATACAGTGAAGCTAATCATATAATTAAGGTCATTGAATGACTGAGTCAAAATACACACTATTATTGGCTCTACTAATTTATATGTAGTACATGTTTTACAAACGAAGAATACACATCTCCATAGCATAATAAATTATGCAGCAGTTGATGAGTAGCTAAGGATGCTAACAATAATTTGTGAAACATGTATTACATATAAATAAGTGGAGCCAATAAGTGAGTATATACTACACTAATGTATTCAATATGTTTACACTAATTACATTTACTTACATAAAACTAGGATGTGTTTCAGGGAAATCACTCCCAATATCACCTTTTGACTAACTACTGTTAATCAAAATGGTGGCTGGACACCAGGATGCTCCTGTGGTGGTGTCTCTGGATCTAGTAGGAACTTGCTGTGTTCATCCATAGGAGGAAAATCAAAATTCATTAAGTTTTTCTTATTTTTTAAGATGAAAATTTTTCCCAAGTGGATAGTTCCATTGGGTTCTGAAGTTGTTTCAGCAGCTTAGCCTCTGGTATACTTTCATGATTTTTGGTCCAAAAGTGAGCTGGTACAGCCGACTTATCAACCTGCTTAAACCAAATATTCCTAAAGTGTACTTTTCTTTGAATTTCCAAATTTCTCTTTGTTTTTCCAATGTATCTCTGATCACAATCTGCACATTTGATTTCATAAATTCCTGATTTCTTTTCTGTTGGTATGGTGCCTTTTACTGTGCTACTTAATAAATTCATTATATTACATTTGTTCATTGGGGCTAACATTATTCCATGTTGACTCGCAACTGAGGGTGCAGGCAAAAGCCTGCGAAACTAGTTTTTCATAAATTCAACAGTAAGTGGAGCATAAGATTATCAAATCGACTCACTAGATAATTAAGAACATTATTCCATGTTCTTTGAATATCTTCTTAAATTTGCTATGGAAAGTTTAATGGTATGTGAAACTTATGAATTTGTATCTTTTCTTGGCGTTCTTCAGCTTGGAAACTTCTCTTATTGATTTTTGTCTTTTAAATTTATTGGTAAATTTTATTGCCATGTCTTTGTTGAAACCATTGGTTATTGCTGTCTTAATTACCTGTTGGTATTCCATTTTGTATTCTGTTTATATCAGTGGGATGTTAATTAACCTGAGTGCTAAGCTATGAAACACTGCAAATTTATGGGGAATGGGGTTATAACTATAATTTTTTATGTAATTTTCTGTGTGTGTTTCTTTTCTATGAATTCCAAAGTTCAGACTATCTCCATTTCTTATGATTTTAAATCTAGGAATGGGAGCCAACCATTTCTTTTCTTCAATGGTAAATTGCATAAATTTATGTTATAGATTAAGAAGTTTCAAAACATCTATTGAATGCTTTTTTTTTTATTTTCGATATAGAGAGACAAATTTTGTATGCAGATATTAGAGAGAAAAGTTCCTAGTTGCTATTTTGACAATTAAAAGAGAAGTGTATGAATGCAGATTATAAATATAATAAGAAAGAGGGGGAGGGGTTAGCATGATTTAGATTAGGAATATGGAGACTACAGGGAATTAGAAGAAATCTGGAACAGAGTTTATGTCCAAATGTGTAGGAGTAATGAAAATCACATTCACATTCTATTTGAATGTCCAGAAACAAGAGTTAGTTGATCAAAGTAAAATGGGTTTGAATAAGATGTGAGATAGCAGTAAGGAAAGTTTTTGAGGACAAATCTCAATTAAGGAACTTAGAGGAATATTTGTACAGAGATAAAAATAAATGGGTATGGATAATTAATAAGTTAATGATTTCTGGTTTTAGCAATTTATATTTATGACATGCAGATATTTGAATTGAATAATAATCAGGAGTATAGTATTGTATTTTGCATTTACATTTTAAGGTGTTAAGCATAGCACTATACTGGGTATTGCCATGGGTGGCCAAGGTCGTTAAGGCATGGACTCGTGAGTGGGAGTTCTGGGGTTCAAATCCTGTCATGACCGTCCTCCCTGACGGGATTTTTCCAGGTTTTCCTCAGTCCTCATAACAAGCAAATGTTGGGGAGGTACCCTAAATTTAGGCCTAGAATGCTTCTTTCCTTTAAAAAAATATTCTTTCACAATATATCCTTTCATTTCATGTATCATCAGTGTCCACCACTTGTGGGGCCTCAGTAGTAAAAAGGGGCATTAAACACTACTCAAAAAAATATATATATATATATATTTTCATATATTTTCATCACGTGACCAAGAGCCAAGCTCGAAATATAGTGTGATTTTAGTGTTCGATTTTACGGTTTTTAGTGTGAAATTTTATGTGAACCTTTTTATATTGCACTCTGAGTGTTTTTTATGAGTTTTTATGCTTTTTAGAAGTTTTTATTACTCTATTAATAGTATATATATATATAAAATGCTTGAAGCTGAAGCTGAACTGGCTGGCAGTGCTTGTCGCTATGTCAGCAGAAAAGGGGAATATATTTCCCCTCCACTCCAAGAGGTTTCTGTGTGAGTTGAAATCTTGCGCAAGTAGTACGTCTTTGTTAGGCGATGCAATATAGTGTATTGAGCAAAAGTGTATCAAGTGAAATGAGGCAATATATGTATTCTATTACCAATAGAGTATTTATATATGATTCATGTGAGCATACATAATCACCATGTGCTGTAAGGAGATTATTTTAAGAGGAATTTCCAGATTCCCCCGATTTAACCCCCTGCAATTTTTATCTCTGGGGACATTTTAAGAGAAAGTGTACAAAACAAATTCAAATGCTTTAGATGAACTTAAAACATTCGTCAAGAAATTGCTGCCATTTCTCAGAGGGAGCTGCAGAGTGTAATGAGCAATTTCCTAAGCAGGTGTCAAAAATGCTTGAACAATGAAGGGAGGCATTTCTAGCATCTCCTTGCTTAATATATGTAAGTAATTTACTTTTCTTTTTAAGTGTTTATGTTATATATGCTGGAAATAACTTATGCGACAAACCGTACTATATTTACTGTAGTCTTCCTTTCACCTGCAGTGCCGACACAGCAGCCAACCTTGAAGGCCAGTAGCATGCTGCAAAACCAGTTGCATGAAGGATCATTCACCATGTAGTAGATATTTGAGAAATATAGGAATTAGTAGTTTGCAGAGATTGTAATTATAATAAACCAAAGTTGCACTCGAATGAGCATACAGTATTTATTTGTTCACTTTGATAAGCTCATTTAGAGAGCATGTCCTTTTTTTTTTTGCACTTTCCGAAGTTGTATAGTTTAAACTTTTTTTTTTTTTAAGATATTTTGCAAACACATTGTTCTTGAGCTTGATGGATTTTTTTATTTGTACAAATTATATGATGGAAGCCGTGAATTATGAGTCCTATGATTGCGTGACTCTGTTTGGTTAATGTTCATCCATTATCTGTTTATCATGGCATCTGTTACGAAGAAGTCAGTGTACATCTCTTTCTCCTTCTGTTTCTTTCTTGTTACTGCTTCTGTGTTTGGTAGTTGTGTTTTGATCCTTATATCTTCCAGGAGGAAAGTACCACTTGCGAGTAAATATGCCAGTCTGCTTGGTGCATACTTGCTTGTCCCATTGCCCTTTTTATATATCTTGCTTTAACATTTTCAATTTTTTCCATATCACTGGTATTTAGTATGTCCCAGATCAGCTCAATTCCATAAGCAGTGATTGGTGGTGTGATTGTTGTTTTTAACAGTCTCATTACTGTTTATAGTTTCAGTGAAGTGATGTTTCAAATGCTGCATGTTACTCTGATAACTGCTGAAGTTCTCTCCTGTATGTGGGTGCTAAATGATGGTGCAGTTGTCTGTAATGTAATGCCTAGATACTTAAATTTGTTAACTATTTTCAGTGGTTCATCTCAAATCTTTAGGAGTCGGCCTTGCTATTTTTCCTCCTCTCCTATACACCATTTGTGCTGTTTTGTCTCTATGATAAAATCATTTTCTGTGGTTCATTGTTGTAAAATGTTTATGTCCTCCTGCAGTTCCTCTTTATGTGTTGATTCTAGGACTATGTCATACATACATTATGGGTGTGGCTCCTTTCAGTTTCTCCCAGATACCTGCTGTCATGTTGAATGCTGTCATTATGAGCAATGGGCTTATCGAGTCGCCTTCCATGGATCTGTTTGTGTAGGTTACATCTTCTGCAGTCAATACTTCATCGGTTATTTGCAATATATTGCGCCTCATGACATCTTGCATTATGCCTATTATGTTGTGTTCTTCACCAATCATGTCTTTCAGTTTCTGGATTAGTGTTCCTCTTTTTATGCAGTCAAAAGCTTTTTTGTAATCTATAAATATCATGAAATATTTTCCTTTAGGTTTGCTAAGAGCTTCTTCTGTTTCTTGAGGTAGTACTTTTGCTGCTTGCAGTGTTGATTTTCCTTTTCTGAACCCATACTGAATAAATGCAATCAAAATAAAGCCTATGACATAAACACACAGAAGAAAGATGAGAGAGCAGGAAACAAAATGGTAATAACAGAGGAAGAAGTAGCCATTTGCATTAGAGAGGCAAAAAACTAAAAAGGAACCAGACCAGAACAAATAGCATACGAACATCTAAAAATCACAGCTGATGCACTAATATTAATTTGGCTAGAACTTTTTAATAAACACCATTCCAGAGAAATGGAGAAGGGCTACACTAAAGATACTACATAAAGGGAAAGGTAATACAGAGGATAAGACTCATACAGAGGAGTACTGCCAAAAGTGGCCGAGGTTGTTAAGGCACGGACTCGTGAGCAGAAGGTCTGGGGTTTTAATCCCACCAGAACTGTCCTCCCTGACCGAGGTTTTTTCCAGGTTTTCCTCAGTCATAAATGGCAAATGCTGGGGAGGTGCCCTAAACTTTGGCCTGGAACGTTTCCTTCCTTAAAAAAAAATCTTTTCCCAATATATCATTTCATCTCAAGTATTATCAGTGTCCACCTCCTGTGATGCATCTCAGTAGTAAAAATGGGCATTAAACATCATTCAACAAAAAAACAAAAACAAACAAAAAAAAAAAGAGTAGCACTTGAAAAAGCAACCTACAAAATTAAAGAAACTGACAGATCTGACAAGACAGCACATACCAGAAAACCAGTTTGTAGAGACTATAGATAGCTGATAAAAAATGGTATAGGTGTATTTGAAAAATTTTATTTTAAACTCCTGGATTGGGTTGGAATCTGGTCTGTTGGAATTCCTGTGTAATGTAAGGGGGTTATATCTAAAATGGCCTAGGCCAGATGCCAGATAGGTACAGACCCCTTAGCATTTCAATAAATTTCAAATTAACTAGTTAATACACTGTATTATGTCAACTAATGAGTACTTTAAACACTGTCACACAACATACAGGAAGACGTCCACATGAACCTTGAGTTTAACTCATACCAACCTCCCCTCTGACTCCCCAGTGAACTTTTAAGTATGGGAAAGAGATGAGTGATACAGAGCTCAGTCGACTGTGTTCAACAGTATGTGGAGAGGTCCCATGATGGAAAAATCACCTAGTAGAAGGTAAATGGAAGCAACAGGAAATAGATTCCATATTTTCAATGGGAATTTCAGCATAATACTGCAAAATATTAAGTGTATTAGGAATAAAACAGCAGATCTAGAAATAATGCTGAAATGGTTTGTGTACATTTTTCTAAATCTATTTTTCCAAAAGCCTAAAACACTATTTTAAATTTTTTTGAAAACTCAATTACAAAAGTAGTTTTTTTCAAAACTCATAAATTCTGAATATTATAATTTAAAATAATAATGAAATTATGGGTAAAGTTTTTAATTTATTTTGAGATAAGATACATAAATTTACCAAGTGCTAAAGAGTAAAAGTGTGTCCAATATTTCAGAGGTAAATATTGTACTTAAGAAGCTGTTGACAATAGAGTGGTAGTATATCCTAAACTTAGGTATTCATTTTTTCACTAAACCCCACTTACTTACAAAAAAATAAGATGCATTTCTGAAGAATCTCCCCCATCTTCAGTTGCTCACTGAACCGCAGTTACTCAAAACAATGGCTAGACATTCGGATGTTCCTGTGGTAGCATCTGATGGCTGAAGTAGGAAATTGCTGAGTTCATCCATAGGAGAAAACTCGAAGTTCATTATGTTTTTTTTATATTTTTTTTATATGAAATTTTTTTCCCAAGTGGATAACTCTATTAGGTTGTCAAGATGTTTCAGCAGTTTAATTCCCGGTTTTATTTAATGATTTTTGGTCCAAAAGTGAGCTGCTACTGCTAATTTATCCACCTGTTTAAACCCAATATTCCTAAAGTGTTTTTTCCTTCAAATTTCCAAATTTCTCTTTGTTTTGCCTATGTAGCTCAGCTCACAATCTGCATATTTTATTAAAAAAAATAAATAAAAAAATAAAATATGCAGATTGTGAGGAGGGCTACATAGGTAAAACAAAGAGAAATTTACAAATTTGGAGAAAGAACACTTTAGGAATATTTGGTTTATGCAGGTGGATAAATTAGCAGTAGCAGCTCACTTTTGGACCAAAAATTATGAAATAAAACCAGAAATTAATCTGCTTAAACATCTTCACAACCCAATGGAGTTATCCACTTGGGAAAAATTTTTCATATTAAAAAATAAAAAAACCTATGGATGAACTCGGCAAGTTCCTACTTCAGCCAACAGATGCCACCACAGGAACATCTGGGTGTCTAGCCATCGTTTACAGTACCAGCAGTTCAGTGAGCAACTGAAGATGAGGGAGATTCTCCCAAAATACATCTTATTTTTATGTAAGTGGGGTTTAATGTAAAAAATGAATACCTAAGTTTATGATATTTCAGATGTAATTTAGTCGACTTTATGCATTTCATGTGATAAAATTCCTATTTTAATTCCCTTTTGAGTCATTGTCTGCCTCCTTGGCAATGCTGCACTGTTTTACCCATTCCGTATTCACGAATCATTTTAGAATCATCTTGTTCTTTCTGTAGGTGTGTTATAGCTGAATACAAGCTTTTTTTTAAATAGTGTTGAATATGACCATTTTTACTGTTGAGGCATCACAGGCAGTTGAATACAAACTGGAGTAATTCTTCCAATTACTTTCTGAAAATGGTTATGAAACCCTTCACTCAGGTTGTTTGTCCTTAGTTGGATGAATTCTGGACTTATAATGGTTCCACAGGGTGCATGGTATCAAGGATGTAATGCATGCTTTCTTTCCTCTGCTCTTTGATCAGATGCCTAATTCAAATCAAAGTAATCAAAAATGTAATAAAAACCATTGCAAGTTTGTTTCCTCAATTCTTTGAAGGCGTCAACATTATTAATTGGCTAAAGTCAATAACATATGAACTAGTTCATGTGAAATCAGACAGCAAACCTCCTTCTATGTTTTTATTTAACCAAAACTTTGTGAACTTTCAGAGACAGGAGAGAGTAAGCTTCGTGCAAAATATGGGTAATGTATCACTAATTGTTTCTATGCTAGAAGGATATAAAAAGTATTTTTGAACTTTCAAAATAAAGAACTCTGAAATGTTATAGACTATATAAATTAAATTAATATTAAGCCAAAGCTCCTGATAAGTTGTTTGCTATAAATAGCTCTTCGTTAAATATTATTTTATCCTACGGAAATGCTTTAGTAATTAATTTGTTTCATCATTTTGCAGCAATTTTAAAATATTTTTACAACCTACGTTGATTCCTTTCTTATACAGAATAAGATAACGCTTTTCAAATTACAAGCATCTTTAATAGGATGTGTGAGAAAATAAATCAAGAATGTAATGGGGGTTGTTTCAAATAACTTCTGCTCATGCACAGTTTCTCCAGTGAATGCATGATGTGGTTATGTTGTGGGGGTGTGTTAAACACTTAACTATAGTGTGATTCAACATCTCTACAAAAAAGACAATACATATGCTATTTGCCAACAACCCTCTACCATGCACTAAAATAAATTTTTATCAGAGAAGTTTTAATTTTTGTAGGCTGTTTCTGAAAATGGGACACATTTTTGAAAACTGATAATTATTCTGCCTTTAAAGTAGAATGTTTTAAAAGGTATTTCAATATTTTACAGTATGAATGAATGAATTTATTTCCAACAAACACAAACAACATTGCATTAACATATTTCCATTATTTCACAATTAATCAAATACTATTTACTAATTTCTAATTATGTTACCAACCAACACTGTATTTATTTATTACGAAATAGCTAACACCCTACATCTTACAGCCTGCTGAAAAGTTACCTACCTAAACTGTTTCCAGACCCAATAGATCATAACTCCAGGTTGTTTATGTATTGAAGACCAAATCATAATCAATTTCATTACTTCCATCCTTATTCTAATAATTAAATTTGTACTAATCCTCTATATCCAAATTTTCTTCTCCTGTACTACTTCTAATCTTCCTCCACCATTTATCCCTAACTTTGTTCAAGTGTTCTTCATCAATTTTATATCTTTAGCTCCTTTATTTCCTAATATTTTCCTAATTAAAATTTCTCCCTCAAATTATTGCATTTCTCTTTCCATACCTGTAGTCTCCATCACTGCATTTGTTCACAATATAAATTATTATTAGGTTCACCACACATAGGACATTCACTCCCATAGATTTTTCTCAGTCCTCTTACATTCTTTACTCCTGATCTGGTCCAAATGAAACCTTTCCAAATTATTAAAAATTTCTAGGCACTTCTCCCTCACCTATACTCTTTTTATCTCTTAATAAATTCTCAGTCAACTCTTCTCTCTAAAGCTTGCAAAGATTTCCAGTTTCTGAATATCTTCAATTCTATCTCTTATTTCTTTCACTATATCTATATTGCTTAATTCCAACGATATCCCATACCAATATTTTCAACAATATTCTGAGTTTCAAGCACCATGACCTTTTCCATTCAAACTTCTCCAGTGCACCAAGACATTCCTTGACAATCTCTCCATCATCTAACATATATAAATTACATTCCATGTTTCCTCTCCCCCATTATTAAACCTTACTTTCCTTGCATTAAACAGGCCAATTTTGACTCTGTAAATGCTATTGTCAACTCCCATTACTCTTCTTCACACATGAGCTCTCCTGACACATTTGCTCATCCCACATCTTGTAACTCTAATTTAAAGTAAATGAAGCTCTTTAAAATATGTTATATGAAATAGTAAACCCCTTGCTTAAACAAAAAAATATTAGCTATATACCACATTAAGAAAGCTTCAAATAAGATGTAATGTATAATTTTAATTTGTATTCCTGCAGTGCATAGTTCCAGTTATTATTTTGAAAGGCTGCAATTTTTCTTAAAATGCCAAATATTTTAACATTTATTATAACAAAATGTTCTGGGAACAGGGATTTCATATTTTGCAGAAAGTATATCTCTCTATGCTTCATATATTATATATTGGGGTTATTAAAATTTTTGTAGCTCCTGAGCTTGAATTCTTTTGTATAGAGTTTGAGCTAAGTGAAAGAAGCAGCAAGATCCAGTCAGCAATACATATGCTATTTATGATAGCCATTTCAAATTTGCACATTATTTGAGTAACTGTGCAATGTCAAGTGCCAAATCATGTGCTACACTTATAAAAAATACAACATAGAATTTATGTCTAGCAGTTTGTTTCTTAGTTGCTACTAAGATTATATATATATATATATAAATTAACAGTAATAATAAAAGAGTTTGAAATATAGCAATTTCAAGTGTGACTTTATCTAAGTGTTTATCCTATTCTACTTTTATTATTACTGTTAATTTGTTACATTGTTAATTGTTTCTTTATTTTTCTTTTTCTTTTATATTATATATATATAAATATGGAATATTTATTTCAGTATCACTATCTTCTGGATTGGCTCCTGGTCTTCTCAGAATTCCTAAAACGGTGAACATTTGCATAAAAATATTGCAGCTCACCTTGAATGAACCATCAAGAAATGATTTATGTCTAGTCATCAAGGCTTGTAAGTTTTCTTTTGTTCTAAACATAATACCCCTGTTTTCTTGCCTTTCTTCCTTGGTATAAGAATCACAGAGTAAAAATCTTTTACCCTGAAGAATTTTGGTGTATCTTTCGCAATTTGGAACAATTCTTGAAGTGATGTGGGATTGTCTACTTGATCACTCAGTTTCTCTCCTTTGATAGATTATTTAAACTTTATCTTTTGAGTAAAAAGTTTAAAACATCTGATAACACTCTTTGTAATTGATTTCTAAGCATCTGAGCTGGTTGAAATTCTGGATGTTTTTAAGCAATATGCTTTAAATTTGTCTAACATCCTCTGCCTCTGCTTCCTCTTGATTTTGAAGGTGGGAATGAAGCAATTGTTTTAGAACTGCTACATTTTGTCCATCTAATAGTAATTGCTTGTGCCAAACATTCTTTTGCTCTATCTCTTACATTCTCAGTATATTTTTTTTTGTGAACCAGTCCCACTTTTATAGTAGACATATCCATTTAGAAGTATTTTCAATCTTTCTCATGAGCAGAAAATATATATATATATATGAAAATGCAAAAGAAACTTAAAATTATATATATAGGTTAATTGTAATTAGTACAGAAGAAATGCAACTCCATAAAGTCAGGGTAATTTATTTCAGTTTATTAACAGTAGTAAGTTTACATAAACTGAGAACATGAAAAGGAAAACTGTTTATTTTCATTTTAATTTGTTTACTTGTTTGTGTATAAGGTCGAAAGGAATAAGCAACTCTCAAGGATAAAACAGAAGCTGAATAGGTTTAATTGAAAAGGAGGAAGGTTCATTACCGCATGAAATGTAATTTAATATAATATTGTATTGAATGCATAAATTATTTATAGCATTGCATTCTTTGGTTGGATCAGAGCCTGGTCCCCTGGATATTCCAGTAGGTAGCTGCTGATGAACTGGAGACTGGCGGGCTGAGCCAATCAAATTGGAATAAATTGGAGTTAATGTCTTCTTGAATTGCCAAAGGTACTGATTGTAGCAGTTATATTTAAAATTAATGGTTTTTTTTTTATTTGTATTCATTTTGTTAAAAAGTTTTATATGCTGATGTATGAGAAATAAAATTCATATTCATGTTATTGTAAATTTAAAATGTATTACCATGTCAATTAAAGAATAAATTTAAGTTCTCAAAGTTCTAACCTGATAATGTGTTTCTATAATAAAATAATTTATCTAAGTTTTGTACATGATTTTGGTCATACAAAAATTTATTTGGCAATAAAGAGGAAACCATTAATAAAATAAACATAAATATAAATATACGCACACACAAATAAAATGTGTATATATATTATAATTCTGTGCCAAAAATAAATGTCACATTAATTATGTTGTGCTGAATGGAATGCTGTTTAAAATTTTGGTTTCCTTTGCAACATGAGTGGCAACAATTAGCAGTCAATTATTATTGTTTAGTCATGCATATTATGTTGCTGAGCATAATGCAAATTATTTTCTATTTATTATTGGCAAATATTTTTAAAATTTTTATATTTATTATTGGCAAATACTTTTAAAAATTATGAAGTATAAGAGTTTAACAACATAATAAGAAATTTAACTTAATCTATATAGCTTTATGAGTATAGCACCATGCTCATTTTTCTGCAAATTATCTACATATATGAGCATTTGGTATCATTAAAAAATAAATTTTAAGAAAAAAGTTCTTAATAGAAAAGTATTAAGTAGGAAAACTATGCTTTAAAAAAAATTGAAAAAATATAACCTCAGAAAATTAGTTTCAGAAAATTAGCTGGAAATGTACTGGAATATGAGCATAATAATGTGAATGCTATTGGCATCACTGAGCACTGACATGATATAACTGAAAGCACATAGTACTCAGTTCCTGGCAATAAAATGTTTAATTTTTTATGTCACTCTAAACACCTTAATGGGGATGTAGATATGCTATTAAAATTATGTTTGCATCATAAAAATAAAATTCTCACAGCAAAACTTAACCAGGAAGCACATTTTGAGCATGTCATAACATAGATCATCCAGATCTTACTATCCTTCTTAATTTGTATACACAGATATGTCATCAGTTTTTTCTTCAGGTATATGATACATTATTAAATATAAAAAATTAGCAGAAGCATATAATCATATGTGATGACTTAACAGAGCACTGTATTAAGCATAAGCTTCTCATAATAGCTCAGTCCTGTGTTGTAGACACTTTAACCCATATAACAAGCTCCATTAACCCCTGCCTAGATCAGATCTTTTTAATTGCATGTTAGAGGATTTCTAAATATGCAATATAAAAAAGGAGTATCAAATCAAAATACAATATTTCTTAATTGATATCATATACAATGATATCAATTAATATGATTGGCTTCACTGTGCAAGTTCCAATTTACATTTAAGTAAATACAATATTTCTTACCCTCGTCTTTGGGTGGTAAATGCATTCAAAATAATGCAAAAAGAATTACAAAACCTCTTACCTTGTACAATTAAAGCAATAAAAGGGAGCACAGCAAAATATTAAAGAAATTAAGTCCTACCTTATTAAAAATGATTTTATTCCCCAGAAGAACATAAAATAGTAAATCTTAATGCAAATAGTCTACTTTGATAATTATATGAGAACACGTACATCATCATGTAATTTTAAAATTCTAATTCTAAGATTAATATATTGCAAATAGTTTTACTTAGTATTTATATAGGTATATATTTGCACCCCTTCTATAAGTATCTATGTAATTTTAAACCCATATATTTTGATGAAGTCTTGCAATTGTTATTACATACGGTGAATAAATCTGAAATCTGAATCTGTATTCTACAAAACATCATGTGAAATGCAAGTAAGTATGAAGTGAGAACATAGCTTACAAAATATAAACTAATTTAACTGTTTACTGAATAAGGAAACTTGGTCTGATTTAAGTGTTAATAATGTAAATGTAGAAATTAACAGGTTCTTAGATACTGTGATCCATAAAATGTTACTGGTAAAAACATTTCTATTCCTGTCCTATCAAACAAGAGAAAAGAATAATTAAAAAAAGATTTTAATGTCATCCAGGAAAAGGCACTTACTACTTTGAAATATAATACCACAAATAATCCAATTTTTAAAAATTATTTTAAACAACATTGTAAACATTATAGCATTCTAAACAAACCTAAACTTAGGTATTCCCTGAAACACTTCCTTCCTTTTTAAAAAAAATCCTTTCCCAATTTATCACAGCATCTCATGTATCAGCAGTGTGTTCACTGCAGGTGAGGAGGAGGAGGAGGAGGAGGAGGAGGAGGAGGAGGAGGAGGAGGAGAAGAAGAAGAAGAAGAAGAAGAAGAAGAAGGTTAAATAAACTGTGTGCTTATGGAATTAGAAGTATTGTAAATGAGTAGTTTACAACCTATCGTAAAACTAGAATCCAATTTGTAGAATTGGATAATACACAATTTGCTACCCTGTTCACCAAGTTTGCTGTATCACAAAGCTCAATATTTGACCAATTCTATTTATAATCTTATTAATGCTTTTCCATTAATATCTAACGTCACCTGTAAATGTGGTTCTGTCTCCTGATGGTGTCAATCTTATATTTAGGAGCCCAAGTCAAGTTACTTTGAAAACCCATATTAGTAATACAAGGAAAATTCTAAATAAGTGGTTAAAATTTAATAAATTAATACTATATATTGACAAGGCTAACTACATGAATTTCAATAAACATACTCCTCTTAATAATTCATACAGCATAGAAAATGAAAATATATCTACAACAAATGTTAGTAGTACAAAGATTTTATGTATTGTAATTGTTTAAAATATACATTACAATAAACATATTCATTTTAAACATTAATTCAATTTGGAATCAAACACAGTGAAACACCCGTTAATAATCTCATCTGAGTAGGATATTTAGAATACTCTTTATGGTTTCACTTACATGAGATTTACTCAGGACATATGTTTCATGGAATTTCTTTCACATCATCAGCTGTTAAACGACTATTGGAACATTCCTAGGAGCTGGGTAGGTAGGTATCCGGGTTGACCCTCATGGCCTAGTGATAAACATAAATAAAGTGCTTCTGCTTCTGGGATGTAAAAATTCATAAGGTTACATGTTTTTTATATAAAGCTATTCCCATATGTTTAGTTCTTTTGGTTATTGAACAGTTTTAAATGACTTGATACCTTTTTCTATTTCATGGTTTTCATTCCAAAAATGTGCTGTCACAGCTGATTTATCTATTTGTTTGTAATGGATGTTTCTCCAATGGTCCTTTAACCTAATACCTATATTTCTCTTTGTTTTCCCTACATAGATTTTTTTCACAAGCCTTACAATTAATCTGGTAAATGTTGGGCCTAAAATCTGTTTTGTTTAATTTCAATAAATTGTTTATTGTATCGGTTTGAGGTGATAAGATGATGTAGTGCTTGAAAATTTTTTGAAATTTCTTATTGGCTGATGGGTGGTAAGTGAACTTTTTAATTGTTTTTTTCCCCTGATAAATCACTCAAAGATGTTATTTGTTTAATTCTTTTTTGTTTCTGGAATCTTTTAATTTTTTGGTTAATCATCTGTTTATTGAACCCATTGGATTTAGCTGCTTCTAATATGTGTAGATATTCATTCTTGTATTCTTCTTTATTCAGCGGTATATTTATTAGTCTGTATATCATGCTGTTCAATGCTGCTTCCTTATGTGATCTTGGATTGAAACCATGGGCTTTGATATCATTGTCTGTATGCATGTCTTTTTCTGTAGATGCCAAATTCAAGTTTATTATAACATTTTATCTTCCGATCTAAAAATGGCAACGTATCATCTCTTTCTGTTTTGACAGTGAATTTAACTGTAGGCGCTTGTAGGTTTATCACTAGACCACAAGGATCAACCCAAATACCTACCTACCCCTCTCCTACGAATGATCTAATAGTCGTTTAGCAGCTGATGATGTGGAAAAAATTCCACGAAACATATGTCCTGAGTAAATCTCATTAAAGTGAAACCATAAAGAGTATTCTAAATACCCTCCTCAGAAGAGATTATATTCATTCATATTTTATGTACCAAATTAAGCCAAATATCCCATGCATTGTTAATATTAAGTAGGAAGTGTACTAAAGACATTTTGGGAATAGAATATTTGGTTATGTATAACCATTCTATATTAGCTTGGGGAGCTGTATGTTTGTCATTTATGATCTTTAAATGGCAAAAGAAAATATTAAGAATAATGCAGCATATGACCCATTATGCTCTCAGAAAAGCAAATTTTAAAAGAACCCCATTGTTTTATCATTATCTTCAATGTATATAAATAATGTTCACTGCTTAAATAAAGTAAAAATAAATAAATAAATATAAATAATAATAAAATAAAAAATGGAAAAAAAAAAGTTGAACACAGATTAATACAATACTTGAGCTAGCAGCTATTTTTCCAGTCAATAAATATTTCTCTCTCTCTCTCACAGGTAAATATGATTACTTTGTATATATTAATGTATTTTACTTATGCATTTAAACATTTATTTGTATTGATGTGTCCAACATCATGGTTTGATCAGAAGGACAAAATAAATTGAACTTGACCCATGAACTTTATTATTAGAGGTTAACACAGTTTGCCACTATGCTCAATTACAGAATAATTGCTTGCCAAGTTTTGGTTGTGTCTATTACTATGAGTATAAAATGCCCATTCCATTTTCTCTGCACATAGTGCAAAATCAGAGTTTTAACCGCTATTATTTTACACCTTCAGTTCTTAAGCAACTGCATTATTTCCTTCTGGATGTAGATGGACCAAAATCTGCCAAACTGCCTTTAATAAGCAAATGTGTATCCACACACATTTAAGAGTATATGAGATACAATTTCAAATAAATAATAAAAGTGTGTAGGAATTTTCAGTCAAACATAACATAATCATGAACATTTTACAAGGAAGTCAGTCAATTTTCACTAATTCTGTTTCCTTGGACATGTTTTGAATGCTGTTACCTTCATATAAAAATCATCACTAAACTACACTAAAAGGCTACAAGGGAAGAAATTCACATTCCATCCATGGGCACACCAAAAATTCCAGAAGATACTTAAAAATGTTAACATTATTTTGCCTCTAGTAAAAAATGCCATTTATAAAAACCTCCTAAACATCAACACTAAAGGCAAAATTCTGCCAGAAAAAATATCAGGCATTTGTACTATCAGTTGCAAAAACTGCAATACGAAACATATAGGCAAAACAATAAGAAATATTACCCTATGATTTGAGCAACATATGAGGAATGTAAAATATACAGAGAAATCAGCAATAGTATACCATTTCTGGTAAAAAAAAAAAAAAAACATGAATTCCAAAAAAGGAACTATAACTCTTAAAATCTCTTCAGAAACCCATAGAATTAACAGTATGGGAGAATATATTAATAAACAAAAAAAAATTAATTTTGATCTTCAAAACAACAATAACTTCATCACCAAATCTGTAAAATCTACAGAGCAACATCTGAATACCATACTGGGAAGTTGACAGTGGGACTATGCTGATGATGCAATGCCTTCAAAACAGTCAAAGTAAGTGGAACAGATTTAGTGAAAATCAAGTGATTTCCTCTTTAAAAAAAGCATAATAAAAGTGTGCTTTGTCACACTGATCTAATTTCAGGCATTAAGAATGGAATGATAAAGAGTCATGAGTGGTAGTTGAAATGTTTTTTTTTAATACCATAGATAAACTTCAAATGAATCATATAAGTACTTTGCTTACCCCCTCCCTTCCCCGAATAGTGTTAAATACTTGTTTTTAATACTGAGGCATCACAAGCTGTGGACACTAGGCCTTTGAAACATGTCCAAGTAAGTGGAACAGATTTAGTGAAATTGAGTAATTTCCTTTTTAAAAAAAGCATAATAAGAGTGTGCTTTATCATACTGATTTAATTTCATGCATTAAGAATGGAATGATAAAAGGTTCAAGAGTGGTAGTTGAAATATTTGTTTTTTCTGATACCATAGATAAACTTAAAATGAATTATATAAGTACTTTGTTCTTTTTTTTTCTTTCTTTTTTTTTCCCCTCCCTCCTGAATAGTGTTAACTTATTTTAACTAGTGAGGCATCACAGGCCATGGACATTGATGATATATGAAAATGAAATGAAATGATAAATTGGGAAAGGATATTTTTTTAAAGAAAGCATTGCAGACCTAAGTTTAGGGTACCTCCGCAGCATATGCATTTATGAGGACTGAAGAAAACCTGGAAAACACTTCAGTCAAGAAGGGTGGTCCTGGAGGGAATTGAACTCCAGACCTCCTGCTCACGAGCCCATGCCATAACAACCTTGGCCACTCAGGTGGTTTTAATCTGCTCTAAATTATTTAATGAAAAAATACTTACTTTACTGGTTTTGTTGCTACCCACATACATAAGTTTAGTTCTCATTCTTAAAACATTCTATCCCAAATAGAAAAAATATGTAGTGATGGTTGTGCCATTATATAGTGCTTGAATAATGTAACTGGACATCCAGATTTAATCCCGTACAATTAATAAATAGTTATCGTAAGGTATTCAACTTAACCATAGATTAATATATATTTCATGATGAATTTACACAGAATGCTGTAGATTGTATAAGAAACAGAAATCTCTGTAGTAAGGGTAAACATTCATGTAACAAAGAAGCGACTTCCTGATACCATGTGCAAGGCCAGTCATTCAATAGCAAGGGAGCCTTCCTTTTCATCTCTGTGAAAAAGTCCTTGGAGAAAAACTGTGGTGGACAGCCTTCACCTTGGGGAACTGTCCCTTAAAAAGAGAACTCTTTGCTACTATACAATGTCTCTAGCTTATTAACAATGACATAAGTCTAACCAATCAGTTCTCAAATTTTAAAATGTTTCTTCGAGAAACTTCCAGCAGAAAGATATTAAGCCAATCAGGAAGGAAAGTTACATAGAGTCTAGAATGTTCAAAACATTTGAATTCTTGTGGAAAGACCTGTAGGAAAATTATTAAAAGCATTTTTGGAGTCTTTTTCGACACTGTTTGCTTTAGGAAACAAGAGAAAGCTGTTCACTTCAGGAGACGAGGCAGGGCAGTTCACTTTGGAAAATGAGAAATGTAACTTGTGAATTGTAACAATGAAACTCAGTTCAGCTTAGGAGATATGGAAGGTGTGTTTCATTTGTGAAAGACAGAATAAGCGTAATTCAGTTTAGATAAGGCAATCATGACAAAATGTAGTTAAAAGATGTCTCGTCAGTAATAATTTTTGGTGTAAAGCAGCAGACAATAATCACTCACAATTCAGCTAGATTATATATGTGAATAATGAAAGAACTTGTGATTTACGCATTACAGACTATCTAAAAATTTCACAGCTCCTTGCAAATGGTACAGAAGTGTCATGATAGGAAAGTGACAAATAAAATTCGCAGTGAAGTGTGAACACTATTATTATTTAGTGAAGCCGTATCTTCTTCCTCCCTTGGAAACTTTCCAGAAAAGCCTTAAAACAATTACAGATACCCTGAAGAGAACATCTCTTCAATAGTGGCAGGAGGTGTTCTGCACAGACATCGAAGGCATGGCAGTCAACATTCTCCAGCACCAGTCAACATCAGATTTACTTCAATCTAAATTAAAATTCACATTTCTTCTCCCATCATTAAAAACAATCAATTTAACAAACTAATTTAAATTTGCCATAAATTGGTGCTCCAATGTGATACTCAATATTTAATCACCACCAATGAATATAATTAATAAACAATCATATTTGTTATCGCCACAATAATATGGATTCCAAAAATGATGTTTCATATAGCTGTAGAGCCTTTAAATTTAAAGTTTAACATTTTAATGCAATAAAAATAGACATCTTCCAACATATATTGTGATTAGGAGAACAGTAATTATGAAGAGCAGGCACAAAACTGAATTCCATTTCTGCATTGTGATTCATATACCTATACTCTGCAGAATTTATAGTCTGTAAAATTAAACTATTTAACTCATGCATTTCAGAGAGAGTTCCACAGATGGCTGAGGTCGTTATGGTGCGGACTAGTGAGCAGGAGGTCTGGGGTTCGAATCCCGCCAGGAACGTCTTCCCTGACTGAGGTTTTCCTCAGTCCTCATAAACAGCAAATGCCAGGGAGATACCCTAAACTTAGGCCTGGAAAGTTTCCTTCCTTAAAAAAAAAAAAATCCTTTCCAATTTGTCATTTCATATTATGTAACATCAGTGCCTCAGTCATAAAAATGGGCATTAAACACCATTTAAAAAAATGCACTTCAGAGCACTCTGTTTTTTGATTTGGTTTATTTACAGACACTCTTTAACATCTCAGGTCATCAGCATCCCATTCTATTAAGGGGGTGAAACAGCTGACAAATTTTCCTCAGAGGCCTTTTTGCAGGCTTGAGGTTCTTTTTCATGCCATAAATGAATGACACAGGACCCACCGCTTTACTTCCCTTCCGAAGGAAGCCATACTTACGATTTTTACTCACGAAAAAATCCGTCGATCCTGGCTGGGTTTTAACCCGTGATCTTGGGTTTAGAAGGCAAGTATGGTTACCACTACACTATATATACTAAAATATACACATGCATTTTAACCACAATAAAATATATCATTTTGTGCTGAAGTTATATTGAGATGTAAAGTAAAAACTAGAGAAATGTACCTTATCTTTTAGCAGCAATGCACACTGAGCTGAATATGGAAAGTGTCGTGTAGATCTTTGAACAAATATTGGAATGTGCTTCTTGCCAGAAGCCAGATCCCCATATGTTTGTGTTCTGTTGAATCGATGCTGCCAGATGATTTCACCACTCTGAGTGTCTATGCCAAAAAGCTACAAGAAAAATTACCAATATTGTTCACTGTAATATTTTAAATACATATTTAACAATCCCTAAATACCATTAACCACGTATGGCATTTCATTCCACCAAAATATATATGCTTAATACTAATTTTATACAACTCATCAGATGAAGTAAATCCCAGCTTATTTTCCCACATTTATATAAATAATTCCTGTGTAACAGCAATTCTTAATGTAAGAAAATGTTTCATGTGCATGATATACAAAGTGAGAAGTTCAAATGAAATACTAATAATTGATAATTAAATTTATAGTAGTACAACTCTGCACTATCTTCAATTACATATTTCTAGCCAATAACAATCTTCTATTATGATAACATAGCCCATTTTGAGCCTGGGCCTCCTCTTATACTATTTAGCATTTAGTTAACCTTATAATGAGTAATAGGTGGTAAGCCTATTGCTACTATCATCATTTAGTAGGGAACTAAGGTATTATTAGGTATGAAATGGCTGATAATTTTTGTCCACGGACCTATTTTTTCCAAGTCTGATATTCTTCAACATGGTAGCTGATAACAATACAAATGGTGTATTCAGAGCTCACAATGACACAAGTAATAGCTTCAATCTGCATATCGTCGGTCCTGGTGGTGTAGTGGTTACCATACTTGCCTCCTACAACCAAGAACGGGGGTTCGAACCCGGCCAGGACCGATGGATTTTTTCGGGCATAAAAATCCTAAGTATGGCTTCTTTCGGAAGGGAAGTAAAGCTGTGGGTCCCATATCGTGCATTTACGGCATGAAAAAGAACCTCAAGCCTGAAAGAGAGACCTCTGAGCAAAATTTGTCGGCCGTTTCACCCCATGTGTTGAATGGGATGCTAATGACCTGAGATGTTAAAGAGCGTCCATAAATGAATCAATCAAAAAAAAATATCTGCATATCATTGTATTTTTTGCCAATGACCTCACTACACAGGTGATGCTCTAGTGGTCTATTACTACAATTGCTGTGAGAGAAATGTTATCTTTTGATTTGCTACCAGGGGTTTTTGTTCAGTAGCCCAACACACTACTAAAATAGTCATACCATCTACAGTGTTGATCCTGGTGGCCTAGTGGTAACCACACTTGCCTAGCATACAAGATTGCAGGTTCAATCCTGGCCAGGGTCTATAGATTTCTTTTAGTGTAAAATTCTTAAGTATGACTTCCTTCAGAAGGAATGTAAAGCCATGGATCCCAAGTCATAGATTTACGGCACGTAAAAGAACCTCAAGTCTGAAAGAAGCCTATGAGCAAAATTTATTGGTCATTTCACACACTGGGTTGAATAGGACATTGATGTCCTGAGATGTTAAAGAGCATCCGTAAATAAACATAAATTTAAAAACAGCTATCTACAGCTGCAGAGCATTTAGAAATAGTTACACATTATTCAGTTAATTCAAAAGCTTCATGCACATTAAGGGTACAATGATTAGCTGTGGCAGATTTATTTAATAATTATGAAGCTTACAAGCTGCAGAGAATGTGTGGCTAAAGTATGTCTAGCAAATTAGCTGATTTAATTCACAAGAGCTTTCAAAATACTCAGCACAATCATATCTCCTGATCCATATCCACTTGGAGATATGTGAAATTTTACCATGCCATCAGTAGCAGACTTATATTCATAAACTTCTGAAAGGTACAATATTACTATTTCCTTTACTGTCAAGCATATTGATACTTTTTATTCTCATGAAATATTCTGTCTTTAGTTGAATGTAAATTATTGGGGCCTTAACAAAGATCTGGGTAACAATAAATATGAATACAAAAACTAGATAATAATTAACAGAGACTTAATATTTCTAGAAATACTACCTCAACTATTATTAACTAACTTGTATATGTTAATGTAAAGGAAAGAAGTATCTGTGCTCTGGAACTGAGTAAGGTATTGGAAAAAAATTGGAAAACATCACTAAATTACCTTTCCAGCCGATGAAACAGCAACTATCATCTTATGAAATCCAAATACATCTCTCACAAGGCCTGCTCTTTGACTTGCTGATGGAGGTTCCCCCAAACCAAACATAGTCAGCAGAAGGGCTTTCAGCTGCAGCACTTGACTTGCTAATCGATGAGCAAACATACCAATAAAACCAGCTGAAATTGAAAAACAGATACTATACGTGCAGCTGTGTTTCAGCCTTAACAACTGTCACATTCCTGTGAATAAAATAAGGCTCTGCTCCTTAAAAACAGCATTATGATCATGAGCTCTCACATTACAAGAGGGCATGCTGAAAGCTTTTAGATGCTCCTGAATCTTCCATAATAGGAAATTCTGATAAACTGCTTTAGATAGTCCAATTTAAATAGAAAACCTCTATATATGGAAAACTTTATCTCTACTCATTTACATTATAGAGATACAAGTATTTCAGTAGAAGAGATAATGCAAGATGGAGCTGTTAAGACATGACTTTTGTGCAATGATACTCTATGACTTCAAGGGATAAAATCAAGAGCAGTGTAATGAAATTTTAGCAGCAATTTTTGGGGAGTCTGCCCCATTTACTCATTACAGTATTAAACTTTATTAGAGAATTTAAAAGCAAAGGAAAATCCTTAGAATATTAGCCTTCCTAACAGGCTGCAAACAATATTTACTTCTGAAAATATTGAGAATGTGAGGAAACAAAATAAAAAAAATCCTCAAATCATATTTCTAAGATAGAGATGACCCTAAATACAGCAGCCAAGCAATTGTGCAAATACATCTGCATCTCAGGAAGCATTATGCTGAATGGGTACCTTATTCCCTTACTGACCATCAGAAAGCAGTTCAGAATGTTCTGCACTTATGCTTGAAAAATTCAATGTAAATGAAAGTACAAATATGTACAATATCATAGGTGAAAAATCATGGATGAAACAATGAAACCAAATCATAAACAAAGTGCAAGTCTGTGTTTTGAAGATGGTCACCAACAAAAGAGAGAATGGGTCAGAGTGTTGAAATAAATTTGATTTTTTTACTTAAAATGTAAATTGGAACTTGCACAGTGAAGCTAATCATATTAATTGCTATCAATGTATATCAATTAATAAAATTCATTGTTTTTCTTTTTCTCAGAAAATGGCTTGAATGCAATAATTCCTTTTGACAATCAGTGTACCATCACTTTAGAATGGACCTGCCTTCCCCAGGTCTTCAGAGCAGTAAGAGCAGCAACAAAGGTCAAAGAAAATACATCTCCTGTTCCATCATGGTGTCCAAAAGCTACCACATCCATCTTAATGTTCCTGTGACTGCTGTGTTCCCAAAAGTGAAGGATAAGTTTCATTTAAATGTACTTACAAAGCTGTTGACAATGGAATGGTATATATATAAACAATGTAATACAGTTTTTTTTCACACTAACTCCATTCACTTACACAAAAATCTGCAAACCAAAATGTACCCAAACAAGTTGCACAAACCACAGAGAACATAATTAATATTTCAGGCATCACATTTTCAAACAACGAACTAAAATTCCTAAACCAAGGCCTAAAAACATGTGTAGGTTTCTCTGAAAAAATAGAAGATTACATTGCGGATATTAACATAGCCACCCAGGAACTGAAAGAAAATGAGAAATCGTTTATCAAACTGAAATGTACAAAAACCTTAGAGAAAATAAAAAACCAAAATAAATTCAGCAATTACAAAAACATAATAAAACAACTAAAAGAAAAACCGGTAGTATTCACAAAAACAGATAAAGGCAATAAAATTGCAATTTTGAACCAAGAAGACTACATAAACAGGATAGAAACCATGTTAAAAGGTCAAGATTATAAACCAATTACAGAGAACCCACTTAAAACCTGCACTAAAAACTTGAATAAAACATTAGATGAAATAAAAATACTGTCCAATACCGAAAAATGAAAACTCACACATAGCAACCCAGTATTACCTAGAATGTATGCATTTCCTAAATTACACAAAAAAGACAACAGCATGAGACCTATAATCAATAATATCAATTTACCACATACTTGTTAGCAAAAAAATTAACCGACATTTTCAAATCTTTAAAAAAATACCAAAGTTTGAGTGTCAAAAATTCACAGGATTTGGTAGAAAAATTACAAAATTACAGCAGAAAATATAATGGTATCGTTTGATGTAAAAGCCTTATTCCCAAGCATACCAAAAGATACACTTATGCTAATGTTAAAGAATTGGTTAAAATCCTTAGATCTACAAGCACAAGAAATTGAAGACATGATAAAACTTACGAACATTTGCATCGAACAAAATTACTTCATTTTGAATAAAAATTATTACCAACAAGTCTCGGGACTAGCTATGGGAAACCCGTTATCTCCATTTCTAGCAGATTTTTTTATGAGTTCGTTTGAAATGCATATCACGAAAGCCTTCCCTCTAATCTTCAAAACATGGTGTAGGTATGTGGATGACATATTTGCAATAATTCCAAAAAAACATACAACAAATGCACTAAAACTTCTGAATTTGCAACACAAATCTATAAATTTCACTATAGAGGAAGAAAGAAGTGGATATCTCTCCTTCCTAGATGTGAAAATCATAAGAAATGAAAACTATCTTACATTTGGAATTCACAGAAAGGATACTCACACAGAAAATTACATAAAAAATGACAGTTTTAACCTCATTCCACATAAATATGCAGTGTTTTATAGTTTAGCACACAGATTAGTTAACATTCCACTCACAGAAACAGAGTACAAATTGGAATACCAACAAATCATAAAAATAGCAGAAACTAATGGATACAACAAAGACACAGTAATAAAAATCATCAATAAAACCAAAAAACAACAAGAGATGTTTCCACACTTAAAAGTGCAAAAGAAAGGTACAAATTCAAAAGTTTCACATACCACCCAATTTACCACAATACGTTCAAAAAGATATTTAAAGAACAAGGAATCATGTTAGCCCCAAAGAACAATTTTAATATAAAGAACTTATTAGGTTGCAGAGTAAAGGATTACATGCCAACAGAACAAAAGTCAGGTATTTATGAAATAAAATGTGCAGAGTGTGATAAAAAATACATTGGAAAAATGAAAAGGAATTTGGGAATCAGGAAAAAAGAACACTTTAGAAATATTCGCTTAAAACAAATTGATAAATCAGCAATAGCAGCGCACTTTTGGAATAAAAATCATGAAATTAAACCAGAGATAAAACTACTGAAACAACTTCATAACGCAACAGAACTTTCCACTTGGGAAAACATTTTCATTACAAAAAATAAGAATAATTTGATGAATTTCGATTTCCCTCCAATGGATGAACTCAGCAAATTCCTAATAGAACCAACAGATGCTGCCACAAGAACATCAAGAGACCCAACCACCACGTATAATACAGACTTTTATGTAAGTGAATGGAGTTAGTGTGAAAAAAAACTGTATTACATTGTTTATAGACAAGTTTCATGTTTCATGCACATTAGTTTTCATCAGATTGTGAAATAGTTGCTGCATATCTGGAAGCTCTGAAAGTACTGAAGAAAACATTTACCAAGTGGTTTAAGAGAATGCACAAATGTGTGTCAAAGAAAATACTTTGAAAAACTGTGAAAGCGATTTAATTTTCTTTTTGAGTTTTTTGGTTATATCTAAAAACTTTTGGTATGCCCCTTGTAATTTGTTACAATACAGCACTTCTGCATTCAACCTACAAAGCAGACATAAAAAAACAAACAAATTTGTAGTAATTAACTGTGATAAAACCGAAAACCAGAAAAAAGATATTTAGTAACTAAATATAAATAAAATTTGTTTGTTTCCTTAATCTACTGCTAAAAGATATCATTTTTTAATGAAAAAAATATAGTTCTTTTATTTACTAATTGCATTTACAAGCTTCTTTTTGTATACTGCCATTTTTAAAACAAACACTTCTGGACAAGAACTTCACCTCTCTTGATTGTTGCCCAACATTTTTTACAAAAACTTAAAAATAATATTTAAATGTTAACAATGTAGGAAATAGAAATTATTCAAAATGAATTATATGTACATCTGCATCCCCCCCTTTTCAGTAAAACTTTTCGAAAACAATATATAAAAAATGAGAGAAAATTTTCACTTGACAACCCACAAAAGCATTGTTCATTATTGGTTCTTCAGAAGCAGTAGTTTCTGAAAACAGTGAAGATGTTGCTGTGAAGCTTCCTTTGGCATTGAAGCAAAATGCCAAAATCATCCCCCTTCTGACTCATTAATATGTAAGCTGGTTTCAGTCTATTGATTGATATATTGACTTGCTTGTTTATGCTGAGCAGCATGTAGTATTTCTGATACCTCTTCAACATTTTATAAGGTTCTTCATCAGTTTTGTCATGTAAACACTTCACCTGAATTACCCTCATGAACATTTATTTTGGTGAGCACATTTTGATTCACAAATTGTTTGCGAATGAATGTTTGTGTGTATGTTTCACTGGTTTTCATTTAATCATTCTTCCATGTAGTTGTGTACTAACCATTTAGTGCACAGTACAAAAATAAATAATTGCAAAAACATGCAATTAGCTCTCAATATAATTTACAAATCAAGACTGGAAAGAACTACTGCACAGACAAGATTTTGGAAATAACATGATGTGAAATGTCTCAAGTTTTGCAAATAAACTTATATTTTAAGCTATTGAAACCATAAAAGGCAAGTTCTGGAAGATATGACAATTTTAATTAATATATCTCTTAATTATTTTATCGTAAAACATTTAATGGATCAAAAATAGATGTAAATTGGGCCTCTTTTGTTCCTAGTTTACATAGAAGATTTGCTAATTAACATACCTCATGCAGTAACAATAATGTATTCAAATGATACAAGCTACGTATTAAAGAGTAATTCACATACAAATTTACAACAGCCAGATGCAGTTATGGTCAGTTTAACAGAATGGCTATCTGCTAATAAGTTGAAACTAAGTGCCAATAAATCCCAATGCATGAGTTTTGCCCTCTCTAACTGGGAAAGCCAAAATACTATTCCAATGATCACCTGCAATAATAAACTAATTCAGATGGCCATTGAAGTAAATTTTTTAGTAGTAATATTGATAAATTTTTAAACTGGAAGTCACACATTTACAATATCATAACAAAGATTAATAGAACTCATTATATAATCTTTGTACTAAAAAATGTATGTAACCTTAGTACTTTAAAAATGATCTATTTTGCATACATACAATCGCTCTTACTTATGACATTATCTTGTGGCATAATTCAGTAGATTCAAATACACTTTTCTTAGCACAAAAGAAAATTATATGTAAAATGTTTAATCTAAACAAAACCACCCACTGTAAAATACAACAATATACTCACCTTATCATGCCTATATATATTAGGAAGTGTATGTTTCATAAATAGTAATATACAACAATTTTACTCCAATAAAACAATTCATAATCACAGTACTGGAACAAGTAACAAAATACACATACAAACTGCCAGAACAACTAAAAAGATCAATTAAATTTTGCATACTGGCATTCAATGTAAAACTTAATAACTAATGAAATTATAGATACTCATCTGATTAGTTTTAGAAGGAAAGTTAAGAGGCCTTTAATTAATAAGTGTTTTTATAGTATACTGGAATTTAATGAATACTTTAAAATTTTTTAAATATTACTTATGTAAGTATTAATAGCTTGAAATTATTATGTTTTGTAGTTGACGAAGACATGAAATTGTAACAAATTTCCAAAGGTGAATCAAGTATATGATAGATATATTCATCTACAAAAATATAAAACTAGCCAAAATTCATTTTTGAAAAAAGGGAGGGTCACTTTTTGAAAGTAGGAACTTCAAACAATCTGATTGTAGTTTTCTTCCCTTCCTTTTGATTTTGTTAGCATTTAAACACATTTCATTATTCCTAATTGAGTGTTTTCAAATGTTGACACAAAGTTCAATTATACTTGTCCAAACTTACTGCATTTCTCAGAAACTAATTCTTCTTTCCTTAGATAGTATTTTAAGGGAAAAGACTTCCAAACTTCTACCATTTGGTATGGAACATTGTAAAAGTGGAGCCTGTTTCAAATATGTATTATATGAACAGTACATAATGTTAACAGTCTGTGAACCGGGCTTTCTATTTAACTAAATACTCCATTTCCCAAAAAAAGCCTTTAAAACATATGTGACCAAATTATATTTTTCTGCTGTAACTGGAGCTCTGCAATGAATAGAATGTGTTAACCTTTCAGGTGAGTTATCAGTAATCCTATAGTGTGAAGCCCCAGCCTTTCCAAAAAATTCTGATATAAAGTACATTATATGTAATTACATGTTACCAGTCAAGTTATCCTGGGGAAAACAATCCTTGTGACATGTTTTGCATGTAATAGTTGCTTTTGTGCAAATTTATTTTTAAAGCACAATTCTCCTTGTGAGGATCTTGATCTTCTGGATCAGAAGTGATTCTAGTTTTGACGTGCTTAATGCTGGCCCAAATAGTGTCTGATTTTTCCCCACAACAATAAATGCTCATTCTGTAGGAAAGTTTCTGTGAGGTACCTTAGTATTTTAATTAATGTTTTATATCTTACTTGTTCACTTTCAGTTCTGCAATCTGCAATTTTGTTCCAATTTACATATATTTTTAATCCATTTAAAATGTTTCCAGGAAAAACATCAGATTGGTAAATAACAAATTCTTTAAGTTTGGGAATTTTTCAATAAAATAATTAACAGATGAATAGGAAACATCTTTTCTGTGTGAAATATTTAAACTTCTGCATGCTTAAGAAATTTATCACAAGGAAATTTCTTTAGAATGCAGCTACAATCTACCATATAAAACTCTCTAACCATTTTTTGAAATTAAAATTTTGGAAATTACAGTCACTCTGGAAATTGTAACAACAAACAATTCATTACCAGCTGTCTGAGAAATATTTCTCCCCCTAGTTTCTGCTGCTATTGTAATTGGTTTGAACACTAGACAGAAGTGACAATTTTATCTTAGTTATCAGATGATATCCATAGAAAAGCATTCACATTTCTTTCTCTTTTTTCTATTTATAATTTTTTGCTGTATAATTTTGCTTTTCCATTTGACAGTAATTCTATAATAGAGGGTAAATCTGTTATAATATGGATAATGTGTAATAGTTAGCAGTACATCTGCTGAAAAAAGACTCATTATGGTGGGTTAAAATATAAAATTCAAAAATATTTAAAAATTATATATGGAACTAAACACAGTGAAGCTAATCAATTTGATTTAATTTTTTGTCATCAAAACACTCTTAATGCTTCACTTACTTGTCATAAAATGTGGTACATGTTTCGAAGACGTTCGTCTTCATCCTCGGCCACGGGATGACTGATTGGAGACTCGATTGCACTTTTTGATGTAAGGTTTTGCCCTGGTGGTACTTTGATGAACTTAAAGTTTGTGTTTACTTCTTCCGGAATGTCAAAGTTCATTATACGATCTCTGTGTTTGTAAATATGAATTTTTTCCCATGTAGCCAATTCTGTAGATCCCTGTGTTGCTTTTAACAATTCTACTTTTTTAATTATGTCATGATTTTCTGTCCAAAAATGATATGTAAGTGAAGCATTAAGAGTGTTTTGATGACAAAAAATTAATTCAAAAATATTGTTTTTGAGGGTGAGGCACACAAGACACTCTAATGCAGTTAGATCTTTTTCCCATTCTCTTTGTGATAATTTTCACCATTTCCTGAAATCCCCTGACAAGACTACCTGCGAGTGGGTGCCGGGATGATTGTTCATTGCCACAGTCTTCATTATTGTGATATAGTCCCATGTCATCTGGTATAGAAATACCTTGTACTGGACTATTTTGTGTGTTATAAATTATAAATGCATTGAAAAGAACAGTTGAGAGGGTATAACACTACTTCTTTGACCACTTCAGTTTTTCTAAGGAATGAATTGTAAGTGAAACACTGATCAACACTTTTCATAAATTTTCTGTACTCACCAATGCACTCTAACTAATGTCAATCTTCGGCAGTTTTCCTGTTTTTTATTTCAATTTTTTGTAAGCATTTTAACATCCTGCTAGCTGCCAACATCTTTTGAGATGATGGATGGAATAAATTAAATGATGATGCAGATGAGTCTAAAAGTCCTTAACATCTAAAGTTACCTAGTATTACCTTTTTAGGTTAAGGGAAAACTGTGGAATAAAACCTTAACCTGGCAGCATGTCTCGACAGGAGATTGAACCTGAGCCACCCAGTAGACAAGCAGGTATGACAGCATCTCAACTATGGTGGTGGACTTTTATTCCAATGCTAACCTGTTTTGCATCATTTATGACAGTTATTAGGACAAGTCTTTTGTCTTTCAATGCTTGTGCCAAAACATCTATTTGAAAGAAGACACTGTGCATTCCAAGTGTACTTTCCCATACATACTGAAATTCCTGTTTGTCTCAAGTGTTGCACATACTCTTATTTTGTGTTCTAGAAGGTTCTGATTAATTACTGAAATATAGTGATATACATGGTGGTTCAGGTCAAGTTATTCTTCAAGACAGATATAAGGGATTCTTGCACTTTCTCCTCCACTGCTCTATACACAGATTTCAAGATCACTGATGTAGCCTGTTTAGCCTGCTTCTGTTTTACATTGAAAGAACATATTCTATAGTTTTATTAGGATTGTACATTCTTATTCTCAGCCTCTAACTCCTGGAATCACTCTCATTTAATGATAATTCTTACCATGTAATGTACATCGTTCTGAATTTATTTTGAAAATGCATATACAGATAATAATAAGATTCACCACTGAGAGGACTATTATTGTTAAAACTTGTACCTGCTATATATCTTCGAACATGTTTCTCTTCATTGTTTGCAGAAAAATGGTTGTGTGTATTGCTACATCAGTTGACCAGTGGTCCCCTAATCTTTCTTTTCTAACTTGCCTCATTAAAAATATTACTGCTAAAATTGCTTTATATCTGCTGTTACAAATTCAATTGCTTGGAATTTAACCACTTTTTGAAGCTTGTATGTGATACCAGATTAGATTGATCTGTAAAGAATTGTATGAGGTCATCTTTAATCATTGCACTAACTACACTGGGAATGATAGGAGGAATGCAGATATTTATGTTCACTCCAGATTCGTAGAAATATTTTTTCCAGTGAAGAGGTCAATCTATTTTATTCCTGCCATCATCATTCTTATTTTCCGAATCATCACTAATTTCACTGCCTGCACTTGCCAATGTACTGGTATGATTACAGCATGCACAATGACACCCAAACTAGGAGTGGGTAAATAACTTATTAATACCTCACCATCATTTATTTCAAGTCTAATATATCAGAATATACTCCAGCTATAATCTTCTTAGTATTCAGACTTCTCTTCAGGAAATCCATCACTGCAATTAACCTGGCATTTTAAAAGAGCAGTGAAAATATAATATACAAAGAGCAAAGAAATGCTTTCATACCAATATGTATCCATTTATAATGGTAATGAGGATGTAGAACACATGCTACTTGAATGTAAAGAACCTGACATTTGGGGGGGGGGGGAATTGTATATCAGCAGTAGCTTAAAATGTTTAGAAGAACTTCTTATAATGAATTTTTAGCATAGATTGTAAGAATTAGAAGCAATATTTATATAACATTAAATGGTCTGTGAATAGTAATAACATTTAGTTTAATCTTTTTGCACAATAATGATATGGTTTCTATAAATTAAAAAAATGATACTTATAGTTTGTAAACATTAGCAATTATAATGATTTGTTCATTTTGTTACTGTTTGTAAGTTACTTTTATGTATTTGTATTCAAAAGTGCAATGGTTCAACCTGAAAATGGCTAGTGATAGAATCAGGCTGATTTTTTTATCAATTTTTTCTTAGCACTCAATAAACTCAAATACACAGATATTGCACCATTTTTCCAGTTCAAAGTGTTATGATGTTGTTTGCATTACACATTTGTGCATGTGAATTAAAAAAGTTACTTGGCCTGAAAACAGCTCAAGAGCTTTGCATGTAGAAGACATTTCCAGAAAAAGAAGGTGGCTATGGCAGGGACAGGGGTAGCAGTGCTGGTGGTGGTGGCAGCAGTTGTTCATTTTGGTGGTGGTTATGGTAATTTTTATGTGCTGATTGCCGAGTGTTAAGAGTGGATTTTTGTGTAGTACTGGTTGGTCTCAGGAAACATTACAATGGTAGTTAGATCAGTTACTCTGTGACAAAGGTTTTTACACACTGGTGTCATTAGTGAGGTTTATATACTCTAGGCTATGCTACACCTTTGAGAAAGCACCTGACAGTTTGTGCAAAGCACCAGCAGCATGAATGCAGCATAACCTGATGTGCTGCTTTGTTGCTGGAGGAGATAAGTTGATGGATTTCTAGAATTTCTTGTGAACATAAATATTCAGGCTCACATTCAAATCATGTTTTGCAACTTATCAGTCTTTTATTATCATTATTATAATTAATAATGCTTTCTTTCAGTTTAATGCAAGTAATGCACACTTCTCTTCAATTCAATATTCCTATTCATTAATAAGGGTATAAAAGTGTATGTAAAAGTTTTACTTTTTAATTATATACACATGCTTACCACAAGCTAAATACAATGCTGTTCCTCCTTAATCTGTAAATAAAAGTAGATCCTCCCAGAAGTGTGCACAAGGCCAAAAGATCTTCTTGACAAGCCTTCTGTCAGGAAATATCTAGCCTGTCAGAGGCAGTCAGGTTGCACAGAGTATTGGCCCTTGGTCCTATAAATCCTGTAAGTTTTTTTTTTTTATTTACAGACACTCTTTAACATCTCAGGTCATCAGCGTAATCCTGTAGGAACAATATATAAGCCCAGGAGAAGTTTTACATTCTCAGCCAAAGAAACGCTCAAATTCTCTTTGAGTTAGGCTTCCCAGGGTGCATATTTGGTGACAATACTTGTGAATCCATAGACCACTGTGAAAAATATAGATCAAGAGCATTGCAGGAGGACTGGAAATATGCACATCAAGTCCCACAATACAAAGTTAAATGGGCATTCAATAAATTTAGCCCAATTAAGTTGCCAGGTGGAGATTGTATCTTTCCTTCTTTGCTGCAGAAAAGGACCTGACTCACTTCACATCCTTCTCTGCAACCTTTTCCAAGCCAGTATAGTCTTTAGTTGTATTCCTCAGGCCTGTAGAGCTACCATAGTATTGTTTATTCCTAAGCACAGATATAATAATTACACCAAAGCTAAGGTTTATTGCCAATTAGTCTTGCAGCATTTCTGGCTTTGAAAAGACTGATCGAAAGATATATTTGAAGTAGCTTATTGTCAGATACTCCCTTACCAGTCATGCAAGTACTGCATAACAGCCCTACACTGTTTTGCCAGCAGACTGGAGGAAAGAAATAGCCCTAGGGGCCTTACTAGACATACAGGGTGCTTTCGACAAAACCTCTTATAAGTCTATGGTTTTCCTTTATAGGTAAATAAACTCCATGCTCAGGAGCAGAATTATTACTGCTAGCCTTCATGGGTAAATGAAAGAGATCGTTCTTATGAGGGGCTGCCCACAGGGGAGAATTCTTCCCTCCTTCTTTTGAGTCTCATGGTGGATGGTCTACATCAAGATAGGGTATATGGATGACATAGCACTGATTATTTTTCGGAAATTTCCCAATACTGTCTCAGACATGATGAATTGTGGCCTGAAAAAAATTCACAGCTGGTGCATACAGGAGGGTCTGTCTATTAATCCTAACAAAACAGTTGCTGTCCGTTTTACTAACAGAAGAAATCTTAAAAGGCCAAGGAAAAATTTAAACTAGGCAGCTCAGTCCTGGAATATTCTGATTCAATTAAATTTTTAGCTTTGCACTGGATAAGTGACTTGGAATTATAATACTGTCAATATCTTCCATAGAGCCAGGTGGTGTCTAGTAACCATTAACACACTATTGGATCAACCTGGGGCTTAAATTCATACATTAGCCTTTGACTTACTGTTGCAATGGTTAAGTGCCAAACATCTTATGGCGCCATTGCATTAAAAACTAATATAGCAGGTAAGTTTACCAAGCTACAGAAATTAATATGTCTATGTGTTACAGGGGCCTTCAGAAGTACTCCAACCATTCATTGCATTAGAGACTCTGTTAGGTTTCCCTTCTATGGATATCTATTTACAAGTGGAGGCTAGGCTTACTGTATATCACTTGGTGCAAAAGTTCTGCAGCTACTAGACACACCTCTATTCTAAATTTCCTGGATATTTCAATACTGAGCATATACGTAGCTAACAAGATACCTGGCTCCGGCATGAAGCAATAAGCTATTCATGCAAGTCTGGAGAGTCTTGACTGTCATACACAGTGTGTGTTGCTTAATGTATCTGTGCAACATGTTTTACTTCCAAATATAAATACTGTGGCTTACATTTAGTAGCATAGATTAGTGGGAATGTATTAATGTGTGGTTTCCATGTTATATAATTGATATTCATTTTTCTTTGTGTTTCATTAAATTAGTATTGTCTAATACATACATAGTCTGCACTTCGCGACAAATTCATAACAGTTTTACAACAATGTGGCATTATTTACTTACTTGGTTTTCATAAATGAAGTAGGTGATACTTATTATGTATGCAAAATTACATAGTTTCATTGGGAGTTTTTGATTAGTGAAGTGATTTTTTCTTCTGTGTTCTAAGAATTCATAACCTGTTTTTGTCATCAGTACTATGGATGCAGAAAGGAAATGTAATGTTTATTATTTCTCTTTTAGGGGTACAGACGTATGAAAATGCCTACACATTGCAGTGAATTTAGATGTAAGTCAAATTATGATACAGAAAATGAAAAAATCTCAACATTTTCACTGCCAAAAGATGAAAACTATTGTAAGGCCTGGTTAAAAAACATTCCAATAGATTTTTCAAAATTAAAAAGTCCCATTGTCTGCATAAAACATTTTCATAAATCATGTATCATAAGAATAGAACAGAATTAAGACATTAAAGGGAGAATCAATGGAATATCCAAGGAAAAAACCTAAGCTTACAGAAAATGCTGTGCCAAATATATTTCCTAACATACCTATTTATTGTTCAAAAACTATTCCTCAAGGTAAACGTCATGCTGATGTAGAAGATGAACAGTTGAACCAGGCTATTCAAGAAAGTATGGAATCAATTAAGCAACATATTGAACACGATTCAATAAACAACATATTATTTCATTTCTCAAATCAAACGAAATACATTCCAGTAAATGGACAGTAATTAAGGATGAGGGCAAGATTCATATTTGTCTACTGGGTATCACTGGGTATCAATGATGAAACACCTTGTATAACTATAACAGTAAATGATGATTTGTCTCTTGATGTTAAAATTGAAAATGTTTGTCTGCTTAAAACTTTAAATAAAACCAAGCAATTAAAACCTTTGAATGTGTTGAACATCATGTCACAAATTGAAAATAGTGAAACGTTCCCTCGAGTTACAGATATAGTAAATTCTGCTGTCCAACTATTATAGTCTTTATCTAATTATGTGAAAATGAACATTTAAAATTTATTGTAGAGCATTAAATGTGTCTCAGATTCCAAAAAATAACAGGCATTATGACAATAAAAACATGATATTAGCATCTACCCTTTATGTTCACTCTTCATCTGCTTATAATGCATTAAGAAAATGTAATTTATTGATTTTGCCACACCTATGCAAAGGCACAAAAATTAATTTCTTCCTATGAATTGTTATTAGAAAGCAGCTTCTACTTGGAAAACAGAATTAAATACTTGAAAAAACATGAACTATTAGTGTCTCTGGTGATGAATGAAATATATATATATATATACAACTATAACTCTCATTTAAGGGTGTTGAGATTTATGACAGTAGTAGTCCTAATGCTCGAAAATTTGTTAAAACTGCTCAAATCTTTATGGTATCCTCCCTCCTATCTAAATATATAGATCTAAATATATAGATCTAAATATATAGATATGTAATGGCCATTATACCAGTTATTAATATGACAAGTGAACAAGTGTAGTCTTTCATTGTAAGTTTTGAAATTTAATTTCAAAGTTAATAGCAGACAATATCGTAAATAGAAAAGCATTTGAACTTATGACACCAAATTCGACTTTGCAGGATAGCATTGTTAATCCTTTAGACTCATCTAGAAGGCTATTTTTCATATTTGACATAGTACAAATTTTAAAATGCATTAGAAGCAAATGGTAAACTAAAAAATGTAAATAAGACCTTTATTTACCTGATATGAATAATAACTCTAATGTACTAACAGCACAAAATAGGCATTTAGAGTTGGTATATCAGAAAGAAAAAGGAAATCTTGTCAAGTATGTGCATATATTTTCACCAAAGTATTATATCCTTCAGCAATTCAGAAACAGAGTGTGAGCCTGGCATTGAAAATTTTCAATGATGATAATATTGTAGCTTTGAAGGATGCCACAAAAGATCTTCTTGGTGTTTCTAAACGTAAAATCAAACTGTAATTTTCTTTAACATTATTAAGTGGTGGAAAATTGTTATAAAAGTGTGTTCATAGGAAAAGATTTAATAATTCTTATAAAGAGGCGATTAAAAGTCCAGGTGACACATAAGTTGAATTTCTGAATAAAATGTGCCATTGGTTAAAAATTTGGAAAGTGTTTCTCCCATCAGTAAGGGCATTGATTGCTCAGACATTTCAGTCCTTCATTATAACTCTGAAATTTTTCCTTAAAATTATTCCATATCTGTTTAAAAATTATGAAGTTGATTATATTCTTATATTAAGATCATTGTGTGATTGAATCAAACTAACACTCTTTTGCTCCACTAATTTGTTTAAATATGTGGAACCGGATTCACAAACCTTCGTTCGCACCGTCAGCTAGAAAGTCAACTGCTGGACACTTCATTTTGTTATGGAAATGTGTATTCTGCTTTAGTGGAGGTGTGATGAACTTGAAGTTTATGTTTTCATCACCGAAAATGTCAAAGTATATTAAACTATCTTTGTATATGTAAATGTTGATTTTTTCCCAAGTTGCTAATTCTGTAGGTGCTTATACTGATTCAATAATTTTGCTTTATTCAATATGTCATGGTTTCCTGTCCAGAAATAAAATGCTACTGCTGATTTCTCTATTTGCTTGTACTTTATGTTCCTGAAATGTTCCTTTAACTGTGTGCCCATGTTTCTCTTTGTTTTTCCAACGTAGCCCTTTTCACATTCTGCACAACTTATTTTGTAAATACCTGCTTTTTTTCTACTGTGTAATAATGTCATTAATACTGTCTATCAGGAGATTTTTGACATTAAATCTGTTTACTGGGGCTAAGCTGATATTACAATCTTTAAGAATATTCTGAAACTTTTTTGTAGTCCATGGATGATATGTGAATTTTTTAAAAATTAACTTATCTTTTCTTGCTGAAAGTGCTGTTTTTCTTTAATGAGTTTTTGTCTCTTGAATATTTGCCCTTTTTTGTGTACTAGTTCTTTCTTAAAACCATTTAAAGCTGCCATACTTTCTATTTGCTTCTACTCTTTTTTTTTTAAATATTGTTTAACACCCATTTTTACTACTGAGGGACCAGGCGGTGGACACTGGTGATACATGAGATGAAATGATAAATTAGGAAGGATTTTTAAGGAAGGAAACTTTCCAGGCCTAAGTTTAGAGTACCTCCCCAGCATTAGCCATTTGTGAGGAATGAGGAAAACCTGGGAAAAAATGCTTTCAGGGGGGACGGTCCTGGTGGGATTCAAACCCCAGGCCTCCAGTTCATGAGTCTGCATCTTAACAACCTAAGCAGTTTGTATTCTTTGAAGTATTCTTCTTTGCTAATTTGTAGGTTAACTAGCCAGTGTGTTAAACTGTTAATAACTACATGCTTGTGCATCATGGGGTTAAAACTGTCAGCTTTGATGTGACTGTCTGCATATGTATTGTTTCTATATATTTCAAGTTCCAGGTTTCCTTGATGCTTCATAATTTTAATGTCCAATAATAGTAACATATTATCTGTTTCAGTTTCTACACACACACACACACACATATATTTATATATATATATATGTAGAAACTTGTCACTTGTCTTCTTGCCATAGAAGGACTCCATGAGTTCGAAATATAGCGATTTCAAGTGCGACTTTTTCTTAGTGTTTTATCCTTTTTTACTATTATAATTACTGTTAATTTGTTACATTGTTAATAGTGTTACTTTATTTTTCTTCTTTTATATTGTGTATACACACACACACACACACAAATACAAAGACAGTTTAATGAACTTCGACATTTTCGGTGATAAAAACATAAACATCAAGTTCATCACACCTCCACTAGAGCAGAATACACATTTCCACAACATAACGAAGTATCCAGCACTCATTTTTTTAGCTGACAATGCAAAGGTTCATGAAACCAATTCTACATATTTAAACAAATAAGTGGAGCAAAAGAATGTTAGTTTGACTCAATCACACAATGATCTTTATATATTACTAGCTTCACTGTGCAATGTTCTAATTAACAATTTTAGTCGACTATATTCTGTTAAAAAAATTTCAGAGTGATAATTTGGAGTCACTTTGGATCCTATACACAGTTAAGTGGTTCAAAGTACTATATTCGTTACTTACAGGTACTATAAAATAAGAGAAAATTAAGGTTTAAAAATACTGTGCTATTTGCTGCTCAAAATGTCAATGTAAACTTAAAAGAATTAATACCCAGTGATACTGACCTAAGCAAATTTTTGGGTATTGTGAACCAATACTTTGAAATGGATGTCATCCAATTGCACTTCCAATATTGACATACTTAAGGGGATTTGCAGCTAGACAGGTTTTACATAAATCAAGATGTGATATATGTAGTTCGTGGATGCAGTTAAACTAAAAGTGGAAGTTGATCCATCATAAGACTTTGTAAAGGACTTGGATAGAGGAAAATTAACATTACCCACTGATAAAGTAGTATTTACTGTTGGTATGGCATGGCATACAATATCATTATTACCAAAAGATTAGATTCAACATTTCTTAACATGTGGAAAGCAGCTCTCTGTAGCTCACAAGATTTGCAAAATAAAACTACTAAGATCATTATTAAAATTATGATACACAACCTTGTAAAGATGACCAATGATCAGCCATGTAATTCTAAAGACACTTCAAAAACATTAAAAAAATTGAAAAAAGAAATATTGACACAGTTAATGAACACAATATCCATGTTATAATCAGTTTTGATGGATCACATATTATTAAATTATATATCTGTTTTACAGGAATACTAGGCCTATGGTGAATACAATTCTATTGCATATGAAAATGTTAAAACAGAAATAAAATATATTGCTTGATGGAAAAAAATACATTGCCTAATAAATTAGGTAACAAAAGTCCCACAGAATATTGCAATGTGATTTTCTTAATTGTCAATTTATTTGACTTAAGTTCCTTTTCTTTTTTTTAAAGGTCTTCTTATATTTTACACAGGGTAAAAGCTATAATTACATAGTGTAAATGTCAACGTGACAGTCTAGTACCATTCCTGAATTTAGAAAATGGATTTAATTTTGAGAGAAATAAGTCATTTGAGCTCTGGTAAATTAAAAACAATGTTACAAATGCCTTCTAACAACCTTATATCAAGGTATGCGGTATGTTATTATAATGATTGAGTTAAATTAATTTTAGTAGGTATACATGGTTGTGGTCGTAGCATGTAACAAAAGTGTGTGTGTGTGTGCGTGCGTGCGTGCGCGTGTGCGTGTGCGTGTGCGTGTGCGCGCGCGCGCGTGTGTGTGTGTGTTTTTTTTTTTTTTATTCAACCTGTTAAATCATATTCATGTACAAAGTCCAATGATATAGAACATGTCAATAGTTTCAAGAAAAGTTGAAGTAAAACTGAAAAAGAAAAATATGTACACAAGGCTTCAATATATGCAAACTTACCTATATAATGATACAATAAGTCTGTCTAAGTTTTCAAAAAATCTTTCAATTTACACAGCATTAAAACTACATAAGGCTAGCAATAATAGACTAAGTTATCATAAGCTACACTGTAGAATAAAGTGACTCTTTAAAAACCCGTTCAAACAACCTATATCAAAATGGTTTATCAAAGAAAAATATACTGAATAACTTCAACAATTTTATAAATGTCATTGACTGTTATAATAAAATAAATTTCATTTCATACAGTATAAGTACTATCATTATTATTAATTAAAAACTCATTTAACGAGTAGAAATCACGATCAAATAAATATTGCAGTATTGCCCTTTTAAATAAGGTTAACTTTTCAATTGCTTTAATTTGGAGTGGTAATATGTTGTATGAACTTATGAATTGCGCTATTTTGATATATTTTGGTCTTGGTTCTCATTACATGAAGATCTGCTTTTCTTCTTGTATTATGTTGATGTATTACTTTATTAGTTATATGTGATTCTTTTGCTATAACCTTATTTCTTATAAATAGTGTTGCTTCATATATGTACAGGCAGGGGAGTGGCAAGATTTTCAGTTTTGAGAAAATTGTTTTGCAGGAAGACTTCTGATTTGCACCAGCTATTATTCTGATTATTTTTTTTTCTGCATTACAATACTTTCTTTGATGGGGGAGAGTTATCCCAAGGTAAGATGCCATACTTTAGTCATGTTTAAAATAGGCAAAATAAGCATTTCTAAGTGTATCAAGATTTACACTGTTTTCTAAGTTCTTGAACAGATACTTAGTTATACTAAGTTTTTATTCAATTTTCTGTGTGTCTATCCCATCTTGGAATTTAACATTACTTGCAGTTATGAGTACTTATTATTAAAAATCATTGTAGGTTTTGATGTTTCCCTGTTTTGCTTGAGCTGAAAATTCACTGCAAATGTTTTTTCTGTGTTAACTTTTAGTTAGTTATATGCAAACCAATCATCTCTTTCTGATAAAGATTTGTCTGTGAGTGGATGAATGCTTTCACATCCCATACATGCTACAATAATGCTTGTATCATCAGCATATTGAATGATAGTTTGGGTACAAATGTTTCTTTCCAAATCATTCATAAAAAGTAAAAATAGCACTGGATCTAGTAGCAAGTTTTACCATTTGTTTGTTTGATTTATGGTAATTAATTTTCCCTTTATCCATATACGTGACCTCTACCAGTTGCTGTCTCCATGTAAATATGATTTTATCCACTTGAGAGCATGTTCCCTTATGCCAATTTTCTCCAATTTAGCACAAACAATTCCGTGGTTTAAAATGTCAAAAGCTTTGGAGAGATAAAAATCATATCCCTATGATATTTTCTTTTCTATCTAATACTTTTAAAACATTGTATACAAAATTAAGTACTGCAGTTTCAGTAACTTATTTTTTCTGAAACCATGTTGTGAGTCTGATATTTTTTTTCCCCGATGAATGTGAAAAGCCTTTTATAAAAAACTTGTTAAATTATTTTTGAGAAATCTGATAGCAGTGAAATTGGTATAGTTGGCAGCTCCCCGATGAATGTGTAAAGCCTTTTATAAAAAACTTGCTAAATTATTTTTGAGAAATCTGATAGCAGTGAAATTGGTATAGTTGTACAATGGTTTACTTGACCTATTTTAAGTGATTTTGGAAAAATTGAATTCTCAAAGGAGCTATTACATATGTCCGAGATTGGTTTGGCTATAAAATAAGCATTTTTCTTTATTACATAAACTGGGGTGCTATCTATACCTGCAGAGAAGTTTGGCTTTAGCTTTCGTTTTTAATCTGTGGGCTGTAGGTACATAGATAATAGCACTCTGTCTGTCTTATATTGTTTTCCAGATGTTTTTTGTATGATTCCTGTTATTTGTAATACTAGTTTCTGCAACTGAGATTGATACGGTTAATGAATTTTCTTTCAATGTCATATTTTCAAACGTAGATTGTCTGGTGGAAGGATTCTTAATAACATTCCATGTGGTTTTTAAATCATTAGAAGCTGACTGAATACAGCTGTCATTTGAGAGTTTTGACATTATTCAGGATAATTTTATACTTCTTGAATTATTTTATAACCTCTGGTGAGTTTGTCTGAAATTTTGAAATTTCATGTAATATTCCTTTCTTGGCACAGGATATTGTTATTTCTTTTGTTACCCAGTGATATTTATTTTTCATGGGATCTATTTTTATGCACTTAATTGGGAAAACTATTTTAAAAGAGTACTTATATATATATTTAAGAAACTGCCAAATTTTGTATCAGGATCTTTACACTTGTAGACTTCTTCACCATGATTAATTTTTTATTAGGTGTAGGAACAAATGCAAATTATTTTTGTGATATATTCTTGTGGTCTTACTAATGTTAACACATGTAAATTTTTTTTTTTAAATCAGGGTAAGGTTAAAATTTGTGCACTATGGTCACTGAAACCCATATTAAAGTGCTTAACTTTAAATTAGTCCACATTTAGTCAATTGTAGTGGAATGAATGAATAGTGTTCAATGCCCATTTTTGCTACAGAGGCACCACAGGCGATGGACACTGATGATTCATGAGATGAAATTATATTTTGGGAAAGGATTTATTTTTAAAGAAGGAATCGTTCCAAGCCTAAGTTTTAGGGTACCTCCCCGGCATTTGCCATTTATGAGGACTGAGGAAAACTGCAAAAAACCTCAGTCAGGAAGGACGGTCCTGGCGGGATTCGAACCCCAGACCTCCCGCTCACGAGTTCGCGCCTTAACGACCTCGGCCACCTGTGGCGGTATTGTGGGGGAGCTGCCTTTAGTTATTTGATTTGGAATGTGAACTATGGGAATTAAACCAAGGCTAGAAAAAATATGTATTAAATAATTTGTTTGTTTGGAGTCTTTTGAAAAATCAACATTAAAGTCACCATATATGATTAGGTTTTTATTTAATGTTTTTTTTGTTAAGAGCATGTTCTAATCCACTTATAAGAAATACCGTGGTAAGCTGCATGTTGTTATAATGATTAAGTTAAATTATTTTTAGTAGGTATGCAAGGTTATGGTCATAGCATGTAACAAAATAATATTAGAATACTGTGGTAAGCAGCAAGTTATTATTTTATAATGATTGAGTTAAATGATTTTTAGTAGGTATGCATAGACATGGTTGTAGCATGTAACAAAATATTAGAATGCCGTGATTCTAATAAAATATAATGGTTATCATGTAGACTCTTGGTAAATGAAAAATCTTTTTTTTTTTGGTACTTTATTTTTCCTGTCAGTATCTTGAGTAGTCATAAATATGGGTTTGAACATTATCATTCAATTACTAGGTAATTATTTGAATGAATCTGGCAATACTGTTCTTGATAATCATTGGTGGACCATTCTTTACGCAATGAATCTGTCAGACTACCAGTGTGATGTCATGCCAGAAAGTAACGCGCATGCCAGAGCCAGTCAATCTCATTAACCATGTGGGCATAACTGACCTAATGAACACTCAATAATGTACTTTCACTCAATTTAAGGTAATTCTCAGATCTCCAGTAGACAGGATGGAAGGAATCATGTGTCAAAAAAATTTGACCAAATTGTATGGTTTACAGATGGATTCTGCATAAGGACACAATTGGACGCAGGCATATATCACCTATTTCCAAGGACAAATATCAGTATAAGCCTTGGGAAACCCTGCACAGTTTTTCTGGCAGAAGTATTGCTATCCTAAAATGAGCTTTTAGAGAACTTGAGAAGGGCTGCCATGGTAAACAAATTCTCATCCCCTCAGATGTCAAATTGTTTTAAAAGCACTTTCCTCAAATCAGGTTAAATCTAAACTGGTATGGAAATGCCTAAATACCCTCGCATCTCACAACAAGCTTGAAATGCAGTGAGTACATCTAGGCATTTACGGAAATGAAAAAACAGACCAGCTGGCCAAAAAGGTTTCTAAAAATCTCATGTTGTCCCTGAACCCATGGTTGATTTCAGTGCATGTACCAAAACTGTGGTAAAGATGCAGGTAAGGGAAAAACACCAACTTAGGTGGAAAACCTATCCTAGACAAAGACAAGCTAAGAAATTGGTTCTAGGTCTAAACAACAGTCTTTCATTTGGTTAGAAGAGCTAGAAGGAAAGTAATTCCATTAATTACTGAACATGGTCACTTCAGCAAGCATCTATAAAACATGGGATTCTATCCCATTTGTTGAATATGTAAACAGAATGAGGAGACCGTCTCAAACTTCCTGTTTGAATGTCCATTCCTGGCAAGAAAGAGACTTACTCTTTCTATAACAGGGAAGACCTGGGAATGGACCCTAACATTGGAACAAAGATAATGCAACTTGTTCAAGGAACAGATTTTGGGAAAGAATGAAGGCATCTCTTCCAATGGGGTAGCACAATAAGCCTTACAGACTGGCGTGCCACAGGCCAATAAACTCCATCAAACCCCCACATAATGCTATAGAGAAATAATCTTCTTTTACATATTGACAATACATGCACTCATTTATTTAATAAGCATTTAAGAAATGAAGACCAAGAAGGAGAACTTACATTTGGAATATAAATGGTCAGAGTGTGATAGACTGTATGGTATGTACTGAAGGAATCCATCAGGTGTTTATAGATTTCAAAGTCCTGGACATGACAACAAGATGTGAGGTTGAGTTTAAGGGAATGCTATAGGGAGGAAAAAACAATAGAAATGAAATATATAAAATGTTTTAGATGGAAAGAAGAGTATGCTGAACTTTTCTGGGAGAATTTGATATGCAAAAATAGGGGAAATAAAGTAGGGAATTCTAGAGGCACTGAAGGTAGGAAAGATAGAGGAAGCATTGAAAACCTGGAGTCCATGGTAAGGTGGGTATGATGGAAGTGAAAGCAAGTGAAATCAAAGAGGAAATACAAAAGATTATGGATGGTACACTTTTTTTGGTTTAATGCCCATTTTAACTACTAAGGCACCACAGGTGGTGGACAATGATGATACATGAGATAAAATAATAAACTTGGGAAAGGGTTTTTAAGGAAGGAAGCATTCCAGGCCTAAATTTGGGGTACTCCCCAGCATTTGTCATTTTTATGAGGACTGAGGAAAACTTGGAAAAAAACCTCAGTTAGGGAGGACGGTCTTGGCAGGAATTGAACCTTAGACCTCCCACTCATGAGACTGCACCTTAACGACCTTGGCCACTTGTGGCGGTAGGATGGTACGATGGAGAGTGTGTTAAGGTAAAGAAAGAAATGTTGAAAGATTTAATAAGATGGAGAAGGTCAGAAGAGGAAGGTGATAGGCAAATTTTTTGTTCAAAAAAAGAGGATGTAAATGCCTAGTGCAGGATAAAAATAAAGAGTGGCAACAGAGAATGGGTGAAAAAATTAAAGGAGCAGCGATAGCTAAAGATAGTAAATATGGATGGGCAGTCTTGAAGGATGTATTAATGACGAAAAGGGCAGGAAATAAGATAGCTCCAAAGGAATGAATGAATTACTTTACTAACCTGTTTGATGATGGGAATATCCCGAGTTATGAATTAAATTTAGATAATATTGGGTATAGCATAGAAAGTTTAGATAATGAGTTTACCATGAATGAGGTAGTATACCATTTTAAAAAATTGAAGAAAAAGGCAGCAGGAAAAAATGGAATTCCTGGAGAATTTTGCAAAGCTTTTGGGAAAATGGAAAGAAGTATTAGGCTGCTAACAGAATTATTAAATAGAATTAAGGAGAAGAACATAACATCAGAGAGTTGGAAAGTTAGCATGATCGTTTCAATATATAAAGGGAAGGATGGTATAAATAACCCAAGTAACTATCGAGAAATTAGTCTACTATCTATTATAAGTAAAATATACACTGATACATTAGCAGGAAAGTCGCATGAGTGGGCAGAAATGGAATGTAAATTATCAGAATTTCAAGCAGGATTTAAAAAAGGAACAACAACAATAGATAATATAATGATAATTCATACTATAATGGGTAAATATTTAAGAAATAAAAGGGATAGGGCATACATTTTCTTTGCAGGTTTTGAGAAAGCAATTGATACAATAAATAGGGATGCACTGGTATACATATTGAGATGTAAGGGAGTTAGTAACAAATTTATTTTAGGATTTCAAAAATTATATGAAGAAGCAGGTATTGTGTTAGATGTGAAGGTAATAAATCCACATACTATACAACTCAAAATTTGGGCTTGAGACAGGGATATAAATTGAGTCCAATATTATTTAATTTATTTATAGAGATATCCTAGATAGGATTAAGGAAAAAATAGACATTGCCCAATTATTGAAAAGATGAAGTACCAGAATTACTTTTTACACATGATTTTATAATGGGGGCTGTAGCTGTGATAGGATTACAACATGCCATTGATGAAATTATTAGATATTGTGCAGAAAGGGGTCCATAAATAAATAGTAATAAATCAAAGATAATAGTATTTAAAAAGGGAACAAAATGAAGAAAAGATGAAAGATGGTTTATAAATAAAAGCTCAATAGAGGTAGTGAAAGAATTTGATTATTTACAATTTAGTGAAAGAATTTTGATTATTTACAAGTAATGGAAGATGGGAGTTACAATCTAAATGTGCACAAGCTAAAGGTAAATTAGCTATGAAAGCTGCAAGAATAAGCTTGAATAAAGTTCCCACATTGTTAATGAAATGGTTAGAAAGACTACATGAGGCAGTGATTGAGTTGAAGATGATTATACAGTGGAACTTTGGGGAGTGTCAAAGTGTTATACAAAGATTGATGTGGTGCATAGAATATTTTGTACAGAGATTCTGAGGTTATCAAAAAGTTCACCAAGGGGGGAAAGTATGGTAGAATTAGGAAGAGTTGGAAGGAAAGGAATAATAGTGGAAGAAATCTTAAAATATTGGTATAGATGTTTGAAACTAGACAATAATGATGAACTAAAAGAATATCTTATGTACCAAGGAAATGTATTTGGAAGAGAGTGTTGGCTTGGAGAGGTGGTAAAACTATTAGAAGAAATTGGAATAGGAGATGTGTGGAGATTTGCAGTAATGTTTGTGGATTTTGGAAAAAGTCAGACAGCGGGTAGAAGATATACAAAGGCAAGAGATCTGGGCTAGTTTACAGGATAAAAGTTTCTTAGATTTATTTAAGTAGTTAAAAGAAATTGTAGACAGGAGAAATATATAGACATTTTTGACCAATTTGAAAGAATAGGTTTTGCCTGGATGTTTACAGGGATATTATTTCTACAAGGACTAATGATAAATTGTAAAGAAGGATGCATTACGTGTGGGAAAGTGGAAAATTGGTTTCATTGTTTAATTGAATGTGAAATGGTAAAAAAGTGGAGGTATAGTTTCTGGGATGGAAAATGAGACAAATTACAATAAGAAATAGTGGTAACAAAATATTATCAGAAATGACAGTAGAGAAAATTATTAAGATATGGGAATTTTTAGGAAAAGTTAAGGGATAAGTATAGAAGAAGCTTGAGAGTACATGCAGTGATGATGTGTCATTTATTTTAGGGGTCTTTTATCATACAAATAACCTGGTGGTTGAGATATGGGAGGGCCTCAGCTTTGGTGCTGTTGAACTTTTGGAGATTTTGTGTGTTTATGTAAATTATATTGTAACTGTATAATCTTGTACACTATACTTTGCTTTATATTTGTAATATTGATTAGTGAATAAATTTATTCATTCATACTCAATAAGCAAAAAGATGAAGAGGAAATTAAAATTGCTTGGAGACATTGCATGTTTTAGATGGACATCAGAGCTATGTACCACTAAAATGAAATAATTATTGTTCCAACTGCTTTTCTTAAGTCATCATCAACTCACAAGGATCAGGCCTAAAGCAATTTCTGGGTCCTGATAGACCATATGAACCTCTAAATTTACTTGCACTTAGCGCCTATCTGATGTTAGTTCATCACCTTAATTGTCCAATTCTAAAGAATTTAAATTCTCTAGCTCTGTGGAACTAATAGCTCAAAAGACATACTCACATATGTTCTAAAAAAAGGAGCTTTAATCATTTCCCCAAATCTGATACAATTCAGAATTTGAACTTTCATTGACTGGTGTTTAATACCCATTTTCACTACTATAGTATTCTGGACAGTGTGCACTAATTATGCAAAAGATGAAATGAAAAGTTGGGAAAGTAATTTTTTTTTATTTGGCAAGGAAGTGTTTGAAGCTTAAGCTTAAGGTTCCTCCCTAGCATTTTTCATTGATGAGGAATGAGGAAAACCTTGAAAAAATATCTGTTAGAGAGGCCAGTCTTGGCAGGAAGTAAACCCCAAACCACCATTCAAGAGTTTGTGCCTTAATAACCTTGGCCCCCCATGTCAGTCACAATGTGAACTGTGATGATTTATTACATTTCTTACCATTCTATATCAGATCATGAAATATATTATATTTGAAACATTTGATTGTAATTTTAAATTTATTCTAATGAGTATTGTAGCACTGTTCAAAAAATGGGATTAAGATTGGTTTCTGGCTCTAAAGCATATACTGGGCCTACCATCCTGATCTGAATAATTTCAACCTTATTTTCTTAATAATTTCCTGTCTGTTGTCAAAATCTCATATACTTAATTTTATCACTAACACCATTATGAGGATAGTTTCCTCTGTCTCTTCCCTGATTATGACAGGCATTCATGATTTAACCTTTTTCCTTCTAATCAACTCCCTGTTAGGAATATTTCTTTTTCAGTTAATCCCTTAGAGAATGTAATAATGCTGATTCAAAGTTATCCCAAAAACTTATCCTGCTTGAATCCCAGATGGACTAAATAGGGTTTTCTTTGCAAACACAAATTATTTGAGATTTTTTCATTTGCTATATTATAATAGCTGCATTAAGTGATTGTATAAATAAAGAAGCATTAGTGCTTATAATGCAAAAGATAAAATGCCCAAGTTAGAACTATCACACACCCTTATGTGAGATTGTGCAGATCTTCCCCCTATTCGTATTGTGCAATCTACTTGAACACTAATGTTCACATTAAGTATTGTTATTACTTTGCTTTCAGTAGGGGGTGCTGTTGCCAAGTGATTACACTGCTTACTTTCTACTGGGCAACACAATTTCGATCCTAGTAATTGTAAAAGGGATTTGTGGTGGATGAAGTAGTGACTAGACAAGTTTTCTGCAGGTACTCTAGTTTTCGCTACCACTCATCATCTTCTTTTTCATTATTCAGTGTAATGGAATCTTAATTCTTAGTGTAAGCATTGCAAAATGGACTATATTACAGCCCTTTGCCATCCATATGCAGAGCTTCAATTCCTGGCTGGCAAGCAAGCTGGCATTAGAACTCACTCACTCACTCACTCACTCTCAACTTAAAGGGTCTTGACAATGTATTAAGACACGTATGGGAGACAGTTTTTATTTGTTTTTTATTTATTCATGCTCTTTAACATCTCAGGTCATCCAGGTCCCATTCAATTCAGGGCGTGAAACTGCCTGTAAATTTTGCTCAGAGGCTTCTTTTTTCAGGCTTGAGATTCTTTTTCTGGCTGTAAATCTAGGACACAGAACCCACGGCTTTACTTCCCTTACAAAGGAAGCCATTCTTAGGACCTTTCACACCCAAAAATTCCAGTGATCCAGGCTGGGATTGAACCCATGATCTTGGATTTATGGTTACCACTACACCACCAGGACCAACATATGGGAGACAGGTTGTACTATGCATTGCTTGACTCATTTTGTGTCAGTTGTTCTTGAACAGCCATAAAGCTCATGAAAAAAAATAGTATGTTACACAGGCAGAAAACATTATAATTATACCATATTGAGACTTTAATAAAACAGTGCATATATATGACATGCAAAAGACATTGACATTTCAACTATTTAGATAGAGAATGAAACACTGTTATATACAGTGAAATAAAAATATTCAAAATAACAAAAACTTTTACCTATTTTTAAGTAACAACACTAGAGAACATAATTTTTACCTTCCTTTAATCACCGCTTTTCATCAATTTTGACACATAAAAACCAAATATATCAATTTTGACACATAAAAACCAAATATGTCATTTAAATTAATCTATGAGGTCCGTTTTTATTTATATTTGGTTCCTATATATGGCAAAAGTAATACAATGTACGGTATATACCAAGACTTTGTTATAGAATATAACAAAGAATAGATATTAAATAAATCAATATAAGTAGTTTAAAGCATAATTATTATGCTTGGTAATGTTTGCACTTGGTGATTTCCCTAATCCTTAAACTTAATGTATATGTGTGTCACATACAACTTTATTAGTGGAAGATTGCCGGAGCAGAAGTTTGCATTGAAAAGATGTGTAAATTTTATAAGACATAAATATACTGATAAATGTAATATTGATTATTTTAAAATTGTTTTGCTTGAAACTTTCATTTGGGGTTTTGGTTTGATGATTTAGCCTAGTGTTACAGCTCTTTGAAGCAAGGTAGTGATGTGTTATTGTTGGTTGGTGCAGTGACTTTACTTCTGTGTTCAGCATGAATAAAAGTGAAAAATATCAGTGTTGTAATCATCCAGATAATTTATGTATGTTTGTGGAAAGTTCACACCAAAATCCCAAAAGAAAAAATCTATAAAAGTACATAACCAGCTTACTTTTTCTACTTTGATTGCAAAATTGTGACCAAGATAAAAAGTGGGTCCAAAACATTGTCCATTACTCGTACAACTAATTTAGGAAACATGTTATAAGGGAAATTAAAATCCTTACCAAACAACAAAATCACATTAATGTGATCTTTTATGGTAAAAGAATCAGGTTTGACTGGAAAACAAAATCCAATGTTATTTATTCAAATGTGCCATCAGCAATTAGATCACTCCTTCATAGCTAAACGTAAAAGTACCAGTTCTGCCACAGTCATTTGAAGAAACTGACAGTAACAGCAGCAATGATTCAAATAAGCCCTTAAGTTCAAATGATCCAACTTATAATCCTCCACCATTAGAAATGTACAGTTGTTGATCGATCCGGTTTAAATGATTTAGTGTGGGATTTAAATTTGAGGAAAAAAAACAAGCAGAGATCTTGGGCTTGAGGTTGCAACAGCAGAATATGTATGCTGAAACTACTAGAAATACAGTCTATAGGAAACAGTATGGTTTATTTCACAGTTTGACAATACAAAGTTAAAAGATGATATTGTATTTTAGATAAGAAACTGCCATGGGTGACCGAGGTCATTAATGCATGGACTTGTGAGCTGGAGGTTCAGGGTTTGATTCCAATCAGGACTGTTTTTTGTTTTGTTTTGTTTTGTTTTTTTCCAGTTTTTCCTCAGTCCTCATAAAAACCTTTCCCAGTTTATCATTTCATCTCATGTATCACCAGTGTTCACAGCTTGTGATGCCCCAGTAGTTAAAACCGGCATTAAACACTATCACAAAAATAAAAAAAGAACAGATAGGGAGCTTTAAAATATAAAGTTTTGGAAAGTAATCTAAAATGTGCAAATGGCAGCCTGGCATGCTTTCAAGGCAGTGGTAGAAGGGTTTCTCAGCAATAGAAAGGATGAACAATATGAATCTTTATTGGACAATTTACTACAATGTTATAAAGAAATGAACTGTCACTAATGTCACTAAAAGTACATTTCCTCCATTCACACTTAGACTTTTTTCCTGAAAATTTGAGTGCTGCAAGTGATGAATAGGAAGATTTTCATCAGGACATAGCCACAATTGGAAAACATTAGGTCATTGGGAATCTGCAATGTTGGGGGATTATTGCTGATTTCTGAAGAGGAACAGTGATTCTGACTAAAAGAGAAAGCCACTAGGCAGCAAGCATTTTTAGGACCTATGAAGATAAGTGTTTTGTTATTTCTATTTTTGATGTTTTAATCCATTTATATCAATTAATTTTATTTCTCTACCAAGTATAATTCATTGTTCTAAGTATAGCAAATTTCAAATGACAATTAAATTGCCAATTTAAAATTGCAGAATTTGATTTTTCTAGAACACCTTTTTTACACAAGTTCATAGCAAAAGTCCAAAGTCATTTTTAAAATCAGGGCATTGTTTACAATAATAAGCAGCTATTTTCATTTTGGAGGTGTGACAAGATTTTTTTTGTTTCCTAGTGTAATCAGTAATTCAACTTTATTTCATTTTCATCCAAAGTAGTTTGCTCCATTCACTGCCTGTCCATTGTAAAATCTTTGGAAACCATGCATTATATAATTACTTGTAAAATGCTTGCAAGTATAAATTCAGACCTTATGAAATACTTTAACATAAGAGAAACAATTTCTTGCACTTAGTGGAATGAAATGGCTTGTACATATGTGTACTAGGATATATTAGCACATATTCATATAATTAAACATTTAAAAATACATATTCTATTAATATTTTTGGTAGATGCTTGCAAGTTGTGAAGGGAGGCAGATGTGTTACACACGAGCTTGTGATGGAAAGAGATGGGTATTGATGTGCAACCATGTCGAGAGTTAGAATCAGCTTTTTTAACGCAGGAAAAATAAATTGCCAGAGGAACGGAGAAAAGGGATGGATGATAACAGGCTTCTTACATGCATTTTTATAATCATGATGCTATTAGTAATTGAAAGAATCGAAACAAACCCTAGACCAACAATGAAGCAGTTAAGCAAGATACTAGAACCATCATTCAAGAAATAAAGAATATGGAAAATAGAATTGATAAGTGAATGGAAAGCAGATTGCAAGAGCTGAAATCAATAATAGGACACTTTGAAGGAGAGGCAAAGAAGAAGATAATGGAGTGCAAGAAAAGATTATCACACTTGGAAGTTGGAAGGTAGAGAAGAGGGTAATAGGAAGATGAATTTAATAAATTTTGGAATGGAAGAAAGAAGAGAAAGATGAACATGGCAGGAACTTGAAAATATTGTCCAGGAGAAACTGAATCTAAATATTGTAGGGTGGGAGATTGTTTACTGCTATAGAATTGGAAGAAAAGGGCAAAGGCTGAGACCAATAATTGTTAAAATCGCTATAGTGGGATTTAAATGGGAAGTATTAAGAAATAGCAAGAAGTTAAAAGATATAAAAATATTACTGGACAAGATTTGCAAAATAAGCAGTGAAAGATAAAATCTATAGCACTAAGGGAAATGAAGAAAGTAAGGGAAGGAAAAAAAAGCAATCGTAAGACAGAAGTGATTTGTGGATTGATGGAGTGAAACAGGAACCTCGTCAGTACATGACAATACAAGATGGAAATCAACCTATATGTGTGGAGGGAGGAGTGAGGGGAATGGGGCAACATTACCGCAAGAAAATGTGAAAAGGAGTTCACTCACCACCAGTGATGTCACCAATGAAACGAGTCCAACCAGCAGCCCAGCTGATACGAGATCAGCCTTGGCAGCTATTGCTGATTGAGAGCATGGAGACATGAAGGTTTAAGTGTGGGTTCTACAGGCCGGGAGCATCCTGAAGGTTGAAGATGGTAGAAGCACAAGGGAAGCAGTACAAATATTCACTAGAAGTCAAGTGAGGTTGGATAAATTTAGCTTTGAAAGAAAAGGTTCAATATAGGGATTCGAATTATCAATAGTAAGTTAGAAAGTTGAAAGTTTATTGGAAAAACGTGTGCAGTGGTGAAATTTTATGAAAATGGGAGATGTGATAGCAGTAGTTGAAACAGGGTTAGCAAAGAAAGTAAGCATAGAAATCCAAGGAATTTACTTTTTAAGCGTAAGGGGTGTAAAACATTCAGAATAAAGGGAGGGTATCAGGTGGCTTGGGATGCTTTGTGAGAAAAGAAAACGGATTTGCAATAAGGGAAGAAAAAGAGTTAGGGAGTAACTCAGTGTTGTGGCTGTCTTTCTGTGATATTTATCCAAAAGTGGCTGGCTATATATGTATTTGTATTGTGCATAAACCTTCTAATATATGAGTACTATGATATAAATGTGTTTACAAAAGTAGGCTATGGTATTGAGGAGTTTTGGAGTAAGTATGAACAAGTGGAAAGAATAATTATATGTGACTTTAATGCAAGGATAGGAGAAGAACAGATACAGTAACCTAAATGAAAAGTATGATATGGATTTTGAATTAGAGAGAAGATACAGCAAGGACAAGTTCTTAAATAAAGAAGGGAAAAAATTCTTTAGATTTCTGTGAAGAAAATAATCTTATGTCATGTAATCAGTGGCTGCTCACTCTAAAGGGCTCAATGGCACATGCCCTCCCATTAATTTGAAACCATAAACAGCATCTTTAAAATAATTGTGCATTAAGTTGTCAACCCAAAAGAATTACAGAATTTCATAGATGCAAACCTTGAACGTTTCAGCACCTATATTCATTGTAGTATACAAGAGATGCACAGTTTAAATGGCTTCTGCAAATGCTGACAACTTGGTGTATGTATGTGTGAAGAGTACGGGCCAGGCACATTCACCTTGTGCTCAGGTTCAGCAGCATAGAATGCTATGGTTTAAAAGGAGCCATTATGAAGCTGTTGGGCAAGGGGATGAAAGGGGTGTTACAGTGAAGCTTCACAAAGGGTACACAGAAACTTGTGAACTCTTCACTCACATGGGCACTGAGCCTGTTCTTCCTAGCATTTGGTTTAAATGGAGTTGTTATGAAGCTTTTTTTTTAATAGTGTTTAACGCCCATTTTTACTACTGAGGCACCACAGGCAGTGGACACTAATGATACATGAGATGAAATGATAAATTGGGAAAGGATTTTTTTTTAAGGAAGGAAATGTTCCAGGCCTAAGTTAGGGTACCTCCCTGGCATTTGCCATGTATGAGGACTGAGGAAAACCTGGAAAAAACCTCAGTCAGGGAGGACGGTCCTGGTGGGATTCGCACCCCAGACCTCCCGCTCACGAGTCCCCGCCCTAATGGCCTGGCAGTTGTTATGAAGCTGGTGGGCAAGGGGATGAATGGGGTGTGTCAATGAAGCTTCACAAAGAGCACGCAGAATTTTGTGAACTTTTCATGCACATGCGTACTGAGCCCATCCTCCCTACAGTAATGCCTGCAAGAGGAACTTCCCTAAGTGATTTGAGGTGAGGTCAAAGTTATTACTTCCCATCAGTTGTTTGCTTTTTCAGACCACTGGCTAGTGAGAAATCTAAGTATAAGAAACTCTTCAACTATAAAAGAAACACAACTTACATATCCTTAAATGATATGTTTTAAAAAGAAACAGCATTAATATAAATAAGAGTAAACTGGAATGGTCAGTGAAAGGAGGATTATGAGATTAAACAGATAATTTTGGCACTTCTGTTTTTCACTGTTTTGTTACATTTATAGCATGATAAGTGAGAAGCTAATGCAGCCTATTTACTAATGTAACTCCAGTTCTTTTGATGATGATTGGTAAAAAAATAAATAAAAAAGGTGAATTATGTTGGTTTAGAGAGATTTAAGTGTTTAAATTTTAGTTGTTTTTCCATCCATCCATCTGCATCAAACAACTCGCCAAATGCTGCAATTACACAGTTGAGATTTTGTACATAGAAAGTTGAACAAAATTTGTTGGTACATTTAAAATTTGGTTGAAATCAATACAAAATTAAGGGAACTTACATGCAGAATCTCCCAAAAATTTTAATTTTTACATAATGCACTGCTCTTATGAATGATATTTTACACATAAGAGTTGAATAAGATTTTTCAACCAATTTCAAATTTGATTGAAATCAGTATAAAATTATGGGTAGCTTAAATGGAGAACCAGTCCACATACTCAGCTGAAATTTTGCAAAGAAGTTTTTAATTTTTTAGGTATAATTCTGCTATGATTGGTTTAATAATAATAATAATAATAATAATAATAATAATAATAATAATAATAATAATAATATATTTAAGGCCATAATAATTTGCTACTTGTTTTCATTAACAATTATTTTGAAAGAATATAAACCATTAGAGCAGAAATAGGTTTCCTAGGATATCAAAAAGTTATTGATGACTTAGATAGGGAGATTATGGAGGAAGAATTTTATGATCAAATTAAAAGGTTAAAGGTGAAGAAACCGAGTGATATTGATGGTGTCCCAGGGAAGGTTTGGGCTAAAGAAGATACTAGGAGGTAAACAGTGGTTATATTAATTGATATCATTGTATGATTCAGTTGAACTACACACTCTTAAAGCTTCACTTACTTTTCATAAAGTATGAAAAGTAAGTGAAGCTTTAAGAGTGTGTAGTTCAACTGAATCATACAATGATATCAATTAATATGATTGGCTTCACTGTGCAAGTTCCAATTTACATTTAAGTGGTTATATTGTTTATTACAATAATGGATGTAAGAGAAATACCCAAAATGTCGAGAATGAGCTTGATAGTACCCATATATAAAGGGAATGGTGATGTAAATAATCCAGTAATTATAGGAGTATGTCTTCTTTCCATTTTATGAAAGGTTTTTACTGTAATTCTAGCAAGTAGATTACAGAAATGGGTACAGAAGGAGAAGAAATTATCAGTTTAAAACAGTTTCAGAGTAGGGAGAAGAATATCAGAAAATGTGTTTGTAATAAAGACAATTGTGGATAAATATTTAAGCAATGAAAGGGAAAGGGTTTATATGGTATTTATAGACTTTAAGGAGACATTTGATATCATAAATAGAGAAACATTGTAGTTAAAATTAAAAAGGAAAGGAGTAAGTAATACATTTATAAAACTATTACAAAAGATATATAGTGAAAACCTGTTTTCTATCAAATTTTCAGGTAATAAAGTAACAGATTATATGTAGAGTAAAGCAGGAGTAAGACAAGGTTGTAAATTAAATCTAATGCTGTTCAATCTCTATATTGATGACATTCTGGATGAGACTCAAAGAGATAAGACACATCTACCAGCAATAAACAATAAAGAAATACCAGGGTTTCTGTTTGCAATGATGATTCAGTAATTGTATCTATATCTAGTGGAGAATTAAGAAGAGCAAAAGTATTTTTTTTTAAAGTAGTGTTTAATGCCTGTTTTTACTACCGAGGCACCACAGGCGGTGGGCACTGATGATACATGAGATGTAATGATAAATTCGGAAAGGATATTTTTTTAAGGAAAGAAACATTCGAAGCCTAAGTTTAGGGTTACTCCATGGCATTTGCCATTTATGAGGGCTGAGGAAAACTTGGAGAAAACCCCAGTCAGGGAGGATGGCCCCATGCGATTCAAACCTCAGACCTCTCGCCCATAACTGCAAGCCTTAAGATCTCCGTCACTCATGGTAGTAATTGAAGTAATAAATACTTTTTGTAAAGAATGTGCATTGAAAATAAATGAAAAGAAATCAAAAATCATGGCTTTAAAAGAGGTTATAAATTGAGAAAGAATGAGAAATGACAGTTAAATAACAGAGACATAGAGGTGGTTAGGAGATTTAATTATCTAAGGACAACATTTTAAGTTCTAATGCAAATAGGAAAGAACTGGAAAAAAAATGGCAATAGCAAAAGGGAAAGAAGTTATGAGAGTTACCAGAGAATGATTAAGAAAAATTCCAGATATAAGAGTGAATTGGCTGGAAAGAATTTACAAACCACAGTAGAAGCAAAATTGTTACATGGGGCAGAAATATGGGGTCTAGAGGATGTGTGGAAACATGTTGATAAAATAAATAGAAGTTTTTGTAAACTGATCTTAGGTTTATCAACAGCATCCCCAAAAGGTGTAGCATAGCTAGAATTAGGTAAGTATTCCATAAAGATAAAAATTATTACAAGAATTATGAAGAATTACCAAAATGGAATAGAGTGATAATATTAAAGCATGTTTCAGTATCCAAGGGAAATAAGCATGGTATTTCAAAGTGCAGGAAATTTGAAATGGATAGGTTAAGGAAACTTATGATAAATAGGGAATACCAAAACAGATGATTCTGGAAAGAAATAAACCTAAGATTGGAAGATATTGAACAACAAGAAATACTTATGGGAGAAAAGAGTTCATTAAGACTTTATTGGGAAATAAAATAGTATGGGGCAGGAAAAAAAATATATAGAATAACATGATAAGGCAAGTTGGGAAGGGTTTGCATGGGCTAAAACTGCAGTTATGAATTTAAAAGGATTACAATACAATAAAGAGGTAGAAAAATGTCCAATTTGTGGATTTGTTTGATTTGGTTTATTTATGGATGCTCTTTAACATCTCAGGTCATCAGCATTCCATTCAAATCAGGGCGTGAAACGATCGACAAATTTTACTCAGAGGCCTCTTCTTTTAGGCTTAGTTTCTTTCTTGTGCGTAAATGTATAAAGTGGCACCCACGGCTTTACTTCCCTTCTGAAGGAAGCCATACTTAGGATTTTTACGCCTGAAAAAAATCCATCGATCCTGCCTGGGTTTGAACCCGCGATCTTGGGTTTAGAAGGCAAGTATGGTTACCACTACACCACCAGGACCGACCCAATTTGAGGAGAAACCAATATGGATATACCTCATTTATTATACTGTAGGCAAATAAACTTATGGATAGAACAGGCTTGGTAACAAAATTGAAAGAATTTAGATGGGGAAATATTAATAAAAAAGACTAACTATAAGGAGAGAAGAATATAAAAATGATAGGAAAATAAATGGGCAAAGATAGAAATCGATAAGAATGATTAAAAGAAGATAGATCAAATGTAACCTTAGAAGTACAATAGGTCAGATAAGTACAAACAAGGATAGGATAATACAGCAATATGATGGTCACCAATACACTAATAACCTGGAGTTGTGTTTATTGGGATCAGAACGTAAACAAGCAACTCTGGAAAGAAAATATTTAATAAGTAAGATTAATATTGATTTTTGTGTATTTTTAGCTCTCCTTTAATAATGGATTGATAAAAATATGCATCATTGAAAGTAGTCTGTTGGGATATTTTCTATATCAATTTCAACATTTTTTGGTATAAATATTAAATGAAAATAGGATAATTTTATTTTCAAGAAAGTACTTACAAAGCATATTTCAGAGAAACAGAAACCTTGATTTTTTTTATAGCCTTATGTTATGTATCAACTACCACAAATAAAATGAATTACTGATGACACAAATTAATCACAAATCAAATGCCATCTAATTCACTTTTACTACTGAGGAAATTAACCTTAGGCCCGCTGGCAGAAAAACACATATTTAGTGCTAGGTACACAATGCTAGTTTTAAATATTTTTAGGAAAAAAAGTGGATTTAAATGGTTTTCAGAATTCAAAGCCCTTAATAAGATTTACCTATAAGCAAAAAAGATGTATTAAAATAATTAAGTCTATTATAGTAAAACTGATATCCAAGAGATACTCATATTAATGCAATAAGGACTATTAAACTGTATCTCTCATGCAAATCTGTATGATCAAAACCAGCAGCTGAACTGTTGACAATATAATAACACTTATTATTTTAAAATCAATGATGACCCCAAACTAGCAAATACATTATTCTAAAAATCAGAATAAAAAGAACAAAACAAATAAAGTTTTCAAGTACAATTAAACAAAATTTTTAAGTTCTGCTATTGCTATTTGCTAATTTTAAGCTTTTTAATTGAATCAAATTAATATTTGATGTTCTAAGAAAATGTCAATCAACTGCAGATTGTGATCAAAGATACAATGGAAAAACGAAGAGAAATTTGAAAATTTGGAGAAAAGAACATTTTTGGAATATTCGTTTTAAACAGGTTGATAAATCAGCAGTAGCAAAAATCATGAAATCGGACCAGAGTCTAAGCTGCTAAAAGAAGTTCACAACACAATAGAGCTATCCAAATGTGAAAAGATTTTTATCTTAAAAAATAAGAAAAACTTAATGAGTTTTAATTTTCCACCCATGTAGGAACTCAGTAAGTTCCTACTAGAAACAGCCAAAAAACTTCTTGGAATTCAGCCAGCATTTCAACTAGTTAGTCAACAGCTGATAATGAGAGTAAGGGCTTCCAAAACATGTCCATGTCCTAGTGTTATGTAAGTAAATGGAGTTAGTATGAACAATGTTGAATACATTAAAGTAGGCTTAATTAGACTAGGCTTGTGAGATTACAGTCCTTTGTTCACACGATATGCTTAATTATAAGCACTAACAACCAATGCATAGTATGATACAACTACTATCATGAGTATGCACAATACAGTACTCAACATCATAAATTGCCAGACCATTCACAAAGGTATTTCATTCTCAGAAAAATAATTTTTAGGAGATTTTTCTGCACAGCACAAAACAGAATGCGAATCTTTATTTAATAGAGATTATCTATCCATCATCCTTCCTTTGAGCTGCATTAATAACTGATACTATCCCAATGCTTTCCACTACCATTTAATATTTAAATGTACTTCCCAGGTACATAATTTATATTTAAATAGCTATCAAGGTTGTGGAAAGTATATATATGTGGTATATACTTTTTTTTTTTTTACTCAAATTTTGCATAGTAAACAGGAACACTAATGTACATCTACATAGTATGAAGATGGTACATTTTGAAGCATTCAGGTTAATGGAAAGCAACCCTACATTTTTTTTACTGCCACATATTTTCACTTTTCCAGTTATATTTTTCTTTTATTGGCAAGAGGGACATGCATAGAAAAATTAGCCCAATTTTTGCTTTGCAGATGTCAACTGGCAGAAGACCAATATCAAACAGAGTACTCACACATGTTTGCAGGCTTAAGCAACTGTAGCACAATGTTTACTTTGAAGTCAGAATAGGTTTTCTTTATTCCTTTTGAGTTTGTACAGAATATTACAAGCATTGCTCATGCAAATACCTAAAAGATAGATAAATGTTTTTCAATACATTCTTGTAGTTGGATGCATAATAGGAAACAGAAGAGCCAAGACTTGGTTTTGAAAATCTACTCCATCTGTCCTTTGGCATGAGAGCTTTTTTTATCTTTTCCCAGGGTTTCATCCTTTCTTCTTTCAAAACTTTCCTATCCCTTAAGTCAGATATTTTCTGTTTGAAGGAAAGAAAATTAACACCATTATTACGTAATAGATTGGTGGCTGACTGTACTTATTACTCCATAACAAAACTCCCAGGTTAAATATCATTTAAAGAGAAACCAATCTTTTTCACTCATGACTTAACAAAGTGATGAGAAATGTTGATTCCACACACTGTGTGTTTCTGCTATTTTCAATATTAGTAAAAACAGCATCTTTGGTGAAACAACAATACTACATGTGTCTCTATGGAGCAGTGCGGCAATGTGAGCTGAGCTCATCATGTGATTTAAAGGCCTGAATATGCTCTGCAATTACAGCTCATTATATGACTGAAATGGGCTACAAAAGTGTGGTATAATAATAAGATTAGACTATTCCTTTTCTTGGTGGTCTATTAATGAATATATTTCAAGGTTGATTACTAATGGAAACATAAAAGATATCTGTAAAAGATATCATATTTTGGTAAAATGTCATTATGGAAACTTAAATTTTTATCATACATATTCCATAAAGTGTTTAACTGGCATATGATTTTTCCAGTTCATTTTTATTTCTGTTCTTTCATTATTCTCTTGATCTCTTTAAGGCCTTAAGCACACAAATGCTTTCCCTCTTGCTGTCACATGCATTTCTTTAATCTTTGTTATTACATTTTTATTGCTGCATCACAGTCTTCTAATACAGGTTGTATTAGTCCCTGTTTGCAGCAAATAGCTTCCTGTTTCCAAGCATTTTCTTATTTTAGAGCTTTAAGGATAACTGTTTTGAATATATATTTTAAAAAGTAAACTCTCAATTCTCCAGGCTAATATAGATGCATGGAAAACTGAAAAGCACAGATAATGATCAAACACTAAACTTAAACTATTAGTAAACTCAATTTGTATGCAAAATATTAAATAAACATTTTTGCTTATTTATAGTAGTAGTCATCTGTAATATGTTTTGTGGGCTGAGAGAGGCAAGGTTTTATTTGACATTTTTAGTGAAAAGAGTTTTTTGTTTGTTTATTTTAATGAAATGAACTGTATTTTTATCACGCAGAATATTTCAGTAACATTTTCAATATTTTCCTACTATCAATATTTTGAAAACATTCATTGTGAATATTCAAAAATTTATTGAGAAAGACAAGGTTCTTTTCTTTTGTACACAGGGTGTAAATTTAAAACATATGTGCAACTGTGAATTAGTAGTAAAAAAAACTGTTACAATTTCTATGTACAGAAATATATTTGCAACAAAATTCAGTGTCATTCTTCCAACATAAATCTGATAAGATGTAATGTTTGTAAAGAATTTTTCACAGTAAAAGATAAAAGCAACAATATTAAATTAAAAATAAGAAGCCTTTCAGGGAAAATTGAACACAAATATGAAAATCATATAATTGCAAAAATATTTAATGCCCATCAAAAACAGGTTAGACAAGTTAAGGAACTTATCATTTTATTCTTAATTAGCTACTGAGTCGATTTAATACTCTTATGCTTCCCTTATCATTGAATTATACAAAACATGTTTCATAGCTGATCAGGTGCCCACTTACAGCTGATGATGCAGGCGAAGGCCTGTGAAAAATGTTCTTTATAATTCAACGGCAAGTAGAGTATAAGAGTATTAAATCAACTCAATAATTATAAAAATAAATTAATTTATTCACTGAAATGTTGTTTGGAGTGTTTGTCAGTAAATAGCAGACTTGATAACTGGCTTTTGCTACCAAAACACCACCTTTGTTCATTTTTGTAAATATATTTTCCTGCCTTTGCAATTTATTCTTCAGTTTCTTTAGTTTTTCTTCTCTTAATATGTTCTCAAAATATAAGAATTTTTCTTATGTATTATATCATATTATAACTTAAAATTATACTATTTGACAAAATTTGTACAGAAAAATAAACATAAAAATTCACCTGCTACCTCAATGTAAAAGCAATGAGCTACCACTTTTCTTGGAATTTTCTCTCTGTGGCCAATCTTTCTGTTTCCAGATAATTCAAAAAGTGGTATCACACCAGAACCATTTAGTCACGATTAAAAATATTTACTTAATGACCTAATCAAAAATTAACTGCAAAAGAAATATCAGTGAACCTGCACTATAGGGTAACCAACTTGAACAATATGAAAACTGCAGTATCTACCTCTTAGCATGTGAAATGGTGGCTTAAATAAGGTAATGAAAGATACTAGAATTCATTTGAGTTTGCATGAAACTAAATGTATTTAGCATGCTGCAAAATATATGACAATACATGGGATAGTCAATTTGCTAATGAAGAATGGGTATGACTTCAAATAGGTAGCAGGTGTATCAACACATTAAGAGTGATAACATCACAGCAACTTCAATAGAGAGATCGAGATTTTTGTGGTATTAAATAAAAAATTCCTTTGTGGAGGAGGGATGTATACTGCAAAAGAATGCAAAGTGCTCTATGTGGTCTCCATTTATTGTTAACACTCATGTAGGTACATGGAACTCCTTACAGAATTGTAGCCCAAGGTATCAGCATTGCAAATGACAAGAAAGTCTACCTGACAAATGTGGTTTATGACAATTTGACAAATTACTTGCCATACTGGAGGAAGTGCACCTCTATCAAAGGCGATGGATATGAAACAACCCCATATTCTAAACAATGTTCAACAAAATCTGACTCAGAAATATAATGTGCCATGGAATGGATGTATAAGTTCAATAATTTGGAATGCCTCATCCTTTTACTCAAATCCTTTGAATATAAAGACTTTGATATATTTAACAGCCATTGATAACATACAAACACAGCAGAAGACATCAGCAAATCAGAGGCATATTCCCAAGAATTCATGAACGATGTGACAAAAATGGGAAAACATATGACAGTTCTTATAGCACAATATATTGGCCCATAACTAAGGAATTTCACTGCCCTGGCCCAGATTGTTAGTGCATCTGCTTGTCAAGTGGCAGACACAGGTTGATTCTCATTTGGGATGTTGCCTGGATAAGATTTATTCCCATAGTTTTCCCTTATGCCAAAAAAAGTGAATAATAAGTAACATTTAATGCTAAGGATTTTGGACTCACTTGCATAATCCTGAACTCATCCTATTTATCTCAAAATACCTCGGCAGAACATTAACCACTTATGAAAAGTATATATCTAAGCAAGTAAAGTTAATACAGGGTTGGTTAGCTGATACTTATACTTCACTTTCATATATGTGAAGTGTGTCACCAAGCCAAATCTACGAATCACCTCGGGTTACCAAGGTTGTTAAGGTGCAGACTCATGAGTGGGAGTTCTGGGGTTTCATTCCCACCAGAACTGTCCTCCCTGACTGAGGTTTTCTCCAAGTTTTCCTCAGTCCTCATAAATGGCAAATACTGGGGAAACACCCTAAATTTAGGCCTAAAACATTTCTTTCTGAAATAAAAATCATGTATCAACAGCATCCATTACCTATGATGCCTTATTAGTTAAAACAGGCATTAACCACTACTAAAAGTAAACTCTATTATCAACTTAAATGTAAATTGGAACTTGCACACAAGTTAACCATATTAATTGATATCATTGTATCATTCAGTTGAAATAATTTGTTTTGCAACGACTATAAGATGGAATACACAGACTCAAGAGACAATAACCTAAATAATTTCAACTGAATCATACAATGATATCAATCTCTATTATCAACTTTATTTTACCTACTACTTACTGTTAATAACTTCAAGAGAATAAGTTCATCTAAGCAAGTATTTGTTTCAGGATATTCACTAGAATTTTTCATCAATAATGCAAAAATATTTAATATATCTTTGTCACGTTGTAGATACTGTTGATATAAAGCACATTATACAGTTAAAGGGTTGCAATGAATACTACAAAATAGAGCATGTGTCACCTAATAATTTGATCAGGGATTGTCAGTTTTTACATACTGATAAAGTTATAGTTAGTGGTTCAGTCTTAGGTGAGGTAAAAGAGAGCAAAGGCAATTATATTACAGAATGCAAAATATGAGTTTTATTACTTTGGAAAGCAAGCATTTTGCAATATTCAACATCTGTACACATTAACCTCTGATGATATAATTCACCTCCATGATTGAGCAGGCTTAACTTCAGTTTCCAGATGAAACAAGTTGCCTAGATAGTGAATTTTCCAGAGGTTTTCCTTAAATGCATGCACCACAATATGCACGCACGCGCACACAAAGCAAAAGGCACCCAAAAACCTTTGGCAGTCAGCAGGATGTTAAAACCTTTACAAAACATTGAGGCTCTTACACAGCTTCAAAAAAAAAAAAATACTTGCATCACTTATTACAATCTCTAAACATGCCAAAACCATTTCATAGCAAGCATGTAAAATCACTTTATACTTACATGATACTCCTAAATCCACTGCAAGCAAAGAACAGAACAGAATAATTAGATGGCACCAAACAGAGAAAGGCCGAATATATTGCCCAAAACACATTTTCCTTTATGTTAGTTTATCCATTAACATTGTCAAGTTGCTTAGAATAGCACAAAGGAATTATATTTAATGTAGTAAAAGAGAGTTTGTCCTTGTGTCACGATGTAGGCAAGGTGATTAGCCTGTTGCAAGAAAAGGCATGTGTGTACTATCCATCAACAATTTTAATATATATAAAACCAGAATATGTCTATTAACATTGTCAGAGAAACAAGGCTAATATACATGGTCTATTATCTTAAAGAAATAGTTAAATCTTGCCTATATAATGTATATAAACATTTTCACAGGCAACAAAAGGAAAGCAGGCTGATTTGCAAGGGAAAATCTGTGACTTATGGGAACTAAGAATGCACAACTGAGTTTTGAGATGCATTATTTGCTGTCTTATGATCTGAAGCCTGTTGATAAATATCCATTAATTAGACATACCTAACAGCAAAACATTTAAAGTCTTTGGCAATCAGAATTATCCCTAAATAAGCCACAAGTTACAAACTTACAGTGCTTTAGAACAATGTATGTACTCCCTGCTGAATACTCATTGTCAATCTTCCATTGGTTCCTGCCAATTCTAGAATGAGTTATATGTATGCAGTAAATGGCAACCCATCTCATGTTAGTGGCTAAGTATATGTAGAGCATTTCTTAGCTATCATTTTCAGCAGATAAAATTTTAGCACCTTAACAGGGGTGAAACATAGTGTCATTTTTTCTGTTTTGCTAAATTCCTGCAGTTCATTTCTTAACTTCTTTCTAAAATGAGTAATGGGCTACATAAAAGGAGCTCTTAAAAAATATGGCTTTACTAAAAGGAATAAGCAAAAAGAGCTCAGCTTAAGAATTTGTTTCTTCAGGAACTAGATGATATGCATGTATGAAGCACAAAAGCAGTGTTTTTTATCCGTGAATCAATCAAACTCCTTTGGACATAGTAATAATATTAATCCTCTATTAAAGTTTTTCTTTTACCTCCAAAAGAAAATTGCAAATATTAGATCAATCTCATTCATCATGCTCTTTTGCTTTCATATCTGAAGACAAATAGCATGAGATGCTGCAGCCTTAGAATTATCTGAAATGTTATGTCAGCATATTCCCTATTTAAATATATAGCTACCAACATTAACACATTTTGGGCCCTAAAACTATACTCATCATTATCAACAACATCATGGTGTCTTAAAATATCAGTGCAAACTGCACTACTGTTTGGAAGAATTACAATGTCATGAAGAAATCACAGAAATAAAATTAAGTGTATATACTTACTACTAATAATAATGTACATAAGTATTAAAGTTTCAGACTAACACAACATTTTTAAGTGCAAAAAAAGTGCAAATATTTCATGAAGTCTCTATGAGGTGCAAGAGTTGCTGTAGGCATGGATTTAAATTAAAAAGGTTTTGGATATGTTTCTGAGGAATTGCCTGCCAGGCTGCTTGTATGCTAGTCCAAAGTTCATTCTCATTGTTTATTGGAGAATTTAGATGGGCTATGGCACAGTGACCATATATTCAACAGGTTACACTGGTCAGAGAAGAAGCAATAACTGCTTTGGTTCAAAGAAGCCTTGAATATACTTGGCAATATGTAGTTAGACATCTCCTACTGGAATACAAAGTCAGAAGTGCACTAAAGAATGGTTTAACTTCTGCATCTACAACTTCCCTGATTTAGCAATTACTGATCTAACACTCCTGCCATCCAGTACAATGCTGGATGATGCTTTTCATCATAGAGAAGAGTCTTATTCTGTAGTCCATGTTGCCATTCTGCATACCATTGTTTGTGTTTATCAGCCAACTGCAATTTGAGGTGTTAATGGACTTAAATTAGCTGAGAGGAATTCATACAGTCAATCCTCTTTGAAGTGGATACCATTGAAAAGTAGGCGGAGATAGCACAACATCTATTGCAGTGCTCCAACACTGTGCTATAATTTGCAACAAAGCTGAAGAGATACTGTGATCCTGTGGTGTCATCACATTTTGTGATCTACTGCTAGGTTTTCAAAGCATCTGGTTCTCTTTAGACCTCTATTTACGCCTCATATTACATCATGGCATTAAGTTCTATATAAGTAGCAATATCTTGGCATGAAAATTCACCTTCATGCAGGCCAATCATTCTTCCCCATTCAAATTTTGTCATTTGTTTATATTGCACCTTTAATGTCAACACGCATAGTGAATTCTGAAGAAAAGTTTACTGCTCACTGACCAAGATATACAATTTGTGTGGCTTCTCAATAGCCTTCTACTTGGATATAACCCTAACACAATAGTTCAGAGAACACTACTTGGACCAGACATGTGAATCACTTTGCAATTCTAATAATTTGCATGTTATACCCTGCTTTGTATTTCCTGTAAGTTTCACATGCATAACAATTTCTTTGTAGTGTTGCAGTTTTAACAAACAGCAGTGTATGTTGGTTGGTTGCTGGTGGCTATTCTGGATGCTTAGTATTTATCATTTTTCCCTAGTTTCCCAATAAAGAACTTCCAAATTATTTTTAATTTTTTGTTGCTATCTAGTTGGCTGCATTTCAGTAAATGTTCTTTGTTTAAGATAGTATTCATGTCCTTACACCTGGGTAGTGGCTGTCCTTGATTAATTTTATCCTGAAGAGATGAAGACAGGCAGATGAAGACAGGCAATCAAGCCCAACAATTAAGTGGAATTGGGCAACACCAATTTTTCTAGGTTTCAATAAAAGATGTTTGAAAGTATTTAGGTATCCATATGGATTTCCTTTAAGTTTTTGTTGGATATTTTGTTGTTCAGGTTCAGTTATTAATCTTTTTTTTTTATGGGTTTCAATTTAGAGGGAAGTTCTAGTTCAAAAGGTGGTTTCAATTTTATGATGACTCCTTTTTTTGCTAAATTATAAGCAATCTTATTCCCCTTCAATCCCACATTGCTCAGGATCTATTGTGAAACTATTTCTGTATTTCTGATCTGAATTGTATGATATAGTTTTCATATTTCATTTGTAACATATGTTGGTGGGTAATTGTAATTCATTACATTTTGTAGTGCTGCTTTAGAGGCACTTAAGATAACAAATCTTTTATATTTATGTTAGGTCTATACAGTAGATTTGCTAAAACTGCTCTAATGACCATTATTTCACCATCAAAATTGTTAGTATTCTGTCCCAAAGGTGTATATTTAGAGAACGCTTCACATATATTTCAAAGCCTGCTTCTCCATTTTTAAGAGAACCATCTGTATACACTCTACACCATCTATCACCCAGATAATAGTTGTTTAGTATACTAAGTGCTATCAGTCTTAATATCTCAGGTGGGTCATTCTTCTTGGAGACCTTTGTATCCAGATTTAGTTTCACATTGATATCTATATGTTGTAAAGGATCAGTTGGTATAATGACAGGTTAAGTGCTTATTTTTAAAAATGTATTTAAATCTTCTTTCTGTATATAATAAAGTCAGTAGTATTTTTAATCATTGTGTGCTGTCAGGAATTTGAAACCATTTACTCCTGTGTAGATTACTTTTTAAGTTCTATCCCAGTATAGTTGTTTTAATATCTAACTCTATTTTAATTGGCAGGTTGTTAGTTATGCTCTACATTGTAGCAATTGGTGTTGTTTTAATGGCTTTTGTTATTATTCTTAAGGACCTAGATTACATTTTATCCAATTTAATTTTAAGTTCGTTGTTTATTGTGGACATTATCTCAATTCCATAGAGCAAATTGGACTTTATGTATCTTCTGATCCTGCCATTTAGGAGACCAATGGATCCTTCCCATTTAACTCTTGCTGGTCTTTTTAATATGCTGTTCTTTTTATTCACTTTCTTAATTATACTGTTGATCTGTTCAGAGAAGGAAAGTTTTTTGTCAAGTGCTATACCAAGATATTTAGTATATTCTTTCTCTTGTAATTTTTATTATTGACTTTAAGCTCCAAGTCATCTGTATTGTGTTGTAGACTGAAAAGCTGGAAAGCTGTCTTTTTAGTGTTTATTTCCATATTGTTGGTGGTTGCTCATGTTTCCATGCTATTGATAATTTTTGCATTTCATTTTATAGTTTTTTGTAGTGTTGTCTATTTTGCTTATTTTTTTGGCTAATCCATATAGTGATATCATCTGCAAACAATGCCATATTTGCCTTTGGGAAGTCAGCTAATATTTTGTTGTCATCTATGAAAATATTAAAAAGAATTGGATTGGAAACACCACCTTGAGGAAGGCCTACTTTAGTCGTATGATGTTTAGAGAGGGCATTATTCCATTTTACAGCTATGTACCTATGTGATAATAGGTCCATGATCCATTTCAGCATGTTTCCTCTTATTCCATTATTACTCATTTAATAAATAAGCTTCTTTCTCCATACTTATTTGAAGTCAACAAAGAGAGTAATCATTAAGATTAAAATGTAAATTGGAACTTGCACAGTGAGGCGAATCATATAATTGATATTATTGTATGATTTAGTTGAACTACACACTTTTAATGTAAGTACAAGTAAGTGAAGCATTAAGAGTGTGTAGATCAACTAAATCATACAATAATATTAATTAGAGTAATCATTGTTTCTTTTTTGTTGAAGCATTTAGAATATTTTGTGTTGTAAAATGTAAAACCTGATTGATTGTTGAATAGTACATTTTGAAAGGAGGTTTTGAGATTCCAGAAAGCAAGTTAAATCTTATATTGACCATTTTATCCATAGTTATAGCAAGTACTTAGATTAAGGATATAGGCCTAAAACTGTCTAACTTACCTGCTGGTTTGTCTTTCTTCTTTATTGGAATGATTATGGCTTTTTTCCATATAGCAGGAATGCTATCTTTATGTTTCAGATCTTGTTTAATATGTTCAGTAGTACCTTCTTGGCTCTGTACCCTAAATTCTTGATATATTCACTATGAATTTTCTGGTCCAGGGCTCTTTTATTCTTAAGAGATAATATTGCTTTGTTGAGTTCTTGAACTGTAAAATTGTCATAAAGTAGATGATGTTGACCTGCAGTATCTCAGGCTTATGCCTTTTTAATATTTTGTTTAATTTCCCTTTGTCTCTATTCAATTTATGTGCAAGTTTGTAGTGAGTGGCAAATCTGTTGGCTATGTCTACATGATTGAATACTTTGTTGTTCATAATAAGAGGTTCTTGTTTTGTTTCTGGGACATTGTTTAGTGTATTAACATATTTATGTACTTTTGGGCATTACTTCTATAGTCACGGGAACTCAGGAATTTATTAAATGACTCTTTATTATTATTTTTTATTTCCCTGTTTAGAACTGCAGTTTTATTTCTCCATTCTCTTCACTAGGTTAGGATTTTTTATTGCTTTTGCTATATTTCTGATATTATCTGTCTCTTTTTAATGCAGCTAATCTCCGATTCCAAAAAGTTTTGTACCTAATACCCTTTCCTCTGGGTATTGATATTTTTGCAGCATTAATCAGTTTTTGTTAACTTTATCGATTAGTTTCAGAGGACTTTTCTCTATGTCAATATCTTCAAATTTTTTGTGAGTGAGTTTCGGAAAAGTTAACCAGTCAGCTTTTTGGAGGTTCCATCTCTTCAGTTGACTTGCTTTTAAATGACCCATTTGTGGTTGGATGGTATCAGTTATGATGACTCTATGGTCACTACCTATGTCTTGCAATACTCTTCGAGTGGGATGATTTGCAATATCTGAAGAGGCAATAGCCATATCAGTATTTGTAGAGTCCCCAGTATGGTGAATAAAAGTTTTGGGGTCATTGTTTTTGCATATTAAATTTACTGCATTTGCTTCCAAAAATTCTTCAATTGTTTTTCCTGCTGCATTGGAGGAGTACCTCCACTGTTTTGAATGTTCATTTAGGTCTGCTATTATTTGGGTATTTTGTTTAACTTCTATTAAGTCAAGATTTAGTTGGTGGTTATTTGGGGGACTGTATATACCAAAAATTGTATTTTTTACATTCTGTAACTATACTTATGATCGAGTGATTTCAGCATAGTGTGTGGAGTTCATGGTTTTCAGTGTAGTTGTTTTACTTAAAAGGGAGTTTTTAACTCCTGCTAGTATCCCACTTGTCAATGTTTATGTAGACAATATATGTTGTAGTTTTTAAAATTATAAATCTTTTTGTTGTCAAGGTCAATATTAGCTTCAAAAATTAAAGAGATATCTACTTTATTTTTATGTAATAATATTTCAACTTTTGGCTTTTTGCTGTGTGATAAGCCACTGGCATTCCAGAGTAGCATTGAAAAGCACTGTTGTGTATTGCTCTTATATCTAATAAAAATTGCCATATTTGTAATCCACTTAGCATTACCCACGTGCACCACAAGTGGGATTACTGTGCACCCACAGCAGTATATGTGCATAAACACATTAAAAACCATTTTGTTCTAGATTTGAGAAAGCAAGTTAATGTTAGGAAATGTAAAAATGCAAACATTTAAACTAATTTGCAATTACAAACTTACTTTCTTGGTGATCAAACTCCTTCTCAATTGCCACATCTGTGTCAGACACTGGCAAATCCAGGATTTCCACCGATTCTATTGAAGCAAGAGCCTCTTCCCTAATCCATACTAGTTTTCCAGGGTGGAACATTAATGCAATTCCATGATCATCTGTTGCCAGCACAATACGACATCCAAGGCCTTTTTCCTTCCTCGGTGAACAGATAGCTTCTACAATGTAAGGTTCCCCCAAATTTGCTGGATACTTCATCTTTCCAGCAAGATCAGGAAAATCTTTAAAAGTTTCCAGTCCCTTTGCAGATAGTTCTAACCACTGCAAAACAATATAAGATCTAAGGTTAGCTCATAAGACTTGGGCACATTTCAGATGCCAATTTTTATTTACATTCTTTGCAAATGAATTAGAAATAAAGTGAAGGAAGGAAAATATTTCATATGCTGGTAATTATAAACTAAGATAGCAAGTTTATTTGTTTACATGAAATTGCCTAAAATGAAAAAAATCTTCTTATCAATGGCAGTAGTCAGTATAAATCTTTATTCAGGGTATGAGGGAAAACTTGCCTAAAACTTTCTTCTTTTTTGCTCTCAGACTGACATAGTTAAATATTACTCCTTGCTGTAATGAAAACACTTTAAGCAGTTCTTAGCCTTGTTTTTGGTCATTTATTTTGTGTAAGCATTTGAAAATGTTAGCATATGAATGCGAGGATTCAGTTAAGAACAGAAGAAGCTGTGAAAATGCAAAAATTATAACAATAGGACAAGTGCAGAGCATTTTGCTGGAACTAAAGGCAAATCAGTGAAAAACAAAAGAGCAGGACCAGAATGAAATCGTAAAAAGACATGTGCAAAGAAGTTTGTATAGATATCAGAAGTCCGATAATTAAAACTCTGTGTAGTAGTAGGCCCAAATTGAACAAACACATATACAAAAGCCCTAATTTAAAGACATGAAGTTGCTAGACATCAGCCTAAAACTGAAAATCTAAAAAATTTAAAATTTACATTCTCTTTGAAGTAACTTCCTTTGTAATAACCATGTTGTAAAGTCTTTCAATCAAAGCAGTGATTTACTGTTAACACCTTTGATTACATATGAGAGGTAGATGTGATAGCCATAAAAATATGTATAATGTAGCATTGATCAAAGTAAATTAACGCCATGAGGCCTTTCCAAAGAAGAGTACTCATTGTTTCTCGACACTGTGACTTTGGAAGGTGACTTTGCAGCTCAAAAGGTGAAAATGTTATTTAATATTAAGTCTGCAAAAATAAACATTGATGCCAAAACAGCAGTAGGTATGGAGTTGTAAACATGCAGCAAAAATATGTTTATGGAATGTCAGAATCCACACAGTGAAACTTGTTATTCTTATTTTGATTTAAAGTTAAACACTAAAAATCATGTCAACATATGAAAACTCTCTTGAATTTTCACAAACACACTTATAAAAGTAATTTTGGGACATGTTTCGTGAGGTACATTCCTCACATTGTCAACCAATCGACGACTCAAAGAGTAATATACAAGTAATATACAAAACCAATGACCCTTAAAAATTTATTTGCTACAATGGGGACTCAACAAATACTGATATGGTGATTGCCTCTTGAGACACTGCAACCCACCCCACTAGAAGAGTGTTGGAAGACATAGGTAGTGGCCACAATTATAACAAACTATTCAACTACAAATGGATCATATAAAAGGTAGCGAACTGAACAGATGGAACCTCCAAAAAACAAACTGAATAACTTTTCTGAAACTCACTGATAAAAATTTGAAGATACTGACATAGAGAAAAGTATGCTGAAACTAGTCAACAAAGTTAACGAAAAAACCATTAATGCTGAAAAAATAATAATACCCAGAGGAAAGGGTATTAGGTACAAAACTTTATGGAATCATAGGTTAACTACATTAAACAGAGACTGATATAACACCAGAAATATAGTAGAAACAACAAAAGATCCTAACTTAGTGAGAGATTGGAGAAAGGAAACTGCATTTCTAAACAGAGAAATCAAAAAGGGTAGGGAGTCATTTAATAAATTCTCTAGTTTCCTTGATGACAGGAGTACAAAAATATATCACTGCATTAAACAATGTCCCGGAAACAAAACAAGAACCTCTGATTATTAACAACAGTTTTCATTCACAATAAAGAAAGAGCCAACTGATTGGCCACTCATTACAAATTGCACTTAAATTAGAGACAATGGAAAATTAAGCAAAATATTAAAAAGGCATAAGCCTGAGGTATTTGCAGGCCAACAACATCTATTTTATGGGAACATTACAATTCAAGAACCCATCCAAGCAATATTACCTCTGAAGAACAAAAAAGCCCTTGACCAGACAAAATTCATAGTGAACACATCAGGATTTTAGGTACAGAGTCAAGAAGATATTACTAAACATATTCAATAAAGTCTGGAGGAGTAAAGAGCGAATTCCTGTTATATGGAAAAAAAAGCCATAATCATACCAATTAAGCAGAAAGACAAACCAGCAAGTGAGTTAGACAGTTATAGGCCTATAACCTTAATCTAAGTACTTGCTAAAACTATGGAGAAAATGGTCACTACAAGATTAACTTACTATCTGGAATCTCAAAATCTCCTTTCAGACCATCAATCAGGCTTCAGAAAGCAATATTCAACAATAAAGGGGTTTTACATTTAACACAGGATATTAAAAATACCTTCAACAAAAAGGAAACAGTGCTTACTCTCTTTGTTGTTTTCGAAAAGCCTTCACCAAAGTATGGAGAGAGAAGCAAGATGAATAATATTGGAATACGAGGAAACATGTTGAGATGGTTCAGGGATCTATTATCAAAATGGTACACAGCTGTAAAATGGAATAATGCCTTCTCTAAATGGTATATGACTAAAGTAGGCCTTCCCCAAAATGCTATCTACAGTCCAATTCGTTTTAATATTTTCATAGATGATATCAACAAAACATTATGTGACTTCCCAAAGTCAAATACGGAATTGTTTGCAGATGATATCGCTGTATGGATTAGCCACTCTCCACCCAAAAAATGAAAAGAAATGCGGATAATTATCAATAGCATGGAAACATGGGCATCAGCCAAAAATATAGAAATAAACAATAAAAAGACAGTTTTCCAGCTTTTCAGTCTTCAACACACTACAGATGATTTGCTACTGAAATTAAATATGAACTATATGAACTGAGTTTTCCTGGTTAAAAGGCTGCAGTTTAATGGGATTCTTCTCTATCTTCGCAGATGTTTTGTCCACAATTGCAGTGCACATCATCAATGGTGTGCTTGATGTGATCATCTTGGAGACAAAGCAGTGACTGACTAGTTGTTTGAATGGGTAATGGCATATATAGAAGGATTGGTTCACTTGGTTAAGGGGGTCAGATCTAACCTTGAGCTACTGTGTTTCCAAAGGGGTGTTGGTTGGTGATTTGTTTGCATAGTTTCTTGGTCTTGGTGTTTTGCAAGGTTGCATACCATGTTAAGTGAAAGTCCAAGTTCTTTTCGGGACGGCTCGTCTAACAAGTCAGTTTATAGCAGCACCTGACCCAAAATTGGCTATATCTGCCGATTATCCTGGTTACTTGACGTCTGTAAATGTTGTATTCTGATGGTTTATTGGCTAAGGGCGGGATGTAAGTGCTTTCCCAGGCACTTAAGGGCGTTTACTGACATACGTAGTGGGCTTGTCATGCAATGGAAGGGCATCTGGATCCCCATCCAAATGTCGACTAGGCCCAAAGCTGTTTAACTTAACGTACGTCAGCCGTTTGACGAGGTTTCAGCTGGGGGTTTAACACAGTCTCACCTTTAAGCATGTAAATGGAAATTTGAATACCAAGCCCGTTGACGCGAGGGTTTATTGTCAATCTGGACCCAGGCCGAACCCTCTTATCAGACTATTAGGATAACATTCTAAAGCTTTATATGCCTTATGGGCATGTTTCTAATAGTGTCGAGGACTCGTTCTAGACAGGAAATCTATTGTCTGTGCCAAAGATGCTACTTAGGGCAATTTTGCAAAGAGGCCTCTTTGGGGCTTGAGGTTTTTTTACATGCCGTAAATGTACGAAACGGAGCTCGCGGCTTTAATTCCCTTCCGAAAGAAGCCATACTTAGGATTTTTACGCCTGAAAAAATTCACCGATCCTGGCCGGGATTGAACCCGAGATCTTGGGTTTAGGAGTACCACCAGGACCGGCACCAAGCTGGGAACGCTCCCCAGGTGTGGCGTGTTTTCTTTGCCGGGCACAATTTGAGCCATCTGGTGAATTGCCTTGCCCTTACCCTTGTTCTTGAGAGACATGGCTATTTCCTCCAGGGTTGTTTCCGAATCTAAACTTCGATTATCTTTTTGCTTTTCAACTGTGTACGTATTGTACCCTAATTTTTTAAGTGTTTAAATCAGTGTTTTATTACTGAGGCATCACAGGCGGCGGACACTGATGATACATGAGATGAAATGATAAATTGGGAAAGGATTTTTTTAATGGAAGGAAACGTTTAGGGCACCTGCCCGGCATTTGCCATTTATAAGGACTGAGGAAAACCTGGAAAAAACCTTAGTCAGTGAGGATGGTCCTGATGGGAATCGAACCCCAGACCTCTTGCCCACCCGTGGCGGTATAATACCCTGTGTTCTTTTTCAGATAACAGGTGATCACATGATGATGCTCAACAGAGTATGTTTCTAATATGGCAGTAATTAAGTCACTGTACAGCCTCTACATCGTTCTTAATGAGAGATGCTATTTCTTTCATACTAGTCATGTAATTTCGAAAGGTGTCCGCAAAAATTAGAGGCATCTTCTGACCTCTTGAAGCCGCCTCTCGCTGTGGTTCCTTATCTTGAACAGGAGCACGGTGTTTGGTGACACAAGCCTTCTTTTATAATAGGAAAACGACAGTGAAGCCATCGTCCTCGTTTACCGATTTCCCCCGGCTGGGAGTTTCTTCATTTGACATTGGGTGATCTTCAGATCCGCCAGCCTGCTCAGTAGACATGATGTCTGCAACTGGCACCCTTTCCGAGGTTCAATGACTGAGCGAAAGGTGCCACGGAGTCGAGAAATGTGTTAAAGGGCGGGAAAGATGCGGGAGAAGGACGAGGGAAGGTTTTCATAGCACTAGAGCGTGTCGCACTGGGAAGTCCAGCCCTTAGCTCTTATTTCGCTTCTGTAGGGCCTGCTTAATATCGTCAGCAGACTTGGACATTTGCAGCAACAAGAGTCGACGTTGGGGCGCGAGATGCGTCTGCCAGATCCAGTGACCGATGTGTTACGTCGCAGAACAAATTATTTGTCCACTCCATGCTGATTCATCTGCTGAAGAGCTGAGTTGCATCTCTGTCCAAAGAGTCCCTGGTTGTGGAACCGCCCAGAAGCTCCAGGTTAGATCCAACCCCCTTAACAGAGCAAATTAATCAGAGCTTAGTTTCACAGGCACCCCTGCTATATATAAGACCACCCATTCCAGCAACGAGTCAGTCACTGCTTCGTCTCCAAGAAGATCACATCGAGCACACCACTGATGTCCACAGCAGTCAACGTCTGGGAAGGCGAAGGAGAAGAATCCCATTGGACCAGCTTTATAGCCTGGAAGACTCGGTTCATATAATTGACACCAGCAGTGAAAGCCCATGTTCTACATAAGTTAACTATTAGAAAAGAAAGAACACACTGAATATCTTTGAATAACAATTGACAAAATACTTTCCTTCTCTGAACAGTTGATAATAAAACTAAGAAAGTGAATAAGAAGAGCATATTAAGAAGACTAGCAGGCATCAAATGGGCAGGATCCATAGGTCTTTTAAATGACATGTACAAAAGAAATATAAGGCTTTATTTGCTCTATGGAAGTGAGATAATATCCACAATAAACAACCAACTTAATACTAAAACTAACTAATACATCTAGGTCATTAAGAAAAATAACAGAAATCGTAAATAGTGTTCTTAATATTTTGACTCATAAGAGATTATTAATGCATGTTTCACTGTCTTAGATTCCAAATTGAATTAATATTGAAAGAAAGACATTTGATGATTGTTATAAAATCCCACCTGACCTAGACTAAAGCCGTAAAAAAGAGGCTATGTTCAGACAAAAGAGGACATGTGGTCACCCTTGCACAACAGAACTAATGCAATAAACCCATGAGTACATCAACTTTCATTATGGTTGCTATTATAGTGTTCAAGAGGAACACTATTTTAAGCTGAATCAGTAATTTTTCATCAACAGAAGTCTTATTTTGGGAATAAAGTACGTGTATCTTAATTACTTTACGCATGTAAAACATTTTTACTCATTCTACATTACTGTTACCAAATGTATAGTGAGCAAGTTTTCATTAAAGTATATATCTGTGTGTAGTAAGTTTCCCAATAAATTTTTCTAGCCAAAATTTACAGATAATATAAAAAGTCTGTTGCCACTACCATTTTATAGATGAAATATTCTTTTCCAGATTAAATGCATGATAATTCCATACATTTAGATATTTTGAAATATTTCAGCTCAAAGTAAATAAATATACTGCCTATCACAGAACAAAAGAATCCTTTCTAATGAGAAGTGTAATATGGCAAAAGTTCCTAGTAAAGTAAATATTTCACTGCATTGCTTTTGAGCATTAACTGTATTCACTGACTACGCATTAAAAATATTTGAAAATAAAATCACTTAAAATACATGATCATTAAGATGTTAAGAATGAGCTACTTTGTTCACTTTCAACTTAGTTAACTAAGTACTGAAAGAGGAACAAAAGTATTTAACCAATAATTGGAAATAATATAAAGTTTATTATCTTTTTCTGAAGATGCTCTACATTGGTTATCACATCATAAAATGTGATCAGGAACATCAGTTATCACACTTTTTATTTCCTTTTATGTAAAAAAGCAACAGCAACTTTAATTGAAAACATTTTACGATACAGTCGAACTACACACACTCACTTGTACAAGTAAGTGAAGCATAAGAGTGTGTAGTTCGACTGTATCATAAAATGTTTTCAATTATATGATTGGCTTCACTGTGAATGTTCCAATTAACATTTTAGCAACTTTAATACCTTAAAACATAAACATATACCAGCATAATATTTAACAAAAAACATAATGGCATGTGCAATATCTTGGGATTATTTTATTTATGATTATATTTGTGTTCAAAAATTCATTAGGGAGTAATAAATAAATACATAAATATATATAAATCATATTATCTCCTCAATGAATATTTTCTTCAATTTAGGCTTACCTCTGTCTCCTTTACTTATTATAAACCAAATCAAATCATGAGATTTTACTTACACTATCCCAGAATTTAAAATTCTTTATTTGTTGCAATAACATGCACATCTTGTGCCAGTCCAAGTTCAATGCTGCCGTTGAGAGTTCAAAACATTTAACTAGAACATATTATATTTTCACATATAATTATGCAATTTTTAATGAGGAAAGCACTAAAATTTCACTCATTTTCTTCCACTTACTTGAACATAATCTAAAGACTATTGCCTTTATCATCAGCATGGTATTAAAATGTTGCTCTGTAGATTTTACAAATTTAGTGATTTATGAATATACTTTCCTATACTGTTAATTCTAAGGGTTGTTGAAGAGTTTTTAAGAGTTTTGGTTCATTTTGGAATTCAGGTTTTATTTCTCCCTGATATCTCAGTTTTTATTTTACATTTCTCATGTGTTCTTTAAACCGTAGGTTAATGTTTCTATCTATACAAGATGTCGCATATATCTTGTTCACCCAAAATAACTTATGATGTTGAAGAACATTTGTTTGAAACAATTAATCATTTAGCACATCAGAAAAAAATTAATTTGGTTGAGCAAGGTACATAGGACACACTGTATATTTCATATTGCAGTTTTAGAAACTGGTTTTGTAAATGCCTGATTGTTTTCTTTGCAGAATTTTGTCCTTTGTTTTGGTTTATAGGAGTTTTTTTTTAAACAGTATTTGTTTACTGGAGAATAAATAATGTTTGCATATTTAAAAGTCTTCTGGAATTTTTAGTGTGCCCATGAACAGAATGTGAATTTCTTGCACATATGATTTCTTTGTAGCCTTTTAGTGTGGTGATGTCTTTTATTTGCTTTAGTTTTTTTAATTGTTTTATTATCTTACTGTCCAGATCTATTGTGTAGTCATTTTTCTGTGCTATATCTATGATTTTTTGGTATTCAGATTTGTATTCTATCTTGCTTATTGCCATGCTTGATAATCTGAATGTGAAGCTGCTAATTATTATGAGATTATGTTGTTTTTATGCAATTATCTGTATAGGTGTCTTTTCTGAATTTGTCAAATTCCAGTATATTCCCATTTTTTTATCATTTTTACATCCAGGAAGAGAAAAATATTTTGTTTCCTATTTCCATGGATGTAACACCTATGTTCATAAGAAGGGTAGTGAAACAAAACAAAAACAGCAAAGCACATATAGTTTCTAAAAGAAAGTTTTGAAAATATAAAAAAAATAAAATATTACAAAGCCATAAGTGAGTTAGATTAAAGACATATGAGCTAAATTTGAAACTAGTAACTTTATTAAGCATAAACTTATGCAACAATTTGGAACAATTTTCTAGAAATACCCCCATAAAACAAAAATGGGGAGGTATAAAAAAATAACTTGAAAATCTTTGAGGAAACAACCAAAGGTTAGATTTGAGGAAGAAAGCCAACACAGCCAATAGAAAATGTTATAAACTTGTCAAGTAACATTTCTTAGAAAAAGAATTATGGCTGTTAAATGTAGGTTTTTAACTCATACAAGATTGCTCATGAAATGTAGCAAAATATATAGTAGACACTGAAATAGCAATTTTGAACAAACTGGATAAAGAAAGAATAGCATCAGATCATAATGTGGGAAATTTTTAGAACTGATAAAAAAGAAAACCATCAAAGAAGACCATAACAAAAGGATCTCTAAAAGAAAAAAGCATCATATATAGTAGGGCTGACAAAGGAAACCAAACCACCATGGGTGGCTGAGGTCGTTAAGGTGCAGACTAGTGAGCGGGAGGTCTGGGGTTCGAATCCCACCAGGACCGTCCTCCTTGACTGGGTTTTTTTTCTCCCAGGTTTTCCTCAGTCCCCATAACTGGCAAATTTGCATTAATCAAACCTACTTCACATACAAAGACAATGTCAATTTGCAAAAGAGTGGTTTAGCAGTAGGAAATCCACTCTCACCATTCTTGCCAGAAATGTACATGGGTTTCTTAGAAGAACATAAATACAAATTTTGGTATTCATATGCAGATGATGTCTTTGCAATAGTAAATGAAAAATTGAGAGGATGCAATAAATCTACTCAACCTAAAAGACAACACCATTAAATTCATAATGCAAATAGAAAGCAACATATGTTCTTCCCTTCATGGATATAAAAATTATAAAAAATGGAATATACTGGACTTTGACAAATTCAGAAAAGATACCCATACAGATAATTACATCAAAACAACAGCTATTCAAAATAACATAATCTCACAATAATCAGCAGCCTCACATTAAGATTAACAAGCATGGCAATAAGCAAGAAGGAATACAAATCCTACTACCAAAAAAATCATAGTACAGATTCAAAAAACTAAAGTAAATACAAGATATCACCACACTAAAAGGTTACAAAGAAATCATATGTGCTAGAAATTCATATTTCATTCATATGCACACACAAAAATTCCAGAAGAGTTTTAAAGATGAAAACATTATTTTGGTCCAGTAAACAAATGCTGTTTAAAAAACCTCCTAAAACCCAAAATAAAACAAAATTTCGCCAGGAAAATAATTAGGCATTTAGGAAATCAGTTGCAAAGACTGCAATATGAAATATATAAGCAAAAGAAAAAGAAATATTACCATATAGCTTAAGGAACACATGAGAAATGTAAAATATAAACACAATGAGGGAGGGAGGGAGGGAGGAAGGAAGGGAGGAAGGAAGGGAGGAAGGAAGGGAGGAAGGAAGGAAGGAAGGAAGGGAGGAAGGAAGGAAGGAAGGAAGGAAGGAAGGAAGGAAGGAAGGAAGGAACAGCACCACAAATTCTAAAATGAATTAAAACTCTTAAAAGCCCTTCAAAACTCATAGAATTAAAATTATGGGAAAATATATTCATAAACAAACACAAAGAAAATTTATCCTAAACTTAGGTATCCATTTTTACACTAAACCTCACTTACTTACATAAAAACAAGATGCGTTTTGGGATAATCTCTCCCATCTTCAGTTGCTCACTGAACTGCCGTTACTCGAAACGATGGCTAGATAACCAGATGTTCCTGTGGTGGCCTCTGTTGGTTGAAGTAGAAAATTTCTGAGTTCATCCATAGGAGGAAACTCAAAGTACTTTAGGCTTTTTCTCTATTTTTTAATATGAAAATTTTTTTCCAAGTGGATATCTCCAATGGGTCGTGAAGGTGTTTCTGCAGTTTAATTTCAGTTTTTATTTCATGATTTTTGGTTCAAAAGTGAGCTACTACTGCTGATTTATCCACCTGCTTAAACCGAATATTCCTAAAATGTTCTTTCCTCCAAATTTCCAAATTTCTCTTTGTTTTGCCTCTGCTCACAATCTGCATATTTTATTTTGTAAATTCCTGATTTCTGTTCTGTTGGTATGGAGTCTTTTACTGAGCAACCTAATAAATTCTTGATGTTGTATCTATTCTTTGGGGCTAACATTATCCCATGTTCTTTGAAAATTTTCTTGAATTTGTTGTGATAAACCGGATGGTATGTGAAACTTTTGAATTTGTATTCTTCTTTTGTGTTTTTCAGTGTGGAAACTTCACTTATCCCTTTTTGTCTTTTAAATTTATTGATAATTTTTATCACTGTGTCTTTGTTGAAACCAATGATTACAGCTGTCTTTATTATTTGTTGGTATTCAATTTGTACTCTACTTCTGTGAGTGGAATATTTATCAATCTGTGTGCCAAACTGTGAAACACTGCATATTTATGTGAAATGAGGTTATAACTATAATTTTTATGTAGTTTTCTGTGTGTGTTTCTTTTCTGTAAATTTCAAAATTCAAACAATCTCAGTTTCTTATAATTTTTAAATCTAGAAATGGTAGCCACCGATTTCTCCCTTCTTCTATGGTAAATTGTAGAGATTCATGTTGCAAATTAAGAACTTTCAGGAAATCTATTAAGTGTTTCTTCGGTATTATTGCGAAAATGTCATCCACATACCTATACGATGACTTGAAAATTAAAGGGAAGGCTTTTGTGATATTATTTCAATGAATAAATCTGCTAGAAAAGGTGACAAAGGGTTTCCCATATTTAGGCCTGAAACTTGTTGGTAATATTTTTTGTTGAAGCTGAAGTAATTTTGTTTAATCTAAATATTAGTAAGTTTAAATAAGTCTTCTATTTCTTCTGTTTTTAAATTTATTGATGTTAACCATTTCTTTAGTATAAACATAAGTTTATTTGTAGGTATGCTTGGGAATGAGGCTTTTACATCAAATGATACCATAATAGCTCCAGTCACAATTCTGCTATTTTTAAATTTTTTGGCTAAATCAACTGAATTTTTAATACTCAAACTTTGGAATCTCTTAAAAGAACTGAAAACTTTGATCAATCTTTTTGCTACCTGGTATGTGGGTGAATTGATATTGTTTATTATTGGTCTCATTGTTATCATTTTATGTCCTTTAGGTAGAGCATAAAGCCTGGGTATTACTGGATTACTCTGTGTGATATTCTGTTTTTCAGCAGTGGATTGTGTTTTGACTTCATTTAATGTTTTGTTTAACATCTTATTGCATTTATTGAGCAGATTCTTTTCAATTGGTTTGTAGTCTTTTCCTTTTAACATAGTTTCAACTCTATTTATGTATTCCTTTTTGGCTAAAATGGCTATTTTATTACCGTTGTCTCCTTTTAGGTATATAACTGGTTTTTCTTTTAGTTGTTTTAATGTCGTTCTGTAATTAGTTAATTTTGATCTTCTGAGAGTGGAACCATGCTGATGATGAAGACAAAAACCTTTGAAAAATGTTCAAGTAAGTGGAACAAAATTAGTAAAATGTGAGTGATTTCCCCATAAAAAATTGCATAATTATGATATATGCTACTTGCACTGAAGCAAAGTTACAGAAACCACTGGGTCAACAGCTGAGGATGGGAATGCTGGTTCCAGAAACTTGTTCCAACTTAGGAAAATACAGTAAGTGAAGTGTGTAAATAAGTTACTCATATTGTATCATTTTAAAATTTTAAAAACTAGGTTATTGTTATCTAAATAACTCAAAAATACACTTATTTATTTACTCTTTTGTTTAATTTTTTTAAAATTGTTAACACTATTTCGTGAATTTATGTGACAATATGGTGCATAGTAAGTGTAAAAGATAAATGAACACATAGGAGGTTAAAATGTAAATTTATTATGAAATGACTATTTCTGAGAGAAAAATTCTGGATATACACTTCAGTGCATGCGAAGTAATCTTGGGAGGAGGATTAGCAATTTACTTGTTTATTTGTCATTCATTACACAAGATGAACAGTTAAGTAAGCTGTTGCCACATGGTACCAATGCTTAAATAGCTAGGCCAAGCATACTGTGTGTGTCTTTAACTACTGAACAGTCCACCCTTTGCCATTTGGTGTGGCCCTATATTTATTCTATTATTCAAACCTGGAATTAAGAAAGTAATCATCTTAAAAAAAGCAATAATTATTGGGAGTTGAGATGAGTTTTCTCCTAAAACTCTTTTTATTGTAAAATGGGAATCATTTCTGCATTGTATATTTAATAAATTAAATAAATCTTTCTATTTCAGTTCATATTTAGACAATATGAAAATAAAGAAAATCATTATTATCAATGAAGTGTTTATTTTTCAATATTGCACCTTTAATATATGAAGGATAGAATATCACTAGATGCCATTAAATCAGGAAATTTAAAAATTGTACAGATATAGGATGATGTTAATTACAGTATTACTGTGGAATGGACGCAGTGAAAGATATTCACTAATTAAATGCCAGTAATTAACTACAAGAGATATTGTTTATGTATTACTAAGCATGCAAATAATACTAGATGGATTAAATAACCATGCAACATTACAAAATTGATAAGCACAAAGGCAAGCAGATGTATTCTTTGGAGCATCCTTCCAACATCTTTCAAGATGATGAAATAAATTAATGATGTCATTGAGTCTGGAGCTGGTGGTGCCTGAAGATAATTAGGGCAAGTAATTTGGAATGAAACCCCAACATGTCAGCTGGCACTCAGCCATGTTAGTTCTTGAGGCATGGTGCTGAAATAGCAAGTACCATATATACTATGCATTTTATTTATATGATTATACACCAATATATGAACAGTACAGTAACACATTGACCAAGTTTGGACCTTGAAAGAGGTGACAAAATATTAATGAATGAATAGTGTTTTAATGCCCATTTTTGCTATAGAGACACCACAGGCAATGGACAGTGATGACACATGAGATGAAATGATATATTGAGAAAGGATTTATTTTTAAGGAAGGAATCGTTCCAGGCCTAAGTTTAGGGTACCTCCCTGGCATTTGTCATTTATGAGGACTGAGGAAAACCTGGAAAAAACCTCAGTCAGGGAGGACGGTCCTGGCGGTATTCAAACCCAGACCTCCCGCTCACGTGTTTGCGACTTAACAACCTCAACCAGCTGCGGCGGTACAAAATATTAAACACTGAAATGACTTATTGGTGAAAATCATTTATATATTCAAGATGGGATTAAACTAATATAATTTATTTTGGTAATTAATGATACATTCAAATTTACATTTTTCCTTGCTACCTTTGCAATTGTTTACATAACTTCATAATTACATCAATTTGTTCATTATACATATTCAATTCGTTTTCAGCAGACCTCATTACAATTTAATTTTCATAAACATACAAGAACTCTGAAAGTCTGCTGGATTTATCACATCTTTTAATCACCAGGTTATATTATGGTGAGAACCCCTAAAATAAATTACTAATTTTCATCACTGCATGTGTCAACAAGCTCCTTCCTTACACTTCTTTACTTATTCCTTAATTTGCCTAAAAAATTCCCCTATCTTATTATTTTCTCTATTTTCGTATCTGATAACATTTTTGTTTCTACTATTTTGTGTAACTTGTCCCATTTTACATCCCTTATACTATACCTCCACCTTTTTACCATTCCGCATTCAATTAAACAATGGAACCGATTTTCCACTTTCCCACACATAATGCATCCTTCTTTACAATTAATCCTTAATTCTTTTAGAAACAATACCCCTTATGCATCCAAGCAAAACATACTCTTCCAAATTTGTCACAAACGTACATATATTTTTCCTATCCCTAATTTCCTTTAAAATTTTATATAAATCAAAGGAACTTTTATCCTCTAAGCTAGCCCAGATCTCTTGCCTCTCTATGTCTTCTACCCTCTGTCCCACTTCTTTCCAAAATACACAAACATTATTTTCACCCAATTGCCATACATCTCTCATTCCAATTTCTTCTAACAGTTTTTCTACTTCTCCGACCCAACACTCTCTTCCCAATACATCTCTTTGGTACGTAAGACATACTTTTAGTACATTATTATTGTCTTGTTTCAAACATCTATACTAATATTTTAATATTTTTTCCACTATTATTCCTTTTCTTCCTACTCTTCCTAATTCTATCATACCCCCCCCCTTGGTGAACTTTTTGGTAATCCCCAAACTTCTCTATAAAACATTCTATGTACCACATCAACCTTTGTCCACCCCTTTCACACTTCCCAAATTTCCAATGCATACATCTTTGACCCAACTATAGCCTCATATAGTGTTTCTAACCATTTCATTTATCACATGGGAATTTTATATAAACTACTCTAATAATTTTCATAGCTAATTTTCCTTCTGCTCCTGCATATTTAGACTGGATTGCCCACCTTCCATCCCCCTGTTATAAGATCATCTACAAAAAGCAATCTTGGTACTTCTTTCTTTCCAATAGTTGTGCAATATCTATTTTTTTCTTAATCCTATCTAGGATATCTATATATAAATTAAATAATATTGAACTCAAATTTACATCCCTGTCTCAAGCCCATATTTTGAATTGTATAGCATGTGGATTTCTTACCTTCACATCTAACACAATACCTGCTTCCTTCATATAATTTTTGAAATCCTAAAATAAATTTGTTACCAACTCCCTTACATCCCTATTTATTGTATCAAATGCTTTCTCAAAAAAATCTGCAAAGAAAATGTATGCCTTATCCCTTTTATTTCTTAAACATTTACCCAATATAGTATGAATTATCATTATATTATCAATGGTTCTTCCTTTTCTAAAACCTGCTTGAAATTCTGATAATTTATCTTCAATTTCTGTCCACTCATGCAACCTACCTGCTATTTACCAGTGTATATTTTACTTATTATTAATAGATTAATTCCTTAACAGTTACTAAGGTTATTTATACCACCTTTCCCTTTATGTATTGGGAAGACCATGCTAACTTTCCAACTCTCAGGTATTACCTTCTTCCCCTTACTATTTAATAATTCTGTTAGCAGCCTAATAATTCCTTCCATTTTCCCAAAGGCTTTCCAAAATTCTCCTGGAATTCCATCTATTCCTTCTGCCTTTTTCTTCTTCAATTTTTAATATGGTACTCTACTTCATTCATAGTATATTCTTTAACTAAATTTTCTATTCTATACACAGTACTATCTGAATTTAATTTATAACTTGGTATATTCCCACCTAAGCCACTTAATAACTCGGGATATTCCCACCTAAGCCAATTAATAACTCGGGTTATTCCCACCTAAGCCACTTATGTCTCAACGAGGGCTAGGGCCTCCACAAGCAGGGGGCTCATATGAGCTATTGTTCCTATGAGTTTGTTAAGTCTATAATGTTTCTTATTTTACAAGTTTAACATCAATTTAACTAGCAGGTTCAAATGCTAAGTCTATTTAGTTTTTTGTATCATAAATTTAGAACCACTTTCACTGTTGGCTTCAGTTGTTCTCTTCTTTCTGCAGCTCTAAAGTAATTCTTCCATTCCCTTGAGGTTATCTTAATTCCTACCCTTCTCTTGCTTAAGACATCATTCATAACTAACCATGTTCATTTACTATCTTTAGCTATCACTGCTTCCCCTTCTCTGTTGCCACTCTTTCTTTTTATCCTGCACTAGACACTTATATCCCCCTTTTTTTAAAAAAAAAATTGCCTCTCTAATCTTTTCCACCTTGCTAAATCCTTAAATACTTGTTTCTTTGCCTTTTCACACTCTCCATCTTACCATTCATTACCTTTTGCATTTCCTCTTTGATTCACTTTCATCTTACTTCCTACCCACCTTACCATTAGCTCCAGTTTTTCCAATGATCCCTCTATCTTTCCTATCCTCAGCGCCTCTAGAATTCCACACTTTATTTTCCATATTTTGCATATCAAATTCTCCCAGAAAAACTCAGCATATTCTTCCTTCCATCTAAAACATTTTATACATTTCATTTCTATTGCTTCTTCCACCCTATAGTACCGCCACGGGTGGCCGAAGTCATTAAGGCATGGACTCATGAGTGGGAGGTCAGGGTTCGAATACCGCGAGGACCATCCTCCCTGACTGAGGTTTTTTCCAGGTTTTCCTCAGTCCTCATAAATGGCAAATGCCAGGGAGGTACCCTAAACTTAGGTCTGGAATGATTCCTTCTTCAAAAAAAAATAAATCCTTTCCTAATTTATCATTTCATTTCATGTATCATAGCGTCCATCGCCTGTAGTGCCTCTGTAGCAAAAACGGGTGTTAAAACATCATTCATTCATTCCACCCTATAGCATTCCCCTAAACTCAGCCTCATTTTTAAGTGGAAAGTGTCACTCTTGCTATCACATCCAGGACTTTGAAATTAACCAACACCTGATCAATTACTTCACTACATACCATATAGTCAATCACACTCTGATCATTTATATTCATAAATATAAATTCCTCTTCTTGGTGTTTACCTCTTAAACCATTGCATATAATCAAATTATTCAACTCGTCAAACTGTATCCATTTTCTACCTTCCTTATTTATCACCTTATCTCTACTTTACCGTATCTGCTCATTTCTTTTCATCCATACACATTCATTCTCCAACCCCATAAATCTTATATCATGTTCACCTTCTCTGGCAGATTAAACTAATAAGACAAAAGTTCACATTTGAGTACACAATATGAATCTATGACTGTTGTACCACTGTCTATACAACAGCAATACTGCATACCAGCTCATAATATTCTAAATTGAATGTGAGAAACAAAAACTATGCCTAATAAGTACTGCCTGATTATATATAAACATACATACTCAGTAACTGGTAATTATCAAGCTAAAATCTTTACCTCATTTTTCTTAGAAGATATTTCCATCTTATCACTGTTGCAAAGGAACACAATACTAAACTTGATAAACAGATAAAAAAACTACAATTACAAAGAGTGAATCAGCATAAAATTGTAGTTGGTCATTAACTGCTTGGCATGCAAAAACTTAACTAGGTGAATGAGGGGCTGGACAAAGACCTACAAATCAAAATATTTTAGTAAATAATGACAAATTATTTTTTTTCATTTATTATTAAAATAACAAATTTTCAATTACTACGTCATTCAATTACCTGAGCACTAATGTAATGACGGGGGACTGTATCAGCAGTCAATTAGCCATTTACTCATGACCAGCCAGTTACATGATTTAGGGGCAAATGGGTGGGATTACTGAACTGTTATATTGGCCTGAATCTCACATCTCTCAGTCAATGTCATTGTAATAGTGAAAGAAACAATAAACATATAATCCTGGAGTTAGATTATAAGAATAGTAGGCCTACTTATTCTAATCCACAATGAACATTTGCCAGTCCTCGTGGTGTAGTGCTAACCATACTTGACTCCTAAACCAAAGATCGTGGATTCGATCCCGGCAGGATTGATGGATTTTTTTCAGGCATAAAAACCTATGTATGGCTACCTTTGGAAGGGAAGTAAAGCCATAAGTTTCATGTCGAATATTTAAGGCATGCAACAGAACCTGAAGTCTGAAAAAAAGAGACCTCTGAGCAAAATTTATTGATTTCACTCTCTGAATTGAATGGGACATTAATGACTTGAGATGTTAAAAGAGCATCTATAAATAAATCAAATTAACAACAATGAATATTTATGATTTGTTAGTCCATACTCAGTCTGTATGTGATGTTATGAAATTATTTGAAGAGAAATTTCCAGGCAAATGAGTTCAGAGTCATAACATAATCAAAAAATTAGTAGTATCTACACATTTTAGATTAACTACAGGACAACACTTGTCAATCTGTCAATTTAATTTCTCAAAGAAAATTAAGAAGGGTAAGAGGTAATTTCATATGTAAATGTCAGAAATGTGTGGTAAATGAAGACAAGTAGTTCTAGTATCTCTTTACATGACATGAGTACATAATTATTAACTACATTAGAATTTATTAGAATGGCATTCTAATATAACACTGCAACCCTTTATGCAACACATAGTGGAACCATGCTGATGGAGGCAACAGCCTTTAAAACATATCCAAGTAAGTGGAATAAAATTAGTAAAATATGAGTGATTTTCTCATAAAGGGTTTCAGTACTCTACTATATTTCATTGTAAAAATTACCACTATTTACTATTTACAACTACTTGTAAATTGCACAATTGGCTATGGTTTATCAGAGGTCTGCAATAGTTTCTGAAGTAATAGAGTAATGCTTATATAACAAACATTCGAGTTCACATCCACTTTTACAACTGCATTTTGCCTGGAGCTCAAGTGACTGTTTAGGATTATCCTTAGCAAATGTCCAAAAATAGTAAGCTATCATGGAAGTGGACCACTTTCCCTGGTACCTTTTCTCTATTGTTGCTATTGCCTGATGGAAATGTTCCCAATTCTCATTATTAACAATGTTGCAGTTCCAGATAAAAATCCTATGTGGAAATGCAGCATGTGAACCTTTACGAACATATTGCAGCCCCATATGTGACAAGCACACAACATGTTCTCAACCAATTCTTTGAGTTTTCTTGCCTGACGTTTCCATAAAATTTAACTGACACCAGATGAGGTTTCTTCCTGACATTTCCATAAAAGTTAATTGACACCAGACGAAGCATCCCTAAATTGAAATAAAAGTTGATAAATGGTACCTAAGTATGCAGTATGGACCGAGTATAATGAATATCAGAGGTATGCATATTTGCTGATCTAGAGCCATCTGAGAGTTTTTGTTGTCATTTTCATGTTTAGCACCTCAAAATTAGTAAATATTTCATGTCGTCACATTAAAACTCTCTTTAAGTTTCACAAACACACTTATAAAAGTAATTTTGGTACACGTTTCGTGAGGTACATTCCTCACATTGTCAACCAAAACGACGACAGTCGACGAGAGTCGTCGTTTTGGTTGACAATGTGAGGAATGTACCTCACGAAACATGTACCAAAATTACTTTTATAAGTGTGTTTGTGAAACTTAAAGAGAGTTTTAATGTGACGACATGATTTTTAGTGTTTTACTTTAAATCAAAATAAGATTAACAAAAGTTTCACTGTGTGGATTCCCAAATTCCGTAAACATAAAAAATATTTCATGTTTATTTCAGAAGCAAAATGTTAGTTGACCAATGTATTAATAACATTTTGGTTGACAATGAAAAATGAATACTCATTTGACTCTGAAATGGCTATCAATGTGTTATTGTCATTTTTTCTGAGTATTTGTATGAACTGGGCTTTTCAATATTAACTAAAATTAAAACTCTGAAGAGTATGAGAGTTGAATCCATCAATAAAGAAATAAGGGTGAGTTATCCACAATTCTGTCATGCATCCACCATCTGTGTTTGGTAAAGCAGGCATATGTCACTCTGAAGGTAAGAATTTGAGAATTATTTACTTTAAAATAATGCAAAGTGTACTTTGTTAAAATTCGTATGCTTCTATACAATGCAGTTGATTTTTGTTTGAATTAAAGGCATTCTTGGAAATTTTTATTTCAATTATCTGTCTGCTTTAAGGTCTGCTTGCTCCTTTTGTATTATTACAAGGGATTTAAAATCAGAAAGGATTGCATTTAGAACCCAGTCAAAATCTTCAATTTCCAGCATAAAATAATTCTTGAACTTCAAGATTTCTAATGTTTTGTGAATTCCATTGCATTTATTACCAACATCCTTACAGCTGGGAGCATATCAAACAACCCATTTACATTATGTTCCATGAACAAATGCAGTTTATTCAGGAATCCTTGGATCATAACCACATTAGTAAAATTATTTTCATTTTTTTCTTGCACTTTTAGGTTGGGCTATTTCAAATAAAGTTGGAAAGATATACATCTTTGACACTCACGCATTATCTGCAAATAATTTGGTGCATTTAATGCCCCTCTTTAAGGTAAAAATTTCATATTAAAACATTACCGAGTGAAAACCACTGCACATCTATGTAGCAAGAGTGTAGTGTTCAGATCCCACTTACTGGCACAATATGGAAAAAAGTGCATTTAGGAACTGCAGTTTCATTTATTGCTTTTATCATATTGTCCAGCACAACTTTTCAGTTGGCAAAGACCTTACAATAATGGGTTCATTGTGAATGACACAATGGTCACATTGTATATTAGTATTTATTTCATGTACTTTAGGTACAAATCCTTTTAAACAACCTGTTATGAAAATGGATCCATTTGTGCAAATATAATACTTCCTTTGAATTAATTGTGGAGCTTCTTTAATGGCTTCCTTTGGAAGGGAAGTAAAGCCATGGTCCCATGTTGTACATTTACGGCATGATAAAGAACCTCAAGTCTGAAAAAAGAGGCCTCTGAGCAAAATTTGTAAAACGATTCACACCCTGATTTGAATGGAATGCTGATGACCTGAGATGTTAAAGAGCATCCATAAATAAACCAAAGAAAAAAAATTCCTTCACCAGTACTTACTCAGGCAGTTCTTTGCAAAAGAAGAAATTTGTTGTAATAAAATATCAATTGGTGAACTGAATATAGACAAGTAGCTGTGCATCAATGCTACTATATAGGATTCGTATATCTGAAATAAATCTTGGGACTACTGATGATTTTATCCTCCATAATGTTTCAATATTACTGGACATGTCTGTGATTCAGTGACTGATTATTTCAGCAGAGAGAGGTATTTTTATCAATGTTTCACCTATTGTTGGTGGCTATTTTGCCTTCATGATAAGTTTGACTACCTTATATTTAACTTCCTGAATTTTTTCAAAATATGCACAGATAAAGTAATGGATAATTAAATTACTGTGCGATTCAGTTGAACTACACACTCTTGATTTTTTTTTTTTTTTTTTTTTTTTTTTTTTTTTTTTTTTTTTGGAATAGTGTTTAATGCCCGTTTTTACTACCGAGGCACCACAGGCGGTGAACACTGTTGATACATGAAATGAAATGATATATATGGAAAGGATTTTTTTTAAGTCAGGAAACGTTCCAGGACCAATTTGCCAATTATGAGGACTGAGGAAAACCTGGAAAAAACCTCAATCAGGGAGGGCGGTCCTGGCAGAATTCAAACCCCAGACCTTCCTCTCACGAGTTTGCACCTTAATGACCTCGGCCACATGTGGTGGTCCACACACTCTTAATGCTTCACTTACTTGTCATAATATATAGAACTGGTTTCGAGATCATTTGGTTCTCATCATCAGTTAGGCTAAAATGAAACTGTTGGATAATTTATTGAGCTGTGCGAATGCATTCTGCTCTGGTGGCGGTGTGATAAACTTATAGTTTATGTTGTTATCCCCGGCAGTGTCGAGGTTCATTAGACTGTCTTTGTAATTGTAGTTCTAAATTTTCTCCCAAGTTGCTAGTTCTGTAGGTCCTTGTACTGATTTTAATAATTTTGCTTTATTCATTATGTCGTGATTTTCTGTCCAAAAATGATATGCTACTGCTGATTTCTCTAGTTGCTTGTACTTTATGCTCCTGAAATGTTCCTTTAACAGTGTGCCAATGTTTCTCTCTGTTTTTCCAATGTAAATTTCTTCACATTCTGCACAATTTATTTTGTAAATACCTGCTTTTTTCTCTTGTGGAATATTGTCATTAACATTGTCTATCAGTAGGTTTTTAACATTAAATATATTAACCAGCCCCAACCTGAAATTAAAATCTATAAGAATATTCTGAAATTTTTTGAAGCCCATGGATGATATCAAGTTTTTCAAAAATTAGCTTATCTTTTCTTGCTGAAAGTGTTGTGGTTTCTTAGATATGATTTTGTCCCTTGGATTTGTGCACCTTTTTGTGCACTAGTTCCTTTTTAAAATCATTTTTAACTGCTGTTTCTTCAATTTGTTTGTATTAATTAAAATATATTTCTTTTCTAATTTGTAGGTTAACTAGCTGGTGTGTTAAACTGTTGATAACTGCAATATGGGGTTAAAACTGTCAGTTTTGATGTGATTACCTGCGTGTGTATTCTTTCTGTATATTCCAAATTCCAGATTTCCTTGACCTTTCATTATTTTAATACCTAAGAATGGCAACATGTCATCTGTTTCTGTTTCGTATGTAAACAACATGATTCTATCTTGTATATGCCAAAGTTTTAAGTCTTCATCAATGAGTGTTTTGTTAACTATTGCAAATATATCGTCGACATATCTGTACCATGCCTTAAATATGTATGGGAAAGCTGAGTTGACGTGTGTTTCAAATCTGCTCATGAAGAGATTAATTAGAAATGGAGATAAGGGACTGCCCATAGTTAAGTCCTGATTGCTGTTTATAAATTTTCCTTTGAAAGTAAAATAGGCTTGGTTTATGCAAATTTCTGTGAGTTTGACTTATTCTTGTATGTTGTATCATTAATTCCACTTGTTTTATGCCAAACATGTAGATAAATTAGGAGCTTTTCTTTTGGTATGCTTGAAAACAGCAATTCTACCTCGAAAGATATTAAGAGTGTCAGAGGTATGTAATTTTATGTCCTTAATTTTTTCTATGAATTGTTTATACTCCTGTTTGGAAATTTAGGTAATGGTTTGAATCTTTTAGCTAGCCTTTTTGCCAAATAGTATGAAGGAGTATTGATATTGTTAATGATGGGACTCATACCATTTCCAGTCTTGTGAAATTTTGGTAAACCATATATCTTAGCTATTGTAGGGTTGCTCTGTTTTATTTTGTATATTGTTTCCTTTGGAATAACTGCATGTTTTTAGAACCTCATTGATTGAATTAGTATTCAAGTACACAAAAAGGTGCAGAAATTCAAGAAACAAAATGTATCAAAGAAACCACAACACTTTCATCAAGATAAGATAAGCTAATTTTTAAAAATTCACATATCATCCATGGGCTACAAAAAATTTCAGAATATTCTTAAAAGATTTTAATGTCAGGTTGGCACCGGTTAATAGATTTAATGTTAAAAATGTACTGAAAGACAATGTTAATGACAGTATTCCACAAGAGAAAAAAGCAGGTATTTACAAAATAAATTGTGCAGAATGTGACATAGGCACACGGTTAAAGGAACATTTCAGGAACATAAAGTACAAGCAAATAGAGAAGTCACCAATAGCATAACATTTTGGACAGAAAATCACGACATAGTGAATAAAGCAAAATTATTAAAATCAGTACAAGGACCTACAGAACTAGCAACTTGGGAGAAAATCTACATCAACAAATACAAAGGCAGTCTAATGAGCTTCGGCACTGCCAGGAATGAAAACATAAACTATAAGTTTATCACACCGCCACCAGAGCAGAATACACATTCCCACAGCTTAATGAATTATCCAACAGTTGAATTTTAGCCTGGCTGTGATGAGACCAAATGTTCTTGAAACCGATTCACAATATATATTATGACAAGTAAGTGAAGCATTAAGAGTGTGTAGTTCAACTAAATCATACAATAATATCAATTATATGATTGGCTTCACTGTGCAAGTTCCAATTTACATTTTAAAGTAATGGATGTTGTTGGTCAATTGTTTTGTTGCAAAAAGCAACCAAAATAATTAGTGTCTTTGGTAAACAAAGTTGAATGTTTTGTTGAAAATAATTATTTTAATTACTGGGAAACAGGAACTGGACTTGTTTTTATTACCACACACAAAAAAATAAGTGCACCAATATTTGTTTCCTTTATCAGGCTTGGTACTTTCACTGGCTGTGCTTGTGGACAGAACACATTTTACAAGTAATATCTCCATTTTCAGAAATAGAATACAGAAACACAGACACATAATCTTAAATTTTGTGACCAGTACAAAGCACAGTTGTAATGGAACTGAAATGGTAGATGCAATGCTAATACTCTTCTAAGGGAGTCGGTCCTGGTGGTGTAGTGATTACCATACTTGCCTCCTATACCCAAATCGCAGGTTGGAACCTGGCCAGGACTAATGGATTTTTTCGGGTGTAAAAATCCTAAGTATGGCTTCCTTCGGAAGGGAAGTAAAGCCGGTGTCGTACATTTACGGCATGAAAAAGAACCTCAAGCCTGAAAGAGAGGCCTCTGAGCATAATTTGTCGGCAGTTTCACGCCCTGAGTTGAATGGGATGCTGATGACCTGAGATGTTAAAGAGCGTCCATAAATAAATCAATATAATCTTCTAAGAGAAAAGACAAAACATATATATAGATTTATTTATAGCTGGTGTAATCACTGGTCACCAGAGTATTTGTTGTACAAAGATTACTGGCTAAATCTCTCATCCATCTTGTCAACAATATCATAAATACACTGCTGACTTAAAATTTTGACACCCATAAGAGCTACTAAATCAACCCTACATTTTCTCAGAAGAAATGAGTCTGACTCATCAAAAATATGACAGCAATACCAGTTGTATCTGAATTTGAATATGAGAGAATTGTGGTATACTGAGAGGATAGGATGTTATTCGAAGAAATTAGTGCTAGTGTTGGACAAAATGCATCCATAGCAAATTTGAGATTTGTGGATCAAGTTAGGATGAACACACAAATGTGAAGAATCCCAACAGCCCCATCAAACAACCAAATGAGAAGATAAACATAATTTCCACATATTATGAACAAACACAATGTGCTGCAATTTTAATGACTAGTACTACACGTTTCCCTAAGAGGGGGTGGTGCATGGAGACAGGAACAAAGCAATAAAGTTAAGGAACCATCACCACCATATAAGACATACACACAACGATACTATATGAAATAAATGAATTGCATTAGTGTAGTTTCTTATAAACTAGAACTACATTATTTATTGCCACCGAGTTCTAATTAACATTTAAAAAAGTTGCGTTTACAGGCTGGTATTTCAAAATTAAAAACTTTCTGCTTGTTTTTCCAAATATAAATGTTTTCCCAGACTGTAAGTTCAGTTTTCCCTTTAATAGTTTTTAATAGTTTGGGGTTTTTATTAAAGCTATGTTGTTCTTTCCAAAAATGCCAGACCACTATGGATGTTTATTCTTGTCTTTGGTTTATATTTCTAATGTGTTCTTTAGCTCTTGTTTTTATATTTCTTTTAGTCTTTCCAATATAAACCCTTTCACAATCATTGCAGTTCATCTGGTATATTCCTGATTTTTGTTGTAAGTTACCTTCCTTTCGTTTTGAGTTGAGGAAATTTTTAATGGAATAATTATTTTTTGGAGCCAAAATAATGTTACATTTTTTAAAAATCTTTTGAAATTTATGAAAGGTTGATGGTTTGGTTCATTTATTTATGGACGCTCTTTAACAGCTCAGGTCATCAGCGTCCCATTCAACTCAGGGCGTGAAATGGCCGACAAATTTTGCTCAGAGGCCTCTCTTTCAGGCTTGAGGTTCTTTTTCGTGCCGTAAATGTACGACACGGGACCCATGGCTTTACTTCCCTTCCGAAGGAAGCCATACTTAGGATTTTTACGCCCCGGAAAAATCCATCGGTCCTGGCCGGTTTCGAACCCGCGATCTTGGGTTTAGGAGGCAAGTATGGTAACCACTACACCACCATGACCGACGAAAAAAAAAGAGAAAAGTTGATGGGTGGTATGTGAATTTTTTGTATGCATATTTTATTTTCTTCTTTGTTGGGAGTAAGTGTAGTGGTGTCTCTAATTTGCTTTATATTCTTTGCTCTGTTTATTTTCTTGTATACAGTCTGTTATTTGAAGCCATTTTCTATAGCTATATCCACTATATTATTCATTTCACATTCATATTCCTCCTTGTTCATAGGAACATTAACTAGTCTATATGCAAGACTATTTAAAACTGCATGCTTGTGAGGAACTGGATTAAAACTATTATATTTAATGTAATTATCCATGTGTGTAGGTTTCCTGTATATGCCAAAAATTATGTCATTTTCTTTTTTAATTATCTTAATATCCAAGAAAGGTAAACTGTTTATTGCATTCTCTCTCTCCATAGTCAATTTAACTATTTTTTTCCTGTAGGTTGAGTAACTTTAATGCATCATCCAAGTGTCTTTCTGGTACTAATGCAAAAATATCATCAACATAGTTGCACCATGTTTTAAATAGCCAAGGGAAACTTTTTACCAGTCTAATTTCCAATGCACTCACGAAAATATCAGCCAAAATTGGAGACAGTGGACTACCCATTGTCAAATCAAAATTTTGTTTGTAATATTTGTTATTGAATGTAAAGTAATTTAGTTCTAGACATAAGTTTATTAGTGTAATGTACGCTTGAATATCCTCATTTGTTATTCCTATTTTTGGTGACCATTTTTTTATAAGAGAGTATAAACTCAGCGTAGGAATACTTGGAAAAAGTGCTGTAACATCGAAAGAGACCAAGGTATCCATTTTTTCTATTTTGATGTCTTTAATTCTTTGAATAACATCCAATGAGTTTTTTATACTAAGAGATTCAAATTTTGGAAAAGTAGAAAATTTATAAGTCAACCATTTGGCTAGTTTATAAGTTGGAGCATCTATGTTATTTATGATAGGTCTCATTGTTTTCCCTGGTTTGGGCACTTTTGGGAGACCGTAGATTATAGGTATTGTAGGGTTATCTACTTTGATTTTGTAATGTTCCTTTTTATCTATTAATTTGCAATCAGTAATTATTTTATTAATGTGTTTTTACATTGTTTTAGGAGTCTTTTTATTACTGTTGAATATTTGTTGTTTTGTAATAATTGTTCCATTCTGTATATAAAATCATTCTTATCCAGGATTGCTACAGTATTTCCCTTGGCCACCTTTGTGTAGATGTGTAGATAACAGGTTTGCTTTTTAATGCTTTTTTATCTTTGTGTAAGAGTTGGTATTATTTTTATTTCTAATTTGTTTGGTAATATTACAGCATTGACTTTGAATTGTATTCCTATCTATTTCTGTAAGAGTTTTGGTACCTATTTGTATGTCTGCTATATAATCTTCAATTTTTGGGAGAAATTTACACAGTTTTAAACCTTTGTTCAGGAAGTTGATTTCTGTATCTGTGAACTTTTGTTGTGAAAGGTTATGAACATTAATTTTTGCAGTTTTTTTTTGTCGTGTTTTTATCCCCTGTTTTTGGCATAAATTATCCAGTTTTTGTTTTAGTGTTTGAGTCTTACTTTTCATATTTCAATTAAGTATTGTTAAAAGGTTGTTTTCTAGACTTTCCCAGATTATGTTGCCTAGTATGTTAGTTAATTTCAAATGTAAATTATACAGTTGTAATTCTATCTCACTTCTATTTTTGTAAAGTTGGTTTTTTTCCATTTCAAGAATTTTTCTCTCTGCTGCTTTTTGTTGTTTATTATTATCATTAAATTTTATTATTTTTATGGCAAATTTTGATGTGACATTTTTAATTGGGCACAAATTGAGAAATTGTATATTAGCAGCCATTTCTCATCTCTTCCTTTGTAATTTCTCATAAAGTTTAATTTCTTTCTTGTGTGTGTTCATAACTGTGGAAGTAAATAAAGTAGATCCTACCTCATGGGAATCCATTTACAATGTTACCACATGTTGGCATAGGTGAGTTCCAATTGTTGTCCACATATTATGTATCATGTTTGGCAGTGTTCCCTCAACTTCATTGCTTTATTCTGTGCTGATACACTATCCCTCTTAGGAAATCATATTTATGCTACTGTTGACAAGATGGACAAAATATCTAGTCATCAATCTTTATAAAGCAAATACTCTCCCAATGACTAAATGAACTACAAATAAATAGTATGCTCCTTCTTCCCTTTGAGGACTATGATCCCATGTCTTACTATTTCAGTTCTATTATAGCTATGCTCTGTGTTAGTCACACAATTTAGATTGTAAGTCAGTGATTTACAAATAACTATTACATATTGTGAACAGAAAAGACATATTATTTACTCAGTGTATTCAAAAGATATAAAACACCTTAACAAAGCAGTAAATCAATAAATAAAATGTTATATTTAATTCATTATGATACAGGGGAAGATTAAAGGCACATTTGATATCTTGTGCCTGTTGCAGCAGAAAACTGATCTAGATTCAAGAATGTTCAATAATAACTTGTAATTTAAGTCTTCTTTTATTTTTATAGTTGCACCAACAGTCATGTTTCTTAAGTGACTATGTTTCATACATATTCCAGCAAAAAAGATTTACCACATTCAATGATAAATACAAAGTTTGGATTGAAAAAAATAGCATTTCTTTAAATTAGAACACCTGTCATACAGACACATTTAAATTAGTTTCTTTCTATGTATTTCTGATTTCTTTTCCTATCCTCATGTACATGCCTTGCTTGTTTATTTCAATATTCACCCATAATATTTCTATGACCACTGGCTGTTTAAATACTGCTTTTTTTGATTTTCAGGACAATAGTTTTAGTGACTGTAAGAAATACTGTATGTGTGTTATAAAGGATAATATCCAGTCAAAATTTACTGCATTTGTCAATGGGTAGACCATCATTAGAACATTGTTTGGTCAAGCAGAGGGTTTCCCTCAACATGAATAACAAATATCAGCTTTACAAGCTCCTGATGTTCAATTCACTTTTCATACTTACCAATAATTGATTCTGAAGATCTGTGCAGATCATAAATAATGGTTGAAGATAGGAAGAGAATTGAGTGTTGAGTCTTAAGGAATCAAATGAAGCACCATTGCACTTGTTTAAAAAATGCAATAGATTGCTAACTCTAATTTATCTAGCATTACAAAATGCCAACATGAGTGGCCGAGGTTGTTTAGGCACAGATTCACGAGTAGGAGGTCAGGGGCTTGGTTACCATCAGAACTTTCTCCTGGGTTTTCTCTAAGTCCTCATAAATGGCAAATGCTGGAGATGTACTTAAACTTAGGCCTGGAATGCTTCCTTTCCGAAAAATTCCTTTCCCAAATTATTGTTACTTCTCACATCACCATTGTACACTGCTTATGATGCCTCAAAAGTAAAAATGGAAGTTAAACATTATTAAAAAAAACTTCATATCCACTCAAAGCAAAGCTACATCACATAACTATAGGCTAAAACTACTGGTTAAAGAGACTGAGATGTACAGAAGTAATAAAAATGAAAAACAAAATTTTATATACAAAATACATATTCAAGCAAGCACAAATGCAACAAGGACATACCCATCCATACTTACCTCATTGGACAGCACTGCCTGAATTACAATGTTAGTACTGTCATTTGGAACAACAAATAGCTTTGATTCTGCTGAAAACTGCCACGGATACAGAGTAAAACCAATTTCTTGCAGATGCACAACAAGTTTCATGTTCTGGTGGTGTAAACTTAATGCTACCACTGGTTGCTGCCCTTGAACCACCTCTAGTTCAACTTTCTCTGTTATTTTTTCTCTTAACAGATGAGACACATCATTTCTGTGTGCTTCTGTTCCACTTCCGATTAACAGATATGAATGTAGCACTATAGCTGTTCCTTCAGTTTCTAAGCATGCAAGATACGGGGCAGCAACAACACACCTATAAACAAAATAATTCATAAGTAACATTTTATATGATTTGTTTAGAAAAATCAGAACCTGGAGTAATTTTTAATGTAGTTATTTTGCAAAAAATACATTATAAGTAATAAAACTAAAACTTATAATTTAACTAATGTTAGAAGCTAAGAAAAGATAAACTGATTCATATTATGCTAGGTTGTCATTCTTCATCTGCTTTTTCTTTCCAGATACTTAACTGAATTGTATTTTTGGGCTATGCATAGCAATAATCTAGAAGGCAGCAGTTATTTAATCAATTGTTATATGAGAAGAATCTAGAAAAAACCTCGGCATATCAAGATGATGTGTTAAAAAACAACTACATAGTGAGATTACAAAAATTGTAATAATAATGAAATTGCATGGAACTCTATGAATTCTTATATCCATTTATTCAATGTGTACAGGCAAAATAACGATCTTAAAAGAAGGATAAATAGAAAAATATGGTGCATCAAGTATGACAGGAAATTTCATGCTCCATAAAATTATCCATATTGAATTGCTTTATAATCTACAGCCAACCTGAAATGCATAAAAAAGCCAATAAGAAAACAACTGGTAACCAGTGTTTGTGTTGATTAATGTAGCAAATGATGCCAATTAGAATATTCAAAACAGATGGTTCTGGAAAAACATTCCTTCTAACAAAAAACTTTTAGGGAGAAGTAATCACATAATTATTTATTAATTGTTTGACAAAAGCATGGATTTATTACATACTCAAATTGTCCTGCAGACAACATTACCTGTATTTTATGGATTTTAAAGGCTGCAAAAGTAATCAAAGTATTTTATTCTAAAACAATACATATGAGGGGCATTATGTTCTGAACCTGACCAAGAAAACACAAGATTAAAGATATGTTTTTTTTTTCCTTTATTTTTCCTGTCACCTTTTAAATCAATAGTTTAGTTCAATGACTTTCTAACTTTTTAATACCCTCAGAAAAATATGATTTGTCCAAATGTGATAAATAAGCATTAGTCCCAACTTTAGCCTTTGATGTGAATTTTCATCCATCCAGTCATTTCTTCAAGTTAAGAAACAAAACGTAATTGCAGGGAGCCAAATCCAGCAAATAAGGCATATGTGGAAGCACTAAGAAGTGAAGGTCATGCAGTTTGCAGCAACAATACCAGACGTGTGTGAAGAGACATTATTGTGATGAAAAAGAACTTCCTTTTTTGCAAGGGTGGATGTGTAACCTGAATAGCATCCTTCAGTTGGTCCAGTATTGAAATATAATACTTCCTGGTGATTTTTCTGTCCTCCTGGATGTAGTCTACAAGCTCCAAACTTAAGAATCCCAGTAAACAACTGTAACCATGATTTTTCCTGCAGATGGAACAGTTTATACTTTCTTTGGTGCAATTTCACTGTTGCCTGCCATTGTTTGGACTCCTCCAACTTACTGGAATTGCATTTAAACAAGTCTAAACATGCTTGCAAAATGTTCATTCAAATACCTTTTTAGTTCATTGTTAACAAATGCGGCACCCATCAAGCAGAAAGCTTTCTCATACCCAAAACTTCATGTAAAATGTAGTGGACACACACTATCGAGATCTTTGTAATGTCAGGCAACTAGCTCACCTTCAATCAGTGATCACTGAGTATAGCATTGAGGATTTTTGTCACAATTTCATCAGTCATAGCAGTTTTGGAACATCCTGAGCACTTATCATCTTGCACAGATATACCGCATGCTTAAATTCAACAACACACTTTTTAACCATCGAAAATGAAGCAGAAGAATCCATTATTGTGGAAACTAACTCCTTTTGTATTTCTGTGGGGTTAAAACCTTTAAAACAAAATACTTTATCACAGCTCATATTTTAGTTTTATCCATTTTGTAGAAAATGTTAATACAATTTTGATTACACAATAGTCTGTTACAAACATGCGACTACACTTACACATCTGTAACTTTACAGCACATCATTTAAAGGATGATACTTAACTATCATAGTAATATGGCCATCTTCACGACATCTCTAAGTCAAGCTATGAACTTTTAGAACACCCTTCATATACCATGCCTTGACAGAGTTTTAGAAGAAGTGGAAAATTGTTCTGTAAGGTAGATAAATTCTTTCAAACATAAATCCAGTATTTTCTTGAAGAAGATCTAGGTTTACCTTTGCCACCATAACCTGTTCTAATATGTGTGGAAATGTAGATAAGTACTGATATTTACTATTGTGTAGCTAGGTCTGTAATTCACAGTTTTGATGAAGATACAGGAACAATTAGAACGTATCAATATCTATTCATTAAATCTGATTTATAAGGACCTCTAGCACACTGAAAGGAATTTTGCTACATTAACTGAAACGATACACTATTGCTGGGAGCTGACAGATGGCTAATTAGAGGAATGTGTTGATAACGTTCAACTGTTTACTATTAATATTCTGCTTTTGTTAATGCAAAGAGATTCTTAAGTATTTGAATAGATGATGATACACATGCAGTGCATGTTTTACTTGGCAGATAAAGCTCTCTCCCCGCATATGTAGCAGCTATCTCTCCAGCTCCCAGCAAAAGCAAAGACAACCCATGATACCTAATATTAACAAAGTAGAACAAATGAAGAGTGATTTGAAGAAATATGCAGGACAAATTTGCAAAGCAATAAGCAAAAAACTTGATTTGGTTTTGGAGAAAGAATTAAAGTATTTGAAATGCAAGATTCTAGGAATTCTACAAGCTCAAGAATTTGATACCAGTGTGTATGAGGAAGATTTTTCATCAAGTTGAAACTTGCACTGTCTAAAATCAAATGACATAGAGAGGAGTTTATCTATGTACAAAAGTATTCTGGCACATAATTTTGAGTCCTTCACAATGGATAGTCTAGGGATAACCACGGTTGCCTACTGCAATGCAAAATAAGGTAAGCTTAAAACTGCATTTCATATGTATATGTCACAAACCATACCACAGAGCACTTACTGTACATTGGTTTGTTAGGTGCTGACAGTTAAGAAATTAATGACATTTCTTGGTATAACTACATTTTGTAAAAGATTTTTCAGAATATAAGCTGTAATAAACAATCTTAACTTACATGAGCTACAGTCCTATTATTAATGTTTAAAGGAATTGTATTATACTGCATATTAATTACTTTGTTCTAGTTGTCTTCCATAATGATTAACTGTGTTGTATTTTACTGAACAAAATGTAAGAATAAAAAATAACTACACACCTTAGAATTATTTAATACTTTAAAGAATTCACTCTTTATTTAAAAACAAAACTTAATATGCAATGATTGAAACAAGAAAATTATTTCTTCAAAATTAATGTTGGTGTTATACATTAATTTCATTGATTATTTTAACAGATATTTAAGTTTATATCTTCTCTAGTCATGACTAACTTGTTTGAAAATATTACTAAAATATGCTTAGTTTCATTGAAACTTATATTTTCTTTAGATAAAATCTAGCTATAACATGATTACAACTAATATTTATATCTTACAACAAAATTTAAGTTTTTTAATCTAAAAGCTAGCAAATACATATTTGCAATTAGTATTTGCATTTTACAAAAGTTTGTTGTATCTTAATCTAAAAGCTAAAACTGTTTTGCATCTTACTACAATTTTTTTTTTCTGCTTACTAGAACTGCTATCTTCAGGTTGCATGTGGCAGACTTATTAGAGGATTGGCAAGTAAAATTACTTATGTACGGCTGAATATTTAAAAATAATGAAACTATGAAATACAGAATGCCAATATACAGTATGATCAATGATGCTTTCCCCTGTAGCATGGGAGTTTTCCTATGAGTGAGCTTTAAATTGGTTTGTGTATTGTTGTATGGTTGGTTTGTTTTATTGTTTTACTCTCCCACTGAGACCTGGCTGGCAGCTAACCAGCTAACCTGCTGCATGTTTACCCATAGGTATAACATTCCAAGGGAAAATAAAACTGATCACATGGTACAGAGAAGTGAAGCAATGGGTTTTTCATTTATCACAGTAAAACAGTCCTTAAAGAAAGTAAGAAAAGTTCTCCAGTGGATAAAATATTTTAAAATTTTATATAAAATTATTGTTGCACATAACCAGAAAAATAATTTTCTTATAACTGTCTTGCAGTTATACTTCATACTTAAACAAATAGCAAAATTAGTTAGCAAATTTGGGAATGATACTTAAATAAATACGGGGTAACATTGTTGTGCAAAAGGTATAAAAATATCTGTAAATTACAGGAATAAATATTTTATGTTGCATGATATTACAAAAGCTGAGTGGTACTATGAATAAGCCCAACAAGTGGATGCAAGATGAATGAAGCATTGCTATGTGAAGTTCATGATGAATGCCGTAACTGAGACTGTTTGTCATAAAAGTAAGAATGTATACAGCATGATGAAATGGTTTTCATAAAAAAAAATTCTATGTTCAATACCTGCAATAAAAGGAGCAGGTTAGATGTACCTTGGCATAAACTGCAGAAAATTTTTATAACAAATGAATGGAAATGAAACTCTTAAATAAACTGCATTTAGAACTATATAATTTAAGCATTTAACATTTCAAGATAGACTTTAGAGGTGATTAATACAACATCGTTTTTATGTTTTGAAATAATAAGTTAAAAACAAAGTAAAAAAACAATAGTTTCCAATAAATTTCCCATTTCTTTTTGAACGACCATGTTTCATACTGATATTTTAAATTATCAATAAAAAACATAATAATTATTAGTACTATTATAACATTTTGTGAAAAGCTTTTGCACAAATAACTCACATAAACAGATCTGGTTATCACAAGATTTGCACTTAAAAAGTTCCTACGATACAGAGTGATAATTTCAATATCCAACTAGGGCACAACACTTGTACACTTACTCAATGAAAGAATGGCCGCATATCTGGATGATAAAATATGATCAAATCCCCTTCGAATCAAGGACCCTACATATGACAGATTTCAGAGGGAGAGTGAAAGTACATATTTAAAGAAGACATTGGCATGTACTGCTTACAGCAAGTCTACAGATAGATGCAGCTGTAGTCTAGTGGCTTAGAAGACTCAAATAATGGGAAGTTGGTTGCTATGCAAGTTTTAATCTATTTTGTTTTGTTTTTTTACACTTGAACCTCATATTTTTTTTAAGCATTTTTCCATTCTTTTTGTTTTCAACTACAATATAATTTGTCCAGAATTATAATTATAGTAAATTTCAAAGTAAATTATACATAAAATCATCACTGTGCTAATACCCTCTACTGATTAAGAAAGAAAACATTTGTGATAGTTCATTTCATCCAAATAAAATATTTCTATGTAGTTATTTAATAATAATGAATTTTTACTATATAACATAATTATTCAGAATACTTATAATACTTTCTACAATAGTATTTAAATGACAAGAATAATAGCTTTGACCAACAAAGTTATGAATGCTTGTATTATTTCTTTTATTCTACTCTAGAGCAAGCCATTCAGCCCATGTACTACCGCTCTCAGCAATTGGATAAACTATTTCCACTCTAGGACTGCTTGCTCATGACATATTTTCTTTCAAGTGAGATAGGGCTACCTTGATGGACAAATGTACTGCTGTATTAGCTTTGATTAACACAGGGTTTTTTGCCATCTGCGGCTGCTCGTAAACATGACATACCAGAACCAACTGGGAGGCGTTGGGCTCAGCACCATAGGGAAGACTGACAAGTAGAAAAACAACATAACACAGGTAGTAAAATACTTTGTACTTGGGATGATGATGATGATGAACATTTTCAGTAGAGGTAGAAAACAGACCCTTTTCCTCTGCTGCCCAGTTGAAGGTGGCTTGTCACTTTCCTAGTTCTTTACAGACCTTAAAGAATCACTGTATAGAGTTTGATTTAGTTGCTTATAAGAGGCCCTATATGATGAACATGTCATGGACCATCTTGCATATGCCATCGATGCTAAGAAAATTGACTGGCGGAATTTAATCTTTACAAACGAACTTTAGTGTCGTAGATGTTTGTGTGTGTGTGTGTACCAACCACATGGTCACTGATATGATCAACGTGCTACTCCTGCTTACAGTGGTCATGTAAGCATCTCATGTTAGGGCTGGATTTTGTTTTAAAGTTCTGGAAACCTTGCCTGAACATGTGCAAGGTTAAACATTTTGACCTGCTGGAAATTTTTGGAATTCATTTTAGTCCCATCTGCCACAGAAAGGTATTCCGATGGAATATACCTGTTCCTGCTGGATAACCATTTTGTCCACAAGTCAAGGATAGTTCAGCATTCATTTGAGAGAAACTGGCATATATCACTGACTCTCATCATCCCAATTACCCAACTATTGAAAATGTTTAGGCAGAAATAAAAGAGATTATTCCAAGCTCCCATTTCCCATGACATCTATCCAGCTATGGTTGAAGGTGAGTGGAATTCCCTCACAGAAAAGCCAAATTATTTTTGCCAGCTGATAAGACTCCATGCTAAAAAAATTAACAAGATTTTTGAGCATTAAAGATATGAGACTTGGTATTGAGTTTATTATTTATTTTTATGTTACGTTTTGCTTATTTATTTTAATGATTAATACAGACAGAATTGTGTCTCAAATGTAAACACTTAATTTTTAAGGTCAAAGTGAAAAGGTCTTAAGACAGCAATACATTTTAAAGCTACACTTCCTCTTCTGTTTAAAAATTAACTCTACCAAAATGGTGGTGATGCAAAAACGAAAAAGTTCAAAATATAAAATTTAGAAATTGTGCGAGATTTGAATCCTCATTAGCTCATACATGCAATCCATCAAGTAATGCATTAAACCACTCAGATGCTTTGAGACTGAATCATCAAAGGTGATCATTTTGATGTGCTTTAATATTAGAAAACAGCTGCTGACTGTATTCCGTTTAATCAATGAAAATCCACTATTTCTTTACACTTCTGGTTTTTATGAAATTGAAATTTATTAATATGCCACGAGAAAATACAACGAAATATAAATACAAACTATCAGAAGGCCTCCATCTATCTGGCTCAGGCCGTTTTTGGGGTATGCCTCCTCACAATTACAAAAAAATAAACATACAAATAACTGGTTTTATTCCATCACCTTTATCCAAATTATAATGTAATTAAACAAATACAACATTTCCACATTGATTGCATCTGTCCCCAGTCCCCGGGTCATCAGCAGCAGCAGCAGCAGCAGCCTAATGGAATTCCAGGGGACCAGGCTCTGACCCAATCCAAGGTCCTAAATAAAAATTTACCATTACACTACCAGTACCTTTATTTTGTTAGCTAGCTGCAGCCTCTATAAACTAATTATGACTTTATTTCTCAAATGCTACATTTCAAATTTAATAAAAATTTAAACGTTTCCCAACCTTAAGGTTGGGAAACGTTTATCTACATGCTAATATAATTAATCAAATGTAATCCTTTAAGTTATTTGATTTATTTCCCTTCTTAGTACCCATCTCCATTTATTTTTAACTTTGCTCAGCAGCTCCCCCACATTCCTGCTATCTTTACTAAAGATTTTCGTTAAGACTATTTTTCTATCTCATTTAAACCATTTCTATTTTATAAACTTTTTCCACCAAGAGTCCTGTCACTTTGCACTCAAACACTAATATGTTCCATCATCTTCCTTTTCCCCCCTCATATCGGACATTGATTCTGAGGAAACCCTTCCCTTATTCCTGCAATCTCTACCTCCTGCTCTTAATCATGCAATGCCCTCTCTTTGTTCTTTATTTGATTTATCAATATACTTTTCTCTTTTCCATTTATTTTTTAGTGGTATATAAAGCACTAAAGACCCTTTACCTGCTATCTGGATAAACAGTTTTTGTATTATATATCTTCCAATCTTTTTATTGCAACTTCCCAAAAATTCTTTGCATAGTTCTTGCTTTCCTCCAAATGTCCCCCATTCCATTGCTCTCCAGAATTATCCTTAGACACTTTTCCTGAAATTCTAAGCATTTCCTTAACAAATGTCTTTCACCTAAGTTTAGGATTCTGATGAGGATGATGATGAATATTGTTTATTGGGAGCAAAACAGTTATGGTCATTAGCGCCCAAAGACTAAAAACTGCACCAAGATTGAATAAATAAGTAATTTACGCAAAATCATTGTAGGAAACAAGTAACAGTAGTACTTTGGGCAAGAAAAATAAAATCCCCAAACAAATAACAAGGGCAATATGGTCACAACAACAAAAAAGGGTACTAAAACACCGCTGCAAGAGCTGAAAACACAACAGTCTTATAATGGTCTAAAATTTAACAACAAAAACCTCAAAACAAATAGGAGTAATATGGTCAACAAAAACCAAAAGACTGGTAATAAAATGCAACAGCAAGAGCTGAAAACACAACAGTCTTATAATGGTTTAAAATTGTAATAATAAAAACCCCAAAACAAATAAAAAGGGCAATATAGTCAACAACAAACAAAAGACTGGTACTAAAACACATCAGCAAGAGATGAAAACACAACAGTCCTAAAACAATCTAAAATGCCATTATGAATAAATTATATAAAATCACACCTTGATTCAAAAACCACAAACACAGATAAAATGGAGCACTTGCTCAACAGCAACTGCATTATTTGCAAGTAGGTCCTCAATAGAGGAGAGCAAACCTAATGAAAGTGTATAAGCTGCTAGATGATGGCCTTCAAGTAAAATGTGATGCACTGTAAAGGGGTAGTCACAATGAAGACATGTAGGAGCTAGTTCATCATTAAAAAGGTAATGGTGACTAAAATAACAATGCCCAATTCTCAAACATGCTAAAATTACTTCTTCGCGACGAACTGCGCATGAAGAAAACAACCAATTAAAAGGGGCTGATTTACATTCTCCAAGCTTATTGGTTGGGATTAAATTCCACTCCTCGCGCTAGCGCGAGAGAACGCCTCGACTTAAAGAATGCTTAAAATCCCCCGAGTAAAACCGTTGCTCAAATTCAGCACGGTTTAAAAGGGCGGATTTAGCTGCGACATCTGCGGCCTCATTGCCTGGGAGTCCCACATGTCCAGGTACCCATAGCAGTGTCACCCTGACGCCAGCGTCAAAAAGCATTAACACTGCATCCTGTATCTTCTGTACAAGAGGGTGGTAGTTGTACAGTTTTTTCAAATATAAAAGGGCACTCAAAGAATCGAAACAAATAACATTCTCCCCCAGCTGCTGTACAGAAACAAATACAATCGCACGATAAATAGCATAAAGCTCCGCCATAAAAATAGATGTCCCAGAGCTAAGACCAAACGTAAAACTACCTACATTAAAAACAAAGGCACGTCCAGCACCTGTGTCAGATATCAAGCCGTCGGTATAAATAAAATTACATCCACCAAAAGAAGAGATGATCTCGCTAAAATGACGACGAATAATAAATAGGTGCTGGGATCGAAGATTTAAAATAGGACGTAAGCCCAAGATGAACGGGACCTCTGCTAAAAGCCAAGGGGGAGAAGACGTTTCCCCGGCTAAGGAAAAAGCAAGTAAACTCCACGTCCAATTTCCTTAACAATTCGAAAACGAAACTCAGGAGGCCTAGGAGTAAAAGACCGAGCAGCATAAAATGGAGCGAAAGACACATTAAAAACGGCTCATTTGTGGGATGACGAGATTGCGCAGCTAATCGACAACCATAAGCAGCAAGTAAAACATCCCTACGATAAAACAACGGAGGTTCTCCAGATTCCGCACATAGGCTGAACACAGGACTAGTTGGGGAATGCTCCAATAGCGACACAAATTCCCCGGTGATGAATGGGGTTGAGACGACGTAGAACTAAAGGTCGGGCTGAGCCATAAATTACACAGCCATATCTAGTTTAGTGAACGGTAGAAACGTAAAAGAACCGTCCGGTCAGTTCCCCTGGATGTATCACTTAAAATACGTAAAATATAAAGAGAACTTGCCTTTGAGTTGTACTATATGCGATGACCAGCATAATTTCCTATCAAATACCAAGCCAAGCAACCTAACCTAGTCTGCGAAAGCAAGAGCGTCTGGGCCAAGATGGAGAGATGGTGAAGGATACACCTTACGGCGCCAAAAATCCACGCAGGCGGTCTTCTCAGCGGAGAAACGGAACCCGTGGTTTACACTCCAAGCATACAGGCGGACTAGACAGCATTGGAGGCGGCGTTCCAAAAGACAAGTTCTCCGAGAGGAAAGAAAGATGGCAAAATCGTCGACAAACACCGACGAATGGATTCCTGGCGGTAAACACTCGGTGATGGAATTGATAGCAATTGCAAAAAGTGTGACGCTAAGTACCGAGCCCTGAGGTACACCGTTATCTTGAAAAAAAAAAACGAGATGATAAAATTGATCCCACACGAACATTAGAAAACCCAGTCTTTCATAAACTCCTGAATCAAAACAGACATATGACCACGTATATGCCAATCATGAAGCGTGCGAAGGATGCCACTTCTCCAACAGGTATCATAGGCTTTCTCCAGGTCAAAGAATACAGCGATCGTTTGGCACTTCCGTATAAAACCGTCCATTACACGGGTGGAAAGAGACACTAGATGGTCGACTGAGGAGCGATGACGACGGAAAACGCACTGAACGTTCGTCAATAGGTGCCTCGACTCCAACTACCACATAAGCCGCCCGTTAATCGTGCATTTCAACTTGCCGACGCAACTCTTGAGGGAAATCGGACGGTAACTGGAAAGAAGATGTGGGTCCTTTCCAGGCTTAGGTATAGGAATGACGGTGGCCAATCTCCAAGTGCTCGGGAACGTGCCATTGCACTAAATACGATTAAAAAGCTGGAGTAAAAAAGCCTTGTCTTTCGCTGGTAAATGCTGTAACCTACCTCCATGAATGCCATCTGGCCCCGGTGCGCAATGCCGAGGTAGAAAGAGCGTGTCCAATTCCCTGGCGGTAAAAGGGACATTATAGCACTCCTGGTTGTCGGAGGCAAAATAGAAACCTCTCGACTCAACCTGCTCCTTTAATGTAGGAAATAAAGGAGCATAATTAGCGGAGCTCGAAATACCAGCGAATGTGCGCCCTAACGTATTGGCAATATCAATCGGAGAAGCAAGTACACGATGTTGTACCTTAAGACCGGGTATAGGCGTAAATCTAGATTTGCCTTCAACGCGGCGTAGCTTTTCCCAAACCACAGTTGAAGGCGTTGTGCGGTTAAAAGATGAGGCGAAAGCTATCCAAGACGCCTTTTTGCTATCCTTAATCACTCGACGGCATTTAGCGCGCAAATGTTTATAACGAATCATGTTTTCCAATGTAGGGTGGCGACGAAACACTCGCAAAGCACCTCGGCGTACACGCAAAGCATCCCGGCATTCGTCGGTCCACCAAGGAACCGGAAAGCGTCTGGGGTGGGTAGACGACCGGGGAATAGCCTGATCTGCGGCTGTAATGGTGATGGTTACGAGGTGCTCAACCTTAGCGTTGGTTGATGAAACATTAAACCCTGAAAAGATAGTTAAAGAACGAAACAGATTTCAATTCGCTTTGGCAACAAGTCACTTCGGCGCGCTTTGACAATGTGCATGTGAAGACAGGATACGTACTTGACACGGGAAGTGGTCACTGGAGTGCAAACCAGAGATGACGTTCCAGGTAAAATGTACAGCATGCGATCCGGAACACAAAAATAAATCCAAACGAGAAAAGCGGTAAGAGCTGTCAGAAAGAAAAGTGGGTTGACCAGTATTCAGCAGAGTAAGATGATGGCGATCTAAAATTTCTGCTAACATGCTACCCATGACACACTCGGTAGAAGAACTCCACAAGGGATGATGCGCATTAAAATCCCCTAAAAGTAGGACAGGAGTCGGTAGCTGAGATAGAAGATTATGCAGATCGGCCACAATATTAGCAGATGGAGGTAGGTAAACAGTGCACATTGTAAAATTGACAGAAAAGTAAACTGTAGCTACCGCAGCCTGTATAGGAGTGAAGGCTTAGTGAAGAACTGCACACGTCATCTCTGCGCGGGAGTGCCGTCTTCGTGAGGAAGATCGAATCTCACCGAAGAGTAACCGCGTAAAGTAAAAAAAATCCTGTGGTCCAAGTTTAGTCTCTTGGAGACACACAAGCGGAGAGTCGGTGGAGCGTAAAAGTAACTCCAGATGAAGTCTTTGCCTGCGGAGTACATGTTCATTCCAAGAAAAGATAGCCATTGTTAGAATAAGATAAAATAATTAAAAATACCACCTTACTTTTTAGTCCGTTCAGGACAAGTCAACCGTCCTTCCTTCTGTCGCATGGCACTAGGTGGTTTTACAGGAGCAGGCACATCCTGCTCCACGACCTCCTCAGAGGGAGGGCTCTCCCGCTGAGAGATATCCACCGATTTCAACACCTGAAATCGGTTGGATGTGGAAGTAGGCGGTGACGGCGTTCGCCTAGAGGGCTTGCTCCCATCATGGGAGCTGGATCTCCGAGAAGGAGAAGGGCTCTTGCGCTTATCTACAGGAGTGGGCGTCTCGGTAGTTGCGTTTCGGAGAACTTGGCGCATTAGAGACGCGTGTAAAAACAAGGTAGAGGTCTGCATATTACTGTTGCGCTTGACCGCTGAAGAAGCTACTGCGCTGAGTGTACCGGTCTTAGGTACTATGGGCTGGCGAGATTGAAATCGCTTCCGGGCTTTCACAAAGGAGAGTTTTTCCTTAACCCGAATTTCCTGAGTACAGCGTTCTTAGCGATAGCGAGGACAGTCACGGGATGAGGCGGGGTGATTCGCTCGACAGTTCACGCAGATAGGAGCGGATGAACTTGCTCCTTCATGACTGTTCCACAGATGGAAGTGGCACTCTTACAACACATGCGTGTATGGCCATAACGCTGGCACTGATAACATCGCAACGGGCTGGAGAAGTAGGGGCGTACCTCAAACACCTCGTAGCCCACTTTAATCTTCTGCGGAATGTCTACCCTGTTAATTGTGAGGAAAACAGCACGGGTTGACTACACCTATCCGTCTTTCCTGGCCTGCACTCGTTACATGGACGTGATCTCTTGGTCTTCCAGACAACTTTGGATTTCCGAGTCGGACATTCCGTCAAGAACATTAGTTGTTATAACTCCTCGCGGCGAATTAGCGTTTTATGTTGCTCGACACGGATCGGATATCCGTGGAGAATCGTCGCCTTGAGCAATGAGTTATTCTGTGACATTCCAACTGTCTCCACTAAAAAGATCCATTACGAAGTTGAATGCAGGAATTCAAGGGTTCAGCTATGGTGTCTATGCCCTTCTGAATTATAAACGGGTTTACTCGGTTAAACGACTGACCGTTTTCTGTTCGACTAATGACTAAGTAACGAGGAAAGGCTTCTTGGTTACTTCTTTTACTTCCACTCTTTTACGTTTCATTTGTTTGAAATTATTTTCATTAACCACAGCGATTTTATCCTGCACCATTGCAACTGTCTCCAATGGCAGGCTGCTTCTTGGGTGCCACCCCGGCTAAGGTGACCTGTCCTAGCTTAGACAATATCACCTCAGGGACAAACATCCCCGGGTCCAAACAGAGGTAACCAATTGCCTACAGGAAGCTCACAGCTCACGCAATGGCTCCTCCCTGGGCCTGGTCTTTACCAGGGGATATGCTCCTGTCCTATATGATAACCCAGTGCTGGGAGTCATGCCATTACCCAGTCATCTTTTACCGTGTCAAATATGGGGGCATCCATCAGACAAACAGGGAAGCAGGACGAATAAAATTAAAATAGAGGTGAAATAAAAAGGAGTCAAATACGCTGAGCATGGATATGCGGGAAAAGCTCAGGTGCCTTGGGGTAGCTATGCCCCATACCCAAAAGTGGGCCCCTGAGGGGGTTTAGGATTCTGAACTAATATTTGAGAGCTCTTTCCATAATCACACCTTCCCTTGCCACTGCTCCAATTTCAATTTGTGCAACTTCCTTTGCTGTTATACTCGGTATACCTAAAATTTCTCTACAAAATATCCTATGTACATTTACAATTTCCCATCCTCCTTCCAGTCCCCCATATTTCAATACCATATAACATCTTTGCCTCAACCGCCATACTATATAATTTATATCTGGTATTTTATATTTACAACCTCTAACTGCTGCCATTGCACCTTTCCCTTTTGCCACCCTCATCTATTTTAGGTCCTAGATAAATGCAATCCCTAACTACCTTATATTCTTTATCTCTTTTCCTCCACTTCTCATATTTACTCAATTTGCTCCTTTCTTGAATCTTGAATACTACTATTTGAGTCTTCTCCTGAACTACCTTCAAGCTTCAATCATTACGGCATTTGTCTATTTGTCTATTTGCTGCAAAGATTTAAGTCAATTATTCAGAAGGATACAACAACTAAGTCATCTGCAAATAATAATAATCCCAGGATTGTTAATAACTGGCAATGATTTACGCCTTTTTATCTCTGTTAAAATGTCATTAATAGACAAATTAAATAGCACTGGGCTTAACTTATACCCTTGCCTTAATCCCTTCTCTTGAATTATTTCTCTTGTTAGCATTTCTTCCCGTGCTTTCTCACAGAACATATTTCTCTTGTATAATGCTTTAAGAATATTCACCAAATGAAAACTTACTCCCTTATCAGTCATTTATCCCATAACAATTGTAATTCTATGCAATCATACACTTTCTCTAAATCAATAAAGCTATGTACAGTTTTCCTCTCTTATCTTTTAAATATTTGTTCACTAATGTTTTTTATATTATCCATCGTGCATCTACCCCTGCAAAATCCCATTTGGAATTCCAAAATAATTTTATATTCCTCAACCCAATTTTGTAACCGATTTGTACCGCCACGCGTGCCCGAGGTCGTTAAGACGCAGACTTGTGAGTAGGAGGTCTGGGGTTGAATCTTGCCAGGACCATCCTCCCTGACTGAGGTTTTTTCCAGGTTTTCCTCAGTCCTCATAACTGGCAAATGCCGGGGTGGTACCCTAAACTTAGGCCTGGAACGTTTCCTTCCTTAACAAAAAAAAAATCAATGAATGATCCGACAGTTGAACTTTAGCCTGGCTGAAGATGGGAACTAAATGTTCTTGAAACCGGTTCCATACATTTATGAAAAGTAAGTGAAGCTTTAAGAGTGTGTAGTTCAACTGAATCATACAATGATATCAATTAAAAAAAAAATCCTTTCACAATATATCATTTCATTTCAGGTATCTCAGCGTTCACTGCCTGTGGTGCCTCAGTAGTAAAAACAGGCATTAAACACCATTCAAAAAAAAAAAAAAAAGATTTGTTACAATCCCTCTAAAAACTTTCCCAACACCCAGCATTTGATAATAATGCAATACATCTGTAATTTTTTTCACATATCTACACTTCCCTTCCCTTATATATTGGGTAAATGATTGCTTTCCTCCAACTTTCTGGTACATTTTCCATTGCCTTAATTAAGTTAAACAATCCTCTGAATAACTTAACTCTGTTTATATTCCAACACCATTCTTTATACATTCTGGTGGGATACCATCTATTTCTGTTGCTTTATTCTTTTTCAATTATTTCACTTGCTTAACTACTTCTTCATCCCTTACCTCACTATCCAACATTTCTATACATAGCCCATTTCTGCTTCTAAAATTGGCATTGCTTTTAAGCTACTATGCTCAAAAAAAAAAAAAAAAAAAAAGAGTTCTAAAATAGCTTATCCACTCTCCTGGATTTATGTTGAATTTATAACAAACTTGTTATAAGTTACTTTTACCATTTTCCATATGCTACTAATATTTCCTTCACTTTATATCCTGATTAAATTATTCTCATTTTTCCTTCTCCTTTCATGTTTCTTTCTCTCTATCAACAAGTTACAAAATATTTTCCCCTCAAAATATTCTTTCTTTGACTACTCATTTGCATTTCTCCATTTTATCAATATTTGTTTCAGCACTTTATTTGTTATTTTACATTCATCACCATACCACTCTTCGCCCCTTCCCCCAACTCCCATCCCCTTTTTCATCCCATCTCCAACTCTTTGCATTCATGTATTTATGCTATTGGTTGCCTTCTCTGCTTAATTTTTTTTAACATATAACTTATTTCATATTGGTATATTTGACCATACTTTGATTCCAAAGTTTGTTTAAATTTGTTTCTCTGATCCTCCTTCCATTTAAATGTAATATATTGCCTAGTCCCATTCTTCCCTTTCTCTAAATTATCCACTACATACCCCGATTGAATTTTTATATCTACTACCAGCAGAAAATACCACTTCTTGAATTAAAAGTAAGTACGTTAAAATTACTCATAATGTGCCCCATGTTGACTGGCCATAATACATATTCAATAAAACTCTGACCATTATTATTAACAAAAGTAAATTGCCCCAATGCACCTTTAACATATTTACCATTCAGAATATCTAGCGCATTCACTTCACAAAATTCATACATTTTTCACTCCTTTATCACTTTACTTATCTTTGCTATGCCTTACTGTATCTTTTTTAATCATTATTTCATTGTCCCATACCAAATCAGTCCCAAATTCCATATCTCCCTCACCTACTCTGATGCTGAAATCTCCCACTATTATAATCTCTGCATTCATATACTTCTCTCTCTTAAATTGCATATATTACTGTCCAGTTGCTTAAGCAGATCAAGGTTACGGTGCTGTGAGGATCCTGGTGTATTATATTCCTAGGCATATGATATTTTCATCTATCAATTTATCATCCATTACAAACCACAAAGCATTTTTTGACCTTGTCCATGTTTCTCTTATTACTTTTCTCAACAAATTCCTAACAAAAAACCCAAGCACCCTGAGGCTCTTCCTTTCTTTGCCACCACTTCTCCTTTTATTCCAACATATGTAAAATCATCCATCTACATATTTACTTCCATTAGCCATGTTTCTTCTACTGCCAAGTAATCATCTTTTTTAGTAATTGTTTTAATTTGCCCGTATATACTTTGTTTTTTAAACCCTCACAGTTCCAAAATCTCAATCTCCTTACTTCCCTCATACCCTATTGCGATTCCTCTCTGTTTCTGAATTTCTTCAACACTTTCTTGTTTGTAGCTCGAATCCTCTCTTGAAGATGCTGCCTTGTCTTTATCTAGCATGAGTATGCTACCATTTGGAATTGATACCTGCTACATCATCTTCCACCCTCTTGTCTGAAGTAATCTTCTCTTCCCCTCCTTCCTCTTCCACACTTCTCCTAAACTAAGACAGTCCATCCTCTCCAGCTGATAGAGCTGCTTTCTGCCCAACCTTTGAACTTCCTGTCAGTGTTGTTTTCGGCCCCATGGCAATCGATGCATTCTGCTGATTCATTTCCTTTTGAAGCAGTCTTATGTCACTTATATCACTTTCCTGCACAGCCACCATTTGCCCATCAATCCACAAATGTAGATTGTGAATGAAGCGTGTTTCCCCTCTGATCTTGCTATTCTCATTTGTTGAATTAATTTCTTTTTCTGAGCTCACTGTTCCACCAACAAATCCTTGTTGATAAAAATATCAGTTCCTCTTAGTTGCTTGGCTTTCCTTAGGACTTCATACATGAACTGCACAGATGTAAATCTTATAACAATAATTCTTTTTCCTCTTGATCTTCCAACTCTGTAAGTATCACCAATCTCCCATTTTTGTAACACCATTCCTAATCTTCCTTCCAAAATCCCTCTAACTTCCTGTATTCACACTCCACTCCTTTCCTTAACTCCCGCAATAACTAAATTAAACCTTCAATATCTCTCTCCCATACCCTCTGCTCTTCTTCTGGTATTCCGTACTTCTGTTCTTATTTCTTGCACTTCATGGATTCTCAATTTCAATTGCTTCTTTTTTTATTTCATTCAGTTTGTTTCCTAATCTCTCATCCATAGCCTTTACTCTAGATAAAATCTTTTCCATGATAGCTTGGTTCCCATTACTCATTCCCATTATTATTTAATCCATTTTTTCTTCAACTCCAGGAGCTAGCTTCATGCACAACCTCTATCTACTACTGCTGTCTTAGCACTGATTTTTATGAAGAAACAAATGCTTAATTAAAGGTTAATTTATGTGAATACTACTTGCAAACATATAATATAATAACATTGCCTGCAATTTTGGTTATGTATGAAAGTAGGAAATGGTATTTGTTTATAATAAACAGCCATTCATTATTTGAGTAATTGTACTCTTGGCATATATGCCAGTTACCAATGACAAAGACCTTTCATTTATAGCACATCTATCAATTCCATAGCAAATCATTAACTGTACTAATAATATACCTCATCTAACAAGACATGTTGAAATGGTTGACCATAATTTTCCATGCATTTTTAGCTTCTAATAATGATATTTTCCTCTGAAAAATGCATCCTGTCTTGTAAAGAACTTTTGTTTTCAATTACTCATGGATGCAAGAAAGTTACACACACTTTATCTTTTATATTTTACACTTCTCATTCAATGACACATGCAGGGAAATGTTTAAAAGATAAAAGCTTGTACAAAGAAAAGTTTAATGAAATTTTAGATGATATTATCGTGCAAATTGTTGGCAAACACTGTTGGCCGAGATCATGGTAACGATATTTGCCTTGTAGATTAAAGGTCATGGGTTAAAATCTGGCCAAGGTCAATGGGCATAAAAATCATAAGCACAGCTTTCTTTGGAAAGAAAGTAAAGTTGCTAGTTCTTTTACAATACCTAAAGAACCTAGAAGAAGCCTCAGAGAAAATTATTACCCATTTGATACCTTAAATTGAATGGCATACTAACCACCAAAGATGTTAAAAAGTGCCCTTAAATAAACCTAAACATTAACAAATGTGGGATATCTGCAGTTTAAATCTTCCCATGACTCTCCTTCTTGACCGACGTTTCTTCCTGGTTTTCCTGTCATCATCAATGGCAAATTCTGGGAAAATACCCCAAACTTAAGCCTGGAATGCTTATCTTCCAAAATTAATTTTCCAATTTATAATTTAATTTAATGTATCATAAGCATACCACTTGAAATGCCCAGTGGTAAAATTGGCATTAAACATCATTAAAAAAATGTGCCAGTTGGCAAATTTCTCTAAAACATTTCTTTAATTTTTCTCAGTTGTTTTTGTGCCATTCTAACTTTTATTTATACATTTATTTATTTGGGTAATTTATTTCAGAAACAGCACATGTGACAATTTTGTCATTTTGAGAAAATTATAAAAAACTATTTTATTGCACCATTATTGTTTTTACAATGCCCAGAAAAATTGTATATGTTAAATGAAATATTTCCTGTTCATCCTGACACTTTGTTTTAACCTGTAACCATTTTTGAACTTCAAAATATTTAAAAGAAAATGTTCACTGGTGTTGTTTTGGCACAAAATGACTTTTCATAAACTGAACGGTGCAGCAATACACATCAGACAAATATTGAGCATGTACAGATCTGGTACAAAAAACAGTTTAAATCACATTTAATCCTAATCAACATCAAAGGGAATAGCACCACCCAAGTTGTTGCCAGTTGGCCAACTGAGAACCATTCAAAGCAAGCAGTTCACACTTCTAAATTTACCCAATCCACTATCTTCTACTTATTGATAGGGATTTTTTTCTTCTGGATAGGCTTTTTGCAAAAGAGAGAGTGAATAGTATTGTCTTTGCAAGGCTGAAGGTGTTCCCAAGCAGTTCAATAATGAATGAGTTAGTGATTTCCTTTTCTTTCTTTTGACTTGTAGGAAAATTCCTTGTATGTAGAAATTTTGAATGTAGCTCCATCCTCCTTAAAAATTTCTCGACCAGAAGCCTTATCCGAAGTTGTAGACTTCTAACAGAATGGTAGCCACCAATCTTTGAATGATAGAATGTCAACAGCCACTACCTTCTGAATGGTGAATCTGCCGGTAAGACTTGCTCATGTATTTGGGAGTGTACATTCTATCCACATGTCAAAGGAATTGTCTGATGGTGCCAAAGTCACAATTGCAGGGTAAGAAGGAATGTACCCAAACAGGGAGGATGTGCTTGATTGAAATGTACCATTGTCTCACAAACATAACAAAAATCTTACAACCGTGTTGTTTTTACTTTGGCCTGCAGCCCCATGACCGAACAGCAAAAGTTTCTTTACTGTAGGAATTAGTAATTTTCAAGGCAGTTCAATAAAAAGATATAAACTTCATTAAGAGATTTATCAGCTTGTCCTTTATGATAGATATAGAACAATCATAATTAGTTTTTAAATTATGAATATGGAAGATACTGGCCCACAGTTGCCATAGGTAAAACACTTCTTGTACAGGAATCAGTCATAGAGACTGGTTTTGCACATAGTCAAAGGCTAGAGCTACAGGATCATCATTTTCATTTTGAGATGCTGCTTTCAATGTAGTACATAACTTCTTGGCATGCCTTCCATGTATGACAATTTTTGCAGCTACTTTTATTTTAACATTGTCACTAAGAGCAGTATCCGATATCTTCACTTTAAAACTTTCACATTGGCTACACACATCTACATGTGACCTAATGAAACTGTAATAAAAGTTTTCTAGAAAGTACTTAGGATAAAAACTATACTTCACCTTATTTACATATTTGGGGTGATCTTTCAGGAACAATTTGTACATGACCTTCAAACTGAGCCATGCATCTAAATAATGCTTTGGTTTCCAACCAAAGTGAGTTTCTTTAACATCAAAAATGTCTGATCATGAATCTGAAATTGAAATATCAAACAAGCCTGATATTTCTTTTCAAAATGTATTAAAAGTAAAGATACCATTTGGATACAGGGCAGGGTAGCCAACAAGGAAAAACAACTTCCATTTACTGCAGAACCTATGTGCTTCACATGTGTTGTGTTTGCAATAAACAGAATCTTCAAAGCTCTTAAAACAGACTAACAGATAGAATGCATGAATGATTTCTGCACCAAATGATGTGCCCTGGGACACTCTCCATCAATCTATATCTAACTCAAAACTGAATTCTAATATGCAAGAATGAAAGGAGGGAAGTGGAGAAAATATGAAAAATGAAAGATGGAAAACAAGGATTATAAGGTAGTACATGACTGCATTTATTTAGCTATAAAAATGTGTGGAGGGAGAAAATGGGAAAAGCAAAAACCATTGGTATCAGCAAAAGGGAAAGCAGCTATGTCAATTATAAAAGGATGTCTTTTTAAAATACCATAATTAGAAGTCAAATGACTGGAAAGAATAATAATACAACGGTCGAAGCATGAATGCTCTATGGTATCGAAATTTGGGGAATGGAAAATTCTTGGGAAACTGTGAAAAAAGTACACCATTTATTTGCAAAGAAATTCTTGACCTACCAATTGCAACTGCAAAAGAAGTTGCCCAAATAGAAATGGGAAGAGCTACAAGAAAAGGTTTTATTATTGAGCCAGTTTTAAAATAGTGGCTTGGGATTCTAAACCTAAATGAAGATAATTTAGTAAAGCAATGTTTGATATATCAGAAATCATTTTTAACTAAGGGGTGGTTGAGTAGTTTAAAAAATATTTTAGAAAGCAATGGATTAGAGTATATATGGAGGAAAAGAGATACAAATGTTAAGGTTTTTGGAAAGAGGCAAAAAGACGTTTTGAAGATATAGAGATACAAAAACTATTTAGTAATTTAATGGCAAGACATCAATGGAATTATATGTTAAGATGAAATGGGCATGGAAAAGGGAAATTTACATAGATAAAACAAATAACAAGGAAAAAGAGGATATAGCATGGGTGAGAGCAGGTATGTGGAAGTTAAAAGGTGAAAGAGGATGATTTACACAAGGGGAATGCCCATTATGTGGAGGGAAAGAAGAGTGAAAACATATTGTGTTTGATTGTAAGGAAACTGAAAACTGGAGAAATGAACCGGGTCCCCTGGAATTCCAGTACATTGTCCTGATGAATCGGGCCTGGAGTTTGATGCAATAGAAGTTATTACTTGGAATTTTGTTTATTTGGAATTTAGATTAGTATATCATTAACTATTGTAAAAATTGTAATTGTGAGGGGCACATCTAAAATGGAACAGATAGATGGAGGCCCCTTGTAGTTTGTATTTTCTTAGCATTCAAATAAAACTCAAAACTGCTAAAATGTCACACTGTGGGTTCTGAAACAACTGATTCATTTATGTATTTATCTCTAAGTTCATAGTAGAACACAAGGCTTGCTGCAAAAGATCAGTGTTGGTAGCTTTCTAAATGCATTACTGTGTTGGGAGCAAAATGAGATGGCTTTGTTTAAGTAGTCCATTCCACAAAAAAGTTTTGTTTACAGTTCATATGTGTTAAGAGAGTCATATACCATGTTCCATAAAGGTTTAAAGTTTTCTTAGATTAGGATTTTAGATTTTTCCAATATGTATGGGCTAAATCAGTAAAAAAAATAGGAAGATGGAATATTCATGCTATAGAAACCTAACTCAAAGAAAAGAATGTTCACTAAAAGTTTTTAAATATTACCTTTAAGTTGGTAAATTCAAATAAAGTCCCTTTGGTAATCTCCCCAACAAATGTGTGTTTCTAATGGCTCAATAAACTGCAGTTTATATAATATACAGTAAGGTTATTAAAGTTATGCACCAGCAGAGAATGGCTATATATTTGGAGAAGCCAATTATTACAAGGCCATATAATGCATGTGCAGTTAACAGCTTGTAGTTAGTTTGAAAGAGGTTTTCACAATTAGTTGTGCATGCATGTGTTACTCGGCGCTTTCATTGTGGGTAAATTGTGTACTAATTGTTCTTTGTAATTATGCCACTACATTAAGTCACAAATAATGGGTTTTTATTTTGATGTACACGTAAAAACAGATTATTGCAGGGAAGTGGTATGCAATTTGCAAGCAAATACACAGGCAATCATATGCCAGGTACAGGAACTGTTCGTCAAAATGTTAAAAAGTTATGAGAGAGATAATCTCTCAATGACAATAGACATGTTCCAAACTGTTGCCTTATGGAAGTAAAGCTAGATGAAATTACTAATTTCCTATGTAGATGTTGGCAACGTATTGCTGCTGAGTGGCACCACTTTTAACATCTATAATAACACAGGCTAGTTCTGATTGTCACAATCAGGTTTAAATATGGTATAATTTTATGCTTCCAGTAAAAATAAAAATACATGTGCTATGACTCGGTTCATCTTCATTTGGTTGTGGCAGCTGCACTTCCCCAGTAAGTAGCCATGCTCAGGCAGCCAATAGCTCAAATAACTTGATTGTATAATCAGTGACACACAAACAGTCTCACCCTAGAGGATCTAAAAATAACCACCACTATGAGGGAGAAAACATTTTATTTCTTTAAGGGAACTTTTGGACTAGTCCAAAGTTTTAAAAAAAAGTAAGTGGAGTTAGTGTTAACAACTGAACACATTAATGTAGTATATATTACCACTCCATTGTCTACAGCTTCGTAAGTACAATTTTTACTTAATTTACTTGTTTATTTGCAGTAAACACATAAATCATTATATTTTATCATTTGTTGATATTCTGAAGGGGTGCATTCATTACCAGCAACTTGCACATTTTCTAAGAGTGCAATTATTCGAAAGATTACTCTATGCATATAGACAATATATAGCTACACATCATAGTATGGATTCAAAGAATGCTGGAAAGTTCAATTTGGAAATGCATGATAATTCTGCTCCAAGCAACTATCATTTCCTTCAAAACTTGCAAAATGATAACTCATTCCATGCTAATTCATTTTTAGTACTGCTTAACACCTGTTTTCACTTCTGTGGCATCACAGGTTTTGGTTTATACACAGTTTTTTGAGATTGGTATACTCCTCAATTTCTTCTGTAGTCAAGTTTAGAAGAAATTGAGGATTATACCAATCTCACAAAACTGTGTATAAACCAAAACTTTTTTACATTCAATGGGAAAATTTACCAATAAATTTCTGGCTTAGCTATGGGTAACCTCCTTTCTCCATTTCTGGCAAATTTATTCACGAGTGCTGTAGAAACACACATTAATAAGGCATTCCCTTTAACCTTCAAACCATGGTTTCATTATGTGGATGACATTCGGGCAATAGTACCAAAAAAACAAACAGAAGGGGCCCTAAAATTACTAAATTTGCAGGACCAAAATATTAAATTCACTATGGAATTAGAGGAAAATGGTTATTTACCATTTTGAACCTAAAAATATACAGGAGAAATGACATAATTTCATTCGGCATATATAGGAAACCTACACATACAGATAATCACATAAAGAATAACAGTTTCAAACCTAATCCACACCAACATGCTATTATAAACAGCCTTGTCCATAGATTGGTAAACATCCCACTCAACAAAGAAGAGTATTCAGCAGAATACCGTTATATCATCAAAACAGCCCTCAACAATGGATTCAGCAGCTCTTTAGTTGATAAGAAGATCAGACATATCGAAAGACAGAAAGATATTAAAAACACAACAACTCTCTCCACGATAAAAAAGGACGTGGTTTTTAAAAGATTCACATATCATCTGTGGACAAACAGGGCATTCATGAAAATCTTTGAAAATTATGATATACATTTGGCTGCACTAAATAAATTTAGTATTGGAAAGCTTCTGAACAGCACCAAAAAGGACATTATTCCATCCAGCAAGAAGTCAGGAGTGTATCGGATAGATAGATTGTTTGGAGTGTGATCAGATATATATAGGCAAAACAATACGAAATTTGGAGACAAGGACCAAAGAACATTTCAGAAATTTAAGATATAAACAAGTGAATAAATCGGCGGTTGCAGATCACTTTTGGACTTACGATCATAACATTGCAGGAGAAGCCAAACTGTTAAAAGCTACCACCAATCCCAAGGATTTAGCAATATTGGAAAATTATATTTTAAAAAATAAACATAGAGTTATGAATTTTGACATTCCACCAATGGACTTCCTGTTCCATTATCTAATGGAACCATCACATGCCACTATGTTACCTGCTAGAGTTAGTCAGTCCCCAGTTGAAGATGAGAGCAAATGCTCTTGAAACATGTTCTGAAGAATTAATCAGTTAGTGAAGTTTTAGTGTCACCCTAATACTGACTCATTTGTATATATTTTTGACATTAAATTGCATTTTATGTACACACTATATATTTTAATTTGATTAAACTTTATTTGTTGTACTTTGCTTCTTAGGGTCTGAGAAGAATAACCTATTCTTATATTTTAACAGGAATAAAGCAAGAGCAGTTTATAAAAACATTAGCTTCTCACCTGGAACTTTCTGTGAACCATGGCAATAAAATTGATTTTGATGAAACTAATGCACCACTGGATATATTGTAGGCTGTGGTGGTTAAATGAGTCTGTGTCAACCAGTCAACTTCATAGAGTAGTTTCTTATGCATAAACCAGTTAGCATCCCTCAAACTGTAAAGAGAAAAATATGAAGCATTAATAAACATAAAATATGCACACACAAAACAAATCACAAACCATGTATCTGCGATACCTTTTAATGTTCTGTGGCACATGTGTCCACTCTGATAGCAGAAAGCCTCCATGTGCATCCCAAATACGCACTGCAATCCTATTTCTGCCTGATACTGTTATAAGGCTGTCTACTTCAACATCCATAAAACGTATTTCACCATGAACATCTTTTTCAAACACCTGTCTCCAAACAATCTGTCCTGTAATCAAATTATTTCATTTTCACTTAGACTAATGCTATAAACATCTTACTGATTAATATATAAACATCTTACTGATTAATATACTAGTGCTCTAAAATTATAAAATTTAATGAGATAAATGCTAAACTTTTTACTGTGTATTCCTTTTACCCTGGTAAAGGTTGTCTCTTTTCTCTTACAACTTTGATAACTTGTGAAACTAAATAAAGCACATCAGGGCTGACAGGTAATTTGCACTATGTTTTGTATCTGATAACTGAAAGCCAGTGCTGACGCTTGTTTTTATTTGACTATCCATTTAGATGATACAAAGGATAGAATCTGAGCAAAATGTCCTGCAGAAAAGGTTGCAATGCTTTAGCAGTGAACAACCAGACTACAATGACAAACAGACTGATATTTTGCTGTAACTGCCAAGCAGCATAGGCAGAGCACAGTGGTAGGCCTGACTATTAAAAGGGTGAGAATAGCCTAAGTCACAAAATGTAAAATTTTTAAAGTTTGAAAAAATCCATAAATCACTAAAATATTTACTACTTTTTAAACAAGGATAATACATTGGTATACAGGTTTTCTGTGAAAAGAGTTATGCATACTTGACAAAAAAATATCTTATCACTGAATGACAACAACATTTGGCTTTGGTCTGTCTCATACTAGATGTACGTTTACAAATTCTGAACATCTACAAATAATATAACTTATAATTATTAAGCTAACACTTCAAACTGTAATTCCACAAACAAAATAAACAAATTCTATCATTCATCTCTGTATTAGATTCTTCATTTTTCATTTCTTTCACACAGACTCTTGAAGTATTTCTTTGAGAGGTCTGTCTTTCAGTTCTTCTCACAAATTAAAATAAGTTATTAAGCATTTTTGGAAAATTGGTACGGATTATGCTCCTTATGTACGTGGCATTAGCTGCTGACATTAATAGATCTGAAGTGTTCAACATGATGTAATGATATTTAACTTATAACTGTGATAGCATACCTTCATCAAGCCTGAAAGCTGTCACTTCTGAAAATTAGAAGTAAGTTCCATCATTACTTTTCTCCTTCTTTGCAATATTTATCTGCAAAAGTCAGTTTATTTCATTTTATGCTTTTTCCTGAAAGAACTTTTAATGACTACAACCCAATCTTCTGGAGTATACACTACAGGGTTTCTGTTCTTAATTTGACAAAAATCTTGGTAACAGGGCAATTATGTACAGCCGACTTGGAAAACATGTTTAACAGCCTTAAATCTTGTTGATGGCACTACTGATCTTTCTAGTGCCACAGATTTTATCCTGACTCTACAATTATCACTAAGATGTGAAGAATGGATGCTTGAGGATTTTCTATCTCAAGGATTATGTCAAGCAGCTTCCTATCTAATCAGATCCATACTTTGCCACATCCTCACTTCAGACAAAATTATGATTCTTTTTAGACCTGCAATTATGCATACCCAAGTTTTCAAGTTCACAATTTTCTTTTATAAAATTCTGGCTAAATGTGAGCCATGGGGTAGGGAAGGTCTGCTATAGATCTAGGGCTACAGTAAGATGTTCCTTGTGATTCTATTTAGCTACCTCAGAAACTATGTAATAATATTTTGTCTGGTAGATGCTATGGCATGGTGTACATCCCTTACAGATTTTATTCTTCAGAATTTGTCAACATTGTATTTTCAAAGTGAATACGAAAGTTATCATATGCATGAAAGATGTCTGAATGAGATAATTTAAATCCAAATTAAACTGTTGGTTAAAAATTTCTAAAAGTTATAAAACTATCAATTGCGGTGCATGATTTTATTTATATCTCAAATAATGTTCCTGATATAATGAAGAGATCAACATGCCATTATCAAAGTATACTTCATTACAGTGCTCTGAGTGGTTGTATTCACAAGCATTTTTAGGTATATTATTTATGAAGTTTTTAACTATGTGAACTTCTTCCGGTATTTAAAATTAAAATGTAAATTAGAACTTGCACAGTGAAACCAATCATATATTGATATTATTTTATGATTTAGTTAACTACACACAAGTAAATGAAACATTAGGAGTGTGTAGTTCAACTAAATCATACAATTCTTCTGGTATAATTATCCTTGACGGATTCCTTTTTTTTTATTTCCTAGAAACAGAACAAAGTACTATCCACATCAGAGAAGTATGATTAGCACTAATATAATGTGAATAGCATTTATAGCATTGATTAAGACCATGAAACAAAAAAAAAATAATTCTTAAGACGTCTTGATTTTTCTGGAGTTACACTTAAAAATGCCTCTGTGCATACAAAAATATCACAGCCATTAACATTAACCAAAAGTAACTATTCATCATGAAACTGTACTTTTACTTTCCTAGGGCATCTGAAAAAAATAAAAGTATTTGTAATTAATAATAATTGATTTATCCTTAAAAAAGAAATTTAAAAAATTAAATTACTGATTTTAGTCAACTGCAATACTACATCTTTTGCACTGCTTCTATCTTAATTATTCACGAGATAGTTATTTTGGCTATTGAAATCATCTAGATCCCAAAAGGAATGGAATATATGCTCCTTATTTGCAAATTTTTGCCCAACATCTTTTTACATGTATAAATAATTTTAGCAGCAACATTTTTTCACGTTTTATCAGATATGTACTTTCAGCCAATATTTCTTCCATTTCCAATTTTCCATTTTCCAATTGTTCATATTTCTTCTTTGCCTTTACATGCTGTGTAGTCTGTGATACCTCTGGAGATCTTTTACTTTAATTTGCATCCTAATTCAAACAAAAGATTAAAAATGTGAAAGAGCAAAGCCACATTAATTGTTATATATACATACAACCTTAAATCTATTACAATTATTACCAATAGTGCAGTAATTAATAGGAAAATTATAATCTTTTTGAAAGATGCTCATAGGTAAATTTAAGTAATTCATAAATAATAGAATTTATTATTAACAATGTTCTTGTATGATACAAACCTAAGCCTCAATATTATTATTATTATTATTATTATTATTATTATTATTATTATTATTATTATTACTATTATTATTAAAATAATAAGTATTTGGACCTACCATTTCACTTTACTGATGAAATATTCATCAGACGAAGAATAATTGCTTTTACTAGATGAAAAATCTTCATCCAATTTACTCACTTCCCTTTCTGAATTTTCTTTTTCCATAAAGCATCGATAACTTCTTCATTGCAGATGCCATTTTACTGTGGCTTTGGTTTGTTTCACAGGTTGAAAAGCCTAGTTTTCGTTATTGTGAGAACCACCATTATGAATTTCTTGGTCATTTAGTTAGTAAAATTTAAATATATTTTTGCACTAGCTTCCTATGCCGAATAGACAGTGAATTAACACAAGCAACAAATTTTGTAAAAAAATGTGACTTTGGACTATATCATACCCTTTTAATTGTTTCTATAAATTTTACACCAGCATGGTTTTTATGCCCAGAAGCCTGCAAACTGCATTTCACTTATTGCTGTTCAGAGAAGAGCTGGTCAGGCCAAAAGTAATGAACAATGGGCCATGTTAATTAATACAGATTTAGTCTGTAAAGTGACTTAAAATGTATCTTTATCCAGATAGAACCTGGAAACATGTATATCCCTGCCAACATACTTGAAAGAAGCCATTATGGACTTACTAGTATCTAAGTTCAGGATGGCATCATATTGGTTGCATGCATGTCTCCCACGGATTTGAAAGGTGAAGTCTAATAGTCAGGTATACCAAGATATTCTGCAATAGAATGAAATAGAATAGAATAAGCTACTACAATCCCATAATGGCAAAGGCCTCCAGCAGGTTGTTGGGAAAGCTCTGTTGGACCCAATAGGTGAGCTAATCCTATAATAAGTGTCTGTACGGCTGGCCTATACACCCTGAACACTTATAGCTATCACTTATATCTAGTATCTTGATGCTATGACATGTTTCTTTATCTTTAGCTGCCTCAGCACACTAATGCTTTCCACATGAATCTCTTCTGAATAACACTGCACTAATAATACTCAGAGGAAGTATGCCTATTCCATGGCTGAAATGGATTGTGAGTCTTTCATTTCTGCCTGTCTCTAGCTGCTCATGACCAAACCTTCTGAACAGTAGTGACCATCAATATTTTCAGCATCCCACTCCTCTTTTTCCATATTGTTGCCGCATTGGTCCATTTATCTGGTTCATCCTCGCAAAATGCTCTCCCTATTACCCACTCTTAAGTTTTCATGGTTGTCCTCTTCCTTAGTTCAATGTTACTGATTCTGCCCTTCAGAGTTATACCTTATGTCTTTCTATCCATTTTCTATACACAAACACATATATTATCTTCTTTTTTTTCTCCCATTATACACTATGTTTGACAACCCTAGAGAAGAATTGGAAGGACACATGACCAGCTACTCCCTTTTAGTAGATTTCTTTTGAAATATATTCAGCAAGATGAATATTAGGGCCCAGAATTTCTTACACACCAAAATTATTCTTATTTCTATGTTCCTGTTTAATTTTTGTGGAAATAAAGTTTGGCACAAATAGGTATAGACTCAAACATATTCCAGAATTTTGCTGTTCACTTTGAGTTTTACTTCTGGGCCATTCGTCATTATTTTTGTCTTGTGATTAATCTCGAGTTCAAACATTCTGGTAACTACAATGAATAATATGTACAATTTTAAGAAGTGCAATAGTATAAGGATGTTTTAAGCCCAAATAATACCTGCCCTTGTGGATAAATACCTGAAAACAGATGCTATCAGATGCCTGAAATAATTAAGTCATACTCCTAATTAAAGCCCTGCTGGGCATTCATGGAATAAACTTGCTCAACATGTTGGATGTGGCAAGGGCCAGCTACTGCTGGATAACTCCATACAAGTAATTTCTATTTTATGGTTTGTAGATCCCTGGGGGATCCCAGAACTAATTTAGGCATAATTTATACACTCCTACTTTTTAAATATAATTAATTTTTAATACCAAAAGTTACAGTAAACTATTCATTAATACTGTGATGAAAGAGTATCATTATGCCATCAACTCTCTGTTGGTTAAAGGTATACCAGTTAATGTAATGCAGAAAGGTATACCAATTTAAGGTATTTCTACATGTACATACTTTAAGTTCTTCTGATACAGAATTAGTTTTACAAACTTATTGAACTGTGTTGAATTCCCCTACATGCAGTGATAAACTTTTGCAATTGTTTCAAATTCTTCCAAACATTAGTGGTAAATATTAAGTACAATGAATTGAGTTGCCATTTAAATTACAATGCAAAATGGCTCTTGCTGTAAATCTCATTAAAATATCCTTAATAATCATTGCGGCCTAATTGTATAGTTTTGTGTTACTCGTTACTCACCTACCTTTAAAAACTTATAGTATGGTTCACAAATCAGATATTTTGAAAAGACAAATTGATTACATCTGATAATAGAGGATTATCAAATGGTGTCATTTTTACTATGCATTCTGAGTAGTGCTACTTTTACTTATACTAATAGTACTTGAGAAATAAATGCTTACACAAGTTTTAGAGCTACTGTTCTTTACAAGGAGGATCTAGATAAACATTTTGAGATGACTTGTGACGGCACAATGAAAATTTCAACTAATATACAGTTGGTGAAATTTGGATGAAGGTATTTTCTGATTACAAAGAAATGGATGAAAATGCTTTGAACTATGTGATCCATTATGTTCCACCTATCTTTGTGAGGAGGCATTTTGATATTTTGATTCTGAAGAACAAGTGTAGAAATCAACTCCATTTTGATACTGGTTTAAGGAAATATTGAGGCAGAAGTGGGCAGCACTAATTAAAAACCAAATGAGGCATGATTTCCCTAATATTTAAATTGGAAAGTTTATATACATGTTACACATATTTAAAAGTTGTTATAAATAAAGGTAGTATAATTTAATTATTTGAATAAATACTATTATCTATCTCTACTAACATTTTAGACATTACAAAAATACTAAATATTAAAAAAACATGGGATCCATGGCTGACCTGAGAATACAGCTTTTAGCTAATTGGGAACTACTGTTCTAGACCACTATCACAACTGTTTTACATACCCTTATGAAGAGAATATACATATAATAGTTTAGTTGCACCTGACAAGAGTAACACATCTCAAAAACAAGTATACCTAATTTTGAGCACAGTATATTATAAATATATTGTAAATATACTGCATTATTGAAGCAGAAAACCTACTCTGTCTAATAAAGAATAGCAACTCTCTTTAAATAGCTGCTGCATTAGTCTCACTTTAAAACCACATAATAAATGCAGAAATTTGCAACATTTATTTTATTTTATTTTTATTTAAAGAAAGAATAATGGAGTACTACCATGTCCAATGATACAAAATTATCTTTTATGGAGAGTAAAGTTGCAACTGGAACTCATTTATTACCATTAAAACATTAGGAAAGAATTATGAGCTAAAGTAATTTGCTAATCAATGTGAAACTTAAGAATGATTAAAACATAAAGTCATTTCTTTTTCACAGTGACAACTAATATCCCTTTATTAAAACATGAGGAAAGAATTATGAGCTCCAGTAACTTGCTAATGAAAGAGGATGCCAAGTAATTTGATTACCCCAAATCCATTGTCAATACAATACAAATGGGCTCAAGCTACTTGTAAAAACAGCAGTTTTAACAATGTAGACAATGAAATACTTTTGAACTTAGTAAGCTATATAAAATGGAAAGGTAATATATCCTATTAGAAATAATTAAACATGTTCACACTAACTCCACTTGCTTATAAATCTTTAGGACATGTTTCTGGGGCAATCACTTAAATCAACTATTGACAGATTATTTTGATTTAAAGTAAAACACTAAAAATCATGTCATCACATTAAAACTCTCTTTAAGTTTCACAAACACACTTATAAAAGTAATTTTGGTACATGTTTCGTGAGGTACATTCCTCACATTGTCAACCAAAACGATGACTGAGGAGTCAATTTCAGCAAGGTATGTATGTTGTTGCTATGTTTGCTCTGGTGGTCTGTTAATGAACTTAAACAATATGTTGTCTGCTTCCGGTATATCAAAATTCATAAGTTTGTATTCATATTTTTTATGTAAATTTTTTCCCATATATTAAGTTCTTTCGGATGTTGAATTGTTTTTAGTAATGTCATGTCCTTCTCTATTTCATGATTTTCATTTCAAAAATGTGCAGCCACTGCTGATTTTTCTACTTGTTTGTGTCTAATATTTCTCCAGTATTCCTTTAATCTTATCCCCAGATGTCTCTTTGTTTTTCCGATGTATATTTTGTCACAATCTTTGCAATTAATTCTATATATACCTGAATTTTCTTCTTTCTTCTTTTTTTGTTTAATTTTATTTATATTCAATAATTTACCAACACTATATCTGTTTATTGGTGCCAGAGAAATGTTATACTTTTTGAAAATTTTGGGGAATTTATGGTTAACATAAGGGTGATACGTGAATTTTTGATAAGTATTTTCTTTAAGTGAAGAACTGAGTGTAGTGATTAGTTTAATTTCCTTTTTATTTTTAAATCTTTTTATTTTTTTTATCTACCATTTGTTTGTTAAATCCATTAATTTCTGCTGTGTGTATTATGTGTGTGTGTGTATTCTTCCCTGTAGTCTTCTTTACTGAGTGGTGTATTAACTAGCCTATATGTCATACTATTGAATGCTGCTTCCTTGTGGGGTCTGGGGTTGAAACCTTTTGCTTTTATGTAATTGTCGGTATGTGTGTCCTTTCTGTATATACCAAATTCTATATTTTTATTCCTTTTTATTATCCTTAGGTAGAAAAGGTAAAGTATTATTAACCTCAGTTTCCATAGTGAATTTTATGGTTGGTTCTTGCAAGTTCAACAGTTTCAATGCATCTTCTATGAATCTATCTTGTACAATGGCAAACACATCATCTACATATTTGTACCATGTTTTGAATATGTATGGGAAGGCTCTCGTTATATGTATTTCAAAATACCTCATGAACAGATCAGCCAAAAATGGAGATACTGGACTACCCATCATTAAACCTGACTTTTGTTTATAAAACTTTCCTTCAAACGTGAAGTAAGCTTGGTAAATTATTGAATCTAAATAAAATTAAACAAAAAAAGAAGAAAGAAGAAAATTCAGGTATATATAGAATTAATTGCAAAGATTGTGACAAAATATACATAGGAAAAACAAAGAGACATCTGGGGATAAGATTAAAGGACACTGGAGAAATATTACACACAAACAAGTAGAAAAATCAGCAGTGGCTGCACATTTTTGGAATGAAAATCATGAAATAGAGAAGGACATGACATTACTAAAAACAATTCAACATCCGAAAGAACTTAATATATGGGAAAAAATTTACATAAAAAAAATATGAATACAAACTTATGAATTTTGATATACGGGAAGCAGACAACATATTGTTTAAGTTCATTAACAGACCACCAGAGCAAACATAGCAACAACATACATACCTTGCTGAAAATGACTCCTCAGTCATCGTTTTGGTTCACAATGTGAGGAATGTACCTCATGAAACATGTACCAAAATTACTTTTATAAGTGTGTTTGTGAAACTTAAAGAGAGTTTTAATGTGACGACATGATTTTTAGTGTTTTACTTTAAATCAAAATAAGATTAACAAAAGTTTCACTGTGTGGATTCCGACATTCCGTAAACTTATTGACAGAGTAAGATCCCAAGGTGCTTCTGTAGCAATCTCTGATGGTTCAAAAATGAACTTGCTGAGTTCATCTGTGAGTGGGACATCAAAATTCATTAAGTATTTTCTATTTTTCAGACGGAAATTTATCTCCAAGTAGATAGCTCTATTGGATTGTGAAGTTCTTTCAGCAGCTTAGCCTCTGGTTTAATTTCGTGATTTTGGGTCCAAAAGTGGACTGCCACCTGTTATTTATTAATTTGTTTAAAAAAAATATTCCTAAAGTGTTCCTTTCTCCAAATTTCAAATTTTTTCTTCATTTTTCCAATGTATTTTTATTACAATCAGCACATTTAATTCCTGATTTATCTTCTATTGAAATGGTATCTTTTACAGTGGTACATTGTCTATTTTTAACATTATATTTTGGGGCTAACTTTAAGCCATGTTCTTTGAATATCCTATTGAATTTGTTGTGATAAATTGGATGAAATGTGAGACTTTTGAATTTGTAATCTTTCCTTGATGTTCTCTTACAGATTTTTGTCGTACAAATTTATTAGTACTTTTTATTATGGTGTCTTTGTTAAAACCATTGATTATTGCTGTATCAATTATCTGATGGTATTCTGTTTTGAACTCCCCATTCCTAGATTTAAAGATTATAAGAAATGCAGACAGACTGGATTTTGAAATCCATACAAGAGAGACACACAGAGAAAATTACATAAAAAATACGTCATAACCTCATCCCACACAAGTATACTGTGTTCTACAGGTTAGTGTACAGAATAATTAACATCCCATACACAGAAACAGTGTATAAAAGAGAATACCAACAGATAATTATTACAGCAATAATCAATTGTTTTTACAAAGACACAATAATAAAAATTATCAATAAATTTAAAAGACAAAAATTTATAAGAGAGGTTTCCACACTGAAGAATAACAAGGAAAAATGCAAATTCAAAAGTTTCACATATTATCTAATTTACCACAACAAATTGAACAGGGTATTGTAATGAGCTGGGCAACAGTAACTTAAATGTTCTAATTACTACTATCATTTTGTGTTATACATTAAATTTTGATTACTTGTAGCAGTATCAATAATGCACCATCCCAGGGGAATTACATAACACAATCTAACTTTTGGATTGAGGTCGCAATGTACTGCACTTTCGACTAGTTTTTGCATCATGCAAAACTTCCAGCAGTTACCCCCTTCTGGTAGGAAATTACCGATCAAACTTCTAGAGAATTCTAGAAAGCCTTAATGATGCACATCACTAAATTCAATACCAATCTTAGAATCAGCCAGAAATCTGCACTCATTAAATATGGCAGGATGATTCATTTGAAGGCAAGTAGATAGTTATTACCTCAGGAATCCATGTCAGTCTAAGGCAGGATCACATGGGCATCACCCTGGATATGGCCTGCTCAGCTGATCATACCATACCCAAGGTAAGCTTTGAGTCTGGATGAACTTTCATTGTATTATGGGAATAAACCATTAGTTAAGAGAATGTCTGGTAATTCAGACTCATGTCAGGTAATTCAGATTCTATTATTGGTTTCTTCAGCATTCCCTCATTCCTCATTCTACAACTATGGCCATGACAATATTCAAAGAACAAGCTAGCCCCAAAATATAATACCAAAAATGTACTAGGTTCCACAGTAAGACACTATACCAATAGAAGAGAAATCAGGAATTTAGGAAATTAAATGTGCACATTGTAATAAAAAATATGTTGTAAAAACAAAGAAAAATTTAGAAATTGAAGAAAGGAACAGTTTAGGAATATTTGTTTTAAACAAATTGATATATTAGCAGTGGCCGCTAACTTTTGGGCCCAAAATCATTCAATTAAACCAGAGGCTAAGCTGCTACAAGAATTTCACAGCATGATATAGATACCTAACTGGGAAAAAATGTTCATCCTGAAAAATAAGAAAATACTTTATGAATTTTTAAGTTCTACTCATAGATTTTTTAATACTGTTTAACACCCATTTTAGCAAATGAGGTACCACAAGTGGTGAACACTGATGATACACATGATGAAATGATAAATCTGGGAAAAGATTTGTTTTTTAAAGGAAGGAAGCATTGCAGGCCTAAGCTTAAGTCATTTGCCATTTATGAGGACTGAGGAATACCTGGAAAAACCAATCAGGGAGGACAGTCCTGGCAAGAATCAAACCCCAGACATCTCGCTCACGAGTTCATGCCATAATGACCTGGGCCACCCATGGTGGTATCACCTGCAGATGAACTCAGCAAATTCCTATTTGAACCATCAGGGACCACCACAGAAGCACCTTGGGATCCAGCCACCACATCCAGTAGTCTGTCAACAGCTGATGATGGGAGAGATTGCCCCCAAAACATGTCCTAATGTTGTATAAATGGAGTTAGCATGAACATATTTAATAAATTCTAATGAAATACTTGTTTCAAAAGAATATGTCAATGCAGTTTAAGAACATGTGAAAAATTACACGATGATTTTGTAATGCATTTTTGGAACCAATTACAATGAGTTCATAAAGAGCTATGAGATTGATGGGAGAGATGAAGGGTCTCCAGTTGTTTCTCAGATATTAACTCCTGAGTACAGGAAACAAATTTATTCATGTACCTCTCTTATTTGGGACTTTACATGCTCCACTATTGTCTCTTGTCATTTGCACATGATTCATAATAGACTTCACTTTCTATAATTATGAAAACATAACACCAAATGAACCTGTTTACAATTAGGCCATTATATCTTTTTTTTTTTTTTAATGATTTATTTATGGACGCTCTTTAACAGCTCAGGTCATCAGCGTCCCATTCAACTCAGGGCGTGAAATGGCTGACAAATTTTGCTTAGAGGCCTCTCTTTCAGGCTTGAGGTTCTTTTTCATGTCGTAAATGTATGACACGGGACCCACGGCTTTACTTCCCTTCTGAAGGAAGCCATACTTAGGATTTTTACGCCCAAAAAATCCTTCGGTCCTGGCCGGGTTCGAACCTGCAATCTTGGGTAGGAGGCAAGTATGGTAACCACTACTGCACCAGGAACCGACTGCCATTATATCAAATTCACCTTCCAACCCTTGCCTACAAAAGGCATGTGTGAAAATAATTTTCATCAATCACTTTTGCATGCATAAAAAAGTGCTGGATGTAATTTACCTATTAGGACTTAAACCTCTTCCACAGATTATCTTTGAAATTTCTAGGATATATAATGTCAGAAGGAAGTTTCAAAGAATGTAATTAGAGGATGTAATACCTTGGGGTTACAGCACTGATCTGGCAAGTCAAAATCTCTATTTCAGACATTTCCTATTTGATTCTATTGGATATTTGTTTTGTTTTTCCCTACAGATTGGGTATGATAGTCAAGGACATGTATTGCTGCTGATACGAACAATTAGTGTATGCTTAGGTTTATAACAGTGAGGAGTTAATGTGCTTTTGCTTTTCATTTCTCTGTTTGGCATGATTTCAAGATGTAATACAGAACAACAATTTTTTTTTTTTTTGCTGTAACATTGTAACGTTTTAAGAAATAAATCAGCTGTTCAGTGTCATGCAGAGTTTCCAGGGGCTCATCCACCTGACAGATGTACAGTTTATAAAAACAGTGTTTAAATTCAAAGCAATATGATCAGGATTGGACAGCAGGCATTGTGTGTTAACAGAGAAAAATATGAATGATATAGCTGCTCCATTAGGGAATTCACTGCAAAAATCTTATGCAAAGTTAGCATAGCAAATTAGCCATACATGAACACACGTTTCGAAGGCTGTTGCCTTCATTGTCAGCTTCCCAGCATGGTATTAAGATGTCACTCTGCAGATTTTACCACCTTGTTTGGAGGATAAAAATTAACTAAATTTTATTTAAGTGAATAAATAAATTGTACTTACAAAGCTGTATACAATGGAATGGTAATATACCCTACATTAATGCATTCAACCAGCTCACACTAATACTTACATAACACTAGAACATGTTACAGAAGTTAATTGCTTACATCATCAGCTGTTTGCGGACTACTGAAACTGGCAACTGGATCCCAAGATGCTTTTGTGGTAGTCTCTGATGGCTCTAGTAGGAACTTGCAGAGTTCATCCATGGGTGTGAAATCAAAATTCATCAAGTTTTTCCTATTTTTTATGATAAAAATATTTCCCCAAGTGGATAGTTCTATTGGTTTGTGAAGTTCTTTTAGCAGCCTAGTCTCTGGTTTATTTCACAATTATTGGCCCAAAAGTGAGTGCTACTGCTGATTTATCAACCTGTTTAAAACGAATATTCCGAAATGTTCTTTCCTCCAAATTTCCAATTATGTTATTTCTATAGGTTTTTGAACAGTTTTTAGAGTTTTGGTTCATTCACGCTTTTTTTGCCAGAAATGGCATGCCATTGCTGATTTCTCTGGAAGGTAACAGCCTTTGAATCCAAGTAAGTGGAACAAAATTTGATTGATTTCCTCATGAAAAAATAGTAAATTTTACCACATTTCACTGTGAAAATTCTCACTATTTAAAACTATATTTCAATGTGTTTGGTAGTATTTCTTAGTATTTAGCGATTTTACATTTTCCTCTGACACCTTTTACATTTTCTTTTAGAATTTCTGCATTTTTCTGTAATATTAAACTACAATATATGCCATGCTTTGACATTGAGAACAATGTACTGTATAGGGAAAAATCAGAGCCGACAACTTAACTCCAGCATAGTTAATATTTTCACGAATTGTTTTGTACTTGCAAATCTTAATGAGTGAGGGGGTTTGAAATACAGCATCTGCACACAAAAGAGGTGAAAATACACACTAATGAGGATAGGGTAAGAGCTGCAGGTTACAGTACAAGCAAATAAAAGTAATTTTTAGAACTGTGTTTGGATAATTGTAAATGGTTGAACTTGCATTATTCTGCTTGCTGTCTGACCACTGCTAAAATTTCTTGGAAACACCTATTAACGAAGCATAAATTTAAATTCAGCAATAAGTGCTGCTTTTGAATAAATTAAATCCTACCTTCAAAGTATTAAAATAAAAGGGTTGAAAATTTGAATTAAATATGAATTTTAACATTGTTTTTAATAAGAATTTCAAGGGAAATAAGGTTCTATGTGAATTACCCAATAAATTGGTTTATCCATATTCAAATTAAAAGAGTCCACTGTATATATAATACAGAGTAAAAAGAATGGTAGTACAAGCTAAGAATGTGTATCCATCATAGCCTTGCAAATTAGAAATTACTCTACATCTTACCATTTAAGATTGCGACCGCCACAGGTGGCTGAGGCCGTTAAGGCACGGACTTGTGAGTGGGAGGTCTGGGTTCGAATACTGCCAGGACCGTACTCCCTGACTGAGGTTTTTTCCAGGTTTTCCTCAGTCCTCATAAATGGTAAATGCCGGGGAGGTACCCTAAACTTAGGCCTGGAATGTTTCCTTCCTTAAAAATAAATCCTTTCCCAATATATCACTTCATTTCATGTATCATCAGTGTCCATCACCTGTGGTGCCTTTGTAGCAAAAATGGGTGTTAAACTATTCATTTCATTCACTTTAAGTATGCAGTGACTACAGATGCAAAATTAGTCACAAGAGTGGTAATTCAGAGTTAAGGAATAGGCAATTTAACTGTGACAAACATTACTGGCTAATTTTTGGTAAAATAAAATTACTTTTCTGCTAGCCTTATATTTTTATATGGCAGGTTATTTTCTTGTTGGCTACAAACTGTCACCACTTGATATTTCAAAACAAATCTTGTTACTGGTTTTATTTTTCAGTGTCAGTCTTTTCAAGTTTCTAACTATAAATAATGTTTACGCTTCTGTTAGATGAAGGTACAGGGAAGGGTATGTAAGAATCAATTTGATAAGTTGTCTGCCTGCCTGCCTGTCTATCTTCTTTAAGATAATTGTTAATTAAAATTTTCCTGATATCTGCAGAAGATAAATATTTTGTCAATTTTAATGTTTAAACATTTTGCAGCTGGTCTTTGTTATAGCATTGTTGAGTGATCAGAAGGCAAACTGAATTCACATAAAGGAATATGATCTATCAATCCAATAAATTTGATATTTTGAATATTTCTTTGGTGTCAGTAGTGTAAGTAATGGCAGCAATAGTGGCAGGATTGGTTCTTTAGTTCTTAAGATAATTTCTTATAAATATTTATTCTGTATTTAATTCCTTTTCACATAACTCTGTGTTATGCACCAAAATGTTTAAATGAGTTTTGTGCCTTGTACTATATTTGTGGAATTCATGAATTTGTTATGAGCTTTAATATGGACTAGTTGTTCAAGAATGTAAAAGGAGATAGTGACCTTTGCTGAAAAAAAGTCTGCAGAAAGTACTTAGTTTGGCTCTCATGATAAGTCTAATAATATTTTGCTGTATTCTAAATACATTTCCATTTGTACAAGCAATCTGAGATTTTTGAGATTTCTGAGATTTCATACACCAACAGCTTTAGAAAGTTAAATTTCTGTTCACTGACACACATTCTCCGGCTTTCATTCTCTTAGATATTCCTATGATCTTATTTAGACCAGAGATGTGATTTTGTGTTGAAGCGCTGCAAAATGATAGTTTCTCTCAAGCAAAGGAAAATGAATTCACTTCATTATTAAGGATGTTAGAAGCACAACTTGCAAGACAAAGGTGAAATGTGGGTATTTCTTCTAAAATTACAAGAATTAGTTTAATTCTGCTTTCAGTCTGCCAAGAACAGATGTGTTCTCCATTTGTGAGAAGCACAGAAATGCATAACAAATAAGAAAACATAAGAAGATCTAAATATTTATGAAGTTAATTAAAGTTGTATGCAGATCTGCATACTTTTACTTTGTATGTTGTTTCCTTTGGGATAACTGTGCATGATTTTAGAACCTTATTAACTGCATTAACATATCCCTTCAAGGGGTCTGAATTGATCTGAACATATTTTTTTTTATTTAATAAATTCTGCATTCTTGTATTATAATCTTCCTTATCTAATATTACTATTATGTCTCATTTGCCGGTTTTGGTATAAACTACTCTTTGCTTCACTGTACAAGTTCCATTAACATTTTAATTAGTAAATAGGCCTTCGAGTCCATAGGAACACCATCCTGGATTAATTCGTTTAGCAACTACTATAAGATGCAGTACACAGACGGAAGATACAATAACCTGAATAACTTCAATTGTAATTTTTACAAATTGAAAAAATACATTGAAGAGTACATCAAATTAAAAGAAAAAAGCAGATTCATTTCTGCAGAAATATGTTTTTTAAACCTCTGCCTTAAACATAAAGTATGTCCAAATTTCGTTTGAAAAATTGCTAAACATAACCACAACAGTTGCAACAAGTTAGCCACTGGGAAAAAAGTTATGCAAATAGAAAAGGCAAAACACTATACAAAAATGGCAAATATTGATGTGAAACTATGGAAAACACTTACAGATTTCAAAGAGCTTATGATGCATAATATGGGACAACTTAATCAGAACAGCTTTAGAACATATACAATTTCAAGTAAACAAAAAAGTCAGCAATCAGAAAAGAAAGTTTAGAAATCTTAATCATAAACCTAAGAAAAATTATGTGATAAATCTATCTAATGAAAGTTTCAAAAAAGAAGAATTGGCATTTTTAAATAAAGGCCTAAAAACTTGAGTACAATACTCCAATAAATAGAAGATTATTTGGTAGATTTAGAAGTGGCCATTGTAGGATTAAACAACAAAGAAAAATAAATAGAATAAAATCATAAAAAACATTTAATAAAATATTTAAAAACAAAACAGCAGTGAACAAGACATATAAGAACACAATAAAATCCTTAAATGATAAAGATGTAGTTTAAACTAAAGTCAACAAAGGAAACAGAAAAGTAAAATTAGATAAAGACAATTATAATACAAGAATGCAGAATTTGTTAAATAAAAAAGAAAATGTTCAGATCCATTCAGATGCATTCAAGGGATGTATTAAGTCAAACAATGAGGTTCTAAAAACATGCACAGTTATCCCAAGGGAAACAATATACAAAATAAAACAGAGCAACCCTACAAAAGCAAAAATATATGGTTTACCTAAAATTCACAAGACTGTGTCCCATCATTAATAATATCAATACTCCTTCATACTATTTAGCAAAATGGGTAGCTAATAGATTCAAGACATTACCTAAATTTGCAAATAGGAGTTTAAACAATTCATTTTCATTAAGAGAAAAAATTAAGGACACAAAATTATATTCCTCTGACACACTAATGTCTTTCAATGTAGAATTGCTGTTTCCAAGCATACCAAAAGAAAAACTCCCAATTTACTTACATGATTGACTTAAAACAAATGGAATTAATGATGCACACATAAAAGAATACATCAAATTCACAGAAATTTGTATAAACCAAGCCTATTTTTCTTTCAAAGGAAAATTTATAAACAACAGGCAGGACTTACTAAGGTCAACATTATCTCCATTTCTAGCTAACCTCTTCATGAGCAGATTTGAAACACACATCAACTCAGCTTTCCCATACATATTTAAGGCATGGTACAGATATGTGGACAATATATTTGCCATAGTTCATAAAAAAACTCAGCACAGTGAGCAGAAGCATAGTCACCATCAAAAGTTTTGACAGTAATTATGGTAAGACAGGTAGATTAAAATTTAATATGGGGTCTACATATAGATAAAATGCATAGCAAATTTTGCTCTGGGTCATTTCCTATTAAGAGAATGTCCCCTCTAGTTGACAAATATATGCTAAAAATAATATATTATGGACAAATTTATGCCTGTATGCATATAACATCAGTCTGAATCTTTGTGCTATAGAAGAGGGCAATAAGAGATTGCAATAAACTGAATCCTGCAAGGAAAACTTTTAAAAATTAGATACTCTTACATTGTACTCACTATACATATACAAAAACTCAAAGTGTACTAATTTAGAGATATGAATTAGAAGGGAAATCTACGAAATATTTTTGGAGTTTCATTCACCTTCATTATAAGCATATTCAGAGCATAGCAAAGGAAATAGTAGGGCAGCTAACTGGGATTAGAATTGAAAATTTTCTGAAAAACTTATACATCAGATGTATGACAAAGCTTCCATTATGAAGAGTTCAAAAGGAGGGGTGCAGTCTTTGGTTAGGGAAAAATATTCCTAAATATGTCCACTGTTATGCCCAACATAAAATCTCATTTTGCAAAATGCGAATCTTCTTGCCTTCAGGATATATTTTTTTTCCATGTCTCCAAATTAAACCCCTTTTTTCAACACTCCTCAAAAAAATATTTCTCAGTGAAACTGTGCAGAAAAGAATAGGCTCTGCTCCCCAAACTAGGTGGTATTTACAATACAGAACAGTTAACACAGTATTTTTTTTTTTTTTTTTTTTGAATGGTGTTTAATCCCCGTTTTTACTACTGAGGCACCACAGGCCGTGAACACTAGTGATACATGAAATGAAATATTGGGAAAGGATTTTTCAAGGAAGGAAACATTCCAGGCCTAATTTTACGGTATTGGCCAGTTATGAGGACTGAAGAAAACTTGAAAAAAACCTCAGTCAGGGAGGAAGGTCCTGGCGAGATTCGAACCCAAGATCTCCCGCTCACGAGTTCGCGCCTTAACGAACTTGGCCACCCGTGGCGGTTTAACACAGTATGATAACACAAACAGTTGAATGGGTGCTTTGAACAGATTTGAGGCACAGATGTACAGAATCAAAGCAACAGATTTTGTACATGTACTGATGATGCACAATTCATGTTCTGGCTTGCTTTTTATCACAGAATTGTGCCTCATGTAGATTTGTTCAATAGCATCTAACAAAGGAACATTGATGCTCTTAAAGTCATGTCGGTCCTGGCATAGTGGTAACTAGCCATGCTCACCAACGTTTTAAAACTTGCAAATAACAACAATGATACGTACGGAAGGTGAACTTTAAACTAGCCAATGATAGATGTATGTTTTAAATCTTTAAACAAAGGCGCGAGGCTTGCACGTGCCTTTTCGCATCTCCTAGCCAACGATATTAGATTTGAATTTAATATATAAGGCGGCGGTCGCTCCACTGGGGCATTCAGCTCGCAAAAACAATTCGACTCAGTTGAAGTTTTATACGCGGCGAGACGCGTTTCCTCATTGATCAGGAGCAGTTGTAAGTTCCACGTTGCTGAGGCACGCAGTTATAAGATCTACACGCGGCACGATATACGCAGTTCGTAGTACTCATTGTAAATTCTACTTTCAGTTTCACACGCCGCGGCACTCATCTATAAGTTTCACGTGTGTCAAATAAGTTAGTATCGACGTAGTAAGACTATCGTCAGCAAAACACCAAAGGACGCGAAACATTTGGATATAATAAAATATCTATTATATGCTCGTTTACATCGTTGAATTCCTCTCCCAGTCCCGCTGAGTACGAGAGAAATTGTTGTCATTTAAAGTGTTGGCAACAACACTGAAGCTACCTATAATCAATGTACAAAACGACTTCCAAATTGGCATCAGAGGTTAAATCGCTTCAATATTGGTGCTCAATCTAGGGGGCACAGCCGGAGCCTAGTAAACAGCTTCATAATTAGGCTGTAATTGTTGGAGCCATATTAAATATCTTCAAAATTCGGCGCCCAACTTGGGGCCACCCAATGAGCCACCTTGTATTTTGTGTTCTTCTAGTGTTTCCTTTATTCCTAATGATATGCTTCCCTTCCCCGATTCTTGTTCACATCAGAAAGGTTAATTAACTGGCTTTGTTCCCATTGGATGGAACAGGTACAGAAACTTCTAGCTGTTTATGTAATCTTTCTGACTAGTTCGTCCTGTCTCCATTTCAAAGCAGAGGGATTTCATCAGGACTTGGGTGTGAACAGACATTGGTCTTTATTCTAAATTAGTACATGTGCAGCCTTCTTTACTAGCCAACCCAGTGACCCAAGTATTGTAAGGTTTGATAATATTCTACTATGGTGCTGGTAAGGTTCGTTAACATTGGCTTTAAGTTTATTTTGTATTTTTGCTAATCTAAGTGGAACTTTTAGGATGAAGCCCACATACTTGCAAGCACTATAATTTGAGGGCAGTACCAAAAGTATTTATTGTTCAAATATGAGATTTTATAAAGTATTTGATCTTTGTCAATTGTTTTAAAGTTTAAAAGAAAATATTATAGGTGTATATTATATGTGGCATTATTTTAAAGGTTTATGCTTTAAATTTACATTTTTAACCTATTACAAAAGTGCATTTTTTCCAAAGTGAATGTCAATGTGCATGTGATTATATCTTTAACTTAATTTTTAATAAATTAGAATAGATTTGAATTATTCTCTCCTCCTATTTGAAAAGTTTCCTTTCTCTGGCCATATCCTGAGGTTTTTACTTTCTAGCACACTTCTTACTTTAAATCTTGTCTGGGCATCAATGGGAGTGTATCAAATTGAAGGCATTTAAAATTACTTTGGCAACAGAGAAAAGTGAAAGGTTGCAATTTTTTTAAAATATTTACATTTAAATTATAATTATCCTTATTAAAACAAACTAACTTGCAAGACAATATATGTCCAGGGAATTTACATTTTTTTTTCCCAAAAAATAAAAAAAGTGAATCACAAAAGCACATTCAACATGCCACCTTCATTACAGCAATCAATGTCAGTAGGGGAAAAAGTTTTGAGCATTATATGCAATATTCCAAGAGGGGGAAAAAAACGTTTTCTCAAAATAGTGTTGAATGAACTGATATATGAACAAACTGACTGTCCTATGAGAACGTACTGCAATCCATTCCCCTTTCAAGAGGAACTCTCTTGGGAGATTAGTGCCAGGTGGTTAGCTAAATTATTGATATGAGTGGAAAAATTGTTGTTGAAGGTGCAGTTAACTGTCAATAAACTGTAGTAACAATTTGTGGAAATATATATTATGTGTACTGTTACTACACTTGATGAATAAATTACAATCTTTTTAATGGAATTTGTGATTGGTATATAAATAGTGCCAATGCTCTGGCTCAGATGCCTACATGAACTTTTCTGTTGCCTATTATTTGAAGATTTCTAAAATAATCTGTAAATAGTTTCAGAAGTACTGTTGCTATCTGCAAGAGTGGTCTATATGAAAAGAAGCACCAGCATTTTCTTGCCGTTCTGATAAAGGAAATATCAATATAGCAGATGGCAGTGTTATTGTTTAATGCCCGTTTTTACAACTATGCCATCACAGGTAGGGAATACTGATGATAAATGAGATGAAATAATAAACTTGGGAAGGAATTGTGGAAAGAAAGTGTTCCAGGCCTAAATTTACCATTGATGAAGACTGAGGAAAACCTGGAAGAAATCTGAGTGGGGAGGACAGTGGTTTTTTTGTGTGTGTGAATAGTGTTTAACACCCATTTTAACTACTGAGGCACCACAGGTGGTGAACACTGACATACATGAGATTAAATGATAAATTGGGAAAGGATATTTTTTAAGGAAGGAAGCATTCTAGGCCTAAGTTTAGGATACCTTCCCAGCATTTACCACTGAGGAAAACCTGGAAAAATCCTCAGTCAGGGAGGATGGTTCTGGTGTGAATCAAACCCCAGACCTCCCATTCATGAATTTGAGCCTTAATGACCTTGGCCATTCGTGGTGGTACAGTATTGCTAAGATATGAACTACACACCTTCTGTTCACAAGTTTCTGCCTTAGTGACCTTGGATACCCAAGTTGGTCAGTGTGCAACAGTACAGAACTCTTTTGACTATGTAACGAAGTGCAATAAGCAACACTGATATCTCCAGCACAGCATTTTGTCTGACATTTCACACATACAAACTTCTGGTTTTTGCATATTAAGCAAATTCAATAATATTTCTGAAACAATGTCACATACAATGCCTGTATCACAAAGGAACAGGACAAAGACATGTAACACACAAGTACAATTTCTGTTATTACAAATAAAAGTATTTCATAATGCAATGTTCTACAACAGAAGAAACAGATAGTGATATTTTACCTGTTTTTAAATTAAGTGCAGCCAGTACATTTGCTTCTGTAGCTACAAAAAGTTTCTTTAAGGTTCCTGTAGTTTCCATTTTAGCAAATTTTAACTGCCCTATATAACTGTGTTTCCTGAAAAATTACAAGAAGAAAACAAATTTTATACAAGGTAACAAGCTCCATAAAGAAATAAAACCAAAATCTAAAATTTTATATTACTCATAGCCGTGAAAAAAAAATGTAAATAAAATTCTGCCTTGCCTGTGAAGGAGGACAAAATATTACATGTTCTGCATGCCAAACTTTAGATATTTCCCTTTGATTATATCTAAGCATCTTGTTTTTGTTGACCAGATGTATTATTCAAAGTGAAAGTTTTCTGTTTCCCTTTAATTAATGCATAATTTTATATATGCACAAGTGCACACACTCACAAACAAAATGCAGTAGTATGTTTTATACATTCATGCTGAAAGCCACCTATGAAACACTGGGACACTCTTATCACTTTGATAGATTGTAAAATAAAGGGAACTCGTATTTAGATCTATTATGATTTTTAAAAAAATGCTGTGCATTATATACATCACAACTATTTGAGTTTTCCACATTAAACACTATGGGCACGCTTGCTTTTGGGTTATCTTCCTGCAGGAGAATTACGAGTATCTTAACAATTTTACATTTTTGTTACAAGGCCAGAAGGAAACTTTGTTTTATACATTCAATTGAATTTAAGAATCACTCATTAAATTTATGGGAAGAGATATAACCCTATTCATTCCAATATTTGTAACTTGTACCTCTGCGTTTATCATCTGAGATTCTAAGAAGTTTACTGCATTAATGTTTAATCAGATAGTTTTCTCTTGTATTCACACCTAATGGGACCCCCTCCTTGGTCTAGTAGTTAGTGTTGCTGACTGCTAGCCTACCAGGTTTAATTCCTGGTACATGCTTAGGAACTTTATAAGTTAGGAGGATCTGAAACAAGGTCCACCCAGCCTCATGAGGGTAGTTGGGAAACTGCCAGATGAAGAAGTATCCTTCTTTGATCTTGAAAGTCGCATGATATGTGACTGGCAGGATGCCATTATGGTCCTCACATACCCCCTTGTAATACTGCCCTCTATCAATGAAATCGTGAGACAGAGGTAGAAGAAGCAGAGGTCACTGCTGCAGGCCAAGGCTCATCACAGGTTGTAGCACCCAATGAGAAGAAGAATCATAACTAATGTAGTTTTACTTCAAATAAGTGTACTTACGAAGCTGTTGACAATGGAGTGGTATATATATATAAACAATGTATACAGTTTTTTTCACACTAACTCCATTCACTTACATACATTTGGAACATATGTTTCGGGAGCGATCCCTCCCATCTTCAGCCTGTTGACAACGCCACGTTTAACGACAGTTTGTCAACAGGCTGAAGATGGGAGGGATCGCTCCCGAAACATATGTTCCAAATGTATGTAAGTGAATGGAGTTAGTGTGAAAAAAACTGTATACATTGTTTATATATGTAGTTTTACTTATTTAGCTAGAATATTTATATCATACACTATATTGTTAGCTTCTGCTTTAATCATTACCATGCATAACCAATTAGAACTGCATTCTCTTAATAGTTTTTTGCTATGACAAACTATTTAAAATTTTCTAAACAAAACTAACTTAATATTTAGATACATTAATTATAGCTACTTACAGAATTACCATAAAAAGTTTAAGAAACATAAGTGAAAAGTGTCATAAGATTTAAAATGGCAAATTGATTACACTGATTTTATGGCCTTCTCTTATACACATTTGCATTTACATTGTGCACACTGGATGACCCATGGTTGGTGTAAAACATCAGAAATTAAAATAGTTATTTTGTATGTTTTGAAAAGCATTGATGGTATGCTTATCAGGTTTTCAAACAACCAATTTAGATGGGTTGTTGATACTTAATAGGTATTGATATTGAATGATATTCCTGTACAGGAGCTTGATACTTTTTTATTCCTTTGTTAATGCAATAATTTTTATTAATATTGCATTAAGTAGAAATTTTTAAAGTGGTTATAAGAAATATCATCTTATCTTATTTACAAGCTTCTGAATTGCAGGTAGCCATATACCAAAAATTTAGATGCAATTAGCCCAATTGCTGATCTCATAAAAGCATCCCTTTTGCTTATATTTCTGCAAATGGACTCGTGACAGTATATCTCAGCTACAAATTTCTTTAAAAATAATGAACCAGAGCAACAAAACATGCTGGACTGCAGTTAGAAGTACATATTTTCAAATGTGCTATTGCATTAATTTCTAGCATGCTTTTTGCATATAAGGAAAAACTATGCTGTACCTATAAAATAAATCTCAGTTCTGAGTTTGACCAATAATAAATAAGGCTTTTGTAAACATACCATGTCACCTTTAAACTTTCAAACCCAATAACTTATTGTAACAATATCATACTGCAGCATGAAAGTTGATTTTTCATTACTATCTAGTTGGTCAGATGTCATTTTGGAATGACAGAAGTCTGTCTGTTTTGTGGTCTACATTTTTCAGATAACATGATTGAAGTTTTCCATTGGATCCTGCGAGTGGCAATGTTACAATTTGCTGCATTTGTAAAGAATTTTTGAGAGGTGAAAAATCTCACAACCTGGTAATAAGTGTAAAGGTGTTAAATGTCCCTTAAAAAAATACACTCAGCGAGTGTGTTAGATATATTTGTGTGACAGGTTAATACTCTCAAAATAATAAAATGAGAAATTTGTTAATTTATTTGATAAAATATATGAAGCTAAAAACTTTTAAGTATTGAGCATCAAGAATCATTGGTGTTCTCTAATGATTATACATTACAACTATATTTGTGTGTTTAACATCCTATGCTAACTGCCAAGGCCTTCAATATACTGAATACAATGAATGAATTATTGAGCCTGGAGTTCATGTAGTGCCCAAAGTTACCTGGTACTCATCCTTTCAGTGTGAGGGAAAATCTTGGGAAATATCAAACCCACACAACATAGCTGTTTGAGGACCAATGCCTAGCAAAATGAATCACAGAGATGGCTATCTTAGCAATGATACAAGCTTTCTCCTGATCTTGTTTCTTTAAAAACACATTTATTTTCAAATTCTCTTCATTACAGTCTATAGAAATGCTCTTTGCCATTCATTAATTCATTTTAAGGAAAAAACATTTCATGTTCTTTTATTTTTCAGCAAGGAAATAAAATTACCTACCTGCTGTAGGTTGTTTTCTCTTGAAAACATTTATATTATGTTTAAAATTCAACATTACATCATTAAACACATATTTCTGCTGTGTTAGGTTGGCCCTATAGGATTCTATGATTAATTGTATTATACATTTTATGATTACCAATTTAAATGTATTATTGTATTTCATGTTTATTATGCACACATTAATTAAATGAAAGTTCTGTTCTACAGAATGCCACATTTTGTATGCTTGCAATGAACAATAAGCAGTTACATGAAGATAGAGAAAGAGTGTATGTGTCTTGTTTTTAATTTAACAAACGTATTCCATTACAATAGTTATACTACATGTTTTGATAGTTCTTAAAATGTTACACTGTATCAACTTTTCTCATATTTCTAAGGTTTTATTTACAGATTTGTTACTTACAATTCTAATTTCATCTAGCTTAACTCTTCTAAATTGATTTCTTTGACAAAAATTACAAAATCCTTTTAAGAGTTTTGTTATCAGTTCATTTTTACTTGCAGGCCACTTTGTTCCTTTTGGGTTACACTGCATCTTAGCTTGATTCTTTTCTTCAACAGGTTCTAGCAGTCAAGTAGGAGATGGTCTACAGTTTGGTCACCTCCATTGCAGTTGCATGTGAAATTTTGTGTTAGTTAAAAATATGTGATAGTATGCTTTTAATCTTCATGTCCTGTCATCATTTTAGTAAAACGCATTGAAGGAAGGATTTTGACTGTAAATCTTTTGGATATGCTTGGAAAGTATTTTTTCATTTCTTCTCCTTTGGGCACATTTTGTGTGTGTGTGTATACATGTTTATTTTAATATTTTACATCATATGCTCCATTATAGAGCAACAATACATTAAGATATATTAAAATACATTTCTAGCTTACATTTGTGAGATTTTAGCAGGCCTAGAAAAATTTATTAATTAGCCTTAGCATGTTCATAAATACAAAGTTTACAGGTTAACCAGTTCTCTTCTTACACCATTTTTTTAAATCCTCATTATGGAAATATACAATTGGATTTGTATGGATGGGTATTTTAGAGGGTGTAGGGGTGTCGTATGTATATGTGTGAGTGGGTCTTTATTTATTTTCCTACTACCTTACAAAGTTTCTGTATGTTCAGTAAACTGGTATATATGAGTATTTATAGTCATAGTCCATACATATAAACTGCATTTATAAACCTAACAAAGGTTTTAAAATGCTTTTAACTAGATTGGTTTTGCCTGTTAGCCAGTTTCCTTTACTTATTATACTTTTCTGCCTGTTGTCTTTCAATAGCACAGAAAATTATACGCCAAATGAACACTTTTATTGCAAATGCAACTTGGATTGTCTATAATTTTAAATCTATGAAAATTTCTTTTAATTTTCCACTGCTTCTTAAAATTGCTGTCTGGTGATCCATTCAGGTTTAGACTAACTGATTGCCAAATGGGTATTTCCATTTTTTTACAAACATATTTACTCACAGCATGTTCCATTGCAAGACCAATATATGTTATGTTACATCCTACAATGCTAATTTCTATAAAAAAATATGTACAGTTTAATTTACTTCTGTTCTTCAAGCTGTTTGGGGGTTTGGCGGTGGGTTAGCTGCCGCCCCAGTAAAAATTCTTTGTGCTACATTTTCCAAAGAGGAGAATAAGATTGGATAGATTAACACACACCAACTTTGGCTACATAAAAGGACATTGATGTGTGAAACATGGAATGTAAGAGGGATGAGTGGAAAGATTGATGAAATAATTAACAAAGTTAAAACATTGGATATGGACATCCTGGTAATGACAGAAACAAAAAAGACCAAGGACAAGAATTGGTTGGTGAGTATTTTCTTTTTTGAAGTGGAGTAGAAAAAACAGAGCAAGCAACATTAGGGGTGGCTATCCTTATAAAAAGAAATTGGAAGCAAGCAATAGTAAATTGGAAGGAAGTAAATGAAAGAATATTCATGAGTATATGGACCAAATGAGGATGAGTTAGTACAAAAGAAGAGAGAATTTTATGATCATTTGAGAGAGCTAGTGGATGATATAATGGGCATAAGTTGTTAATAATGGGCAATTTAAATTGCCGGGTTGGAAGAAGAAAGAGTGATAATGTTATTGGTCCTTGCAGAAAAGTAGAAAATGATAATGGTAGAAGGCTCATTGAATTTTGTAAAGAACAAGAATGTGTTATAATGAACACTAAATTAATTATAAGGAGATTCATAAATTCACCTGGGTGAATCCAACAAGGAATTTAAAATCAATTATAGATTACATAGTCGTAAGACAACAACGTATGATTAAAATATAAGATGTGAAAGTGAAAAGAGGATTAGAATGTGGATGTGATAATCGTTCTAGTCTCAAAAGTTGATTTTCCAATTAAGGTTAAGTTGCAAAAGATTGAAGAAGAAAAAAATAGTCGCATTAATAGATACCGATAGATATAGAGTACATTTGTTACAAGAAGAAAGTTTCAGATATCGTTACCAACAAAGGATTATGCAAAGACTGGTTGCAGTGAATGAGGATTGGAATGCTAAAGAGTTATATGAATTCTTAAAACAATGTACTCTGGAAGTGGCAGCCGAGGTGCTAGGAAATGAAAGAAGCTGTAGAAGAGGAATAGAATGGATGAATGTGGAAGCATTAGAAGCAGTTGTGAAAAAAAAGCAACTCTATTATAAATAGCTAAATTCTAAATGTGAGGAAGATTTAAACAGATATAGAATATGTAAGAGGAGAGTAAAGAAAATAATTAAAAATGCAAGGAACAGTCATGGGAAAGAATATGCGCTGAAATAGAACATTCATTGGGATATAAGACATCTGCAGAAGCATGGAGAGTTATAAGAAAGATGAGGACAAATAACAATTCTTCACTAGAACTTCAGATGGTATCTATGGAACAAAAGAAAAAACATTTCCATAATTTACTGGTCAAACAAATAAAAGAACATGTAAATGAAAGTTTGTATGGAAATGATACAAATATACATATGGAAGCTATTTTAGATGATGAAGTGAGATTAGCATTAAGGAAAGCAAAGAATGGAAAGCAGAGTGGACCTGGAGGAATTATGGAAATATGGACCCCTGCAGTTAGTAAGACATATGTAAAATGTTCAATCAGATTGAGGGAGTAGAAATACCTAAAGATTAGCATCTATCATATGTCTGCTATATATAAAAAGGAAATACTCAACTATTGAGGAATCAGTGTTATAGCATCAATGAGTCATATATTCAGTAGATTATTAAGTGTATGCTACAGAATGCAATTGAAGGAAAAATAACAGAAGATTAGGCCAGCTTCACTGCCAGACACTCGTGTATATGTTCAGCCTTAGACAAATTAGTGAAAAGTTGCATTCTAAAGGCCAGGAAATCCATTTAATATTTGGAGATTTATCTGTGCCTATCCATCAACTTTGGAGAATAATGAAAAACACTGGTATTGAACCCCCTTTAATTTTACTCACTAGACAACTATACCAACAATATCAAGCAGCAGTGAAGATAGGAAATAAGTTAACTGTATTTCAAACAACTAAAGGCCTTAGACAAGGTTGTAGCATGTCTCCAACTCTTTTTAAAATATATATTCAACATACACTGGAGAGGTGGAATCACTCATGTGCAGGTATGGGAGTTCCCTTTGGGCATGGAACAGTTTACTCTTTTTATATGTGGATGACCAGGTGTTGATTGCTCAAAGTCAACAGGATGCAAAGTTTTTGATAAGAAAGTTAATATTAGCATTTGAAGCTGGAGGATTTCAAATAAATATGAAGAAAACTGAATATCTGGTGGTACGAGGAGGTGGAAAAGGTTTAATCTACCACAGGGAACCATCAGAGTAGTGAAGCAATTTAAGTACTTGGGACCATTATTCATGAGTTGGGGAGCTGTGAAGCTGATGTGGACTACAGAACCTTACAGGCTAGAAGGGTGATTAAGATGTTAAATAGTATTCTTTAGAGCAGAGTTATATCCATGGAAACAAAGAAAAGAATACTTCATACATTAGTGGAGAGTATATTAATTTATGGGGCAGAAGGTTGGACTTTGACTGAATGCCAAAAAGGTAAACTTCAGGCAGTGGAAATGGATGGTATACAAAGAGGAGCCAGGGTGTCTAGATTGGAAAGAAAAAGAAATGAAAATATTAGGCGGGTTATGGATATGGAGGAATCAGTTGCAGAAAGAATCCAGAAGTGGGAGCTACCATGATATGCTCACATTAGGGGAATGGAGGACGAACAATGGCGAAGAATTCTTTTGGAGTGTTCACCGTCAGGAAGGAGAAGGAGATTCCAAGACTATCATGGATAGCAGGAATCAAATTAATAATGAAAAAGTACAACATGCAAGAGGAAGATTGGCAAGATCATGAGAGATGGAGATTGGGAATAAAGGGTACCTATTGAAAAGTGAAAAAACTTATTCACAAGATATTAAAAATTCCTCATTTATTTATCTGTGAGATCAACTTTGGCCATTGTCCATCTGATTTTAGCATAGTTCGACATAGTTCTTCTCTTTTAGTAATTGAAGAGCTTACACTCCCAGAGAATGTCCTCTGTTTATATGCTCTTTTTGCACACACATTATAAATGTTTATTTTGAATCTATGAAAATATGGACCAAGTAATTAATTGCTATCAAGTTATGGTTTAGTGATAGTGTTGTCTTTGGTCTTGGTTTCTAAGTCAGAAAGTACATTTTGGTTTAGTCGTCTTTGCCATAACAATAAAGTTTATTTTCTTAGATCACTTTTCACTTATCAGTATTGATTTGGATATGTATGTCTTCTCTGCTTTGGTGCAACAGGCTCCTTCTTTTGTCACATTGTCTAAGAGCTTATTCCCTTCATTTCCAACATGAGCTTTCATACATGTAATATGTATTTCCCAACTCTGTTGAAGTAGAGCTCCTAACTTATCTTTTATCCTTTCTATTGTTTGGTGTAGTATTATTATTTTGCTGTCTGTATGCACTGGTACAGCTTCCCCCCCCCCCCCACTTAAGTAGTTAAACTCCTCTATTGCCTTAAGAAACCTTCAGAATAGCTACTTGTTCCACTTGGTTGCTAGAGCATTTCTATTTAATTTGTATTTGTAGTGCAGGTCTGGCACATGTTGGTTATACTGCTATCCCAGATCCTACTGCTATCTGAGTTCTGCTGCCATCCATGCATAACTGAATTTTGTATTCCTTGTCATTCTTTTCTTGTTTCCTACATGATGATATCAATTTCGTAAGTTCTCAGCATCCAGCATTTGTCTCTTGTGTGTTAATCTTCCTCTGAAAATATTTTGTAATTTTTCAATCTCTAAAACTATGAGTGTAATTGATTGTTAAGCACAGGGCTTAATGCGACTTTCCATGAGCTTTGCTATTAATTAGCTTCTGTACCCTACTGCCACAGGAGGCCAAGGTTGTTTAGGCACAAACTCATATCCCTGGAGATCTGGGGTTCAATTCCCACCAGGACTGTCTTTGACTGAGGTTTTTCCAAGTTTTCTTCAGTCCTCATAAATAGCAAATGTTGGGGAAGTATACTAAACTTAGGCCTGAAATGCTTCCTTTCTTTAAAAAAAAATTACTCCTTTCACAATTTATCATTTCATTTTGTGTATCATCAGTGTCCACCACCTGTGGTGCCTCAGTAGAAAAAATGGGCATTAAACATTATTAAACAAAAAAATATCTTTTGTACCCATTTTAATCTCATTGCATTATCCTTCTCTTTGTTGGATGCAACAGCTTCTTCTAGACTCCCAAACTGATACATTGTGCTAAGAGCAACTAACCAAACTTTTTATTATAGGAAAGCACAGGTAAACCAGTTCATAAACATCATTCATTACTTTGTATTGTAGGCCCCAGCTAATTTTAGTCAACTTGGATAAACCACATAATGTCTTGTGGCTTTCTTAATTACATACTCTACATGTTGATTGGTCACTACATGCACTTGTGAATTTTAGCATTTACAAGTGTCTCCAAGATTCTCAGATCTACACGCAGAATTTGGTGATGACTCATTCTTTTTGTCAAAGGTTTACATATATTTGGAAGATGGTTGAAAGAAAATAAGTTATATTGAACAACAAATTTTAATTTTGTTTGCACTTGATTGAAAATAAGTGATTTTGTATAATCAGCACATACTGAATTCATAACTGGAATCCAAAATTCCGTCATGTACTGTTTTTACAGGAAGTTAAGCTTTAAATTTGTCATAAAAACATTCAAAAGATATAACAAATTACTTATGAGGAAATCGCTCAAATTTCACTAGTTTTATTCCACTTACTTGGACATGTTTCAAAGGCAAATTTCCCTCATCGTCAGCATAGTTCCACTGCCAGCTTTCCAGTATGGTATTAAGATGTCCCTCTTTGGATTTTATAAACTTTTTGATGAGGTTGCTGTTGTTTGGAAGATCAAAATTATCTAAATTTTCTTTGTTTTCGTTCAAGAATATATTTTCCCATACCGATAATTCTATGGGTTTTTGAAGAGCTTTTAAGAGTTTTGGTTCATTATGGAACTCGTGTTTTTTTTTTTTTTTGCCAGAAATGGTATGTTACTGCTGATTTTTCCATATGTTTATATTTTATACTTCTAATGTGTTCCTTAAACCGTACAGTAATGTTCCTTTCTGTTTTACCTCCATATTTATTATTGCAGTCTTTGGAAATGATTTCATAAATGCCTGATTGTTTTCCTAGAGGGATTTTGTCCTTTGTGTTGGTTTTTTGGTTGCAATAACAAATATATAGGTAAAACTAAAAGGAACATTACCATACAGTTTAAGAAACACATGAGAAGTGTAAAATATAAACATATGGAAAAATCAGCAGTAGCATACTATTTCCGGAAAATAAAACCATGAGTTCCAAAATGAACCAAAACTCTTAAAAGCTCTTCAAAAACCCATAGAATATATATTCTTGAACTAAAAACAAAAAAGAAAATTTTGTTAATTGTGATCTTCCAAACAGCAACCTTATCAAAAAGTTTATAAAATCCAAAGAGCGACATGTTAATACTGCGCTGGAAAGCTGACAGTGGAACCGTGCTGGCGATGAAGGAAATTTGCCTTTGAAACATGCCCCAGTAAGTGGAATAAAACTAGTGAAATTTGAGTGACTTCCTCATAAATAATTTGTTATATGATACTATATTTCACTGTGAAAATCCCAAAATATTCAAATTTATATTCAAAATATACTTTCAATATTTTCTTAGCTGTGTATGAAATCCAATCTCCAAAATACATGAATTAGCTTAAAATATTTGTGAAGAAACAAATAATTATAGTTTAAAATTACCTATTATTATTTTGGTTATCATGCAAAAATATTTAAAAATGCTTTATTTTGTGCACATTTTCAAAAAATATCACTGGGAGTTTCCTGCATGTAAAATACACCATGAACATCTATAATTAGTTGCTAACAATTCTCAAGTTAACATGCTTCATGACCATTTTTCCATGATAGCAAATGTCCTGTTGAAAATGTTTTCCATGCCCATCACTCACAGTGCCCAGATTTGCATGAAATAAGTTCAAGTGGGAATGTAGTTTCAATAATATATTGCACTCCAAAGTTTATGCTATGAATATGTACTCAATTATCTTTTTGTATTTTTCAACCGTTATATGCTCCAGAAAATTACTGCTAACAAGCCTTAAACCTTTGCACTTAGTTACTTCAAGGTTAATTCAACAGCATACGAATAATTATAGAAACATAATTATACAGATTAATTAAAATGTAAATTAGAACTTGCACAGTGAAGCCAATAATATAATTGATATTATTGTATGATTTAGTTTAACTACACACTCTTAATGCTTCACTTACTTGTCATAATATATAGAATCGGTTTCAGTAACATTTTGTCATCATCAGCCAGGCTAAAATTCAACTGTCAGATAATTCGTTAAGCTGTGGGAATGTGCATTCTGCTCTGGTGGCGATGTGATAAACTTGTAGTTTATGTTTTCATTCCCAGCATTGTTGTACTTCATTAGACTGTCTTTGTATTTGTAGATGTAGATTTTCTCCCAAGTTGCTAGTTATGTAAGTCCTTGTACTGATTTTAATAATTTTGTTTCATTTACTAATCACTTTATTCTTCAACAAATTGAAGAAACAGCAGTTAAAAATGGTTTTAAAAAAGACTAGTACACAAAAAGGTACAGAAATATCATCCATGGGCTACAAAAAAATTTCAGAATATTCTTAAAAGATTTTAATGTCAGGTGGGCACTGGTTAAAAGATTTAATGTTAAAAACTTACTGATAGACAATGTTAATGACAGTATTCCACAAGAGAAAAAAACAGGTATTTACAAAATAAATTGTGCAGAATGTAAAAAAATCTACATTGGAAAAACAAAGAGAAACATAGGTACATGGTTAAAGGAACATTTCAGGAACATAAAGTGCAAGCAAACAGAGAAATCAGCAGTAGCATATCATTTTTGGAAGAAAACCACGACATAGTGAATAAAACAAAACTATTAAAATCAGTATAAGGACCTACAGAATTTACAACTATCTACAATCTACAATCTGCAACAATCTACATCTACAAATACAAAGATAGTCTAATGAAATTCAACACTGCCGGGGATGAAAACATAAATTACAAGATTATCACATCACCACTAGAGCAGAATGCACATTTCCACAGCTTAACGAATTATGAGAACGAAATGTTCTCGAAACCGGTTCTATATGTTATGACAAGTAAGTGAAGCATTAAGAGTGTGTAGTTCAACTAAGTCATATAATAATATCAATTAAATTATTATACAGTTTTATTGTATTTATCAGGTACATAACACAACAGTGAAAAAAAGGTAAAGAAGAAAAAAATAGATATTTTTTTCCCCATCTTGCAGGAATGCAAATGTGAAATTTCTTAAATAAGGACTAGCATAAATGTTGAGTTCCATTACCACATAGAATTTGTAAAGTCTTCATTTGCAGAACAAACATTACCTCACCATGTGAACAACTACCCCGTATTTCATGACAAAATGAAAACAAGCAAAGTAAAGAATAACAGATCTTTCTAAGTAATATATTGCATTAGTTTACAAATTTGTGGGCCAATAACCTTCATTTTGTTTAGCTTCACTAAATCTTGGGCTTGTTTATTTCAAATACTGCAAACTCCTACACTCTTTCTTTAAGGCTTTGATAAAAATTTCCATTAACTGTATCATTATGTGAAGCAATCACAATAAAGATTTTTTTTAACTAATGGTTTATTTTTTACACTTATTTGACCCAGCAACCAAACACCACTTTTAACTTCATAATGTTTCTACTTAACTGTCTCATACACACAGGAAGCAACAAAATTTGGTCAAACCACTTTGCATTCCTTTAAGATCTGCACAGATTTGCCATTTATGTTTTTCATAGTTCACAGGTTTTAAATGTAAATTCATGTTCTCATGTGTTTCTTCCATATGGACAGCATAAGGCATGAGTAGGCTACACCATTATGCAAAATTGTCTTTAAGCTAAAACTTTGTTGAATCAATAAAAAGGCACCTCCATTTCATACCTAATTAGCGCTTCAATGTCATTACAGTAGACTAATTCATTATTTTGTGAAAAAAGTAAATCGAAGAATGCTAACGTTCCCTACATGCTGTTACTTTAAAACAAGGTTGAAGTTCCAGCCCTGTAACCAAAAACTTAACAGTTCGGCTTAGTTTGGCTTCACATTATGTTAAATGGAGATCTCTAAATAGATCAACACAGTTGGCCGAGACAGTTAGGGCACAGACTCTTGTCCAGAGGTCTGGAGGTAAATTCCTACCAGTACCATTCTCCGTGAATGTGGTATTTTCCAGATTTTCCTCAGTGTTTATAAATGGCAAATACTGGGAAGATACCTGCTAGGCCTGGAACTTTCCTTCCTTAAAAATATCCTTTCCCAATTTATTTCATCTCAAGTATCATCCATCAGTGTCCATCACCTGTGGTGCCTCAGCAATTAAAAATGGGCATTAAACACTATTAAAAAAATTAAACAACATTTTAAAAATCTCTTAATAAATAATATCGCTATAAGATGATTGTAATACATGCTAACCACATGTTAAGAAAATAAAAGTTTTATTAATACACATTCCTTACATAAGAAAAGCTCTTGGCTGAACTGTATGCACCGTGTGTGCAATGTATAGTCCACTCCACCACAGAAAACTTTTCTCTTATTCTTATAAATAAACAAGTGGTTATATCTGAAAGTTTCGGTAATAGTGCAAAATAGATTTCAGTTTTGTCATTACAACTTAAAAATACATCAGAAATATGCATTTTTTGTCAAGTGCAAATTTCAATCTTATCAATAAATCATTATGAAACAAAATATATTCAATTAAGAGCAAAGCATAAGATTGTCCCAAAATATTATATGGAAGTTATACAACAAAAGAAGTTTCTGGGGTTAGAGATTAATAAGAAACTCAAGTTTAAATAAGTACATAAACTCTAAACTATTTTCTGTATACTTTGCTGAATTTCACTCTGCCATGAAATTTAGAATACATTTCTTGGGTGATTCTACACACGGTAAGATAGGTGATAGAACTCAACAATCATGCTGAGGTTTATTGAACACCTGAAGAACAAAAAACATAATAACAAGAACTAGAGAAGCAGAAATAAATAAAACTTTTAAAAAGAAATGCAAATACCACTATATTTTGAATCACTTGTGTTTTTTTTTTTCAAAGGCAGAAAAAAGTGAAACTGGACACCTTTGTGTTACTATTTCAGTGTTTTATGTACTTCTGCTTTTCTAGTTTTTGTTATCTTAGCTACATTGTTCCAAGAGTTACTTAAATTTTCATTTTATATATTTACAGCATTCTATTATATCCCTAATGAACACAGTAGCTTAAAGGCTTATTTGGCAGCACAACAATAATTATAGAAATGTGCATATTGTATAACAAGCATTTCTATGGTCTTGTCTTATGACAGTATATGATTGAAATGCTACAAATAGGACAGACTTAACCAACTAGCAAATGCACTATAACTATCCCAGGAACACAGTTTATATTCTGCAGTGCATGTACATAATATCGCATCTCATTCCTTTAAAATTCGGAAACTTGAAATATTTAAACACTTCAAAACTTTTAATTGACATGTTTTTGTTATAATATAAAAAAATGTCTTAACATTAATAAAGGATAGAGTTGATATCATTGTATGATTCAGTTGAACTACATACTCTTTAAAGCTTCACTTACTTTTCATAAATGTATGGAACTGGTTTCGAGAACATTTAGTTCCCATCTTCAGCCAGTCTAAAGTTCAACTGTCGGATCATTCGTTGAGCTGTGGGAATGTATATTCTGCTCTGGTGGTGGTGTGATAAGCTTGTAGTTTATGTTATCATCCCTGGAAATGTCGAAGTTCATTATGCTGTCTTTGTATTTGTAGATGTAGATTTTCTCCCAGGTTGCTAATTCCGTAGGTCCTTGTGCTGATTTTAATAATTTTGCTTTATTTATTATGTGGTGATTTTGTGTCCAAAAATGATATGCTACTGCTGATTTCTCTATTTGCTTGTACTTTATGTTCCTGAAATGTTCCTTTAACCATGTGCGTATGTTTCTCTTTGTTTTTCCCATGTAGATTTTTTCACATTCTGCACAGTTTATTTTGTAAATACCTGATTTTTCTTCTTGTGGAAAACTGTCATTAACATTATCTATCAGTAAATTTTTAACATTAAATCTATTAATCGGTGCCAAACTGATATTAAAATCTTTAAGAATATTCTGAAATTTTTTGTGGCCCATGGATGATATGTGAATTTTTTAAAAATTAGTTTAACTTTTCTTGCTCAACATGTTGTGGTTTCTTTGATATGTTTTTGTCTCTTGAATTTCTGCTTCAATTTCCAATTACATTGGAAAAACAAAGAGAAACATATGCACACAGTTAAAGGAACATTTCAGGAACATAAAGTACAAGCAAATAGAGAAATCAGCAGTAGCATATCATTTTTGGACACAAAATCACCACATAATAAATAAAGCAAAATTATTAAAATCAGTACAAGGACCTACGGAATTAGCAACCTGGGAGAAAATCTACATCTACAAATACAAAGACAGCATAATGAACTTCGACATTGCCAGGGATGAAAACATAAACTACAAATTTATCACACCTCCACCAGAGCAGAATATACATTCCCAAAGCTCAACGAATGATCCGACAGATGAACTTTAGCCTGGGAACTAAATGTTCTCGAAACCAGTTCCATACATTTATGAAAAGTAAGTGAAGCTTTAAGAGTGTGTAATTCAACTGAATCATACAATGATATCAATTAATATGATTAGCTTCACTGTGTAAGTTACAAATTACATTTAAGTTAAAATGGATAGAGTGTTTACTATTATGTATTTCATTACATTGTGCACCCAAAGGTAGTTCTACCATAAGGTTACATGAACACATATTCTCTCAATTGCAAATGAAAAAAAAAAAAATTAGTTAACAATTCTTCACCATCTTTTGAAAAGCACTCCATTTTCTTTAAGCATAATTGTGTATTATTACAGGAATGTTTGGCAAGAACTGCCAACATAGAGACGGTCAGAAGTCTTTTACAGACAATTAACATGTTTTGTACTTGCCTTCACGGTCTAAATAGTGGAGTATGGATAGATATGCCTTTATGAGTTCAATAGTCACAATGAATTTGACACCACATATCTACAAAAGGTACTCAATATTAAAACTAGAAGTCACCACCTTACTATTAGCTGCCACAGTGAGAACAATATTATTTATCTCTCCTAGGCTACTCAACCTCAACCTTCTACTTTGCTCAGGTTACTAAAGGGAGGTAACAAAGATATAATGTTGAGCAAATATCATTGCCAATTTGCTCTTGTTAGTGTGCTTATCATTTCTGTATTCTTTGAGAAGTGCAAGGTGAGGAAAATGTAGCCAGATGTAGTAAATTTAGTGGAGTGAAATTTCATTTTAAGTATCTGCGTAATAAATACACAATGACCTTTATTTTTATTACATGAAATAATAAAATATGCAAATAAACAGTGTGAAATTAGTTTAAATGAAAGCCAAGAAACTTAGTTGCTCTACAAGAAATTATAGGTAACTTTTTATACAATGTTCATATCTGTGGCACCATGCATGGAATCTTATAACCCAACAATCATGACTTTGAGAAAATAGCATTTAAAGTTAATAGAATTATAGGGTCTCTTTATGGAAAGACATACATTTTCTCCTTATAATATGGAAAATCTATACTGATTACAGGTATTGCAATTTGTGACTGCAAAAGATTAGAAATAGAACAAACAGATGATGCCATTACCTCAAAAGTTTACATTTTGAGACTTACGAGGTTCATGCATTGTGCCACAGAATAATAAAATTGAATGTGTCAAACTTATTTTAGAGGCCATTATGTTTTCTGTGAGACATTTGCACTAAAAATGGTCAAATGGAACTACATGACAGAGCAGTGAAGGAGATATTGCCAACATACAAGTGAGTTGAAAGAAAAATGTAATGATCATGGATGTAAAGTACATGGGAACAATAGGGAAATAAGCACATTTAAGTAATATAGGGCTTCCAGAATATCTCCTTACCACTCACACAGGGTTTTACATTTCGACAGCTAGATATGTCACAGCCAGCCATGCCTTATGCATAGGTGATCAGCCATCCCATATTAGCCATGGCAGTCCCTTTTTTTCTCTCTCTGTCTCAGATTATTTAAAAGGTAAACCTTTCCTTTAATGTGGTAATGACACATTGGTTTAAGAAACAATATCCAACATCATCTTATAGAAACTATAAGATTCCCTTTACACTTAAACATTAATAAAAATAGATTACTATTAAAAATATATAATCAACACATAACTGTATTCCTTAATGAATTTGATGAAGACTTTAAACTTTACTGACAACAGTGCATTATATATATAATGTAACAATATAATATATATATTATTACATTTTTCCCTGTGTGGTTTGAGGCTTGGGGAAGTAAGCAATTGTAGCTTGAATATTGTAGCTCTGTGCTATAATAAGATTGAGAGTCCTGAGGCTGTGCTGCCAACCAACTAATTGCTAACTTGTTTCGTTCTATATGAATTATGCCAACAAAACTGAAAACTGCAAACAAAATGCTTCCTTCAAAACATTTTCATTACAGTTGTGGCTTTAGAAGAAGATGGCCTGGCTCTTGAGTTTTAAACTTTTAAAATACAGTATGGTTTTCAACTGTTAGTGATAATACATGTGGAAATATCATAGCCAAAAAGGAAGTATGTTTTTAATAGTGACATAAAGAAGGTATATCTATACATTAAAAGATGGTCTTGAGTTTTAAACTTTTAAAATATAGTATGGTTTTCAACTGTTAGTGATAATACATGTTGAAATATCATAGCCAAAAAGGAAGTATGTTTTTAATAGTGACATAAAGAAGGTATATCCATACATTAAAAGTCGGTCCAGGTGGTGAAGTGGTAACCATACTTGCCTTCTAAACCCAAGATCATGGGTTCAAACCTGCCAGGATCGATGGATTTTTTCCAGCATAAAAATCCTAAAACTCCGGCTCCCTTCAGAATGGAAGTAAAGCCATGGATCCTGTATTGTACATTTACGGCACGAAAAAGAACCTCAAGCCTGAAAGAAGAGGCCTCTGAGCAAAATTTGTCGGGCATTTCACGCCATGAATTGAATAAGACACTGATGACCTGTGATGTTAAATAGCATCCGTAAATAAATCAAAGCAATCAAAAAAAAAAAAAAAACATACATTAAAAATACAATTTCTGACTCGGATGTTCAATTCAGTAAGTGTCTATCCACTTTCAGTAATAAGCCATGGGGGGACAGGATAAAAACACAATATATAAACAGTGAGAAACATAAAAGAATGCTATGTGCAAATATATCTACCACTCCATTGAAAAATTTTTTTTAAAGTTGAAAGTTGCAAGTTTTGCTAATAAAGATATGAAATTAGCAGCTGCTGATGGACTGTTTGCTTATCATACTGTCCAGCTCACCAATTTTTCAGATCCATGGATTGTTTTCAAAATTTATCCAGTGTACCTTTAACCCAAAACTTGTTAGCAAGCAGTAAAGCGAAAGCAATTGTACTAAATGTTTTAACTCTATTTGCCATATCTGAACTACATCTGATTTACTAAAAGCTAATTTTATTTCAATAATGCGAATGCATCAAATCATAAGCATGTAAAAATATTTCCTTTGCTTGTAAGATATTTTAATCTTGTTAAAGGGATTCAAATTAAAATACCTGTTCTTAAATCTTTGCTTGGAGAAAAATAAGAAATCATCATATATCTGAGTGACTTAAGAATTACTAATTGAAGGAGGGGGAGGGGAGAGGGGAGGAGGAGGGGAGGAGGAGGAGGAGGAGGAGGAGGAGAAGAAGAAGAAGAAGAAGAAGAAGAAGAAGAAGAAGAAGAAGAAGAAGAAGAAGAAGAAGAAGAAGAAGAAGAAATTACTCTTTGTGCAAATAATTCGAACTGCAAATTTGCAGGTGTATCTAGAAAGGAAAGCAACAATATCTTCAAAAAACTGAAAGAAAATTTAGGGCATAACTCGCTTGGGGCTGGGTGTTGTGCTCATATACTATTCAGATGACCACAGATGTCCTTCTTACTGATTAATGATATTGAAGGCATTGTTTCTGAAATATATCCTTATTTTTATCTGTATACTGTTAGGGTAAAGCAAAACAAGATGGCTTGTCTTGATTCCTATGGTCTAACGTCTTCTATGTTAGTTCCTATGAAATTGTAATTTTGAATCTCAAAATAAATGCCTATTTATCATCAAATCATTCCTTGAAAATCCTTTATCAAAAGTATGGCTGAACTTTCTTTACAACCAAGCATCCACTTTTCACTCTCAGTTCAAAGAGTAGAAGGTCAAACAATTACAATTTATGAGGTTGCTTCTTGTTAAATGGTATAAAAATGATTAGTTTCCAAAAGTGAAGATTGCTTCATAACATCAGCTGTCAGATCAATTCTTGGTAAATTGGAAAAGGAGGTTTTGTCATAAGAGATTGCAAAATTTAAACAGTGTATCCATATTTTATCACACTACAGCTGAATATTTAAATAAATGGATTGTTCCCCTGAGAGTTTATGGGACTTCCGTTGGTTAACACTTAAGTCTGGAGTATCCCAGTGGATGGATATATAAAAAATTACAAATTTTATTTGTGAAGGGGCTCCTTCTGCTATCATAGATAATACTGACCTTTATAGATGTGTGTGTGTATTTTTTTAATCTTCTTTATTTACTGCATGCTCCATTACTATAATAATTAGTAATACTATATGCATTGCTATCATTTCATTGTTACATGTTATCCTTAATACTATTTTTGAACACTGTTTCATTCTTATTCTAACATAATCATATTTTGAAGATTGCCTAAATTGGTTATATATGTATGCTTTTACATTGTTTATATTATCATTCTCAGTCACCAAAATTTATATCCTATTAGTCAATTTGTGTTAATTTTAAAACCGTCAAAATTTATACTGTTTACAAAATTTTTAAACTGTTTATTATATTTTAAAACAAGTTCAGTATTATCTATTGGCCACCCCTAGTTACTTTTACTACATCTTTCCAGAATACTTTTCGCTCTTTCTTCAAGATTTTGCAATCCCACAAGATGTGTTCCACCGTTTGTATACCCTCCTGACATATACATGATGGGTTCTTTGCTATTTTGAAGCAATGAAAGTAGACTTCAAATTTCCCATGTCCTGAAAGGATCGCTGTAATTTTGGGGCTTAGAAGGATGTTTGTTTTTGGCCTTTTAGCTACAGTTGAAAAATACAATTTTGTAATCGCTCCGCTCATTGTCATTTGCCACTCTGTTTCCCATAGTCTCTGACTTTCTTCTCTTAATTCATTCCTCACTTCTCATTTTGGGATGAGTTGATAATCCACCACCAGGTCCTTGCTTTTTGCTGCTTCTTTTGTGAGTAGGTCTGCTATTTTATTCCCTTTATTGCCAATGAGTGCTTTAACCCAAGTAAAATGTATTTCACAGTGTTCTTGTTGGAGTGATTTTAACTTTTTACTTATTCTTTCACAGAGATTACTATGTTTTGTATGATTGTTAATTAAGTTTAATGTAATTCAACTATCCATGTGGAATGCTGCTGTTCATTTGTTGAAGGTTACATTGTCTATATTTTCCAACTGTTCCAGGGCTCTCAAAATGGCGAACTGCTCGGTTTGATTATTTAAGCATTTTTGGTGCAGCTTAACAAAACTAAAAGGTCCAAGACTAACAGTTGATCAAAAGGAAACAGGCACGTAAGAGAATTACCACCAATACAATGCTTAGAAATTAACTTACAATACTTAATAGCAGTGCACAGCATTTAATTAGTCTCATATCACAGATACAAACTGTTATAGCATTTGTACAGGAACCGTATGTTTACGAAAGTAAGTTATCAGGAATACCAGCAATTTACAGAGTTTATACAATGGGGAAGGTTAAAAGCAGAGTAGCAATGATAATCTTCAAAAGAACTATGGGAGCCATAATGATTCATCAGCTCTCAGATGAAGACACAGTAGCAATGTAACCCTAACAATAATTGCAGTGAGCATGTATTTGGATATAACAAAAGATAATGAAAGAGACTTAAATAAAATAAAGAAAATCCTAGATTTTGCGAAGGGAAAGAAGATTATAATCGTGATGGACCATAATTCAAGGTTGAAACATTGGCACAATTGATTGACAAACAAAAGGGGCAGAATCCTAGAGAAATTTATAATAGCAAATCAGTTATATATTCTGAACAAAGAAATGGCCTACCAGAGGATCTAGCAATATTGACTTGACGTTGGACAATAAACATATTTTGCCACATATAGACAATTGGGAGATTGCCATAGAAGAAAGCAGCTCAGATAATAGAATTATTACTTTTTCCATACGGATACCAACTGCCAAGAAGGAGAAGATAAACTTTCAAGGAATAAAGTATATAATTAAAGAGAATAATTTTGAAAAGTACAACATTAAATACACCGAAATGATAAAACAACAATTTGACATTCAAGCAAATCACTCAAAGGAGATAGATGAGGAACTGTATAAGATGACAATGCAACAAACTGACACAGGTGATCTAATCAACAAATTTGAACTGATTGTAACCCAGCCTGCAGGAAATCATTCGGATTAAGGAAAGCAGCTACGAAAACACATGGTAACAAAATGATTTCCTGGTGGACAAATGAATTAACAATTATGAAGAAAAGGCTCAATACCTTAAGAAGGAGGTTTCAGAGGACTAGAAACAAAGGAGAACTACGACAGCAAAGAAAAGTGAAATATGAGATAATAATAAAGCATTACGAAGCAAAAATACAGTGAGAAAAAACTAAATCGTTGAAGGAGTAATGGACCTTAACTACAGCAATGAATCCTTGGACTGCGGCATACAAGCTAGCATCAGAAAAGCTTAAGAACAATACCATACTGACAACGCTCAGGAAAAATAATGGTACACATACAAAGGACATAACCGAAACAATCAATCACATGCTACATATCTTCAAACCAGAAGATGACAAGGAAGAAGATAATGAGCACCACAAACAAGTCAGTGAAAATAAAGGAACCACCTAAAACAATTAATGACAAACCATTCAAGAAAGATGAAGTATGTAGCATCCTGGAAGGCATTAATTACAAAAAAGCTCCACGAGATGACGGAATTACAGGTAATATACATTACAAACGTTCAAACAATCGCCAAAATTCATGACAGCATTATACAATCATTGCTTAAAGACTGGAAGCTTCCCCAAGTTATGGAAAGGAGCACAGATCATACCAATTGTGAAACCAGGACAGGAAAATAAATCAGATGTCACCAAATTTAGATCCATCAGCCTTTTAAATGTTGCTGGGAAGGTGCTTGAAAAACTCCTCATAAACAGAATAATACACTATTTGAACACTAATGACATGCTAAATAAGAACCAATTTGAGTTCACTTCGCAAACCGGAACAACTGACGCAATAATGACAGTGAAACACTTTATGGAAGAAGCTTTGAGAAACAAGTAACATGTAGCTATGATTAGCCTGGATGTTCAAGGTGCTTTTGATGCGGCTTGGTGGACCAGTATTCTTAAGTCACTGAAGGATTTTCTAAGTTCCAAGAACCTTTACCTGTTAACAAAGAGTTATTTTAGTGGGAGAAGAAGCATGCTATCAGCAGGCAGTATAGGAACAGAATGAACCATGAGCAAAGGATGCCCGCAAGGATCTTGTTGTGGACTTGGGTTGCGGAATATGAATCTTTATGATTCATTATTAAATCTCGGCTACAAACAATGCACCAAGGTGGTTTCTTTTGCAGATGGTGCTGTTGTTTTGGTTAGGGGAGGAACTAAACTAGAAATTGAAAACTACGCCAAATGTTAAAATCTCAAAATGGGCTACAAACAACAAAATAACATCAATGAACAAAAATCGCAGGTTATATGCATATCAAGGAAGAAATTCAACACAAGCCAACAGTTAAACATTTACATAAATAACAGCAAAATAGGACAAGTTAATACTATAAAATACCTTGGAGTGATCTTTGACAATAGACCGAAATTTAATCAGCACATAGACTATGTAACCGAGAAATGTACCAAACTCATACACTCTCTATCCAGAACTGCCAAAATAAAATGGCTACGATCTGATGTGCTGAGAAGAATATACAATGGAGCCATTCTGCCTCTTCTTTCTTACGGGGCACCTGTCTGGATAGACGATATACAGCAGACTTACAATGCAAGGAAACTGATAAGAGTAAAAAGAATTATAAACATCAAAATTGCCAAGGCATTTGGGACATCAAACAAAGCTCTCTGTATTATTACAGCTATAATTCCAGTAATGATAGCACTTAAAGAAATGCCCAAATTATACAACTTTACAAGAGGAATCGAGAGAATATCAATCATAAATGGAGGACAAGCAGTAGACAGTGAAACACTATACAGGGAATAGCCTCACCCTGCTGATAAACCTAAAATAGTGGAAAAACAAAATGACAAAGAGTATACACTGATGGCAGCAAAAGCAAGGCAGGTGTGCGGGCAGGAATAATAATGTATATTAATAATGAATGTGTGTGGGTGTGTGTGTGTGTGTTAAAGAATATATAACACCAAAAATATTGAAAAAAATTATTTCACATTTTAACTTGAACAATGTAGCTTTTTCCAATTTTCTTCAAATATTGGAGTTTCTTCTTTGTTTAACTAGAACTAATGTTCCCAATAAATGTGTGTTTTCTTACATAAATGGTTAACCGACATGAATGCTCTTTCCATACAAACTTTGAAAGTTATAATTGATATCATTGTATGATTCAGTTGAACTACACACTCTTAATGCTTCACTTACTTATAATGTACAGAACCAGTTTCAAGAACATTTTTTTTCTCATATTCAGCCAGGCTAAAGTTCAACTGTCAGAACATCAGCCTGGAAACGGGTTCCATACATTATGACAAGTGAAGCATTAAGAGTGTGTAGCTCAATTGAATCATACAATGATATCAATTATATGATTAGCTTCACTGTGCAAGTTCCAATTCACATTTTAATGAATTTGAAAGTTACGTTGATTAATGTGTACTTAAACTGTGCTTCTGTCAACTTTTACAAAATGCTATGTAATAACAAGAACTTACTAAAGAAGATCCATACATTGGGAAAATATCAATGAATACTGCTTTAATTTCAAAGGACAGTCTAGTTGGAGCAAATTACATACTAATATATCATGTAAGTTACAGAGTTTTGTTTATTTATTAGTTTCCAAACCTATGTATTTATGCTTTTTAAATATATTTTGTGTCCTTTTTGTCCCTTTTTTCATTCAGGAAAATGTTTAAATGTATTGTTTTTTTGTTTTAAAAATAAGGTCAACTTACTTATGTCTCTCTGGCTAATTGCACACCAAACTACAATTTTCTATCATAAAGAGGGATTTCTTGTATACAATTTGGATTTTCAGAACACCAACAGTGAGTGTTTAATTGACCAATTTGGCTGAACCATGCCTCTTCTAAAAAGCAAACAAGCTGTGGGTCAATTAACCCTTCTGTCACTTATGAAACAAACCGCTCAAAATAACGCACATTACTACAGATCATCTTGTTACAATCATTTCGTATCACTTCAATCTGTGGATCCTATAATGGGTTTACCAACTCTTAAGAGTTAGTCTAACTCTAGACTGTAGATTTCATCAGAAATTATATACATTAAGATACTCATATTATCACACTCTTCATATTTACAAAATTTTAACTTTGTGTAGAGTTTGTCAGAAATGGTCATTTTTTACATTAAAATGCTATCTTAGAAAAATCACAAAGATACATATTAATGGTAACTTAAAATTATTTATATCCAGAATATTTACAAACTGATAGGTTAAAGTATTTACATTTAGTATATTTACAAAATTGAATTAATTCAATGGAGAAAAATTAGAACTTATTTTTTTATTGTAAGAAAATCTCCTCAATGTAGAAGATGTGAGTGATAAGGTATAATTTAATGCTAACTTGAACTTGTTTTATTGGTATGCGCTTCCTTTACAGATGGAAATGAATTACATAATACTATACCACTGTAGTAAACAATAAACACCTTTTTGGAGTGTCTGTAATTTGTTAATTGGTCTGTGTAAGTCCTGTCAGTGTGTGGTTTCTTTTTAGCCCCTGCAATTATTCCCATTTATTCTTTGAATATTTTTTAGCATTTACTGAATTTTGGCACAGTATTATTCCATGACTCATTAACTTGATTTGATTAATTTATGGACGCTCTTCAACATCTCAGGTCATCAACATCCCATTCTATTCAGGACATGAAACAGCCAACAAATTTTGCTCAGAGGCCTCTTTTTTTCAGGCTTGAGGTTCTTTTTCATGCCATAAATGTACAACATGGGACCCATGGCTTTACTTCCCTTCCGAAGAAAGCCATACTTAGAATGTTTACACCCAAAAAAATCCATCGATCCTGGCCGGGTTTGAACCCGCAATCTTGGGTTTAGAAGGCAAGTATGGTTACCATTACACCACCAGGACTGACATGACTCATTAAGGAATGGAAGTAAGCATAATATATTGTTTTTAGGATGCTTTTGTCTATAAAAAGAATTAAAGATCTGATTGCAAAACATGCCAAATTAGTTTGGGTAAGATGGAATCAATATTGTTTTTCCATTTCATATCATGATTAAGACTAAGAAATTTTGTCCCTATGATTTATTCTCATTTACTCTTTGAACTATTTTTTAGCATTTACTGAATTTAGTCACAATATTATTCCATGACTCATTAAGGAATGGAAGTAAGCATAATATACTGTTTTTAGGATGCTTTTGTCTATAAAAAGAATTAAAGATCTGACTGCAAAACATGCCAAATTAGTTTGGGTAAGATGGAATCAATATTGTTTTTCCAATCCATATCATGATCAATCCTATGACTAAGAAATTTTGTCGCTATGATTTCATTGCCTTCATTTATCTTTAGATCTGCAACATTTTAATATTTTATGTGAAAATTAATGTATTTAGTTTTTTCAAATTTTATATTAATTTTGCTACTATCAATCCAGTTATTTGTACTGAAAATAACATTGAATAAATCTTCAGGGTGACTGATTTTGTATTCTCTGATGAGAATACTAGTATTGTCTGCAAAAAGAATAGGATAAGCATGATTGTTCATTACTTTTTTTTTAATAGTGTTTAATGCCCGTTTTTACTACTGAGGTACCTCAGACTGTTTGTTTATTACTGATGGGAGATCATTGATATAAAGTAAAAATAATAATGAACCCAAAATAGAAGCTTTAAAAACATCATGCTTTACTAATGACCATTCCAAATATGCATATAATTATCTGTAGAATTTATCATAGCAGTTTACTTAAGTTTTATAGGTATGATGCACTCCAATTAAATTTATAACCACTCTTCTCTAAAGTTAATCTCTTAAAAAATGAAGAGCAAAAGTTACATCGATAACCTTTACCCTTAATACCATAACATGATAATTTTGGTAAGAATATGTTATGATTTGTACAGTAAAAAACTTTTGATTGACCACAAAATATTCCTAGTATATTAACTTTATTAACAAGAGATTTGAGAATTTTATTAGTTAACTTGAAAGTAGTATCATTGATTGACATATTTTGCTAAATCCAAACTTGCTAAAATATTATGATTATCTAGATGGTGATATATTCTTTTCAATATTAGTTTTTCAAATGCTTTGAAGAAAGCTGTTAGTAATGATAACTGGTCTGTAGTTTGATATTAGTGATTTTTGCTCTTATTTTATACAATGGTTTAATAGAATATTTTAACCTGTCCTTAAATGTTTCTGTTAAAAAGGAGAAGTTACTTATTTGACTTAACACTAGAATGCCCAATGGCGGTCAATTGAACACTTTTGATTTTCATATGCTGATATTTTCATTGTTTTTTTAAGTATTTTTCTGTGGTTTTGTGACTTTTAATCCCTGTCAATGATATTTATTTCACCATCTTTTTTTTGTATTTCAGACATAACTTTTTAAAATAATAGCAAATTTACCATTGGTTCCTACAGGCAGTCAAATGACTGCTTGCTTACCCACGTTTCATAAGACATGTTTTGTGTAGTTGTAATCGACAATAATCATAATTACTACACAACAAAAATGGTTCAAAGTCATTGTAACATAGTGTATATATCATTGTTTATTAGCTCTTGTATCCTAATCTAAAATGTTGCTTAGTTTTTCATTGTCATGTAGCTTTCATTTTGTACTCAAGCTTCATCTTGACATTCGTAGTAGAGCAGGTTATTTATTAAGTGCACACAATGCATCCCTTTCATAATCGTGGCCTTTCTGAAGCTGAAATTCTGGAAAATATCTCTAACTCAAACTGAAGTGGACGAATTTGAAAGAGAGTGCATTTATGAAAGTAAGAGTTCTTGTAATGAGTGTAGTCCATCTTCTCAGAACAGTGTTTGACCTCTGATATCTGGACCAAATTCATTGACAATTGCACCACATGCTACAGACTATCTCAAACTATGACTGTAGATGAACAGCTGTTTCCATGGAAATGTCGATGCACTTTCATTCAGTACATGAGTAGCAAGCCCGACAAGTACGGCATGAAATACTGGTTGCTTAATGATGCTAAAGTAAGGTACAATCTAAATGGATTTCCGTACCTAGTTCAAGATGAAACTAGAACTGTAAATACCATTTTGGGAAAGCATGTTACTCTACATTTCATGGAGCTCTTTTTAGGACAGCAACGAAATGCCACAACTGATAATTTCTTCACATCTATCAAACTGGCAAGAGAAATCCAAAAGAGAAGTACAAGCAGTGTGGGTACCTTGAATAGAGCTAGATGGAAAGTGTCACCTTCTGTGAAAAAGGGCCAACATGTATTCCATTCAAGCATTATTTATAAAGCTGATATTACTCTCACTTCTTACCAAGGCAAGGTCAAGAAAAACGTACTTATTCTTATCACTATGCATTCCAGTGTGACTATAGAATGAATCTTCTAATAAGAAAACCTCTGAAAGGGTTAGCTTTCACAATAACACCAAATGCAGTGTAGATGTTACAGATCAGATGTCTGGCAAATACAGTGTTAGAGCCATGACGAGATGCTTGCCCATTCAGGTGTTTTATAACATTCTAGACCTAGCAATGATCAACACTCATACATTGTATAAGCTTATAACTGACTGTACAATGTCTAGATGGTCTTTCATAATGAAAGTAGTGGAAGAACTGGCAACTGGCTAGGCCATATAGAAATTTGCACCCACATCCAGTGCTGCCACCATCATTCATGGCTGATAATAGGAATATCAAAGGCCACTAAACACAAGGCATATCAAATAGGGTTATGGAAGAAAAACAAAACCAAGATAGTTGTTCGGCATGTAAACAAATTGTATGTGGTTCTTGTATAAGTAAAAACCACTGTAAAAATTTTGATTCCAATATCTCTAAGAATGCTTAAGTGAAACAAATTTCTGTGTATATGTTAAGTATTTGTATAACTTGTCTCTTTTGGTACACATAATTTGCTGCTATACATCATAGAATAAAACCAATTCATATAATAAAATATTTCTGATTTTCTAGGAAAATGTTCGCATATACTTGAAATAAAAAATAAATAAACCCCTTTTTACTTAAAAACATTTAGACCGAGATGCCTTATAATAGATGAACCAAAAAATTAATGAGCAAATATAGTGAATTTAATTGCGTGAGCAAAAAACATGAACAAAAAAATATCTGAAACCAGAAGCTGGACTCAAGCGGATTCGAACTTGTCTCGCAGCTCAAAAGCCATGTTGTTCCCTCTACATTACTACAGTTGTCTAGCAAGCAATAAGTAAGAAATTTCATCAACATAAGTCAGAATTACACTTAATGATGTGGTACTGAGAAGAAACCAATATATACAAACTCACTTCAGAAGTTAATGCAAACTAGATTCAAACCTGGCTTGCTATTTGAAAGAAAAATTGTTCCCTCTATACCACCAAAATACACTGGAAGGTAATAAGCAAGAAATTCCATAGTTTTTAGTAAGGAAATTATTAAAAATTCATAAGAAAGTAGTAGAATCAATTGACAGCACATTTTAGGGGGTACTTGAAGCTTGGGCATTCTAGTGTTAAGGGACTGCTAATACTGTCAGTACATATTTTTAGTATTTTTGTAGTTATTTTGCCATCCACTGATGAATTCTTGCTTTTGAGGGATTATATTATTTTATTTACTTCAGTTGCCCTTGTAGATATCATCTGTAAAGAAGTAAACTGTTCCAATCCCATTTCATTTAGGTGATAATTGGGTTTTTCTTGTGTAGTATCTTAATCAGTAACTATCTGCTACCTGAAAGAAATATTCATTAAATAAGGTTGCAGATCTTTATGGTAATTTGATTTACTGTATTTTATCTTTTAATGATATTGACTTGTCTCTTTTTTTATAATATTACAGATGATCTTACATTTGTTATGTAAGGACTAATTTCTCTTCCTTAGCAAAGCTTTTTGCTGTATTTATAATATTTTATAGAATTTTCCAGTAGTTTTTATAGTGCTGTCTGCATCTAGCAGAGTTCGTTTCTATAGTAGCTATGTTAATTTCTCCTTTGTGTTTGCAAGATATTTTGATACCTTGTGTTAGCCAATCATTTCTAGAGATATTATTAATTTTCTTTACATGAGATGGAAAACTTGATTTGTTCACCCTTAGGACAGAATTTAAGGAGTTAAACTTGTCATTTACATTGATTGTCTTGTATATTTCTTACCACCACTGTTCTGTAAGCTGGTCATTAAAATGTTTTATGCTTTCATTGTTAATGCCTCTATAGATGGTTACATGTTTCACTATAGTGCAATTGGGAAAACAGCAATTAATTTTCAGTAACTGTCCATCATGATCTGAAAATCCATTAATTAGGGGTTGGTTTTCATGATACTCCACAAATACCATGTGTGGCTTAGGTCATTAAGCTGCGAACTCGTGAGCAGGAGGTCTGGGGTTTGAATCCCACCAGGACCGTCCTCCCTGACTAAGGTTTTTTTCCAGGTTTTTTTTAATGATCTTTAACACTCATTTCTACTTCTGAGGCACCACAGGCAGTGGATACTGATGATACATGAAATGAAATAATAAACTGGGAAAGGATATTTTTCAAAGGAAGGAAGTGTTCCAGGCCTAACTTTAGGGTACGTCCCCAGCATCTGCTATTTATGAGGACTGAAGAAAATCTGGAAAAACCTCAGTCAGGGAGAACAGTCCTGGTGGGAATCGAACCCCACATCTCCCTGCTGTGTGATAAAAGAGATGCATTAAGGATTTTACAATTATCAATTCCCAATCAGAATAATGAATTCAAACTATGTACCACTACTCCACTAGAAATTAGTAATATAATTAGAAAACTAAAATCAAAAAACTCTTCTGGCTATGATGAGATTAACAGCAGTCATAAAGGCCCATGCAAAGGAAATTATTACCTCTCTTAGTCCCTTGTGTAATGGGTCTTTAACATCGGGTGTATTTCCTGACAGGCTAAAATATTCAATAGTGAAGCCTCTGTTCACTAAGGGAAAAAGATAATGTCTAATTATAGACCTATAGCTATTTCACTTACATTTTCCAAGGTGCTTGAGAAAGTAATGTACAACAGGCTTTACCATTATCTTGAGTGTAACAATATTCTAATTAATGATCAGTTTGGGTTTAGAAAAGGAATTTCAACAGAAAATGCAATCTATAAACTCACTAATGAAATTTTAATTGCATTTAATGAAAGAGTACATATAAGAGAAATATTTTGTGATTTTGCAAAGGATTTTGACTGTGTCAATCATGGAATTCTGATAGGTAAATTAGCTTTCTATGGAATAAAAAACCCAATATTTAAAATTGCTTATATCCCGCCTTGACTAAAGAAAATAAATAGTAGTAATAAATTGTCCCTTTAAAAATAAAAACAATGCATCAGAGTGAGGAATAATTAACCATGGAGTGCCTCAAGAATCTGTTCTGGACTCCCTTCTTTTTCTAATATATATAAATGATCTTTCCTTATCTATCCATGATGTAGGAATTTCTGTTTTAATTGCAGATGACACAAGCATATTGATAAATGGAAACAGCTTTAATGATTGTGCCATTAAACTAAATCTGGTTCTGAGTTCTTTATGTGTATGGTTCAAAGCAAACAAATTGCCTCTAAATCTAGATAAAACTAATGTTATTAAATTCATCACTCACAGATCTCCAGATTCACAATTACTCTTAGGACATTATAACAGTATACTTCTACAAACCAAATATTTTATTTTCCTTGGTTTAATAATTCGTAACCATCTGAATTGGAAAGATCAAATCGATTTTTTTACACCTAAACTTAGCAGTGCAAGCTATGAAATATGTACATTAGTAATGTTGGAGTCAATTAAGACTTTAAAACTAGTGTATTATGCTTATTTCAACTCAGTAATGAAATACAGTATAATATTTTGGGGAAATTCAGTTAAAAGTGAATGTGTCTTCCTATTACAGAAAAAAGCCATACTAATAATAGCTGGTACACATAACAGACATTCATACAGAAATCTGTTTAGGCAATTTGAAATTTTAACTCTTCCTTGTGAATATATATTATCCTTCATGAACTTTTATACGCTGTTTAAAATGCTGCTGCAAACTCCTTGGAAAACAAATAAAACATTAAAAAATTTAAAGCATTTAACACTCACCAATCAATTTTCCCAATCTGATCCTCATATAAGCACAACGAAGTACAGAGCCAAGATAAACATACAAATAATGAAAACTTCATATTTAATATCAGCATTTTCCTTTTCTTTTATAAATTGTCCTATTTCAACCTTAATCTCTCAATTGTATGTTCTTCATACTATTACTCTGTCAGATTGTGACGGATAACGTGGGTCTGATGCCGGGAGATGATGCCAACCAATTTGTGAAATATGTTTAATTTTTACACTGTGACAAGCTGAAAATGTGGCAAGCCTGTAACAGATGAAAATTGAAGAACCGACCCGCCATTTTTAAGTTCATGATTAGTGAATAGCAAATCGAAAGATTAAGGTTTACATATAATTCATCAATATTTTATACAATCGTCATTGTGGACAGGAAATTATAACAGAGTACTTCTACAAACCGAAGATATTAAATTCCAAGTATAACATATTTAACCATTTCAATTTGAAAGATCAGTCGATTTTACCATACCTAAATTTAGCAACGCAATATGCGCATTATTAACTTTGGATTCGCTTAAGATTTTCAAATTTCAAATCAACAATGAAATATTCTCTTATATTTAGGGGAAACCAAAGACACTTCAAAATAAAGTCAGGATAGCAGTGAACGGAAAAATGTGACAACTGCTTTTAATTCCCCGAACGTCCGTTTTGACTCTAAACTAAGTTATTAAAAATGCATTAAAGGCAATTATTATCTGAATGGTTTGAGTACATCATATCAGTATGTTTGGCTTGGTTTGTTTAAAGGACATTTGTTATGACTTAAAAATCGAAGTAATGCGTATTTTTGTTTCGCCAGGAGCTTGAAGGGATAAGGCTGGTTTAGGTCTACAAATTTATATCTTAACAGGATTTTGTATTGCATTATCTACTGTGTGTACTTTCCAAAGTTGCTTGCGGTCGGACCTGCTGGTCTCGTGGTAGCCATTCTTGCCTCCTAAAACCAAGATCGCGGCAAATGGACTTTTTCGGTCGTAAAACCCGGAAGCAAGGGTTCCCTCGGGAAGGAAGTATAGCTGCGGGTCCCGTGTCATAGATTTACGGCAAAAAGAACCCCAAAGTTTGAAAGAAGAGCTCTCTGAGCAAAATTCATCGGCCGTTCATGCCCTGAATTGAATGCGACGCTGATGACCGAAATGTTAAGAGCGTCCGTAAATAAAAAAAAAAAATAATAAATAAGGAAATTGTTGCCAGAATCAAGAGTATTATTCCTGTTGTTATCAATGGCACAAGGTCTCGTTGCTTCTTTTTTTTTTTTATGAATAAAGACGTCTGAACCAGGCCAGATATTTCTATTAAGCCAAACTTAATAGCAGTATGTTAAATTAAATAACACAATATTAATGACAATGACTGAAGCGGAACTTAGTAGTTGTTAGTGTTAACTGAAATAATAATAGCATTAATGATAATTAATGATTGTGTAGAAATGAAGTGAAATTGAATAGTGTTCAGCAAAAAAAAAAAAAAAAAAAAACTTTCGTAGCCGATGTTAATTGTCTGAACTGAATTATCCGGGCTGTAAGGCAGTGTCAATTGGGATCGTTTCCTTCATCTTCCCAGACGTTTCGTCCACCACTACGGTGGACATCTTCAGTGAGGAAGTCACAGCAATCTTTTTGGAGACGAGTCACGGAATAATTTGTTACCTGAGACTGGCTAAATGGAAGGCTGGGTAAGTAACCAGCCTGTGTATGGTTGCTGAGTTCCCACCCGCGTGGGGCTAAACCGCAGTGTGGGATTAAGTTTGTAGGATGATTGTGTGGTAGAGGGATGTGGATTTCGGAAATAGTGCTCCAGCCAACATACACCCCATCCCTTTTCTGCGGTTAAACCCATACACAGAGTAGGTACGCAGCAAAAACACAGGCTGATCATTAACCTTAGCCTGCCAGCCAGCCTCAGCTTCGGTACGCCCTAAACTAGAGATGACTCCTGGGACGATACCTTCTTATGTCAGGTTCGTCGCGAGGTCCGTCGATTTTTCCAATGGCCGGTGGACGAAGACGTATATAAGATTCCTATCTTCCACCCCCACGAAGTCCAGAGCGCACTAAATCTTCTCAACCTCAAAAAGGCTGCCGCACAAGACGGCATAACTCCTCTCATGCTTCGCAACCTTCCTTTCAAGGCTGTGCTCTTTGTCACAAAAATTATCAAAAATGTGCAACAGCCTGGGCCACTTTCCACGAGAGTGGAGGCAGGCACGCGTGATATGCATACCGAAACCGGACAAAGACCGGCCCACCCTTCCAGTTAACGATCCATCAGCCTCCTTTCCACACTCTCAAAAGTTTTCTAAAGATTACTTCTTGCGCGCTTGCTTACCCTGCTGCGAAACATTCAGCCACGTTCCCATCAATTTGGTTCCGTCCTAGGCATTCTACTATCCATCAGATGTTGAGAGTGGTGGAGGCCTGAGCCCTGGGATTCCAGGAGTGGTCCTTTACCGTAGCGATGTCTTTGGGTATGGAAAAGGCCTTCTCAACGACCTGGCACGCCGGAATCCTATAAAAACTCATACTCCTGGCGCTACCCAAAACGAACATACATAGAGTTAATACACTCAAACTTAAAACGCCGTACTTTCAAAGTTACGGAGGCGGGAAACAACTTAACACTAAAACCCATACGTGGTGAAGTCCCCGGTGGTTCTGTTCTAACCACAATACTATTCATCATTTACATGTCAGACTTCCCACTCCACGTCCAATACGCAAATGAAGTCCTGTTATACAAAACAAACAGAAATATAAACAGAGCCATAATCTCCATTCAAAGATTGCTACAACTAATGGAAAGGGGGTGTAGGCGTTGGTAAATAACAGCCAACCCTACAAAAAAAAAAGCAACGCCATAATTTTCACAAAACGCCGCGTACCCACTAACCACCCCACACTCGTATACAGATATCAAAGGATAAAGTGGAAAAATTCCATAGCCTACTTGGATGTGCAACTCGACAAAGGTCTAACCTTCAAGGGACACATAGCCGAAACCTGCTCACAGGGTGCAGCGAGCCATTACTCAACTGTTTCCTGTGCTCAGCTCCAAAACGATACTAGTCCACTTGAAATTACACTTTTTCAGTGCCTTGATCATTCCTGTAATGCTATACGCTTGTGAAATATGGGGTATGGCAGCTGACAGTTGGGTGGCACTTCTGCAAAGGGCACAGAGTAGTCCATCAATTCCGTATATTCCGTATATCGCCGTTTTTCAGTCAGGCTACCACATGAGACCTCCACATCCATATATTCAGGAAGAAATATGACACCGGACCAAAAAATTATACGCCCATTTGCCTTATCATGAGGGTGCTCTTGTTCGGTTACACGGTAGCTACTCCTGTGGCATTAGACCTAAGTCAAAATTGAAGTTGCCACGCCTGGCATGTGGCCACCCTGGATAACGAAGGACAATTCCTAGCAAAAGGAAAACTTTTCAACAAAACAAAAACCAAAAAAACGCAAAACCAAACAGCGGTATGCCCATGCTGCTAGAAAATTAAGTTAGCAGCATGTACATAGTAATCAACATTCAAAGATATCAAATCCCCTCACTTCATCATGGAGAAGTTTTTAAGCATTACTCTTATCACCCCACACACAAAATAATAGAACCAACTTACACCCCCATCCCTTTTCTGCGGTTAAACACAAACACAGGGTAGGTACGCAGGAAACACACACCGGCTGATTACTAACCTCAGCCTGCCTGCCAGCCAGCTTCGGGTTCGGCTTCGATATGGCCCTAGAAGTCATCTTAGTTAGCGACACACATTTACACCAATTTCACCCTTTCCATCTTCCGGGCTATGCTTGTTACAGAACTGATCGCAACGACCCAAAGGGGGCTATGGCGATACACGTTCGTAGAAACATAGTCCACAGAACAATTCAGATCCCACATTTTCAAACACTAGAGGCCACGGCTATATATGTTGAACTCGGAGGCATGGAGATATTGCTAATGTCCCACCCACCTTCCAGAACATTCGTGGAGGCCGGCTACTGTTCCATACTAGCTCTCCATCCTTGTGTAATTCTGGCCGGAAATTTCAATGTCAGACACTCGCGTTGTCATTCCAATCTAGGGCAGATTCGAGAGACAATGCATTCATTGAATGATAGATTAGGACGCGCAGCTTCGAGTACAGGGTCCCTGGCAACCCACGCATCATCCGCGTAGTAGAGGACCACCATCTGTCGACTTTGCGATCACCAAGCACTTCCCACATTATCTCACTGTCACTGTGATTAAGGCACTTCATTCCGAACATAAACCCGTGTTGACAGAAATCAACACCAGGATTGCCAGTCATAATGTCGCAGGTCTATCCCGCGAGATCCACTGGAGATGGCCAAGGAATGCCTCAGCACTATTATCCCACTAAACCCAAATTAAAGAAATATATCAAATCCTAGAGGCAGCAGTCTCATCCTTCACACCCACGGTAACACCAGTGACTCAAAGGCTCACTATCCAAACTGCTCCCCCCCCACATTCAGACGTCATACCCCCAGAACTACAACTGCTGATTCGCCGATCCTGGGCTTCCCCCAGACTCAGCCGACACCGCACACCAAATCATTTAAGACTCCTTTGGCATTTATGCCGACAGGTCAGTATCCGACTTCGTCAGCATAAACTTCTCGCCTGGGAGGACGCGATGGCTAGATCGCATCTTGTTGATCGTGATGTGTGGAAAATCACCAAAAACCTTCCTGGGCAACGAGATAGAAACTCCCATCCTATTCATGGCACCAGAAGTCTGGCCCACGAACCTCAAAAAAGCTAATGTACTTTCCGACTTTTTGGAACTTCTTTTTCGACCTAGAGGTGACCCCCAAGATGAAACCTTTTCGCGTTGCATTTATTGAAACGTTAGTCGGTCTCTCCGAAGGCCGCCATACAAAGTAGGCACTGGTATCCCCATCCGACCCAATAAGGCTGCCGGATCTCATGGATTAATATCCCTCACGCTGCGTATCTTCCATTCAAGTCTGTGCTCTTTGTCACTAACATTTTCAGTGTGAGCGACATTCTCGGCCACTTCCCATGCGAGTGGAAAGAAGCGCGGGTGATATGCATATTGAAACAAGGCAAAGACCCAGTACATCCTTCCAGCTACCGCTCCATTAGCCTCCTCTCAAATTTATCAATGGTTTTCGAAAGACTTTTGCTCACCCGTTTGCTTCGTTTACTAGGGAACATCCAAGCATCCCTTCACACAAATTTAGGCTCCGTCCTGGGCTTTCCATCACCCAACAGCTGCTTCGAGTGGTTGAGGCTCAGCCTGGGGTTTTCAAGACAAAGTTTTCACTGCAACGGTATCTTTGGATGTGGAAAAGGCTTTCTCTGCGGCATTGGCAAGCTGGGCTCCTTTACAAACTTATCTCCCTTGGGCTACCACAAACATACATACACATACTACACTCATATCTGAAGACTCGCACATTCAAGGTTGTCGTGGCGGAAATCAACTCCACACTTAAGCAATGCGCGGCGGAATTCCAAAAGGTTCTGTACTATCATCAATTTCACTCAACATTTGCATGGCAAACATTCCTCAAACGCCAGTCATCAACATTGCCCAATACGCTAATGATGTCCTGGGCTACAAAACAGAAGACACATAGGCAGAGCCATTAACCCCATAGAAAGAATTTTACACCTAATCGAAAGATGGTGCAGGCGTTGGGGCATGCCAATCAAACCATAAAAAACAACGCCATAATATTTGCAAAACGCCACATACCCGCAAGTTTCCCTACACTCGCAAACAGACAACAAAGGATTCAGGGGCAGGACTCCATCACTTGTTTGGAAGTGCAGCTGGATAAAAGACTTATCTTTAGAGGTCACATCACTATAATTACTCACAGGGCAAAGGGAGCCATCGCTCAACTGTTACCTGTGTTTAGTTCTAAAGCGATGCTAGTACATCTGAAAATATGCCTTTTTAAAGCCCTGGTTATCCCCATTATGTTATATGCTTGCGAAATTTGGGGCTTGGCATCAGACAGTTTGCTGCTGCAATTACATAGGGCACAGAATAGAGGGCTTAGAGCTACCTACTCTATATGCTGTTGTTTTCCTACCCGACTACTTCGTGAAGTTTCTTCCCTTCCGAATATGGAAGATGGAATTAGATGCCGGGCTACTAAATTCCTCGAAAAGTTACCACACCATGAGGAGGTACTCATCACATTACTGGGCAACTACGATAATACTCACTCTACAACTAAGCCCAGGTTTAAGGTGCTACGATTAGCATGTAGTTACCTCAGATATCAAAAGTTTACGTGATGCTACTGGAATAAAATGTCATAGCCTGCACTTTACTACCGTAATGATTTTAAATGTAAATATGCTGATAACTTTATTAGACTACCAAAATCATCACATTAAAGAAAATCAAGGATGCTAGGTCCACCCCTCATACCGTAGAGAAGTTGCACTTCCTCCATCAAATCTTCATCCATTAAAAATCCCTCTTTCCCCTACGTGGTTAACTTCAAGCTCGGGTAGGTACGCAGCTGTACACAGACTGAGTACTGACCCAGTCTGCCTCAACGTGTTTGGTTGGTTGGTAATGATCGAGACACGTGGAAGATTTAAATATAACCTCTTAAATGCACGCCTGCGATTTTTACCCAGAAGAGGAAAATTCCAGACATAGAAATCAACATACATACATACATACATACATACATACATACATACATACATACATACATACATACATACATACATACATACATACATACATACATACATACATACATACATACATACATACATACATACATACATACATACATACATACATACATACAGAACAATTACCGTTTCGTCGGCATCTATGAATACAGTTAGACTCCAAATTATTATTTAACAGACACGCCATAAATACTGCCAAAGGTGCCAGATGGCACTTGAAGATATGTGCCCCCATATTTCGCAGTCAGTTAGTTACCCCAAATGTTCAAATTAATTTTCCACAAAGCTTTTATATTATTTTTTCTGGCATATGCCAGTGCAGCCTTGGCGCACCCAACAAAAACTGCAAACAATGAAAAATGTTTGCCTCCGAAAATTACACAAGTTCCGGTACTGACCAGAAACGATACCACTAATTGTAATACTGGAATCGAGCCTGTAGAAGATTTTATCGTGCATAAAAGTCATAAGCTCTGGGCAAAAATTCGAGTCCACCCGAGTATGGAAATCAGAAATATTAGCAGAAGTACGCCCCAAAACGGAAAATATAGGCGTATGAAAATGACTTTGTAAATATTTACATATGTAAGTATCCAGGCACCCAATACCAATATAAACATAGTCACCTCAACTCTCCCTACAGCCCACCCATCGTCTAACTGTAAATACCTCCATCATCTTAGGTTCAGGTTTAGGTCAAGCTAAGGATAAAAAGTAATAACTGTGCGCAATAAGTACATGCTAAGAAAAAACACCCCACTAAAACCAAAATAAAACTGTTGTTCGTGTCCTGAAAGAAGAAACATTTATGGGTTTTACCACAAAAATCCAACTATAATAAGAACAATGGCAAAATGTCCCCTAATGTAACCTTTTCCAAAAGTCCCCCTTGTAAGGCCATAGGATATTTTTCTGAATAAAAAATCTCAAAGCTCGAATCTCGTGAACGAGGTTCCGGCTCATTCCGGGTTCTGGAGTGCAGTTGAGTGTTTATGAACGGAAAACTTCTCGGCTGTGATTGGACAGCAGAGAAGTTTTAGTTCGCGTCGGCAACGCAAACTGTGTTAGTTGTGTACCAGGTCTGCTCGAGATCTACCACATATACTCCTACATGCGCCAACTGCAAAGGGGAACATGTTGCCTGTTATGGCCGATGCCCAATGAGGCTAAGGATAATGACATCCTCCAGAAGGGAGCACCAAGATGGCTCCGTAACTGGCAGAGACGCGCCTTCTGCTCCAGCTATCGACATCGGCAGAAATCCTACTGCAGCCCAGCCAACCACAGTGCACGCAACATCCCCCATCACAACTACCGCGCCGCAGGCATCATATGCAGTAACGGCGCAAAAGCAGCCCACTGATAGGCGACCTCACACCGAGGACAAAATACAACAGGCAACCACTCAAACCACAGTCAGAACCAATCAACCAGCACCAGACTCCTCTCCAAAACCACAGAGGCAGAGGACTTCTCGGCGGGCTGCCGAGGGCTGGGAGGGAGACGGGAGCTGTCTCCCCCCCCCCGGTGGGGGTTACCCGGGAGAGACCGACGACCTCTGGGCCTACCTCACCCAACCCAAATCCAACTAACCCTATCCAACAGGGTGGCAATGCCTTGGAACTGCTGCAGTGGCTGTCAAACATTTGGCAGACTTATGGCCAGCGGCTGCAGGAGCTTGGCACTCGCTTCCTAAACGCTCCCGACCCCTCCAACAAAGTGTTGTAGCCTTTGAGGCCGTCGCCCTATTATTCAACGGAAACCCAGCAGCCCAAAATGGGGAGCGGAATTAGGTCTCGTACCTCGTTCCGATTCGCATTTTGGAATGCAAACGGCCTGATGGACCGTGGGGACAAACTCCAATATTTTGATTCCCGGTAAGCATTAGACGCCATACTAGTCAGCGAGGCGCATCTCCATCAATACAACCACTTCCGTCTCCAGGGCCTCAACTGCCTGAGAACGGGTCGTGGTGCCCCAGGAGGAGGCACAGCAATACTGATCAGAAAGAACGTGGTCCACCGACCAATCCAGATCCCCCACTTCAAACCTTGGAGGCCTCGGCTGCATTCGTAGAACTTGATGGCACGGAGGTTCTGCTAACAACTGCATACCACTCTCCTTCCAGAGCATTCGTGAAAGCCGAATACCAATCCATTCTTGCCCTACATCCTCGTGTTATTCTGGCCGGTGATTTCAATGCCAAACATTCACGTTGCCATTACACTCAACGTGCAGATACCAGAGGCAACGCAATCACTTGCTTGATAGATCAGGAGCCACAACTACGAGTACAGGATCCCTGGCAGCCCACTCACCATCCGCTTAGTAGAGGACAACCATCTGCCATGGACTTTGCGATCATCAAACATTTCCCACACCATCTCACCCTCACATCGATCAACGCATTACATTCCGAACATGACCCCGTGTTGGCAGAGATCAATACAAGGGCTGCCAGCCACGATGTCGCGGGTCTAATCCGCGAAATCGATTGGAAAAGCGTCAAGGACTGCTTCAACACTATCATTTCCCCAAACCCAAAAATCACCGACATCCCCTCCCTAGAGACTGAATTCTCATCCTTCGCCATACGGTAACACAAGTGACTCACAGCCTCACGATCCATACCGCCCCACCCCCGCACCCAGACGTCCTCCCGCTAAACCTCGAACTCCTCATTCACCGATCATGGGCAGCCCGCAGACTATTTCAACATCAACGCACACCACATCATCGAAGGCTCTGAAGGCGCTTGCGCCTCGAGGTCCGTGCCGGCCTACGCGAGTATAGAAAGCTTACCTGGGAGGACACCATGGATAGACAGAACCTTGCTGATGGCTACGTGTGGAGGGTCGCCAAAAACCTCCGTGGACAACGAGTTCACACGTCCCATTCTATCCATGGCACCAGAGGCCTGGCCTACGAACCCCAAGCCAAAGCTAATGCTTTTGCTGACTACCTGGAACAGCTTTTCAGGCCTAGAGAGGACCCTCAGGATGGCTGAATTTCAAGCCAAGTTCGTCGAGACGTTCGCGTTACCTTCAACGACCGCCAGACGACACGGACGATAGCATTCCCATCTTCCATCCCGCAGAAGTCCAGGGCGCACTTCTGCGCCTCCATCCCAAAAAGGCTGCTGGGCCTCACGGGCTGACACCCCTCATGCTACGCAACCTTCCTTTCAAACCTGTGCTCTTTGTTACCAAGGTTTTCAACATCTGCATCAGCATGGGCCACTTCCTACGAGAGTGGAGAGAGGCCCGGGTGATATGCATCTTGAAGCCGGGCAAAGACCCGGCCCACCCACCCAGTTACCGCTCCATAAGCCTCCTTTCAACCCTATCGAAAGTCTTCGAAAGACTTTTACTGACCCGCTTGTCACCCCTACTGGGTAACATTCAAGTCATACCTCTACATCAATTTGGCTTTCGTCCTGAGCATTCTACTACCCAACAGCTTCTGAGGGTGGTGGAGGCTGCAGCCCTGGGTTTTCAGGACAAGGCTTTCACCGCCGCAGTTTCTCTGTATGTAATAAAGGCCTTCTCTGCCACCTGGCACGCCGGGCTCTTACACAAACTAATCTCCCTTGGGCTTCCACACCGATACATACAGCTACTTCACACATACATCAAACACCGAACTTTCACTGTAATGGTGGCGGGAAACAATTCCACACTAAGACAGATACGCGGCGGAGTTCCAGAAGGCGCTGTCCTCTCACCAATATTATTCAACATTTACATGGCAGACTTTCCCCACACACCAGACCTCAACATAGCACAGTATGCAGACGACGTCTTGGTATACAAAACAGACAGACACATTGGTAGAGTCGTAATACTCATACAAAGATTACTACACCTAATCGAAAGGTGGAGTAGGCTTTGGAGAATGTCAATCAATCCGACAAAAAGCCACGCAATCATATTTACTAAACGCCGCATTCCCGCAAACTGCCCAACACTCACCTTCAACAGACAAAGGATACAGTGGAAGGATTGCGTTACTTATTTGGTAGTTCAGCTTGATAAGAGGTTAATTTTCGGGAAGCACATCGCCGGAATTGCCCACAGGGCCCGGGGAGCTATTGCTCAACTGAGCCCAGTGTTCGGTTCGAAGGCGATGCCCGTCCATTTTAAAATGAACCTCTTCAAGGCTCTGGTCATCCCCCTCTTGTTGTACGCTTGCAAGATCTGGGGTATGGCAGCCGACAGTTGGCTGACATTCAAAGGGCACAGAACAAAGGACTTCACGCCATTTATTCTGTATACAGAAGCTTCCCGACCAGACTACTGCACGAAACCTCCTCCCTTCCATATATAGAGGATGAAATTAGGCGTCGGTCCAAGAAATTTTACCGCACTTTATCATACCACAAAAGTGATCTCGTCCGTTCCTTGGGCAACTACAGCTGCCAGGGTAGGTTAAAGCCTAAATTCAAGGTGCCACGCTTGGCTTGCGGGCACCTTGGATAGCAATAGCTTTAATCCCTACTACTGAAATTACTGAGCAATTTCAACAATAGCACTTATCAAAATACACTACAATTCAACAGCAATATTGGCATGCTAAAAATCTTCAGAGGCTTTTAGAACATCCCTATGTTAGCGCAAACGCCAAGACACTGGATCCACTCCTTTTGTCAGGAGAAGTGGTTACACTATCCTCAAATACATTTTTACCTCTATCCCACCAACAACCTACATCTCTCATCCAACCCTATGGTTAAGCCCACACGTGGGTAGGAACATAGTAACTGTACACAGGCTGGTTACTAGCCCAGCCTGCCACTTTTCGTCTGCGTCTGCGTCTATAGATTTGTGCTTGTTTTTCAAATTGTTGTGTATTCATACTAAGGAAAGTCTACACACAGCATCATAAAAGGTCAGTAAACATCTGTGTATAGTTGTAGCGCACGGAACACTAATTTGTGCAGTACACACTACCTATTTCCAGCGTTTTTCAAAGTTCAATAACATGGAACCTGCCTCTAAAAAGTGCAGATTTGCCACAACCAGATGTGAATGGTGTCTCTGGCAGTCAGATTACACCAAAAACCAACACTTCTACTACAAAGAAGGCTAAATGACCAGTTTCTGGCCCTGTAAGAAAACGGAAGACTCTCCATTATATAAAAATGCGGAAGGTCTTCCCAAAGTGCAGCCAACTCGAATGAGCGCCTCTATCGCGAAAGATCGCCCATTCGATCAGGCCAAAACATGGATCTGGAATCCACTTCTGATTGTGATGCTTCACTCACAGGCATTTCAACCACAGATAGAGACAGAACTTCGGTTTTCTCCATACACTCTTCTCAGGTGGAAAAGAAGGAAGCGGATAGTTCTTCTGGACTTACTTCAGAGGCAGAAGATGCATCTTTTCAAGTAATTGGTAAAAGAAAGCGTGGTATTGGCCCTTTCTTAGATAGTAACAGCTCTGTGTCCAACAAAGAGCCTACTGTCCAAGCTTCAAATAGTTCTGCCATCCGAAAAGAAATCTTAGGAAACATTTTCCGCCAATCATCGTGGACTTCTTCTAGGGGGTCACCGACTTTAAAATAAGTCATTCCCAACTTCATGGGGGAAGGCGGGGCGGAGCTAGTGAGCGGTACGTTTTCTACGCCATTTCTGTGGCTGGGGTACAGCTCCATTGCTACTCCACCATCGAGCTCACCCAGGAGGGTGTGTCTGATTTCTAAGCGTGCTATTGGTTGACAGCGAAAATAACACTGCGTAGTTTCCTTATCTACAGCAACAGGTGGGGTGGTTTCTTCACCACACTATTTACTTCATTTCTGCTCTTCTGGACACCACAGCAACACAAAACAAGGTTAGTGCTCAACTGTGTGAGGAGAGTAGTGCACTGCACATTAGCTGCCTATCCTGTGTTTTATAGTGCTTTATAGTGACTACTAACCTTATCATGAACGAAAGCAGAAAGCACGATTGTAGCGGGAGTTTCTGGCAGCCAGAACACCGCGAAGGCCTCAACTTCTACAGAGAAGGTGACAAATCACCAGTCTGGCCTAAAGAAAAAACGTAAACCTCGCCGAGTGCGTAATGCAAATGGTGAGGTCACCCCCAACGCTGCCATGTGCAAGGACGACAGCCCCTCGCGGGAACGTTCTCCTTTACGAACAGGCCAAAAGCCGGAAAACAAGTCCGGCAACAGCAGTGACGACCCGCTCACTGATTTCTCATCCGATTCTGAGAAGACTTCCATTTTCTCAATACACTCCTCATATATGGAGGATGACAGCTCATCCGGTCTAGCTTCAGAAGCGGATAATGCTGAAACGAAAGCGGCGAACCCGACCTCATTTTGAAGCAGAAGGCTCCAGCACAGCTGGAAAGTCAACAACTCCAGAAGTTAGCAGTAGTAATTCTACTTCTAATATTTCTAGACCTCACATTCCACCAATAATCGTGGACTCCTTTCAGGGGGTTACGGGCTTCCTAAAGGAAATAATGCCGTCCCTGATCGCCGAGTGCAAGATTATTCGGAAGGGAGATTTCAGGCTAGGTGTGCAGAAGACCACCAGCGCCTGTTAACTAATCTGAAACGGCGAGGAATTCCACATTTTTCTTTGCCGTCGACAAATCTTGAGACATTCTACGCATCATCCGAGGGCTGCCAGCGGACACTCCGGGGGGGGGGATATCGCTGACGACCTCAAACGCCGGGGTATACAGCCCAAATTAATCACACAACTTACAAATCCCGCTCAAAAACCCATCAGCAAGAGTGCCCATCCCCCTATTCTTGGTGATAGTAGAGCGAGCTGATGACCCTGAGGTGGCGATAGACAAACTTTCGTCATTATGCTACCTCAGTATAAAAGTCGAAACTCCCCGACGCCCCGGCGGCCCGCACAATGCCACCGCTGTTTGGGCTTTGACCACTCGAGAGAGTTCTGTTCCCGGAACCCTCGATGCCTTAGATGCGGTGGCCCCCACCCCCGCGAGGCCTATCAACGAGCCCCCACGGAGATCCCCACCTGTGCTAATTGCAAAGGGGAACACGTGGCGTGTTACGGAGGGTGCCCAACAAGGCTAAGGATAATGAGCAACACCAACACCAATGGCCGCAGGGTTCCAGGCAGGAACTTGGCACCAACCACCCTCACTTCGTCGCCTCCGGTTGCAACACTCCGCCAACCAGGCGCTACCACCACTGCCACGTCCATCGAGGCCGTCACCACCAACTCGCTCCATTTATTTGAGATGATATTCTGAGTCAGGTTATCACCACAGCAAACGGCTTCACGACCCATTGAAGGCCTCTAATTAAAGGCTACACCAAAAACTGTCTGTAACAGGTAGACCAAGTAAGATGAGAAAGATGTCTTAAAGCGAAAATTACTCGTATAGTAAAAAGCGTGTATTTACTTAATTACCAAATGAACACAATGTGCTCCTGTTGGCGAGACAAAGAAAATGATAACGAAAAAGCTAAAACTTAACAGTAAGAATATCAAATGTGATACCAAAGGATATTTTAGTTATTGCAGTTCTTTAAAAGTGAGTTTATCATTTTTGGCTCTTTTCGAAAACTTGAGTTTCAATAAAAAGAATTTAAACGGGTTTGGGAAGTTTTGGTCCATTCATTGGATTTTTTTATGTTGATTACCATGCCACTGATTTTGGCTCGCGCTCAGTTTGGTCCAGCTAAATCTCTGGCTAACGAGGTTGATCTAATGGAATTAAAAAGGTTGGGCCATATAAGCAAGATATATGTATTCTTTAGCAGCCATTCCTGAATTCCCTTAGGTATAGGTTTTCCAAAACACCAAAACAAAATATTCCCAAATACGCAACAAACAAAAAAGTTGGAAGAATCGTCTTCAAAATGATGACAAAATGGAAGTTGTCACTCTGAGTCATTTTGATCAGCATTCAGGTATTTTGCAGTGTTAAGAATTATTTCTATAAGACCATTAAGACAAGCATATTCATTCTGTATAGATTTTTAGTATTTGTTCACTTAGTAGGCGACTAGAGAATTGCATAATTTCTTTAGAGTTAGGACAATCTTTTCAAATCATCAGTATCTGAATATTTTGCGTGTGTGAATGCTACGCGCGTGAAACCCAACGCTTGTATTGGGATAAGCAGACAGCATGTATGTAGATGAAGCCAGTGATGTGGCTATACTTTTCTCAAGGGGAGCTAGTTTTGTATTTGGAATAGTAAGGGATAAATGAAAAGTATGAACGGGCATTTGAAAATGCTACACATATTTATTGATTTTATAAATTGAATACTTGAAAATAGGAAGCAAGGAATCCAGAACTGGCCTTTTAAGTTTCAATCGATTAAAAGTGGTAAATATTTTTTCAGCTACAAAAGTAACACCTTTCCACCACTTTTTATCCTTTTTATTAATGCCCTAAGCAAATGCTGCACTTTTTCATTGTATGAACATTACTTTCTTTGTATTTAGAAAGGATGATAGATGACAAACGTCACCATAAACACTTATGTCAAAACACTACAGAGAATTAAGAAAATTCATTCAGTAAACAGAAACGGACTTTACAGAGTAAACATCGTAAACTTGCACAACATGCATGTGTAGGTGTAAGAAAACCCGAAAGCGCAAGTGACTCACAGTAATCGTTTTTAATGGTGTAAAACGTCCATTTTTACTACTGAGGCACTGATGATACATGAAATGAAATGATAAACTGCGAAAGGATTTTTTAAGTAAGGGAACCAATTCTTTAGGTATATCTTCACCATTTATACATCTTTCAATAGTTCTCTTAACTTTCTGAGGGAGGAAGGAAGGGATGATGCGATGGAGTATTTGGGAGGTCATGTTCTACGGGCTTAATCTGTTAAGTTGTTGATAACGACATGTTTGTGCATTGTGGGGTTAAAACCGTCAGCTTTGATGTGCTTGTTTGCATGTAAACTTTACAACATACAAAACAAACTCAATCAGGAAGCAAGCTTTAAAAAATGGCAAACGAACTTTACCAGAAAGCAAGCTTTAAAGCATTCAAAATAAACTTTCCCACGAAGGAAAGATAGCCCGAAAAAGATTTGTCGGCCGTTTCACGCCCTGAGTTGAATGGGACGTTGATGACCTGAGATGTTAAAGAGCGGCCGTAAATAAATCAATGAAAAAAAAATGTTGTTTTATATTTTTAACCTATTATTGAATTTCCTTTATCCTGTAATTAAACAGTATATTTCGTTATTTTATACAGGGGAAGAAAAAGTTATTTCTTTGGTGTCACTAGTCACAGGTTGCCCTTTCATGTATGAATTCCAAAAATTTTTCTTCAATGTCAGGATGTTTTTATTTGCAAGGATTAATGAATTTCTTCCTACTAGCTTACACCTGAGATATGGGAAAGAATAACTAGTCCATGATCCGGAGATGAGTATCCTATGTTACAACTCGTGGTGACTTTATACAAGTTGTTTCTATCTCTCCAAATTTATGTGTAAATTGGAAAATGCAAGTCAAATATATTATCTCAACTAAGATCTCACACTGATTTCGGATTTCAACTCACTCTGAAGCCTCGCAGAGCGGAAACCTTGTTGATACATTTCTCTGTACTTTGTCATATAAATGAAACAAAATAATTGAATAATCGATTATTTCTATTAATATTAACGTCTCCCTAGTTTGTACAGCCATTGACCCTAAACAAGTTGGGAAGGTTCATAAATCTGTTATCTCAAAGATACATAGGTGTGAAAAGAAACAATGTTCTTTTACTTTTTCTTTTGTTTTCCTCCGCCTATTTATTATCTTCTTTCCGTATTTCTTTTCTTGCTCATTTCTTGTTTTATTTTTTCTTGGCTGTTCTGTTCTCCATACTCCAGGAATACACCAGCGGGGGGTATCCGTGCTAACAGAGGACATTTTGAACACTTCATACGATTTTCTGTTTCCCACGGTTCTGCTTTGGAATATTCTATGTGGTGAAAAACGCGTTTTATATGAAGTTTCAAACGATCGAAAATAAATCTTTTCTTTTCGTGATTCTTTCCGGGTAATATGCCTTTCTAAGGCCATCAAACTAGAATAACAAATTTTCCCTTCCTTTTTGTGCTGTCAGTGTGTTTATATCGATGATAAGAACGAATGAATTAAAGGAAGTTTGTCTTTTTAAAGGGAACTGTTGTTTTGCCTCAACTATCTGCATAAATTTCTCTCAATAATTTAATTTCATCCAGCAAAATGTTTCAGTTTTTGCATCTTTCAAAATTTAAATAATTTGTGATAATATTTATGAAAGATAATTTGATCAAGGAAAGCAGCCACTGTGTGAGGACGCGAATACCATCTTAAACAAAGAACATCTGTTACTCGACACTCTCGAGTGATATTTATTAGGATTATTTCGCGAATAAAATAAGAATTTAAATATTATTCCTATAAATTTGGCTAGGTGAAGCAAAGACGTTTAATGCATGGCCTTTGTGTTACACCAGCAAGCTTAACTAGGCGCAGCTCTGTGTCCGGGTGTACCTGCCTTAGGATTTGTGGTGTGACATTATGCAGCAACGACGTGTCGCTTGCGGAGGACCGCGACGTTTTATGATCTGTTACGATAGACCTATGTGTGTGCTTTTAGGTGTCTTCGTACAGATGTAGGTTATATATGTCCTATGAAAAAAGTTAATAATAATGCATTAGATAATTCATATTTTTATACCTAAACTGCACTCATTTAAAGCAAAAATCAGTTAAAAATTGCACGTTTGACGCATCACCAAAACGCTTTGAAAAGCCCTCCGTCTTTTATGTGATTTCAGGTAATTCTTTTTTTGGTTATCTATTCCTACTTCTGTATTTTAGAAATCCAAGAAATAAGAAATCAATATTTATATTAATATTTTATGTTGCAATAATGAGAAAAGACAGCATATTTTCATGTAGTTAGGTTACTATGTTCCGAAATCTTAAAATGCCAGGCATCCTTTCCCTCACCAAGAGGGAGCAAACGTCAGAAACCATGTTCTATTCGGAAAAAATCGGAAATATTCGCTGGGTGCACCTCCTACGCTGCAAAATCACAGGAACAGCCCACGGATGGTCGACGAATGTCAAGAGTGAACAAACAGGTCACAACAGCAAAACAGACAACTGCAACCACAGCTCCACCCCCACCAACACCCAAACCGCAGAGGCAGCCCCGCCCTCCCACGAGGACACCAAATGCTGAGGGGCCGCGCACTCCCCAGCAAGGGGGAACCCAGGAGACGCGTGCGCCTCCAAGGCCCTCCCCCACCTCTTCCCACTCCCAACAAGGCGAAATCGCCTTGGACTTGCTCCAGTGGCTGTCACAATTGTGGCAGATTTACGGGAGGAAGTTAAAGGAGCTTCTCGTCCGCTTCCGCCAAGCTCCAGACTCCTCCAGCAAGATGATGATAGTCCTTGAGGCCATCCCCCTTCTTGTCGACAGCAACCGGGCGACCCAGAATGGCGAACAGAACTAGGTCCCGTATCTCTTTCCGGTTCGCATTTTGGAACGCAAATGGTCTTACCGAGAAGAGGGACGAGCTATGGCATTTTGCAGCCCGGTTTGCCCTAGACGCCATTTTGGTCAGCGAGACGCATTTCTATCAACACTCCAAATCCCATCTTCCGGGCTACACTTGCCTCCGGACTGACCGACGTGCCCCTGGCGGCGGCACAGCGATCTACATCCGGAGAAATGTAGTCCACCGCCCTATCCAGATCCCGCAACTACAAGCCCTAGAGGCCGCAGTTGACTTGGTGGAACTTGGTGGCACGGAGGTACTGATAGTATCTGCATACCACTCCCCATCCAGAGCCTTCGTGGTGACTGACTACCAATCCCTCATCGCCCTACACCCCAGTGTCATCCTCGCGGGTGATTTCAATGCCAAACATCCTCGTTGGCATTGCACTCAACGCGCGGATACCAGAGGCAAAGAAATTGTTCGCTTAATTGATCAGGACCCTCAGCTCAGAGTACAGGGTCCCTGGCAACCTACTCATCATCCGTATAGTGGAGGACAGCCATCTGTCATCGACTTTACGATTCTCAAAAACTTCCCACACCATCTCACCCTCACATCAATCAACGTACTTCATTCCGATCATAACCCTGTGTTGGCCGAAATCAACACCAGGATTTCCAGCCAAGATGTCGCAGGTCTACACCGTGAGATCGACTGGAAAAGCGTTAAGGAATGCATGGGCACAACCATTCCTCCCAACCCCAAAATCACAGACATACATTCCCTAGAGACCGCAGTCTCATCCTTCTCCCTGACAGTCACCAAAGTCACCCACAGTCTCACTATCCAAGCCTCCCCTCTTCCGCATCAAGATGTCATTCTCCTTGACCTTGATCTCCTCATCCGCCACTCCTGGGCCACCCGCAGCCTCTATCAGCGTCACCGCACGCTGCACCATCGAGCTCTGTTAAGGACCTTGCGCCGCCAAGTTAGTGCCAGCCTTCGTGAGCACAAAAAGCTCGCGTGGGAGGACACTATGGCAAGACAGAGCTTGATCGATGGCGACGTGTGGAGGATTGCTAAGAACCTCCGTGGCCAAAGAGACAAAGATATCTTCGACGGCCGCCGGATGAAGACGACTTACGGATTCCCATCTTTCACCCCCGTGAAATCCAGTGCGCAATCCAGCGTCTCAAACCCCAAAAGGCTGCCGGGCTTGATGGGCTAACGCCCCTCATGCTCTGCAACCTTCCTTTCAAGCCTGTGCTCTTTGTCACAAGAGTCTTCAATATGTGCATCAGCCTGGGCCACTTACCACGAGAGTGGAGGGAGGCGCGGGTGATATGCATATTGAAACCAGGCAAATTTATTTATGAGTGTTAATCTCTTTTACCAAGGTCTTATATTCATTTATAAATGATATTGGAATGCAATTCTCCCAACCCACCTCTCCAGCTACCGATCAATCAGTCTCCTTTCTACAATCTCAAAAGTGTGTGAGAGATTACTTCTTGCTCGAATGCTTCCTTTACTGGGAAACATTCAAGCCATCCCTACTCACCAATTTGGTTTCCGTCCTGGGCACTCTACTGTCCAACAGCTGCTGAGGGTTGTGGAGGCCTCAGCCCTGGGCTTCCAGCAGGGGGCCTACACCCCAGCAGTGTCTTTGGACGTTGAAAAGGCCTTCTCGACGACCTGGCACGCCGGGCTTCTATATAAACTTATCCACCTGGAGCTTTCCAAACACAACATACATATTATACACTCATACCTCAAACATCGCTCTTTCAAAGTAGCGGAGGCGGGAAAGAATTCCACACTAAGATCGATACGCGGCGGAGGGCCCGAAGGTTCTGTTTTATCCCCAATTCTGTTCAACATTTACATGTCAGACTTTCCCCACGCAGCAGGCGTCAACACTGCTCAATACGCAGATGACGTCCTGCTATACAAAACAAATAGAAACATAAACAGAGCCATCATTCCCATACAAAGACTACTACACCTAATCAAAAGGTGGTGTAGGCGTTGGCAAATGTCAATAAACCCGGCAAAGATCAACGCCACAATTTTCACTAAACGCCACGTGCCCGCTAAATCCCACACGCTGTGGGATAGGGTGGAAAAATTCCATTGCCTGCCTGGGTGTGCAACTGAATAAAGGTCTAACCTTTAGGATATACATAGGCCGGACTGCTCACAGGGCACAGGGAGCAATTGCTCAACTATTCCTTATGCTCAGTTCCAAGGCGATGCCAGTTCACCTGAAATTACACCTTTTCAAAGCCCTGATTATTCCTGTCATGCTATATGCCTGTGAAATCTGGGGTATGGTAGCTGACAGTTGGCTCGCACTTCTGCAAAGGGTACAGAATAAAGGTCTCAGGACCATTTATTCTGTACTTCGATGCTTTCCAGCCAGGCTACTCTATGACAGTTCTTCCCTTCCATGTATCGAGGAGGAAATTAGACGCCGGGTCACTAAATTTTACGCCAAATTACCATCTCATGCGAGCTCTCTCGTTCGTTCACTCGGCAGCTGTTCCTGCAGCAATAGGCCTAAGCCCAAATTCAAGGTGCCGCGCCTAGCGTGCGGTCACCTCGGATAACAAAGGGGCATAACCTAGCTACAGGAAAAATATTCCAAACACCCAACAGATTAACAGAAATAATCAGAAAAACTAATTCACGGTTAACCCATGCTGATCACAAAGTAAAGTGATCAACATGCGCTCACCAAAGAAACTCCAAGGATGTCATATCCACCCGCTCCAATAAGGATAAGCTTCTACGGCACAATCCTTCCACCAAACACCCAAACGAGCACAACCACCCTATAACCTTCTTCCCATCTCTGCGGTTAAACCCAACACAGGGTAGGGACGCAGCAACTACACACAGGCTGAGCACTAACCCCAGCCTGCAAGTTTACTTCGACTTCATAGGGGAGGGAAAGATGGTGCGGAAGGGGAATACTTACAGATTTTAGGCCAAATTTACTGAAGATCACAAGAGACTGGTTCACTCTCTAAGAGGGGGAGTGCCTTACTTGTCCTTTGCTGTCGATAAGGCTCGTGATGTTATACTCATTATCAGAGGCCTTCCAGTGCACATTCTAGTGGGTGAAAACGTTGCAGAACTCCAATGCCAGGATATATCCCTGAATGAAGTGAAACAGTTGACCAAGCCCACTCAAGAGGAATCTTCAGAGAGAATCCCCATTTCCCTATTCCTAATAAAAATGGAGAGGGCCGATGATCTTAAGATAGCATTGGACAAAATTCCGTCCATCTGCTATCTCAACGTCAAGGTGGAGACCTATAGACGTTCTGGTGGTCCAGTTCTATGCCACCGCTGATTGGGTTTCAACCACGTGAGCAAGTTTTTCTCCCGAAACCTTCGCTGCCTAAGATGCGGTGGCCCCCCATCCTTGAGAGGTCTGCAAACGAGCCCCCACGGAGTCCCCAACCTGCGCCAACTGCAAAGAAAACAATGTGGAATGCTATGGACGATGCCCAGTAAGACTGAGGATAGACAACAGCAGAAGAGCTGATCCAGCAAACCCAAACAGCAGCAACATAGTCATATCTACTCCTCTTCAACTACATCATCCAGGACAGCTTCAAAGACTGCAGACAGGCCATTGGTGGCCAAGTCGATTGCTACTAGGAGCAACCAACTAGGGACATCAACATATGCAGCAATGGCGAGGGAACATCCCATTAATAGAAGCGATAACACGCGTGCCATAAAAAAACCAGCGCACGCAGTCACCCCTCCAAACTCCAAAGCCCAAGAATTTCCCAAAATCTCCCAGACCTAAGAGGAAGAGAACCACTCGGAGGAACACCTCTGCTTATGGTAGCGCGGAATCTTCTGCATCTCCTTTGGCTGGAAATTCTCGGGAGCCGCCGACTCCTCCTAGACCAACTTCCAACTCAACTTCAGCATTTCGCTGTCCAGTATGCCCTAGATGCCATCTTGGTATGAGAGAAGCATTTTCACCAATTTCGCCGCTTCCATCTTCCGAGCTATACTTATTACAGAACAGATCACAATGACCCAAAAGGGGGTACACCGATACTTATTCATAGAAGCGTAGTTCGTAGATCAATCCAGATCCCACCTCTTCAAACCCTAGAGGCCACTGCCATTTTTGTTGAACTTGGAGGCACGTTAAGTTTTGTTAGTATCTACTTACTACCCTTTTCCGAGCATTTGTGAAGGCCGACTACCGTTCCATACAGGTCCTCCAACCTAGTGTAATACTAGCTGGGGATTTCAATGCCAAGCATTCTCGTTGGTATTCTAATCCACGGATACAAGAGGTAATGCAATCACTAGAGTGATAAATCAAGACTCACAGCTTGGAGTCCAGGAACCCTGGCACTTCTGCATATTATCCGCTTAGTAGAGAACGATCGTCTGTCATCGACTTTGCGATCATCAAACACTTTCCACACCATCTCACTCTCCTTTCGATCATCGAATTTCACTACGATCATAATCCCATGTTTATAGAAATCTACTACACGGTTGCCAGCCGTGATGTCGAAGGATTAACCCGCGAGACCAATTAGAATATGTTAAGGCGTGCCTCAAAACTATTATCCCACAAACTGAAATGTCACAGACACACCAACCTACAGGAAGCAGTCTCAACCTTCATAAACCCGGTATCACAAGTGACTCAAATCCTTAATATCGGCACTGCACCCCCACATCGAGATGTCATACCTATATACCTATAAATGCTGATTCGCAGATCTTGGGTTACTCGCAGACTATATCCGACACCACATACCATATCATCTAAGACTCCTTCGGCAATTACGCTAAGAAGTCAATGCCCGTCTTTACAAGCATAAACGTCTCGTCTGGGAGGACACGATAGCCAGAATGAATCGTGTTGATAGTGATGTGTGGAAAATCGCCAAAAACCTTCCTGAGCAACGAGACAGAAACTTCCACCTAATTCATAGCTCCAGATTCCTAACCTACGAACCCCAAGTAAAATCTATTGCTCTTGATGACTATTTGGAACTTCTTTTTCAGTCTAGAGATAACTCCAAGAAGGAAACATTTCGCGCCGCATTCTTCAGGTTTTGCGACAGACGTCGGATGAAAAAGGCACCCGTCCAGAGAAGTCAAAGTAACTCTACAGTGTCTCCAACTCAATAAGGCTACCAGCCCTGATGGATTAAAACCCCTCATGCTCTGCAACATTCCGTTCAAGTCTGTGCTCTTTGTCACTACAATTTTCAATATGTGTTTCAGTCACGGCCACTTCCCACGTGAGTGGAAAGAGGCTCGTGTGATATGCACGTTGAAACAAGGCAAAGCCTCAGTGCATCGTTCCAGCTACCGCTCAATTAGCCTACTTTCAACTTTATTAAATATCCTTGAGAGACACTTGTTTACCCATTTGCTCCCGCCACTAGCGGAAATTCGTGCCATCCCTCCTCACTAATTTGGGTTCCGCCCTCGGTATTCCACCGCTCAAAAGCTGCTGCGAGAGTAGTTGAGGGTGCAGCCCTAGGTTTTCAGGACAAAGCCTACACCCCAGCAGTATTTTTGGAAGTAAAAAAGAGTTTGTCTACGACATGGCAAGCCGGGCTCCTTCATAAATTTATCTCCCTTGCGCTTTCACAGACATACATACAAATAATGCAGTCATATCTCAAACATCAAGGTTACGGTGGCGGGAAACAATTTCATCAAATCGCGGCAAGTCCCAAAAGGTTCTGTACTATCAACAATTTTATTTAACATTTACGAGGCAGATTTTCCCCACACACCAAACTTCAACGTTGCCCAATACGCAAATTACGTCTTGGTTTTCCAAACAGACAGACACTTGGGCAGAGTCATTAATTCCATACAAACATTGCTATACTTAATTGAAAGATGGTGCAGTCGTTGGCGCATAACAGTTAACCCATCCAAAAGCAACGCCATAATATTGCAACGCGACGCATAGCCGCAAATTTTCCCACTCTCATACGGTAACAAAGGATTCAGAGGTAGAATTCCATCACTTACTTCTGCGTGCAGCTAGATGAAATACTCATCTTCAGAGGTCACATCATTCGTATTGCTCACAGGGCGCGGGGAGCTATCGCTAAGTTGTTTCCGTTGTTCAGTTCCAAAGGGATGCTTGTATACGGAAAATGCGCCTTTTTAAAGCTGTGATTATCCCCATTATGTTGTACTCCTACCAAATCTGGGACCGTTTGCTCCTGCAATTATAAAGTGTACAGAATAAAGGGATTAGAGCTATCTACTATGCATACCGATGTTTTTCTACCCGCAAACTTCATAAAGTCACATCCCTTCCAAATATAGAACATGAAATTAGACACCTGGCTACTAAATACCACGACAGTTTACCATATCATGAGAGTGCACTCATGCGATCTCTGGGCAACTACGATGCTCACTCTATACCTAAGCCCAGGTTTAAGGTACCACGTCTAGCATGTAGCCACCTAAGTTAAGGATAACCTTACATTATGCTACCGGAATAAAAACCTAACAATTACCGGCTATACTTTACAAAATAAAACCCCATATTAAATGTGAATATGCTGATAATCAAATAAGACTTTCAACGTGTCCACATTACAGAAACCCTAGGATTCCACATCTGACTCACATATCTTAGAAAAGTACCACTTTCTACAGCAACTTTTCACCCCAAGTTCCTGAATAAGTAAACCTAACTTCTTTCCTCTCTGTGGTTAAACTGTAGCTCATGTAAGTACACAGCAACTTTTCACAGATTGGTACTAACCCAGTCTACCACAAATTGGTTGTTTGATTGGTAGGTAGGTAGGTAGTTAACGATGGCACAGCGATACTGGTCAAGAGAATTGTAGTCCACCGCCCATTCCAGATCCCGCCACTTCAGACCTTGGAGGCCACGGCCGCATTTGTAGAACTCGGAGGAAAGGAGGTTCTGCTAGTATCTGCATACCACTCTCCTTCTAGAACATTCGTGGAAGCCGACTACCAATCCTTTCTAGCACTACATCCTAGTATCATTCTGGCCGCTGACTTCAATGCCAATCATGCATGTTGACATTACAGCAGATACCAGAGGCAAAGCAATCATTCACTTAATAGATCAGGACCCACAACTACGAGTACAGGTCCCTGGAAACCCACACATTATCCGCTTAGTAGAGGTCAAGCATCTGTCACCCACTTCGTGATCATCAAAAAATTCCCACACCATCTTATCCTCTTGTCAGTCAATGCATTACATTCCGATCATAACCCCTTGTTGGCAGATTTCAACACAAGGGTTACCAATCACGACGTCGCAGGCCTAAACAACCAAACGACTGGAAAAGGTTAAGGATTGCCTCAACACTGTCATTCCCTAAACCCAAAAATCACAGACATACCCTCCTTAGAGGCAGTAGTCTCAACCTGCTCTCTCACGGTTACTCGAGTGGCTCATAGCCTTACAATCCATACCTCCCCACCCCCGTACCTAGACGTTATCCCACTGTACGTTAAGCCTCTTATTCGCCGATTATGGCAGCCCGCAGATTATTCCAACGAAACCCCACCCCACATCACCGAAAACTCTTAAGGAATTTGCGCCAAGAAATCCTTGTCCGCCTACGTAAGCATAGATACCTAGCTTGGGAGGACACCTTGGCTAGGTAGAATCTTGCTGATGATAAAATGCACAGGATAGACAAAAAAAACCCTAATGGACAACCAAAAAACACTTTTTATCCTATAAATAGCACTATAGGCCTGGTCTATAATCCACAAGCCAAAGAAAATGCTCTCGTTGACTTTTTGGAACTGTTCTTCAGGCCTAGAGAGGATTCTCAAGAAGACAAAAAATTTCAAGTCACGTTTGTCGAGATGCTCGTCGGCACCTTCGACGATCGCCGGACGATGAAGATTACTGTCTTACCATCTTTCACCCCAATGAGGTCCAGAGCTCACTACTGCGACTCCATCCAAAAAAGGCTGCTGGACCTGGCGGGTTAAACCCCCCAAGCTCTGCAATCTTCCATTCAAGGCTGTACTCTTTGTCACCAAAAATTTCAATATGTATATTATCTTGGGTCACTTTTCACAAGTGTGGAGAGAGACCCATGTGCTATGACTGCGATGAATGACACAAATACGTCATAACCATACAATATTGCATAGACTCTATCGTGACTTCCAGTCCAGGATCAGATGTGTAATTAACAACATAGAGCGGAAGCATTACAGAACTAGATAAATAAGTGCAACTTAAATGATAAACAGCCGTGGAGGATAACTAAGAAATTGAGAGGAGATGCATTAGCCCATCATTCGCACTGCAACCAACCACGTTGAGGCATTGAGTACTGACCGAGTCTATATACAGCTGCTGTGTACCCGAGCTGCTGTGTACCCGAGCTACTGTTTAACCAAAAAGGGGAAAGGGGTTTTTAGGATTATTTTGATTAGTGAGTGAAGGTTTGATGGAGTAAGTACAGCTTCTCCAAGGTGTGAGGGACGGATCTAGCCTCCTCGGTTTTCTGTAATGTGAACATGTTAGTAATCTAATTAGGTTATCAGCATATTCACATTTAAAAATGGATTATTAACATAATAATGTGCAGCCTATGAAAGTTAGGATTTTATTCCGATAGCATTATATAAACTTTTGTTATCTAAGGTAACCATATGTTAACCATAGTACCTTAAACCTGGGCCTAGGTATTAAGTCAGCAGAACAACGTAGGTGCCAAGTGATCGAATCAGTGCACTCTCATGGTGTGGTAAACTGTTGTGAAATTTAGTAGCCGGTGTCTAATTTGATCTCACATATATGGAAGAGAAGAGGTTTCATGAAGCAAACGGGTAGGAAATTATCGATATACAGAAGAGATAGCTCTAAGATATTTTATGCCCTATGTAATTGCAGGAGCAAACGGTCTGATGCCATGCCCCAGATTTCACAGGCATATAACATAATAGGGATAATCTGAGCTTTGAATAGAATATTTTCATATGCACAGGCATCGCTTTAGAACTAAACACATGTAACAACTGAGCGATAACTCCCTGCGCTCTGTGAGTAATTCCAGCGATGTGACCCCTAAAAATAAGTCTTTTATCCAGCTGCACTCCCAAATAAGTAATGGACTGCTACTACTGAACCGTTTGTTGCTTGCATGTGAAGGTGGGGAAATTTGCGGGTATGCGGCTTTTGTAAATATTATGGCGTTGCTTTTGGATGGATTTATTGACATGCGCCAATGCCTGCACCACCTATCGATTACGTGTGGCAATCTTTGTAGGGGATTAATGGCAGTGCCAAGGTGTCTGTAAACCAAGACGTCATCAGCGTATTGGGCAATGTTAACATTTGGTGGGTGGGGAAAATCTGCCATGTAAATGTTGTCACCACCCTGCTGCCTGAAGAGCGGTTCCTTCATGTAACCATAAAGGATATTCCAATGTATGTCACCGCTGAAGACCAGCAGCAATATCTGATAAGTAAGGATTATGCCATTGAACGCATAGCACAACTACGCTCAAACCGCTCAGTCTTCCTGTAACTACTGTCACACTTCCGAGTGGCTCTGAGAAAAACAGACAATTGCTTCACCATTTAACAGGAGAATTTTATGTTCTCAGTCGTAGTAAGAGTGGAGGCCTACAAACCTCCAGCGGGGCCCCAGCAGTGTACACACTGCCAACAATTTACACACGGCGCAGGCTGTAAACTCCGGACGGTCTGTTCTCACTGCGGTGAGATGGTAACGCCAGAAAAGACTGCGAGCGAGTAGGCACTATACCTCCCCGGTGATATAACTGCGGCGGGTGGCACTCCTGCATAAATATATAAAGTGCCCGGTGTGGCAAGAGGCACGTCTTGAACTACAGGCAACTAAAACTGGCTAAATGTCCCGTTTTTATGAAGCCTCCCACTCTTATAAAACACTCGAGGTCTTCCAAGGAAAGCGTTTGGTGGAGCTCGTCAACCCAGACTGCCTCCGAGTACACCTATTCAGTACCCCTCCTACGCAGCGGCAGCAGATCCCACACGAGAACCATAGGAATCTGCATCATCAACGACTTCTCCGCCACAACAGCAAGATAACCGCGCTCCAACAGCCACGACCGGCCCCAACCTGCCCACATCGCAGACAGTATCTGCAGACTCTTCACCTCTGCAGCGCCCGAGGCTCGAAAAACAACCAAGACTGCACCAGCAGCATCGCCAACAGCAGCCATACCCATCCACTCAACAACCCACCTCCCATTCTAACTTGGACCCTACTTTCCTCCAGGTGATTGCCAAGATACTCTTACAGACCTGTTTCACCGCCTGCCTTGCAGAAGCCTTACTCACCCGACCCACAACTTTTCCGGCAGAAACCATTTTCTGTCACACAGTATTCTTCTATTTAGTCCAACATGGCTGCTAAACCACATAGGAGCACCAACCTGGATGCTCTCAAGATTTGCTCCTGGAATGCTCATGGCATCCGGAGCAAACTACTAGAAGTTTCCTATTTCGTTGCTACACAACAAATCCAGGTACTGCTGGTGCATGAGTCTTAGCTTAAGAATTCTGTCAAAGCCGGCATCCTGGGCACAATCTGCCACCTTTCAGGCAGGACAGACGGATATGACGGCATCGCTATATACGTCAATGCTACCCTTCATCATCACCGTTTACATCTGCCTCAGCTGATCAATTTACATCTGCCTCAGCTGATCAACGTTGAAGCGACAGCAGTATTTGTGTACAAACAAACCGTGACCCACTCAATATATTCTCTGTGTATATTCCCCCGCAAAAACAAATCCTCACTGGAGACCAGAACCATCTCTTTTGCTCCCCAAATGCCACCATCGTAATGGGAGACTTCAATGCAAAACATCAAAACTGGGATTCCACGGCCACCACAACCAGAGGAACGGTGTTCCATCAGTACTGAAATGACCAGGGACTAGTAGTGCTCCCCCCAAAAACTCCCACCATAACCTACGGGAATCGGCGTCCACCAGATTGGATAGACATCGCTATTCTTTCTGATATATGGCACCATCCCCGTTTCTTCAGTATCCCAAAACTCTCCTCTGATCACTATCCTATTCCACCCCTCTTACAAACGCGTCCCATCTCCAAACCTCCTTGTACAACACCAAATTGTCGCAAAACCAACTGGAAGCACTTTTCTGCACTGCTAGCCCAGCATACTCCGGAACCTACACCATGCTTCTCTACAGCTGAGACAGATGCTCTAGTTACTGTCATCACAACTGCCTTTCAGCAGGCGATTCACCATTCCACACCTACCGCACGACTGAAGCAACAGCGGACTACGCTCCCCCACTCGATAACGAGAAAAACTGGGCCAGGCGTCGATATCAACACACACGCTGCCCTCAACAAAAACGAGAGCTTAATCGCCTTCAACAACTATTAGAATTTGAACTCCACGATCAGGCCAAGGATGAGTATAAATGCCGCTTGTGTGAACTGGACTTTTTTTGGATTTTTTGATTTGGATTTTTTTCATTTATTGATACATGCTTTATTTAAAGCTTTATTGTTTATGTGTGCAGATGCGCTTCACTTTGGCGAATGTCCAAGGCCTTGCTGCGTCTCCCAACGCCCAGTAAGCCCATAGTTATCGGTCAGAGGGTAACTCAGTCTGCCAGAGGAAAGTGGAAGTGATGGCAGAGCATTTAGAGGACACATTCCGCCCGATCGACACCCCGAACACAGATCATGTGTACCAAATAAACAGTCATAACCGAACCTTCTTGGAAATCCCCTACCGGCAAATGGAGATTGAGCCCATTCAAACTATAGAGCTAACTCAACAAATTCAGCTCTCTTCACCATATAAGGCTCCCTTGGGTCACGATGGAATATCCTACGCAGCATTGAAAGTCTTCCCGACAGCTAGGATACAACTGATGACTCACCTGTTCAACGGTCTACTCACTCTAGGGCACTTCCCTGCAGCATAGAAACATGCAAAAATTATTACCATACCAAAATCGGGGAAGTATGCTCCTGGAAACCACAGACCGATCAGCCTCCTGCCAGCCCAGAGCAAACTATTTGGGAAGATGGTTCTCACTCATCTCCAGGAGATACTGGACCACCATCAGAACAGTTCTGATTTCGCCGTCAGCACTCAACCACTCACCAGTTACTCCGCATAGCAGACATCATTCGTGGATTCAATAACCAACACTTTGTTCCGATGTTATTTGTAGATTTCGCGCGGGCCCTTGACATCGTCGGGCACGAGGGGCTCCTACATCGCCTAATCAAATACCAAGTGCCTCCATACCTTATACACCTCCTCGCTTCCTACCTAACAAATCGAACCTTTTTCGTCCAAGAAGTCCTCTCCACAGTCAGACCCACAAATGCAGGCGTCCCTGAAGGCAGTATTCTCGGCCCGGTACTCTTTTTAACTTATATCAATACCTTGCCATCCTACCCTGGCTGCTCACTATATTTGTATGCCGATGACTGGGCGATATCTACCAGGTCCACGCGACATCACATAGCAGTAAGGAGACAGCAAAATTATGCAAATCTTCTAACCATTTGATTTGGTCTGTGCCGATTGGTAGTAGATTCCTCCAAATCGCATGCTGTAACCTTCACTCGTCGATACTTAAAATATCTGTCTGGGCTCCGGATTGCAGGAGGAAGAGTTCCCTGGAGCAAAGAGGCTAACTACCTGGGTGTTAGATTGGACATGCGCCTCACTTGGAAGGCACATATTAATGAGCTAACCAGCAAAGTTACCATAGGATGAGCATGTTGTATCCAAATTTTCTTCGGTGTCCGTCGAGAAAAAAGTGTTGGTCTATAAGCAAGTGCTCCGGCATGCTTTAACCTATGCATGCAAAATTTGGAGCATTGCCGCGAAATCACATCTCCACCGCCAAAAAGTACTCCAAAACCGTTACCTAAGAACCGCCACCAGATCCGGCTGATACATTCCCAACTCCAACATACATAAGGACCTAAAACTCCCTACCCTCACTGAATATATCCTCCACCTATCAAGAACCTTCTACTCTTCCCTTCCAAACAGCTTCAATTCTATAATTCGCAGCATAGGAGAATATGATGTTGATCCTGGCGCTCCTTTCAAACACCCCAAACTTGTGTTTTATGGCCAAACACAAATTCTCCAGTCACTCAATAACTTAAAATTTCCATTCCCATAATCATATACCAAAACATGCTAAACTAACCCACCGTCGTCCCACTGTCCCCTTTTTACACTCAATTCCCTCTGCCAGTAAAGGACCTAGTCCTGATATGGCAACAGCCTGGGGGCCCTCCCATACTAGGGAAGGCATTCCATCTGCATCTGTAGTGTCTGTAAAATCGAATTCCCATCTCACCCATACGTACAGCCACGTAGCAAATCCCCCCGGGCACTCTGTGCCTTGCAAAAAACTCCTCCGAGCTTGTAACTTCTTTAACTTGCACTTAGCGGCACTGTTGCTGGGGGTTTAGTCTGCTGAGCCTATGCACAGCTGTATCTATCCTTCCAAAATAAACCTGAAAAGAAAAGATGCCGGATGTAATGCCTCGAGTACCTTCCTATAACCAGAGCTACACAAGGAACCTAATACCCCGTTCTTACGTGCAGAAATCTGCTGCCAAAACACCATATAATAAAAACTCTAATCTGAAAGTTCCCACATCAAATACAAGTAACATTGACACTAGCTCTCATGATAGTGATTCTGAACGCTGAATCTATTAAAAAACTTGGCAACCATGTTACATCCAAAATTGACAGGAACACACACTAGAAAGTACTTAACTATTTTGGTAGCTACACGATATATACATATTGTGAATTGTGAACCAGCAAAACAGAACCCCTTCATGGTCACCAAACCTCTTGCCAAATATGAAATGTCAAAGACGTAATTATTCAGAAACTGAAAAATTTCAGACCACAGAACACGTAAACGCCCTAACCTTCAAAAACCAGAACATAGCTGAGACATTAAAAAATATGTCCTTGCCAATAAATTCTGAAAAATGCAACATATCTAAGTAGCCAGTCATCTCACAGCACACACCCAAACACAAATTAAAGAACACCTACTGCTGTGTTGAAATAGACTTTGAATGTAATGAACTCCTTTCAGTACAAGGAAACCATCCCCCAATCACAAGAGTAGTACGAATCGTATCAAAAGAAACAGAAATTTCACTTGTCAGAATATTCAGCTCAGATTTATCAACAATAGACAGCATCCCATCGAACGGAGCATATATATAAAGCTCAACTATTCAGGGCAGAATCTTCAAAACCACGAACAGACACATCCCGTGAAGAGAATACGGGCATAATAAGGAAGAATGCAAAATTCTGCAAAGTGCTCTTATTGCGGGCAGACAGGACACAGGCTACTAGGTTCTCATGCAAAGCTTGAAAAAGGAAAATCTCATTGCGCAATATGTAATTCCAATTCACACTATACAGGACAAATAAGATGCCCAAAATAAACAAAGAATACAACGCTTCAAATAAAACAAACTGCAGAAACGCACATCTTTCTACACAATAACCCCCTCAGCTAACAGAAAATAGACTTCAATTACAAATGCCAAATATTCCAAAAGAAACGGAAGAACTAACACGCAAAGAAATCACACATAAATTGTAAAAAATCATCACAAACATAGAAAGTAATATGATAAATATACAAGAGCAACTGCAAACAATAAGCCAGGCAATAGTACTGCATCTGGAAGTAAAAATCACACACGCATTGAACCAATTTCTGAAAACGATAATAATAACCATATATGACATCACTCCACTTCACAGAAGACATAAAGTCATCCAGAAATGTAACAAAACTACAAACAAACTTCTAAAAAGATTAGTACAAACCATGATAATCAATTACCAACTAGCCATACTAATAAATAAAATTCTAGCTGTACAAGAAAAACCAAACATGTAAAAGAATTAGCAAAATTAACATACAAAAGTAAAAAAATAAATAAAATGGCTAGAATCATAGTAAAACAGCATAAAGATCTATAAATCCTATTTGTCAACATAAACGGCAACGGGAAAAAAAAAAAAAAAAAAAAACAGCTTCCACAACTAGCAAACAAACACACACCAACGTCATAATAATTAACGAAACCAAATTAAAAAACAAACACCAAAATAATGACAATATATTTAAGACCAATAAAAAACATAGCACAAACCTGTTTTTCCAAACAACTAATAACGAAGGCACCAAAAGGTATCAAAACCTGATAATAATTAGAGATCTCAATACACAGCACTCGACGATATGACAAATACATATGTACGAGAGCTGGTAAAATTACTGCAAACGACCAGACTATAACTAGCACAAATCCGGGATCAACAAGAATGGGCCAAACAGGACAACAACCAACAGCTCCGAATAAAATACTAACCTCCCCACAACTACACAACAAGATTCAAGACACTAGCACTGACAATCCACCTGACTCAGACCAACTTCTCATAATAATAATAATAATAATAATAATAATAATAATAATAATAATGATGATGATAATAATAATAATAATAATAATAATAATAATAATGATCATGATGATCATGATGATGATGATGATGATGATGATGATAATAATAATAATAATAATAATAATAATAATAATAATAATAATAATAATAATAATAATAATAATAATAATAATAATAAAGCTACCGTCCACCAGATGGCACTCAGAATTACAAAACTCATATCAAAAATACAACTACGAACAAACCGACTGGAAACAGTACAAAAATTAATGATTGACTGGAACACTAGGTACCCGAGGTCAGAAGTAAGTATAATTAATGACATCGAAGAAGAAGCAATTAAAATGAGCTCTGCAATCACAAAAGCCAGAGATGAAACAAAACCTACTATACTATAAAAAACCAACAACAACAGTCAACAACTCCCGAAGGAAATCATCCAATTAATAAATAAGAAACGAAAGCTCACAGAAAATACATGATAACACACCACTTCACAGGCAAGACAATATACAGCACATTAGCTGAAATTGTCAAAACTGCCACTGAGCAATATAAATACAAATATTGGAATAACTAGATAAGCAAGCTCAAGCAAACAAGAAGTACTGACTCAAAGACATTCTGGAGAATTATAAAATCAACAAAAGGAAAAAACGAGACAACCGACTCACTAAAGCAAGATGAAATGACAATATGGTCAACGAAGAAAAAACCCAATATCTTCCAATAATACTGTAAAAAACCAATTTCAGACTCGCCAGGACCCAAAATTCGACAAGGCATACTTCCAAAGAATTAACTACTATATAACCAACAATCCCGCACCATACACGCCCCAAGAAAATCCCGCAGAACAAGAAACAAGTAACACATTCGACCAGCCAATAGAGAGCAGCGAAACCGCAACAATCATACAAAAAATCCGAAATTCAGCACCAGGACCAGATACCAACACCTACGAATTGTTAAAACAATTACCAAACACAATACTACACAGGATCACGAAGCTATAAAACGCAACCATTCAATATGAAGACCACCCTAAGATATGGAAGAAAGCAACAAACTTCCTACTAAAAAACTGGTACCACAAAAACCACAAACCACAAATCTACCATCTAATATCCCTGACCGCCAAATTATCCAAAGTAGTGCAAAAATAATGGTAAATAGACTACAACAATATGCACAAATCAACAAAATACTGCAAGATACACAAGCAAGCTTCAAACTGGTCTTTACCATACAAGACTAACTGGTAAGAATACTCACCACTATGCAAGGCGCCTATAACAAAAAGTGTAGTATAATTGCATGTTTCATTGACATAAAAACAGCATTCGACACATGCTGGACTAATGGACTTCTATATAAAATGACTTGTCTAAAAATCCCGAAAAGAATAATCAGATGGACTGCTGACTTACTCAAATAAACTCTGAGATCTTCGAACTAAGAGCAGGAACACCACAAGGCAGTGCTATATCCCGATTTCCATACATAATCTACACCTCAAAAACACCGCAGCCGCTAAACTCGAAGACACAACTAGCGCAATATGCAGGCGACACTGTTCAATGGACCACCGACACAAGAACATTTGGGGGGAAAACTACACCCCAAGAGCAAATAGATACCTTCTCATAGTGAACCAACAGGAACCAATAGTAGGATTAACATCAATTTCTGTTAATATAGCACAAGATGAAAAGAAACGAAAAAACACAACTCACAATAAGTAATGTAATAGTTCATGCATTAAAATCAGCAAAATATCTGGGAATCATATTACAACCCAAACTACAGGCAACAAAACACCACAAATAAATTACCAAAACATACAACGCAACTGTGTCCACCTTCCGATATCTAACTGGAATAAAAAAGAGAGCCTGTATCCATAAATGCTCTTACACCAATATAAAGCATTAATCAGACCTATCATTTCACAAGAGCACCAATAACATCACAAAAAACCATAAATCAGCTAAAATTCATAGAAAGGAAATACTTACGTATTGCACTAAGACTGCCAAAAAGACCCAAAGGAGAGTAAGTGTACCAACTAGTGAAAATAAATGCACTAAACGAATACATAACAAACACAAATAAATGATATTGCAAAAGCAGCCTACAACGACTAAAGAAGAAATCTCATAAACATGGCCAAAAATATCCAACTAGCAAACATAAAAAGAAACAAAACAGGCAAAGATTCACCGTTATTAACGCTCATCAAAATATATCATGAAAACCAAATAAATGACACGAACATACAAAAGTACCTAGCAAAACTGGTTCGATAAAAATCGATGAACAAACAGAAGGAATAAACTCCAGATAACCAAGATCAAATAAGCAACTAGGAAAACTATAAACAAGCGAGCAAAACAACAAAGTTTCAAAAAACAAACAAACAAACAAAAAGTATAGGCAAGCAAACCCCGGGAGAAAAAAGCCCTGAAGATATAAATATAAACTAAATATTGGCAGCTGACTTACATTTCCTTCTTTCCACCAACATCACCAACAGCCCTGAAACCACTCCCTTCCCCAAGGAGGACATCTATTTTTTCGTTTAACTCTGAGAATGTAACTGTGATACAGATCTGGACACTAGCATGGAATCACTAACTGAGCTTGGCCCAAGGGTCCGTTCAACAATTGAAACAAATAGGAATACGATCACACGCAACAGAGCTCAACCCAAGGACCCAATCAACAATTGCAACCAATCAGATCACAAACATACCCAACAATGCGCAGCCCACAAGGAAGCTTCACGCTCTACGTAAAAAATTGCTGCGAATATGAAAAAAGAAACGCATTTCATGTTAGGAGCCTAATAACCAAACACAAACCAATTGAGAACAGCATAATCAACTTAATGAAAATTCAAAAATCAAGAAACACCTGTGTCATCACCTTCAATAACCAAAGTAACGCAGTTATATTCAAACAGGCTCTACCAGCACTAAACTTTGACAGAAACGTAACCTACAGCTCGTTACTTCCACAAACCAACACAGAACAAATCATTAAATTAACACCGAACTGGAGTTAAAAAAAAAAAAAAAAAAAAAAAAAAAACATTAATCACAAAAACTTCCAGAATCTTCAGGAAAGACCAGAAAACTCCCCTCATACGAATTTTCACTTCTGAAATATGCATAGTAACAGATATCATTTCTAAAGCCCCATTCACAATGAAAATTAAACGTAAACATAATAAAATACGATGCAACACGTTAACTTAGTAGTATGTAGGCATTCACAATGAAAGACGCAGACATACGCATTAGCCAATCAAAAATAAGAACAGGCGAAGATCAACTAACAGCTGAGTGAAAGTGACTGCTTTTGAGCAACGGCAATAGCGTTTATGCACATACAAAGTGCAGTAACTAATTTGCTTGGAGAAATATAAGCAAGGATATTTTACTTATAATGCAATTAATATTTTGTCCGTTGACACCATTCTGTTTACAGAGTCACTGATCTCTCTCGGTTCTACCATAACTTGCCCTTACACGGAGCACTGAAATCAAGTGCTTCTCCTACTGCTAGCTAGATCTTGCAAGTCCCGAGCGACAGCGGAGAGAGCTGAACTACTGTGCGTGGTCGCATTGTAAATGTTGCACGTATTATTATTATTATTATTATTATTATTATTATTATTATTATTATTATTATTATTATTATTATTATTATTATTATTATTATTATTATTATTATTGTTGTTGTTGTTGTAGTTGTTGTTGTTGTTATTATTATTATTATTATTATTATTATTATTATTATTATTATTATTGTTGTTGTAGTTATTATTATTATTATTATTATTATTATTATTATTATTATTATTATTATTATTATTATTATTATTAATGTTGTTGTTGTTGTTAATCATAATGTAACCTATCCGTTGCCCTTCGTAACTTTTAAACATAAATTGATAAGGGATTGTTAGACAGGTAAAATATTGCAACGGTAGCATATGTGCTGATATTAGAATTCGCAAGTAATTCATATATATACCAATGCCAACCTCGGGAAAATCCTAGAAACCGGTGCTTTTTCGTAAATATAAATTGATAGGGGCGGGTATATCACCGTAATTGTGGCAAACCTCTTTTAATTGCAGCAGAAAAAACATTCATAAATATCAATTTATAGCACATTCTGTGCGTGGTACTATTTGCTTGAAAGCCTAATTATCTAGCTATATGATGGCACTGCCTTCAGTTCTCTCCGCCGTCGCTCGGGACTTGCAGCAGCAAGCAAGAGTTGTTTGATTTCCAATCCGATCCTTTTCGGGCCGATTCCCTGTTACTATAGGAATCGGGTTTAGGGAAGCACCTGGCCACAATGTGGTTATGGTTATATCTTCCAAACACTTTAGTCTGCTGGCTTGTCGGAATAATTTATGTTGGGTGCGTGAGTGAAGTGCGGATTGAGCGTAAGTGTCGCCTCAAACACTTACTTGCCAACACGCGTCGTGTAGCTTGTCATGGGTGGCATCTGGCCACCCATCCAAATGTCGACCATGCTCAAAGCACCTTAACTTAACCCGTATTTCCTTGGCAATATAGGAGTCTGTCAGCTCTTTGGCGAGGTGTCGGTTAGGGTGATTTCAGGTGGTTTAAAGATTTTGAACGGAATTTTATACCAAACCCGCCGAAGCGAGGGGGTTCTTTTGGTTCTTTAATATCGTTCAGGACCAAGCACCTCCTTAGGAATAGGATGTACTGTTCTACCTTGTCGACGTCTTGGATTGTAGTCTCCAAGGGCATGAACCAGCTGGTTGGGATGACTAGCAAATCGCGCATAGGCTCTACCTGCTAATCTCCTGAAGGTGTCAATGATATAATCCAAGTCAGAAGTATCGTGTAGAAAAACTGGCGAAATTTTAATGTCTGTGCCGAAAATTCTCCTTAAAGCGATATTCTGGGCCTTCTGCAAATATGCAATGTGTGTAGGAGCAGTATAGCCCCAAACCTCGCAAGCATACAACATAACAGTCGGAATTATGGCTTTGTAAATTCTTAACTTTATGTGTAATGGAACGGAATTGATCGAAAATATAGGGTTCCGTTTGTGATGGCGCTCGTGCCTTCACACGTTGTATTCCTATGTGGGGTTGAAATGTTAACCCATGCTCCAGGGTGATCCTGAGGTATTTGACCCGTTTCCTCCAGGGGATGACCTATCCTTGCAGACCCATAATCCCTGAGTTGGTTCGTCTGCTACGCTTGGTGATAAGTATAGCTTCACTCTTTTCACCACTAACGTGCATGCGCCATTCCTCTTTCCATTCCCTTACTTTAGGGAGGTATGTGCGAATCTAAGTAAGTGCAAATTTTAAAAATTTTGTGCCATTCATTAATACATAATCTGCATATTAATGAATTGATATTTGTGGCTTTGTGGGAAAATCTGACATTTATATCGAGAATAAGTTTGGAGAAAGTATGCAGCCTTCTGGTAAACTTATCAGGATCCTTTTGGTGTGTGAGCAGTATCCTTGAACTTCGACACAGAAGGTTCGGTTAGATAAAAAGCTAAATATTAGTTGTATAATTACTTTTGGTAACCTGATAGTGATTACTTTATATTATAATCCGTGATGCCAAGTAGTAGGAAAAGCTTTGGCAATATCAAGCAGCAATGCAGAAGAATACATGCCTTCGCGAAATCCTAAAGCAGCCTTCTCCACCACCCCAATAATTGTTTAGTTGTGCAATGATGCGATTTAAATCCAAACTGATGCTCCGGAATCAGTGGTGGAAAATGTGGCTCCATATGAATCAAAGGTATACGTTCAAACACCTTTGACACCGTTGGGAGTAGACTTATTGACTCATAGCTTGAAGGCAAGACAGGATTATTACCTTTTTTCAGAATGCAAATAATTTCCGCTTCTTTCCATTTTCGTGGGAAGTAACGAATATTAATGTACACATTAAAATATTTCGCAAGGTGAGGTATAGGCCGCTTTGAGAGTCATCTTAGTATGTTAGAAGTGAGCCGATCGTCACCCGCTGCTTTGCAGGGGTCTAAACGTTTGAGCTGCTCTTCCACCTCTTTAGTTGTTATTACTGGCAGCCCGTTCTGCTCCTCATTTTTCTGCGGATCCGTGTCCAAGAAATCACAGACCTGTGTTATAATCCTAAGCGCCTGGAGGTCATCCCAGGGGTCATCTCTAGAGTTGTACCATTTTTCAAGTTCATCAGCCAACGCAGTGGCTTTCTCTTGTGGCTGGTACACTAATCTGCCTGTATTTGCTTGAAGAGGATGTAGGTGGGTATCTTTTTCCCCTCTTAATTTTCGGATAGTTCTTCATGGTTGTTCATCAGTTAAGTCTATTCTATTAATCGTGTTCTCTCAAGTCTTAGCTCTATGTTGTCTAATCAGACATCTTGTCCTGGATTGGAAGGCACGGTATAATCTTAACGAATTTGGATCATTAAGTCTTTGAGACCTCCGTCTAAGCCCTCTGGTTTGTTTACGTAGATCATGAACATTCTGTGGCAGAGTGCATGGATTGTGCCCTTGCTGAGGTTATACAAGTATGCTGCTTGACCACTTAGGTAACTGTATCTGCAAATACAGCAACTGCTTCCTCTAACTCAACCTTAGTGTTAATTCTAGGATTCTGATGGGTCATTTTACCTAGAGCGTTCCCTGCACTGTAGCTTCCCAATCCACTTCACAAGTACAGTTTTTGCTAATGTTGGCCATTGAACATGTTAGCAACTCACCCACTACTGGGTCATCGTCAGAATGTAGAGCACTCGTATTTAGGTCTAAGTAATAAGGTATATATTTTGTAATTACTACATCAATTTACACTCGGCCTGCTGTTCCGGGGCCTAAATATAGGGCAGCGCGTTCCCTGCACGTCAAGGGAAGTTTCTGCATTGACAAAGTTTGCTAATTGTGTATCCCGGTTGTTGGTTCTTTCACAGTTTCATTGCCGATATTTGTGATTAATGTCCCCTGCTAAGAGCTTAAATGGAAAGGCTTGCAGAACACTCCGATACTCCTCTTGTATAAACGGGGTACCCGGAGGATGATACCCCGCAATCAGCGCTGTTTTCCGGCCTCCTATGCTGGTAAGTACAGCAACAGCCTCCAAATTTTGAGTTAGAGGTAGGGGCATGGGTTTGTGTGTTAATTGTGATTTTATGATTATGGCCACTCCCTCTCCTCTACGATTTAAACGATCTTTCCGGTATAATACATAACCGGAAATCCTGAAATTTAGCCAAAGACAGAGATGTGTTTAACAAATTAACACAACATCTAGTTCATGCTGCGTCCTGAACTCTGGCAGGTCTTCTTTCTGCGCTAAGATTCCGTTTGCATTTAAATATGCAAAGCGAAAAGGTTTGAGGGTATGTGTGTGTCACTAGAAATCGGATAAACGGATTAGGGCGCTGATTCCTTCAGAAAGCGCAAAAAACTTTAATGTCGGGTTAATGTCGCTCTGGACTGTCTGTTGAAGTCCTCGAAGGATCGGCAGTGATTTTCCAATTAATTGAGCTAGCCATTCAATATGCATGTTGTACTCTCTTAGGACGTTTAATGATGGTAGGTTAATATGTTCAGGGTTACTCAACGGAGTTGAGGCCCTTGAATAATTAGACCTCTTATCAGTCATAGTGCCATAGGTATTGGGCCTCTGAGCGGCCATTTTGGCAGCATATGAGAACCCTGTCTCATTTTGCAACCTTTCCTATGGCATTCTGCGCTCTCTAGAGGGGGAAGTAAGTCGGGAATTGGGAAGGGATCTGGTTCCCGATTGCTGTTGTCTTCTTTCTCTGGCAGCTGCAAATTTTGGCCTGGGATCCATTGGGTAGGCCTTCTTTGGAGTGATTTGTGTTTGGGAGTTGATTTAATTTTCTTGGGTGTCTCGATGACCTTCCCTTTTTGAGCTTGAGCTTCTATATTGTTCTGTTCCTGATTTGGAGGTCCCTGTTTTCCTTGAGTTACCACATGCTTGTATGTGGATCTCCAAGTGTCATAATGACGTGCTCCATGTATGGATAAATTCTACCATAGAGCTCTACAAACATTTTTTTTATTTATTTGTGGACGCTCTTTAACATCTCAGGCTCTACAAACGGAGCAGCTGTGTTCTCATTGGCTGGTTTCTTAAGTTTAAGTTAGACGCAGACGCAAAACCGTAGGCCTTGCAAGCTTCTAAGTTTACGTCTAATTGTACATTTATTTTTATGTTTTCGTAATTCATTGTGAATGGTTACATTACAATACTTGTCATCTAACTTTTACTTTTCACTTTCATTGTGCACTAATAGAGCACTATATCTTCAGAGTCGAAGCATTGTGCTCCCAAGAATGCCACACGCCATGTAAGCAATGCCACTCACAGGTCAATTAAACAAATTAGAAGTGTTTCTATTGTGGACTAAAATCACTCACATTCCTGCCAAGACAAAACCAAGTCCTACTGTACCATCTATAATGGCCATTACATAGACAAGCAATAGCCCTCAGTACCCTAGAACATCACCACAAAATATCAACCAAGTTTCAGAAACCTGCTTATTCTCTCACAATAATTCTTTCCCAATCCAACAAATCCACAGACTACAACCGAATGCTCTCACTAAAAGAACATAAAATACCAAATGACACAGAACACTTAAACCCAAAAGAAACCACAAACACACTCAGAAAGATTGTAACTAACAATCAGGAAAATCTCCATACAATTCAGGAGCAAATGAACAATGCTCAGAAAAAATTATTCAACACTTTGAAGAAACCATCACACGCACCATTGACCAGCTACTAAAAACCATAGTAATGGCATTACGCAACATAACCCACGACGACAAAAGGTCTAAAACAATTAATCCAAACCCTTCAGAAAACTCTGAATCGAAAGATGCACACACTCAAGATAGGGAACCAACTGGTGACACACGTAAATAAAACCGTAGAAACACCAGCCACCAAAGAATAAACAAAAAAAACCAATATCAAAACAATTTAAAACCAAACTCCATATTTTTAGGTACACAGATTAATCAGCACCACAAATTAACACTACTACATATTAACATAAACGGCTTACAAAATAAAAAAGAACTAACAGAACACATAACTACACACAACCCAGATATAATTATAATTAACGAAACTAAATTGAAGGAACACAACAAATTCTCTTTAAGACATTTCACAATTTATTGAAGAGACAGAGAAATTCAGAAAGGAAGAAGAGTTATAATCCAATCGCACCCACGTGTAGCCACAAACGAAACAAACATAAACGAGTTTTTCCCCAAGGAAGAAGTCATTCTATTAGGTGCTCAAACCCCAACCATGACAATCCATATAGCTACAATTTATGTCAATCCAAATACTACAAAAAATAACAACACATTCCCACACACTACGTCATCTGCAAGAAAAACACAGAAACTAAATAGTTGCCACCGAACTGAATGCTCAACTCACCACATTACTAGACAATGTTACAAACACACATGGCACATAACTAATACAACTACTAAACTCAACCAAATTGCAACTAGCACATACACCTGGCCCAACGAAAATTTGAGTAGGACCTCAAAAATTCACCTCACCAAACAAGGTACTCGCAACCCCAACAATACATAAGAAAAAATTAAATGAAATAGCCACTGATGCTGCACCAAACTCTTGCCACCTACCAGAAATATAAAAAATTATAACACGAACCTGGTACACCGAAACAAAAAACACCCCAATCTGGACAACAGATAAAAAATTATACACTTTCAGATATCACCTGCAAGAAGCATATCCAGTCCCCAAAAATGCAAATTTCAACGACAAATTCTTCAACAAAGTAAACAAATACAATAACGACAATTGACAATACTTCACTCCGCAATAAGCCATAACACCATTACAAGAAGACAACAAACTAGGAAAATCCATCACCGCCCAAGATATAATAAAAGCAATGGGGAAAAACTCGGAACTCTGCCCCAGGACCAGCACCATCACCTACCAACTGCTAAAGGAACTACTAACCAGCATGTTCTAAATAATAACAACACTATACAATTCAATTCTGACACGTGGCTACCATTCACTACAATGGCGAAAAGCTAGAATAATACTAATACAAAAACTGTACAAAGACCCACCCTCTCATACAAACTACCGACCAATATTATTGACTGCCACGCTTTAAAAACATTTTTGAGAAAATAATTGTTAAACGACTTCAACCATTCCTGACCAACAAACACACACTGCCCAAAACACCGACCAGACTTAACAATAGAAGACCAGCTGGTAAGAGTCATGATACGACTTCAAAACTCGTACTACTTCACAATAGCATACTCTCTCGACATCCAGTCTGCATTGGACAGCTGCTGGATCAACAGTCTACTCTACAAACTACACACACATCAAATCCCCTCAAAGAATAACACGCTGGATAGCGAGCTTTCTATACAACCGACCGGATAAATATCAATCAATAACTCAAACTCAGCACCTTTCCAAACACAAGCAGGCACGCCCCAAGGAAGCGCAATATCTGGACTATTATACATCATTTACACCGCAGACACCTCTAACACACCACATGCAAATCCATCTCGCCCAATACGCTCACGACGCGGCATACTGTTCGATGGCCAAACAATTCAACAGAGCCCAAAATGCTCTACCAAAACCGCCTGTAAAAACAAATACAAAAATTTTAAGAATGGGCGTGTACAGATAAAAAAAACTCAACAAATACTATTAAAAAAATTAAAACAAGAACAAAGGAATACGATAATTAAAAATGGGAATAAAAATATTAGAGCACAACGTGTAATTAAATACTTGGGAGTCAAAGTTTAAAATAAACTTAAAAAAAAAGCTATCACGAGAAGCTGAAACAAGGCTGAACACTTAGACACCTGCATTTAAAAAAGAAGAACTGAGCCCCCAAACACTTCGATATATTTATCTTGCCCTAAGACCTTCTTACATATGTAATCATCGCAATTGCCCCATATGATACCGAAATCTATATTGCACAAACTAGAAACTTTTGAATGAAAATACATTCGCAAAACACATAAATTTTACTTCGCCCTCAAGGAAGAAGTAGTCTACAACCTAACAAAAATAGTACCAATAAACGAACGCGTTAAGAAATTACAAGTAAAATACATCTCCAATGCTATCAACAGACCTTACCGAAGAGAACTGATAAACACAGCGCAAATTATACAGCACTATAACCCCAGAAAAAACATGATCACCACAGACCTAGAATTAATATTACTGATAAAGACATACGATGAACAATAAACGAATATCTAAAAAGATTGTTACCTTAAAGACATAACAACAGCAAAATAAACCAAAGAGAACCCTTCCCATAAAAAAGTTCATCCCAAAACATCCCAAAAAAACTAACTAAATTTTTCCCCTAATCTGCCAACAGTAAAACGACACTCACTTTATCGCCACCCCCCCTCCCCCTGATATGGCCAACTGAGACTCAGTACCAGTTTCAGGAAGGCTTACTCAAAAATTAAAACCAAGCTCAGGCTGAAGAGGAATTAATCCTGAAACAACCTTGGGGCTCAGGCCTCTAAACTCTGGTTTGTTTTGTTTCGTCTCCAAAAAGATTACGGCGACCACACCACTGAAGATGTCCACCGCAGTCGTTGACGAACCGTCTGGGAAAATGAAGGAGAAGAATCCCAATGGATCACTGCCTCATGGCCTGGAGGACTCGGTACACATTACCTTTATATATTTCATCAAAATATTACAGGATTGAAAAGTAAGATAAATAAATTACTAAAACAGTTTAATTTGTAACAACATAAAACCACACATTATCTGCTTATCTGAATATCGTTTGAAACTACAGGAATTATCACAATTGTCATTCCATGGTTTGTTTGGGAGCAGAAGCTTAAAAAAAATTACTTAACGGATGAGTTTGAATTTATGTCACACTGGATGTACCATATAAAATATTACATATACCAAAATTTAAATCAGAACAGGATGTCGAATTTTGCACAATCCAATTGGATAGCAGGAATACAAAAGTAATTGTAATTGCTATTTATTGTTCATTATAAGCACACTTTTAAACTTTCTTGATAAATCTTCATCATCACTAAGTGCTGCAGACTAGTCAATCCAGGGGCCTTAAGTCTGCATAGTCAACTGATTCCTTCAAGAAATTGGGTTAAATATCTAGGAATTACATTGGACCAGAGGCTAACATTTCAATATCATGTGCGAAATCAAGGAGTGCAGGCCAATGTGGTCATAACCAAATTATTACCAATCTTTAAACTGAATTCAGTTCCACTCAAAATTAAATTGTAAATTTACAAAGCAATGATTCCTGCAGTAATGTTATATACAATTGAGGTTTGGGGTTACACAACTGGAACTAACATATATTTACAAAAGGCACAAAACAAAGCTTTTCCTACTTAAACTTTTGGCCCAGAGTTTATCGCTTACACCATTAGCAGGAAGGCCCAGAGTGCTTAAACACTATGCTTGTCACCCTCATAGACTTGTACGTGCTTTGGTGATTATAACCCAAGACACGGTCACAAGTACATATCTCATCCCCTATCAAGGGATGTGCTTGGTCCTGGATAACTATAAACCATAAAGAGTACAAGAAACCCCAGATTAGTCGGGCTTGGTTCAGAATTCCATATACCAGTCATTCACCTACTGTTTCCTTTCCCTACTGACACCTCGCCAATCACCGGAGAAACTCTAGTGATACCATATTCGAATTTACTTCCATTTGGAATTGCATGTTAAGTGAACTGCTTTGGGCATGGTCAAACCTTGGATGGGGGGCCAAATGCCCTTCTGTCATGTGTAAGCAAATATGTGACCAAAGTGTGCAGGCAAAGAAAGTAAATGCCTGGGGTAGCACTTATATCCCCTCCATTCCATTAATCTTTCTACATACCAACCAGATGTGTCCGTAAACTTCAAAATAATGGGAGATAAAGTCACATATTGGCTTGGTGCTCCCTAAAACCTGACTTACAACTGGAAGTCAGTTCATTAAGACGCTGGATGCTTGATGAAACAAATACCTCAAACTTTATTTAAGCCTAAGATTGAAATAATTATATGCAGGGACATAAATATTGATTACTTAATGCTAAGTGTCAGAATGAATTTATTTAACTCCCTTCCTAACGCATATAATTTGGTGTATGAGATTAACTTTCTCACCAGGCTTGGTTAACCCTCTAGCACAGCAATGGATAATATCTTTGTAAATTCAGATAATCTGTTATCATATTCTACACCTCCATTGATCCAAGGTCTCTCTGACCATTCTACATAAGTAATAATTAAGAAAGGCTATATAATAAAACTCAAAGAAGGCTATAGAAATAGAAAATATAGAGATGAATTATGTAAAACTCAGTAAAATGATGGAGGCACTTCGACAAGAATTGTGGAATAGTGTCTACAGAGCAAATTATGTTAGCAGTAAATTTAGCAATTTCTTACACACTTTTAAATTACATTTGGAAGCATATTTCCCACCAAAAATTAAAATATTAAGTTATAATATGAGTAGGGAATTGTTAGCCCAAGGAACTTAAAAAGCTTGTCAACATAAAAGACAATTCAATAAAGACCCTAAATTAAAAATATATTTTAAAAGCATTGTATGATAACTTAGGAAAGTAATAAAAGCAGCAAAAGTTCTCCATTATTAAAAACTTATCAGTCACTTGAAAACAATGTGAGAATTACTTTGGATACAATAAAACAAGAAACAGTTAAAACTTTGCTACAAGAATATGCAATAAACTTAAGCATTAATAATCAAGAGATACAACACTCTGTAGATGCAGCAAATGTGTTTAATGATCATAATGTAATATAAAATTTAAATTTATACTCTGACAATAAAATAGATGTACAAAGGATTTTACAAAAATCATTTCCTAGTCAAAACAATGAATCTAAATAAAGTACCACTGCTCCACACAAATTAGTAATATCATTAGAAAACTAAAATTAAAAATTTTCCTGCCTATGATGAGATTAACAGCAAAGTCATAAAGGCCTGTGCAAAGGAAATTAGTACTCTCCTTAGTCACTTGTGTAATCAGTCTTTAATATCAGGTGTATTTCCTGAGTGGCTAAAATATTCAGTGATGAAGTCTCTGTTCAAAAAGGGAGAAAAGATAAATGTCTCCAATTGTAGACCTGTAACTCTTTCACCTACAATTTCACCACCTGCAGTGACTCGGTAGTAAAAACGGGTATTAAACACCATTCAAAAAAGGAAAAAAATATACATTTTTCAAGGTGTTTGAGAAAGTAATGTACAAAAGGCTTTACCATTATCTTGAAAGTAACAATATTCTATATTCTATTTAATGATCAATTTGACTTTAGAAAAGGAATTTCAACAGAAAATGCAATCTTTAAATTCACTAATGAAATTCTAACTACATTTAATGAAAGAGTACATGTAGGAGGAATATTCTGCAATTTAGCAAAGGCGTTCAATTGTGTCAATCATGAAATTCTGATAGATAAATTAGCTTTCTATGGTATAAAAAACCAATATTTAATTAAAATGTTTTATATCCCACTGACCAAAGGAAGCAAAAAGTAGTAATAAATTTTAAAATATAAAAACAAAGCCTCAGAGTGGGGAATGATTAACCATGGAGTTCCTGAAGGATCTGTTCTAGGCCCTCTTCTTTTGCTGATATATATATATATATATATAAATAAATTAACAGTAATTATAAAAGTAGAAAATGATAAAACACTAAGATAAAATCACACTTGAAATTGCAATTTTATTTGTGACTTTGCCTTAGTGTTTGTTCTTTTCTATCTTTATAATTACTGTTAATTTGTTATATTGGTAAGAAAGTTATTTTCCTTATCTATATATATATATATAGAGAGAGAGAGAGAGAGAGAGAGAGAGAGATTATTTAAATGAAAATAATAATAATAAAATGATGATGATGATGATGATGATGATGATAATAATAATAATAATAATAATAACAATAATTAAATAAAATAAAACATAATGAAATTTATTGAAATGCTAAGAAAAATTAAAATTAGAAGGGGGCTCTACCTATCAGGCCCAGGCCATTTTAGGTGTAACCCCTCACAATTACAAACATTTTTAATACAATAATGATTTTATACCAATCCTGTATATAAATTCTAATAATTAAACAAAGAACAAAATTTCTACCCTTATTGCATCAGACCCCAATTCCGGTTAATCAGCAGTAGCTTACTGGAATTCCAGGGGACAATGCTCCAACCCAAGATCACTGCAGGTGGCCGAGGTTGTAATAGCATGGACTCATGAGCGGGAGGTCTAGGGTTTGAATCCTGCCAGGACCGTCCTCTCTGACTGAGGTTTTTTCCAGGTTTTTCTCGGTCCTCATAAATGGCAAATGCAGGGGAGGTAGCCTAAATTTAGGCCTGGAAAGTGTCCTTCCTTAAAATAAATCCTTTCTCAATATATCATTTTATCTCATGTATCAACATTTTCCATCGCCTGTGATGCCTCCACAGTAAAAATAGCATTAAACACTATTCATTTATTCATTCTTTCATTTTCATTTGCTCTGACCCTACCCAGAGGACTAAAATGAAATATTTCAATTACTCTACGTATACTATAGTAGTAGTAGTAGTAGAAGTAGTAGTAGTACTAGTAGTAGTAGTAGTAGTAGTAGTAGTAGTAGTAGTAGTAGTAGTAGTAGTAGTAGTAGTAGTAGTAGTAGTAATAATAATAATAATAATAATAATAATAATAATAATAATAATAATAATAATAATAATGTTTCTGCAAACTTCATGCTGGAACAAATGGACAGTATGAACTGTTTATTAAGCTAAGATACAAAAATGATGAAGACTGCTTCTGAGATTATAGATGAGTTCATGGAAACTACAAAAGAAATATATATGTAGAAATATTTGTTATCTAAGATGGAAACTTTTAAAAAAAAAATTTTCCGATAGTGTACCAAACATGAAATCTCACTACTATTGGAAACAAACAAACAAATGTATCTAGAATAAATATGGCAATCAAAAGCAGCCTTATGCAAAGACTACAAAATAATGAAGTAGAAGGAAATGGCCACCATATCTATCACCATTTTCAACAGCTGATGTTATGTATATAGCCTTGAATTACTTCCACATAAGAAAGATTAGCTTGACATATGTTGTACATTTAAAACAAAGAATATCAGAAAAAAGATATACATAAATCATATTCAAAGAAAACAGGAAATGAAAGTCAAGAAACCACCTGTGGCGCCTCAGTATAAAAATGGGTGTTAAACACCATTAAAAAAAAATAGATAAAAATAATGTTGAAAATATTCTGATTATTCACATGCATACAGCACTCCTTACTCTATATTTTAATGCTTCTTCACTCTGCTGTACAAGATATCTAAGATATCATTATAGCTAAAAGGTATTACTCATGGGAAAAATCCAAAGGCAGTATGCCAGCTGATGTGTTTCCCACAGTAATTTTCAAATGTATCATTATGACAAAATAAAATAGTTTAACTGTGAATGGAATACTCATTTTCAGTCATGGTTGAACACTCCAGAACCAAAATGTGTTTTGGCTAATTCTTTGCTTTTAATTTCTGTTAAAACTGGTGCTCCTATTCAGCAAGTGTGCCCAGAAATAGAGTGCTACTTTATGCATGCTACTATAGAAACAATGTTGAAGAACTACCTGAAATATGAGCCTGATGGCTCAGTGCAATACAGATTTAAATTTGAGAATTGCAAGTAGAATTGAAAAGAGTACAGCAACAGACGATGTCTAGCAATTGTACCAAAGAAGAATTCCAATTAAGGTGACTAAACAGTTTTCAAGAGGTGAAAATAGTGATTCCAAAAGATGTCTATATTTTTATATGATTTGATCCATGCACCTAGTGCTGAATTAATGTGTGAAGTGCCTAACGAATAGCTTTTATAAGCAATTTTAATGCAATGTTATGAAAAATTATCTTTTAAACAAGAAAGCAATGTTTTCCAAGCATATAACAAGGCATTTTCTTAAATAATGTTAAACAGCAAAAGAATGCAAACTTCTAAATCTAATTATATTTAAAAATTAAAACCAAATAAATGTAATATTGAGCATTACAAAGAAGATTTTTATTATTGTTCATAATAATGTTCCATAAATGCAATAATATAGAAGAGTAATTGTAAAAATAAATAAACTGAAAAATACATAAATAAAATTGTTTTTCCTTCTCCTATAAAATTTAGGAAACTACATATATAAAATTTTCACTCTTAAGTATCGCTTATACAGATAAAAAATATTGTATCAAATAGATAAGATTAGAGTGACCGAGTGAGTTTGAAATCAGGGTTATAAATTGAATGTATTGAGCTGAACTTGTGGTGATACATGCAGACACAACAATATCCAATATGTGCCTTAGCTACAGGTTATGAGCAATGCTATCAGTTTAGTGAATATGATTAAAAAAGAAGTTCTATAGGCAAAAAATTCATTAATTCAGAGATGTGATGTGAGTGATAGATCTATTCATAAAATAAACTGTGAACTTGAGTAGCTCTGCAATGTAATGGTTGACAGAAATAGTTAGATAATCAATAGTGATTTAGCTAATGATGAAATTCACCTAAATTAAAAGAGTTATAATAAATTTGGTAATGCTTATGTATGGGTAATATTTTCAATAACAAAAGAAAACAACTAGTAAAGTATGGATGCCAAAAGTAACAAATTCTATCAGTATAGTGGAGATAAGGGTTTGAAATGTCTTAGTAATTCTTTAAATACAGAATTTTTCATTTAATATGCAGTATATGAATAATATTGAATTTGAACAGTTGTTACATGGGCTCAAACTTAAATTGGCAGTTTTACTGGAGCACAGTTAAATAAACTTCCTGAACATGTTATTGTTAATTAGCTAGTGAGTTGATTTAACACTCTTATGCTCCACTTACCATTGAATTATGCAGAACATGTTTCACAGGCTTTTGCCTGCATCATCTGTGAGTGGACTGCCGGATTTGTTGATGGTGGAATGGACCTGGTGTTGTTGGTGTTATTAGTCTTGATCTATAGTTTCTCAGTGAGAGAAATTTAATTTAATTTCTTTTATTTACAATGTATCTTACATAATAAACAGCTACTGCTTAACATGTTACCATTACGAAAGATCACATATAGCAATTTCCTTTACACTCTTTATATATTATATAGATGTTTACATTTATATACATATTAAATTATAAGAAGCTATAATTTGTCAATTTTGTATAAGCATTTTCTCATTCTCTTGTTCTTTGACATCATTTTAAAAGAGTTACCTTGTGCAGATTTTATGGATTCTGGTCATTTATTGAATAATAAAGTTCTTTTAATGTAGTGTTTTTTTCTGTTGCGGCTTTTGTTGTAACCACAATGATAATTATTAATACCCCTAGTGTTATATGAATAATGTCATTTGTTTACTGTACTGTTACTTTAATTCTTTTTAATTATCAATATAACTTTATATACATAAAGGGAAACTACTGTAAAAATTGCTTATTTTTAAACACTTCTTTTAAACTTTTCAGATTTTACCTACATCCCCAGCTTTTTTTATGTATTATCAGTATCCTATTTAAGTTTGCAATAGTTGTTGCACCCCAGATTTCATTTCCATACTGAATAAGTGAATGTATTACTCCATGATATACTGATTTTAAAAAGTCCTTTTCTAAAAGATTTAATAATTTTTTCAGCAAATATTACTGCAAGCCTAATTTTTGGCAAAGAATGTCTATATGTTCATTAAAGTTCAAGTTTCTATCAATATGAATTCATAAGAATTTAGTGTTTTTACTTACTCAAAAACTGAATTATCATATACTATTTTACATAGATTTTCTTGCTCCCTAAGCTGAAATGGGAAAGCTCTTTATTTTATTAACATTGAATTTAAATTGAGAATTTTTGAAATAATAAGATAGGTGTAGTAAAGATGATGTTTTAAATCTTTGTCCAAACAAGTAAATGAGCTATCATCTGCATAGAATAAAAGTTTATAATCTGGTAACCGTGGCATATCATTTACACAGATTAAAAGTAGCAGAGAACCCAAAACTGAGCCTTGTGGAACACCTATTTTAACCCTATAATATTTTGATTTTTGTGTGTGTGTGTGTGTGCAATTTCCATTGTTCCAGTATATTTCAGTACACTGCATGCAATAGGAAGAGAGAAGATCATACAGTTTACTCCTTATACCATAGCATTCTGGTTTCTACAGCAAAACTCATGAGACACACAGTCAAATATTTTTGATAAATCTAAAAATATACAAATGTTTTATTACTTTGGTCTATATTTGTGAACACCCTATGTATAAATTCCAATACAGCAGTAATTGTTCATGAACCCTTATGAAAGACATTGATATTGATTTAATATATAAGTTTTAACAAAACTTATAAGTCTCTTATGGATTACATTTCCTACAGTTTTGCTTTCAAACATGCTAGCAAAACTATTCCTCAATTTCAATTTCTTCTCCATTTTTAAATATTGGTCAAACAATATAAATATACCTGGAAATGTGACATTTAGTATGAAATAGCTAATTAACTGTACTAGTATTTTTAACAGAAAGTTTTTATAGGATTTCAGAATTTTCAAAGTAATACGATCCCAACTAGGTTTACTATTATTTTTTAATTTACTTATTATGTTATATATTGCAGATTCATCTGTCTCAAAGAACCAACACAGCTATGACACTGCTATTACATTTAATTCATATTTCTTAGCTCCAGCTGAAGAAAGAGCAGGTAGAACTGTTTTGAATGCTACTATACTTGCCCTGCTGCAGAAAAATTCAATGTAAATTTAAAATAAATTGCACAACCCACAAATGAACAAATTATTGTGCATTTAAAAACAAAAACTTGCATGGTTAGGATAGGATAAGCACCAAATTGTTAGAGTATTGCTCAAATGAATTCAGTGAGCCTCTCAGCAACATTTGTAATCACACAATGAGCTTAACATTTGTAATCATTTATTCTTGGGCGAAATATTTTCAGAAAAAGGCTGTAACCAAGCCTTTATATGAAAATGGTTATGAATGTATACCCTTCAATTTCAGACCTATTTCATTTTTAATTGCGTTTTCAAGTTTCATTGAGAAGGATATTGTAAATTATCTTGACTTATACAATATTCTGTCAATATCTCAATTTGGCTTTAGGGCGAGCTTGTCAACTAGCAAAGTCACAAATAATAACAGCAGCAACAACAACAACAACAATAATAATAATAATATTTATTGCCAATATACTTATAATACACGTGTTTCTAGCATTGCCAAAATCGATTTATTAGATATTTCTTTAACTAATATTTAAATTTTTATTTTTCTACAGATTTGATCTTTGATGGTAATTCATTATACAAAAGGGTATCCATTATATTTACATCTTTACATTCTATTTGTTTATTATAATCTTTACTCTTTACATACTATTTGTTTATTATAATCTTTACTCTTTCTGGTATTATAGCTATGGATATCGTTATTTTTTACAAAATTCTTTGCTTCATTACATAATATAGCCTTACACACTTTAAAGTAGACAATTAACAATTCACATTCTATAAATGCATTCTTATAAAACTGTCTATATTCTATGTTACATTAATGGTTTCAGTTGTTAACACTAACTCCACTTACTTATTTAAAACTTTGGACTAGTTTCGGGAGAGGTCCCTCCCATCATCGGCTGTGGTTGACTGAGTCAACAGCAACAGCAGCCGATGATGGGAGGGACCTCTCCCGAAACTAGTCCAAAGTTTTAAATAAGTAAGTGGAGTTAGTGTTAACAACTGAAACCATTAATGTAACATATATTACCACTCCATTGTCTACAGCTTCGTAAGTACAATTTTTACTTAATTTGTCTATATTCTAATTGAGAAATTAACCTAATACAGGGAATATGATGATGATGATGATGATGATGATGATGATGATGATGATGATGATGATGATGATGAGGATGAGGATGAGGATGACAAAGCTAAAGCTATATTATTAAGATTATATATTGACAAGACATTTATCTGTAATACCCATATTGAAAAACTAATAGCCAAACTTAGACAAAATCTATTCGTTCTGAGATACTTAAGCAAGCATGTTCCTGCACAAACATCCAGGATCATTTACTTTGCTCTTATCCATTCTCTTATTGTGTAAATGATTGAAATTGGGATAATACTTCTAAATTTAATCAAAATATAATAGTCATCTTGCAAAAAAAGGGATGTGCAATATTTGGGTAATTTGAAACAAACTGAATCTTGTACAAATAGGTTTAGGGAACTAAAAATAAATATTTACTCCATCCTGTTTGCATATATATATAGTTGTTTTCCATTTAGTCAAGTATAAGTTTCCCATGAATACAAACTCAAATGTCCCTAACAACAACACTAAAAGTACAGATGAGCTTGCATTTGCCAGACATAAATTATAGCTGTATGAGAAAATGCCTAGCTATACTGGAATAAAAGTATATAATAAACTTCCTTATAATATTAAAAATTGTAATGGATACATAAAATTCAAGAAACACTTGTTTCATTTCCTTATAGACAAGGTTTAATATAATATTGAATAATGTGTAAATTAGGCCACTTTTATTAAAAGTTTTATTTTATACATTGACATGGCTTAATTATATACAATACTATGTTAAGCTGAAATAAATAAATTGAAATTTTTTCAGTAACATCAAAAATCTATTCATGTGCACTTTCGCTGCAGCCCCCCAAATCACAATATCATAATATAAATGAGGGTAAGTTACATCATAATAAATCATTTTTAACTTTTTGGAGCCATTTAAACAATCCCAAAAGATAGATTTATTTTCTAATTTTGCTTCATATAGCACCTATATGTTTTAATAATAATAAATTAAAGTTACACTAAAATGAGCATACAGTATCTATTTGTTTGCTTTGACAAGCTCATTTAAAGAGCATGTCCTTTTTTAGCACTTGTTCCAGTGGTATAGTTCATACTTTTGTTCACATGTTTTCCAAACACATTGTTTTTGAGCTTGATGGTATTTTTATTTGTACACATCATATGATAGAAGCCGTGGATCATGAATCCCATGATTGTGTGCCTCTGTGTTTGGTTGCCGTTGGTACATTGTCTGTTTATCTTGGCATCTGTTCTGAAGAAGTCAGTGTCTATCTCCTTCTCCTTATGTCTCTTTCTTGTTACTGTTTCTGTGTTTGGTAGCGGTGTTTTGATCCTTATATCTTCCAGGAAGAAGGTTTCTCTTGTGAATATATATGCTAGTCTGCTTGGTGCATACTTGCTTACCCCATTGCCCTTTTTATACATCTTGCTTTAACATTTTCAATTTTTTCCATGTCACTGGTATTTAGTTTGTCCCAGATCAGTGCAATTCCATAAGTAGTGACTGGTATGATTGTTTATAACTAGAAGTTTCTTCCGGGCTTAGGAGCCGTGGTCTTTTGGAGCTAAGGAGTCCAAACGTTTCATCCTTAACTGCAGAGGACATCTTCAGTGGTGCGGTCTGAGTCTTCTGGGCAAAGGTCCTGGAACGACTGAAATGCCAGCTGGAGGTGTTATATATATTTATATATGAACTGCTCGAAGGGGATTGGTTCAGCTGGAGCAGAGGGGCATCTCCATTCTGATCGGTGATTGGTTTGCATGAATTTTGCTAGTGTGGGCTTGTTTTAACAAAAAACATAAAACAAACCCACACTAGCAAAATTCATGCAAACCAATCACCGATCTGAATGGAGATATGGAGATGCTCCGCCCTCCGAGTACAACCCCTCTGCTCCAGCCAAACCAATCCCCTTCGAGCAGTTCATATATAAATATAACACCTCCAGCTGGCATTTCAATCGTGCCAGGACCTTTGCCCAGAAGACTCAGACCGCGCCACTGAAGATGTCCTCTGCAGTTGAGGATGAAACGTTTGGACTCCTTAGCTCCAACAGACCACGGCTCCTAAGCCCAGAAGAAACTTCTAGTTATAAGTCTGACTCTGACGATGAAAGCTTCCGATTATGATATGATTGTTGTTTTGAACAGTCTCATTACTGTTTCTAGTTTCAGTGAAGTGATGTTTTTAATGGTGCACATTGCTTTGATAGCTGCTGAAGTTCTCTTCTGTATGTGGATGGAATGACAATGTTGATGTCTGCAATGTAAAGCCTAGATACTTAAATTTGTTAACTATATTCAATGGTTCATCTTGAATCCTTAGGATGTCAGTCCTTGCTATTTTTTTTCCTCTCCTATACACCATTTGTGCTGTTTCATCTTTGATTATGATAAAATCGTTTTCTGTGACCCATTGTTGCAAAATGTTTATGTCCTCCTGCAGTTCCTTTTTGTGTGTTGAATCTAGTACAATGTCATCTACATACATTAAGAGTGAGGCTCCTTTCAGTTTCTCCCCGATCTCTGTCATTATGTTGAAGAGCAGTGGGCTTATCGGGTCGCCTTGCATGGCTCCGTTTTTCTGGGTTATGTCTTCTGCTGTTGATACTTCATCAGTTATCTGCAATGTATTTATATATCTATAATCTATATCTATATGTTTTGCCCATATCCATATTGCTGTTAACTAATTTTATTTTCAATCACACATAAATCCTCTAGAATACTACCTGTAACTAGATTAAATTTTATAAATTTTGTTTTATCCACATTAAATATAAGATTATTAATTTTAAAATATATTAGGGTTTGCTCTGAACTGCATGAGGGGGTGTCCATCAGAGACTTATTACAATCCTCCCAAAAATTTATAGTGGTATCTTTTTTTTTTTTTTTTTTTTTTGAGTAGTGTTTAATGCCCGTTTTTACTACTGAGGCACCACAGGCGGTGAACACTGATGATACATGAGATGAAATGATAAATTGGGAAAGGATTTTTTTAAGGAAGGAAGCGTTCCAGGCCTAAGTTTAGGTACCTCCCCGGCATTTGCCAGTTATGAAGACTGAGGAAAACCTGGAAAAACCCCCAGTCAGGGAGGACAGTCCTGGCGGGATTCGAACCGCAGACCTCCCGCTCACGAGTCCGTGCCTTAACGACCTCGGCCACCGGTGGCGGTATAGTGGTATCATCTGCATATGAAGTAATAATGGAATTACTAGACTGGACAATATCTTTTATACATTATATTAAAAACATTAATGGGCCTAAGACATAACCTTGTGTGACAGCACATTTTACTGATTCATAGAGATCATCTTTTTTAGTATAAATTTCAATTGTTTATTTTCTATGCATAACATAAGATTTAAATAAGATTCCTACTTATACAACAAAAGATCATGTCTAACACTATCAAAATATAATGAATCCCTTTTTTTATTCTGTTCTAACAACCTCAATACTTCATGAATATAACCACTAATAGGTTATATTTGAGAAACCTTTTCTAAAGCCATGTTGAAAGTTACAGAGAATCTTTGTACTATTAAAATGTCTAAGAACCTAGTTAGATGAAATCTACCATAAATTTTCCCATTCTCAGGATTTAAGGTAATTGACTTATAATTATTAATATTAAATATATCCTTCTTCTGAAAATACTTAAACAGTGTGGGAATATTCTTTTTTCAATTGAAGACTTTATGAGAATTTCTAGGGGTTTTACTAATTCATTCTTATATTCATTTTAATAGTGTAGGACTAACTTCATCTCAACCTGATGTAATTTTACTCAGTAGATGAATTGTTATTTTAATAATTTCATCCATGTTTGTGCATGCAGTTAATTTACAGTATCATAATAACATAATTTTGACTATTTCCTGATATAAAATGTAAAACAAATTTTGTGTTGGAACTAAAATAGTGAAACAACTAATATATTCTTAATTAGCTAATATTCTTATGCTTGACTTACCATTGACTCAACTTACAGCTAGTGATGTGAGCAATGGCCTGTGGTACATGTTCTGTATGATTTAATGGAAAGTGAAGTTTAAAATATCAATTCAACTCACCAGCTATTTAAGAATATATTTCCTGGTAGTTGAAGAATAACATTCAGACAATAATTATTAATATATTTAGAAATTTTAATTAGATCTTTTTCAAATTTTATACTAATCTTCTGATTCAGTTGTACTACCCCATTTTAAATTTACATTTTCCATAAAAATTTAGATGTAGTTTTGAAACAATGGATTCATGGATTATGGATTCATAAATGCCATTTATCTATGCTCCGTTAATTGTTCTTAATATTCTTTCCTAAATTGTTTATACCTAGTTTTATACAGTTCCATTCCAGGGGTTTTATATCATTCATAGTAATCCATTAGCTTTTATTTTAGTTTGATGATACAGTTTGGGAGATTTAATTTATATAAGTCATCAGTTAAATTTAAAATTAATGTCATGTTGGAACTAATACAGTGAAGCAATCACTTTATTCTTAATTAGCTATTATATCAATTTAATACCCTTATGCTCCACTTACCATTGAATTGTACAGAACATGTTTCACAGGCTTTTGCCCACATCATCAGCTGTGAGTTGATCCCAACAGAAGACAAATTAACACAAAAGTTCATAAAATGTCCACCAGAGCTACACCAAGTTCATCCAATGAACAACAAATTGGACAATAGACTCACAGCTGATAATGCAGGTAAAAGCATATGAAACATGATCTGTATAATTCAATGGTATGTGGAGCATAAGAATATTAAATCTAGTCACTAACTAATTAAGAATAAAGTTATCAGTTTACTTTTTGTTACTACAGGACATGCAGTGTCATAGTAGATTTTAAATACCTTATAAAATATATTCCATTTACCTTCAAATTTACCTAAATTATAAATCTTCCCAATTTCATTTCCTAGTATTTTTACTAATTTTATTAAATTAGTTTCTTTTAGTTCTCTAAATGTTTTGTAACTCTTGTTAACTTTTACATACACACTAATTAATGCTAGATACACTGCATAATGATCTGATATACATGATTTTATTAACCCCAGCACCTATCATTTTATCTATTATAGTAGTAGCATATGATTAATAGTTGTAACCAAAGGGGGAATGATTCTTATTGTTCATAAATTGTGTCAACTAAGTTATAGCTGTCTAATATATTTTTCAGATTATTATATGCATATTCATCCATTAAATCAACATTTAAATTACCTGCAAGAATGAATTTGTACTTTTTGTGACCTAAGTATTTAATAATCTATCTCAGTAAATAACAAAATTATTTACTGATTATTTTAGAGATCTGTGGACCCCAAAAATTAGAATGGCTCCTTCATAAATATCTACTTTAATACATGAAACTCAATAACTTTTTCTACACAGATTGGTTTAACTTCAAGCCACTAATATATAATATATAATTCCATGTTCAGTTACAATTTTTATCAAAAGTCATAACTCATTTATAAAATGGTAAAGAGCGCATATATTATTGTTAATATGTTGAATGTTTAGGTGAACTACTGTAAATATTTTACCCAAATGTTCACCAATAGGTATTTTAACTGGATTGGTTTAATCAGGGCTAAATACTTTTGTTTAAGTCTGCACACAAAAGTGATTCATCCACCAAATCATTTACATGTTTCCCTTTTGAAAAGATTCTGTTATGTTACATAAAAATTTCCCAAATTTATAAGTAAACTTAAAATTTAAATATGCAGAATCTATCAATCCATCATCCATCTATCAAGAATATCAGTCAACAGTACCCATCTAGCATTAAACAGGGACTGTTCTGACACACATCCAGTCTCACTAACTATTTATCCTATCAATTTTTCTGATAGTTAACATCACATCTCCTAAGAATACCACTTACTACCATTTTAGAATTTGGAGTTTTACATTCAATACTGTCGGTCCTGGTGGTGAAGAGGCTACAATACTTGCCTCCTAAACCCAAGATCACAGATTTGAACCCGGCCAGGACCAATGGATTTTTTTGGGGCATAAAAATCCTAAGTATGGCTTCCTTTGGAAGGGAAATAAAGCCGTGGGTTCCATGTCGTACATTTATGGCATGAAAAAGAACCTCAAGCTTGAAAGAGAGGTCTCTGAGCAAAATTAGTTGGCCATTAAACATCCTGAGTTGAATGGGATGCTGATGACCTGTAATGTTAAAGAACATCCATAAATAAATCAATCAAAAAAAAAAGAACATTCAATACTAACTATTAAATCCATTGTATCGCCCATTATTTCTTTTGCCATAACCCCTTTCATTTGTATGCACGTGAAGCACTAAACATTTAAGCTCACTACTGAAATATTATCTGCTCTAAATAAAAAGAAATTTCCTATGGGAGTATTTAGTGACTGCCTAAGGCCTTTAGCAGTTTAAAAGATTAAATGCTGCTACAGAAGGGAGATTTCTATGGTGTTGACAAGCTATCTTCAAAATGGTTCAATTCAGTTCCTGTTGACAAGCTATCTTTAAATTGGTTCAATTCGTATCCAACTAATAGAATCAAAAAAATCGATCACAATTATGAGTCAATTGCAGGAACATCATACTTAGCATTCCACAAGGCTTAAAATGGAGCCCTATGCTCATTCTACATTTATCAGTGATTTGCCCTGTAATCTAAGTAACAAATATATTAATAGCACTTTTGCAGGTGAATCATTGTATTTATTTCTAAGAAATCACATGCTTAACTTTCAAACTTAGCCAAAAACAAGTTTGGAGAGCTAAATGTTTAGTTTGAAGCTAATGAGCTTTCATTAAATTTGACAAAACAAACTATTTTAATTTAGAACTAAAAACAAGCAAATACCGAATTTGCTATTCATTACACTAATTACACCATAAGGAAAGTTCTTCATATCAAGTTCTTGGGGCAATAAATTGATGAGGAAACACATTGGATAAAACAATGGACTATAGTTCTGGAGTTCAGTTGCACCTTCTTTGCTTTGAGAAGTTTGGAAAATCATGTACATAATCCAAGATTCATTAACATTAGTGTACTATGTAAATATTTATTTAATTTTGAGATATGAGACTGTTGTTTATAGGGTAATTCTATCAAGAGTAAGACAAAGCTATAAGAATCCTCTATGATGTTGGTTTTCAACAATCATGCAGACCTTATTTAAGAAGCTGAATATTTTTGCTCTCCCTGGAGAGTAAGCTAGTTGTTGACAACTCTTATTACTTTAAAATGAATTTGTATGCACAAATTACATTACTGGTAATACTACCTACTTGATTAGACCAATAAATTCAGCAAAACTTCTCCAGAAGTGTAGCTATTACTATGCAGTGCAAGTATGCAACAGTCTTCCAGCTTCCTTGAAGAAAAAAAAAAAAAGATCTAAATACAAATAATTCACAGAAATGCAAACTTTTCAAGAAAAATGTAAGACATTTTTATGTACTTAACACAGCTTTAAATACTGAATTTATCATGCTATTATACTAGGTCATTTTTCCAAATATGGTGGAGGTGTTTTATTAACTAATAAAAAGTGGTGGTTATAAAGCTGCATGGCATGCTTCTTATTATACAATATTATTTATTGTATATATATATATATGTATGTATTAAATACCTTTTAAGTTATATAATGTGTTCATTATCCTTGAGTTTCACTCACAACAGGATCTAAGAACAAGAAAACCACCTGTGATGCCTCAGTTATAAAAACAGGCTTTAGCACTATTCAAAAAGAACAAGAACATCCATTTCCACCACTGTTGTCTCTGCCACCACAAATTTAACGATTGTAGAGCTAATACACATCTGTACTACAACTACCAAGAAATCTAAATCAATAATTAGTGATTGCATTATAGCAAATATGAATAAAAAAAGTGGTAAATGCCCAGGAACAAATTAGAATCTTTTATGTCTGACCACTGTATACAAAATATTGACTTTGGTAATATTTATTATAAAAAACAAAGCATGAAACAAAGAAAATGTATAGCAAATAAATTATATAACTATAAATACCTAAAAATAAAAATTGTTAACGTGGATATGTAACAGTGTTTCTAGTATGAAGAATATAAATGAAAAATAGAAAAAAAAAAAAATCCAAAATATTTAAGAATAATTTTGATTTGTGTTTTTCATTAAAAAAATAAATAACCTGAAATTCCACCAAATCTACAGTAAAGCTTACTGCTGATCTGATTCAATTATGCCTATTTTTTTTTTAATTTAAATATTCACAACACAAACATTTTATAAGAAAAAAATTAAAAACTCTGAGGCAATATTATCTAAAAGATTTAAATGATGTATTTCCATAAGCCAACAATTACACACACAAAAAAATAAATAATTAATAAATAAAAAATATAATTAAAACTAAAAGGGGATTTTTAAACAAAACTATTGCAAATATTGTATAAAATATTGCATTGAAAGTATAAGGGGATGTGAGCAGAGTACCTATGTGAGCAGTAGGACAATTTATTTTTTAATGTAGTGACAAAGCCTCTCCAAAAACTAAAGAAAAAAATTATAATATGACTTCACGAAAAGCTCATCAGTATTTGCAATCCTTACATTATAAACTGAAGTAACTGAAATAATAAATTGTTGTGAATATGGTTAGTCATGGTTGGTACAAAAAAAACTATATTATTAAACCATAGTTGCTAAATCATAATTTATTAATGAATAATTCTATTCATTCAATAAGGTAAATTTTTGTCAATGTCTAAAACCTAGTCAAATTTGACCAATATAAAAAACATGAAATGGAAATTAATTAAATAATTATAGGCCAATAACTGTACTAACAGAGCAAAAACATCTGAAAATATAATAGCTGGTAGACTTTTAGATTTCTTCTATATAAATAGAATTATTAATAATAACCAACACAGTTTTCCAAAAATGTACTTTACAATTACAGCAATATCTGAATTTATACATCAAGTTTTAAAATAATTAATAAACTAATAATAAAAATTGTGTTATTTTATTTATCTCTCTTTATTTTATTATTAGGTTAATCACAATTTGCAAGGCGCATTCTAGCAATGACTTTCCAACTTGTTAATACCTTCAGTAAAATAAAATTTGTCCAACTGTGAAAAATAAGCATCTGTCTCAGCTTCAACCTCATCATTTGATGCAAATCTTTGTCCACCCAGCCATTTCTTCTGGTGTGGGAAAGAAAAGTAATCACTGGAAATCAAATCCGGTGAATATGTGGATGTGGATGCACTTGGAAGTGAAAGTAATGCAGCTTTGGAGCTGCAATCCCAAAACTGTATAAAGTCTCATTATTATAATGAAAGAAAACTTTCTTTTTTTTCACAAGGTTTGGACATTAAGCCTGAATAACATCCTTTAGTTAGTTGGGTAGTGAAGTGTAATACTCCCCAGTGATGATTCTGCCTTTCTGGAGGTAGTCTATGAGCACCACATCATGAGATCCCAGAAAACCATAGCCATGACTTTTTCTGCATATGAAACAGTTTTTGCTTTCTTTGGTGCAATTGTACCTGTTGCTACCCACTGTTTGGACTGCTCCTTCATCTCTGGCATGTAATGATGAGTCCATGTTTCATCTACTGTTATGAAACATTGGAGAAACTACTGCAATTGAGTTTAAACAAATCTAAACACTCTTGCAAAATGTTCATTTGAATATGTTTTTGGTCCATTGTTAGCATACTTGGCACCCATTGAGCTGAAAGCTTTCTCATACCCAAAACTTTGTAGACATGGCCTTTTGAAGCCTTTACAATGTCAGCCAACTTGTGTTCCTTTAGTTGGTGATCGTTGAGTACAGCATTGAAAATATTTGTAACAATCTCATCGGTCATAGCAGTTTTGGAATGCCCTGAGCTCTCATCATCCTGAATGAATGTATGACCACACTTAAATTCAGCAGCCCACTATTTAGGCATCAAAAACAAAGGGGAAGAATCTGTTAATGGGGAATCTAATTCCTTTTGCATTTCTGTTGAGGTTAAATCCTTCAAAGTGAAGTACTTTATCAGGCTCATATTCGGTTTCTATCCAATTTATGAGAAATAATTGTCACAAATAAGTGATAACATTAACACACCTGAAAACTATGCAGTGTGCCATCTAAAGGATGATACTTAACAACTATTGTAATAATTTGGTCATTTTCAAGACAACTCTCAGCCAGCTGAGAACTTTTAGAACACTCCTTGTATTGATCTATAAGTTATAGTATTATGAGTTAAGAGAAATAGGCAAAAAGAAAATATTTCCTACTACAAGAAAGAAAATAATGCACACAAATAAGTTTAAAAATGGAAACAATCCAATAACTTACAGATTAGAATATAAAGCCATAAAATATAGCATATCTTAAGGAAGTGTTCTAGGTATGCTTCACATAAAATAATTCTATCCCAGGAAAGGTTTACTTCAATTTATATTATATGTAAAAGCTACTCAACTATTCCAAATAATAAAACGTTTACTTAAGTTTTGATAACTACTGTAACAAACATATTTCATTAATGAATAACATTATACACATATTTAATTGCAGTTCAATGATACACACATAGCAAAGCATTCATTCACTATCAAACAATGTTTTTGTCATTATTGCCTCTAACGATATATCCAAATACAGAATTTGAAGAAGCGCAATTAGAAAACATTTGTATATAATCTGTAATCTCATTCCTAATATTCTAAACTTTGCTTTTTATAAGTTCTATTACATGTGCTACATCATGGTCACTGATCAATAAATTATTATTATTATTATTATTATTATTATTATTATTATTATTATTGTTGTTGTTGTTGTTATTATTTATTTATTTATTTATTTATTTATTTATTTATTGCTGTTGTTGTATGGTCAATTAAAAAACCATTTCATGTTAGGTATATGAAACAATAATAAGTAAATGTTCAGAATTACCATGTTGATAAGATGTTTATATTTACTTAAATGTAAATTGGAACTTACACAGTGAAGCCAATCATATTAATGGATACTATTGTATGATTCAGTTGAACTACACACTCTTAAAGCTTCACTTACTTTTCATAAATGTATGGAACCGGTTTCGAGAACATTTTGTTCCCATCTTCAGCCATGCTAAAGTTCAACTGTCGGATCATTCGTTGAGCTGTGGGAATGTATATTCTGCTCTGGTGGCGGTGTGATAAACTTGTAGTTTATGTTGATGAAAACATAAAGTTCAACTGTCGGATCATTCGTTGAGCTGTGGGAATGTATATTCTGCTCTGGTGGCGGTGTGATAAACTTGTAGTTTATGTTGATGAAAACATATGATGAAAACATAAACTACAAGTTTATCACACTGCCACCAGAGCAGAATATACATTCCCACAGCTCAACGAATGATCCGACAGTTGAACTTTAGCATGGCTAAAGATGGGAACAAAATGTTCTCGAAACCGGTTCCATACATTTATGAAAAGTAAGTGAAGCTTTAAGAGTGTGTAGTTCAACTGAATCATACAATGATAGCCATTAATATGTTTATATTTATTTATTGGAACACTTATTTATTAGTTATTTATTATTAATTGCATCCAAAAGATAACATACATGATATGAGACTTGTCATTATTAGTAATGAATTGTAATACTAAATAACATTTATGAAACTGCATAATCTAGAGCAATATTATGCTAAACAATTATTAAATCAATAATATCTATGCAGTAGAACACAATGATATTAACTACCATATAATACAACAGAATAACATAATGAAATTAAATTTATAAATTGGATTAGATTGGATATATTTATCATCCATAGATCTCACAGGGAGAGAAGGAACTAGTCAAGGTATTTGCATATACATATACACATATTTGTAATTTTACAATTTTTATATAGTTACAAAATATTTTCATCCATTATTTTAACATAATATTTACAAAATTTTGCTATATATCTAATACATTTTAGGTTGGTTAAAGGTTGTGGATGCAATATTTTCTTAGCTTTTTGTACCTGATTTTTTTATATAATTACTACATATATTTCATTCCTAAAATTAAGAACATGCCTTCTCTACACAGTATGTGTGATATTTACTTATGAAGTAGAACTGGTTATATAGCAGGAACTACTAAATTTCTGTCTTGGATTTACTTGCAGCAGTTATGTTCTTTAGATATGCAGTAGATGATTATATATTTTAATGCAATTGAATTTAAATGATGTTTAAAATACTTTAGTATAATACATATTTGTATGTATGTTGCTCTATTACATTTATTATAGGTATGTATGGACTTCAGCATTAGTTATAAAATTTTAATATTGTTTTTTACATGTTTGTTCAATATATAGGTAAGGTAAGGTCATTGTGTTTAACTTCTTGAAGTGTTATGTACAACTTTATCTTTTTGAAAAGCCAATTATAACTCTAAGAGCCTTTTCTGTAACTAAATATAATAATAAATAATAAATTTATTGCTCCCAATAGACTCATTTAACATAAGTTTCAGACATTATCAAAATATTAGGGTTAACAAAGCATAACTTATTCTTAGAACAAGGTTTTAGTACATGTTTGCAAGAGTTAAAAAAGTTTACCTCTAAATACTGTTAAGATTACAATTGAATACAGTTCATCCAATAAATATAAACTTCTATTTATAAGGTTTTTTTCAACAGATACTTTAATTTTGATTTTTCTATAGATTTAATCCCTGGTGGCAATTTATTGTACAAAAAGGTACCTCTTACATTTACATCCTTACATACTATTTGTTTATTATAAGCATACCTATGATAATCTTTACTATTTCTAGTGTTATTGCTATGGATCTCATTATTTTTTATAAAATCTTTGATTCACTGCATAATATAGACTTATGTACACAGAGAGAGAAGACAGCATTCCATGCTTTACAAATGCATCCTTACATGTCTGTCTATATTCCAATTTAGAAATTAGCCTAATAAACTTTTTCTGTAATATAAATAATCTATCCATATGCACTTTTGCTGCAGCCCCCCAAACCTCAATACTATAGTGTAGATGAGGGTATATTATACCGTAATAGATCATTTTCAACTCATTTGAGCGAACACATCTTTAAAAAATCTCAATAGATAGTTGATTTTTATTTTGCTACATATTGCATCTATATGCTTTGCTCATGTTAATTTACTATCAATCCATGTACTAAGAACTTATATTTATCTACCTTCTCACAGATTTTATCTTAAATCATGCATATCATTACTTTTAAATAGATCAAATTTCTTAAATTTTGTTTTATGCACATTGCATATAAGATTATTGTTTTTGAAGTATTTTATAATTTGCTCTGAACTCAGAGAGATGGTGTCCATTAGAGACCTATTACACTCACCCCAAGAGTTTACTGTGGTATCATCTGCATAAGAAGTAATAATAGAATTGCACGGCTGTACAATATCATTCACATATATTAGAAACATTGAATGGGCCAAATACGGAACCTTGAGGGACTCCATATCTTACTATTCCATATTGAGACCTTACTTTAGACAGGTGATTATCTGTTTTAGTGTTAATTTCAGTTTTTTGTTTTCTATGCATAAGGTAGGTTTTGCATATTTCATGGGAAATTCCTATGATCCCATAAGATTCCAACTTACATAACATAAGATCGTGTCTGACACCATCAAATGCTTTTGATAAATCAAAATATACCGTGCCCACCTTTTTATTCTGTTCTAATAAAGTCAATACTTGATGAACATAGTCACTAACTGCAGTTATGGTTGAGAAGCCCTTTCTAAATTCATGTTGAAAACTAAACAGAACCTTTCTACTATTAAAAAAATGTTATAAACCTAGATAGAAGAATTCTTTCATAAAGTTTACCAATTTCGGATGTTAATGTGATGGGCCTATAGTTATTTATATTAAATTTGTCACCCTGCTTAAATATAGGTCTTACAATACTTATCTTTAAACAGTCTGGAAATATTCCTTTTTCAATTGAGAAGTTTATGAGATGTTCCAAGGGTTTTGTTATTATATTTTTACAGTATTTTAACAGTCTAGGACTAATTTATCTGGTAGGCTAGTTATTATTTTAATAATTTCATCCATATTTGTGGGTTTTACATACATAGTTGTATTTATGGTATCCTTAACAAAATAATTCTGACTGTTGTCTGGTAGGTAAGGTATAGTATTCAGATAATGGTTGTTAATATATTCACAGATTTTAATTGGATCTTTTTATATTCCCCATCAGTATTTATTTGTAAGTCTTCTGGTTTGGTTGTACTACCCCTTTTTTGACTTACAATTTTCCACAAGGATTTAGATGCAGTTTTAGAGTAATGGATTTTCTGTATGAATGCTGTTCATATTCGCTCTTTTCAGTGTTCTAAATATTCTTTCTTATACTGTTTATATTTAGTTTTATTTTATCCATTCCAGTGGATTTATAAAATTCATAATAACCCTTTGCTTTTTCTTTTAGTTTGATGATATAGTTTGGGAGACTTATTTAAGAACTGTTTTTAATTATTCTTTTTGTTGTTACAGGACATGCAGTATTATAGTAAATTTTAAATAGTTTATAAAATACATACCATTTATCCTCAACTTTATCAGTGTTATAAACCTCCTCCCAATCCTTGTTTCCTAGTACATTTGCTAATTTTATTAGATTGATATCTTTTATTTTTCTAAATGTTTTGGTAACACCATTGTTAATTTTTTACGCCTACTACTTATATCTAGATACTATGCATAATGATCTGATAAACAAGACTTTACTACCCCAGTGTCTACTATTTTATCTATCATATTAGTAGCTATATGATCAATAGTTGTGGCTGTAAAGGGAGTAACTCTCGTTGGTTCTTAAATTGCGTCAACTAAGTTATAGCTATCAAGTAAATTTTTCAGTTTTTTATATACATTTTCATCCATTAGATCAACATTTAAATCACATGCAAGGATAACTTTTGTACTTTTTGGAGCATACACATTTAACAATCTATCTAGATAATTAAGAAAGTTATCTACTAGAGATTTTGGTGATCTGTATACCCCAAAGATTATAATATTCCCCTCAAGAGTATTTACTTTAATGCCTGATACTTCAAAAACTTTTTCCATACAGTATTTGTTTAAACTCAAGCCTCTGATATATAATTCATTTCTAGCAAATATAATTACACCACCACCATTGCAAGTAGATCTGCAGTAGAAGGGCGCAATATTGTAATTTTTAACTATGTACAGCATTATTTGATCATCTTTTAAACCATGCTCAGTTATAATTGGGATTTGCAGGCTTAACTCATTTATAAAACATTCAAGAGCTCATATTTTATTATTAATATATTGAATGTTTAGGTGAACTACTTTAAATATTTCATCCAAATTTTCATCATTAATTTTTTAATTGAAATATTTTTATATGCACCCTTTTTGTTAATGTCTGTCAACAACAAAGATTCATCCACCACGTTGTTTACATGTTTCCCTGAAAAGATTCTATAACATTACATAGCAATTTCCCAAATTTATAAGCACCCTTATAATTTAAATATATGCCATCCCTTGCTAAGTCCCATCTATCTACCCAACAGTTGCCATCTAGCATTAAGCAGCCCCTTCTGGCACCCATCCAATCTAACTCACTGTTTATCCTATCTATTTTTCTCATAGTGACATCATATCTCCTAAGAATGCCACTTATCACAGGTTTAGAATTTGGAGCTTTACATTTTGTACTCGCTACTAAGTCCATTGTCTTCCCCACTATTTCTTCTGCCATAGCCCCTTTCTTAACATCATTTGTACCTACATGAAGCATACCACTTCAGGATTTTCCTTTAATAAATCAGTTTGTTCTGCCTTTTGTTTCAATTCATTAATTTTAATATCTGTGAACACATCAATCCCCGTTTTCTTAATACTTCACCAGAAAATTTCAATAAAGAATCACCAAGTACTACAGGCCTTCTTTCTCTTAAATTTTATCACTTTTTTGTGACTCCTCACTAGTACAATCACTATTTTTTTCATTACAGAATGCCAATACACCAAACCTGTTCTCACTGCACAGATCTCCTGAATAATTGTCCTTTTTCTTGCTTCTAGTAATAGCACTGCTGGTGAGGTTACATCTTCTTCCCTTTGTTCCTACTTGCAGTCATTCACCATCATTTCTATTTTGGTTTTTGAGTGATGTGTTCTCATTTTTTAGTGTGTCTATTTGTGCTCTTGATGTTTAACTCCACTCAATTTCACTGTCCATTTTCCTTTGTGTTTGTCCCAGCTTAAATTTTTATCTAACCATAAACATTTTGTTTCCTGCTTGTAAATTATCAATTTAGATTCAGCTTTGATATAGGGATTCACAGACTTTTTGCATGTTTTATGCTGAAAATTTATGCTGCTATTTTCTCTTCATTCACAAAATGTTTATTTATTTTAACATATCAGCAGTTTTATTAACAATGTGTATTATACATTTTTGAAGGCTGTCATAATTATTTTCATTAATGAATAAACTTTTATCATCAGCAATAAAGCTACATTTACTTTAGAATCATTGAGAAAATAAAAATGTAAATCCATAATATATACTAAGAAACATAGGGGAGTTACAATGGATCCCTGAGAACACCTGATACAATTACTCAATTGCCAGAGAATATTTTAGAGGTTTCCATTTTTTAACATTTACAAAATGTACTTCAACCACTTGTTCTCTCCCTTTTAGGTAGGTTTTGAACAAATAGAATGCACCTCTATGACAATTTACACACTTTATTTAGAAAAATTGCATGTTCTACCACGTCACAGCTTTGGATAAGTCTAAAACTAATCATACTTCTACTTTACTCTTGTGAAACATATCATAGATATTACCAATAAAAAATTCATAACAGTAGAATTAGTGCATTTATTGCTTTGGAAGTCACGTTGGCAGATATTGATTATATTATACTTATTCATGATTTTCATTAATTTTTAATTCATAATTTTTTCTAAAGCTTTTGAGTACACACTGCCTTACTTTCAATAGGGGAATGTGCCTGTGGTTATTAACCCCTATTAATTCTCCATTTTTAAGGATAGATTTTAATTTAGATAACTTCAGTTCTTGAGGAAATATACCACATTCCAGAGACTTATTTACCATTTGGCAAAGTAGCTGCAGGATGTGCAAGCTGCATTATTTTAAGATATGTTTAGAGTTTCCTGCTAATGTTTCAGGTTTATTTTTTTAAATTCTTAATCATATATAGTAGTTCATTTTCAGAAAACTGAACCTAAAACAGAAATTTATCATTAATAGGCACAAGCATTCTGGTAAGTACATCTTTGGAATTATGTATTTATGAAGTGTTCTGTTACCTCTACAAAGTAAATAGTCGAGCTTGGCACCTTGTTTTTAGTTGAAAATTTCCCAATGGTACAACAATTAGACTAATTTCTTTTTTAATTATAGGTCCATTGTTTTCAGTTTATTTTTAAATGTCCCAATCATTCATTGTTCAGTTTTTTGGCTGCTTGAATAACTTATTTGTAGACAGTTTTATATTCCTTAAATTCCAATCTGATTTGTGAGATATTTCTTACTTATTTTTCATTATATTGCTGAGGAATTTTAGTGTATTGTTAGAGCTTCTTATACCTATGGTTACTTAATATCTTTATTTTTATTGTAGAAATAGGAAAAGCCACATCATAGAAATATTTTAAAGTATTCAGGAATTTAGTGCATATCCTTTTAGTAATATTCTCTTTATAAATGTCTTTCAACGAATCTTGTCCTAGCAGATGTTTAAAATATTCAATATTTACTTGGTTCTGCAACAGAACATTCATGTACCTTGTATATTTATGTCCCTCTAGTTCTTTTTACTTCCCGTTAATAGTAATAGATTGGGCAAAATGGTCATAGAGGCACTATCAATTGCTTCAAAATTGCTAACACAATATATTAGATTTCTGCTGATGGCTATCTGTGGTGTATTGCAGTTTTAGAAGTTTTTGCAATCCTTGTTGGCATATCTATTATAGGTTGTAGATTAATTGGCATTTAGTTAGGTAAATACCTTCAATTTATCATTACTTTGTCCTAAAAATGTATATTGATGTCCCCATCAGAATTATGCTTTTACCAGATTTATGTCAATTTTTCAGAATAGTATCCATTCTTTCTAATATGTTTATGTCACTTGTTGGACTTTGTAAATACAGATTATAATTAGTTTCATCACAATTTCAACTATACTTTTTTTTAAGTGTTGTTCTACATTCAGAATTTGAAATGAAGAAACTAATTTAGCATTCAGAGAGATTTTAATCATATTTATGATCCACCATTATGTTTAATCTTCCTACTTTAATCCTGTGCAACTTTGTAACTGGCTAATTTGAGCTCTGTTAATTAGTTTTCAGTGTTCTGTTACACATGTTACATGTCCTGTTACACACATCACATCTACATGTTTTGACTGATCTTTTATCGAAACTTCAAGTTCAATTGTCTTGTTACGCATACTTGTAAATTTTAATGGATAACCTGCATTATATGTTTGCTTTGATTTTACCTGACTTTAGATTAACATTTCTCTCAATTTACTGTTTTGCCATTTGAAGGGTTTTTGTTATGGTTGTAATTTTATTAAAGTTATTGCATTTGCATTTGCATTTGCATTACAGATCTACCACCAAATTCCAGTGCTAGTTTTTCTAGCTTGAGATGAGCTATAACCATACTCAGAAGGCAACCAAATTTAACAGCTCCCATTCTGTTAAGCTGAAGCCCATCCCTTCCCCCCATATCCCAATCTTTTATGCAAGAACTACTATCTGTCAAAGTACATTAATTTACCTTATGTACCCAATCCAAATGAATATTAACTTTAAATCAAAGAAAATATATTATATCTATGTTCAAATTGTAAATTTAACCATGAGTTTCCAGAAGTAAAAGGTTACAATGATTAGCTCAAGAACAGAATTTCATGGGTAAATATGAAATTAAAGCACACAAAGAATTCCAAAAAAAAGTCTTTCTAAAAATTTATACTGGAACAGTAATATATAAAACCTATTTGGAGAAGGCAAAATGAAACATAAAATATTTATCTTCAGTAAATAATAAACATGATGATGAGGAGGAGCAGGAGCATGAGCAGGAACAGGAGGAAGATGAGCATGCTGCTAAAGAACATTAATGCGCCTTAAGATTTATTCCTTCAGAAAATAGTTCAAAGGCAACATGGGATGAAATAAATACCCAATTGGGGAAATTAAAAAATGTACTTTATATCTTAGGCTCAAAATAAGAAATGATGTCATAAGCAAAATGAAGAACTTCATATTTTTTCCATTGTTTTATTATTTGCATATATCAAATAAAGTTTATACTTCTTGGCTGATCAAGATTTTTATGTTCAAATAAAGCCAACTTTATTTTGCATAAATGCATTTGTCAAAGGACTTTCTCTATATATGCATTTTATAATATTTTATATTGCACGTTAAAGTGCGTATATTAGTAGTTTATTAAATTTTAATTCTCTTCACTCTAAAATTTGTTCTGTGGATAAGATTTTCTAAGTATGTGGCATCCTAAGTCAAATTAAAATGTCTATAATGAATCCCTCATTTTTGTGCTTTTTTGTTGTTAGCTAGTTCCTTGTAACTGAAATAATAATTGCAATGCTTTAATTGACATCAAAAGCATTGTTTCTAATATATGTAAGCAATTTGCCTAATATTGGCAAATGTAACACTATATCATTAGCTGACAATACAACCCTGCTATTTTCTTGCAAATCTCTTACCAGAGTAGAGCAAATTATAGCAGAACAATTAAGTTCCATTTACAAATACATACAAAGTTATAATTTAACACTAAATGTGCAAAAAACTAAAGCACTTATGTTTCACTACTGCAATAATAGGCATGAATATCTAGACATAAATTAATGAAGATGCAATAGAACAGGTTAATCTTATCAATTTCTTGGGAGTGATTGTTGATAATCAATTAACTTTCAAACACTTGTAGACTTTATTTGTAACAAAGTAAGCACATTTACGTACTAATTAAGGAAATTATTAGAATATTTAAATTCAGACAGTCTAAAGTTAATATAATATAGTTTAATCTATACATATTTTTATTATGCAATTGTGTCCTGGTGAAGTATATGTGGTGTAAATATGAGTAGACTAATGATCTTTCAAATAAGATTTTTCAAATGTATATAAGGTAGACAGAGAGTATCATATAGAAGTATTTTTAAGAAACCTAAAATATATCATTATATGTGTATAAGATACTCTATTTTTGGTTAACAATGAACAAGACAGGATCCTAAACAAGGACTGCCACAACTGTAGCACTTGGACTCAGAACAATTATTATTGTCTAAATGTAAATAAAAAGGCTACTGAAAGAGACTCAAGAGTTATTGGTTAAGTTTTCTATAATACACTGCCACTAACAATCAAAAGTCAAAGATAATAAAAGTTTCAAACAGAATTGAAAAACTTCTTGATAGGTAAATGTATGTAGAGGATAAATGAATTGTAAAAATGTAAATAAAATATAGTTGAATATAACTGTTTAAAGAATAAATTAACATAACCTATTGTTATATGAGATAAATTTGCCTCTTTTATTAAATTGTTTGGTTAAGCAATGTATTTTGTTATTAATGCATTCTCTGACAATGACTGAAACCCAAGTGTAGAGTCTATGGTCTGCAATAAAATTATTATTATTCTTATTACTGTTGGTTATTATTATTATTATTATTATTATTATTATTATTATTATCATCGTCATCACTGTTATTATTATTATTATTATTATTATTATTATTATTATTATTATTATTATTATTATTATTATTGCTGTTGTTGTTGTTGTTGTCATCAGCAAGTGAGCTTAATAATCTACATTACATCTAAAAAATAGAAAGCAATGATACATCTCTTTCTATGCAGATGGAAAAAAAAATTCTGTGGAATATGTAATAAAGAGGAAAGGTTTACTTATAATTTGACTCCATTTAGTATAACTTGTGACCTTGTATCATTTGAATACAAAACAAATAAATGCTGTTTTAAGGCCAAACAAAATCCTGTTTACTGTCTCTGAGGTGTACTGGTCAAGATCCTGCTTCCAACTCCAGAGATTATGGGTTCGATTCTCAGCTAGGGTTGAATTTTTCTTTAATTAGGATATGTAAATGGGAGTTTACTTCAATGTATAAAAACAAAACAAAACTAAGGATTTAAATCTTTTTGTAAATGAGGTATCAACAGCAGCAATTGTTTCTGAAGTCAAGTCACCAATATGGCTGTAATGGTTAAAGGTGGCTATTAAACCCTTATCTTTAATGCAAACTAAGTAATAGTATATAAATTATGCATAGTATCTTGTGTTTTCGAAAAAGTATTTATTGAAATATTTTTAGTCTCAAAATGAATTTCCTCCTAAACCCAAGATCGCGGGTTCGAACCCGGCCAGGACCGATGGATTTTTTCGGGCGTAAAAATTCTAAGTATGGCTTCCTTCGGAAGGGAAGTAAAGCCGTGGGTCTCGTGTCGTACATTTATGGCACGAAAAAGAACCTCAAGCCTGAAAGAGAGGCCTCTGAGCAAAATTTGTCGGCCGTTTCACGCCCTGAGTTGAATGGGACGCTGATGACCTGAGCTGTTAAAGAGCGTCCATAAATAAATCAATCATTATTAAAATGAATTTCCTATTAAACAAACTTATAGTTTTGCTATTACATATTTTGATACTAGAGTTTTCTCAAAGGTACCATGCAATAAATAAATAAATAAAAATGAGAAAATAAATAAAAATATTTCAGTTCCAGCAGTTTAAAGCTATAGCCAAACATATCAATGAAGCTAATAAAGACAAGCAGCAAGCACTTTTCCCAAAGTTATGGCATATTCGGCTACTGTAAAAAAAATAATGAATTTTATATGGGTTTGTCTGAATTAGTGAGTACTTTTGTCAGTTTAGTGTTAAATAATGAAAATGATAATTTTTAAAATTGATATTAAGTGGTCATGCAATTATTTCAGGTCATTGATTCCATCAGAATAAGTAAAGTATTTGTATGGCATGGTATCATGAAACTACAAAAGTTGTGAGTTGCTATTTAACAAATACTTTAATAGGCAAATTTAGTTTTGATATTCCAGTAAATTCATATTTTGTGGCCTCAGAAGAAATGGACAAAGCTAACTTAGAATCACTGGCAAAATTTGCAAATAGCTCCATTTGTAAGCAGAACATAATATCATGTATCCATTTTTATTTATGCTTAGGCTTCTTTTTATTTATTTTTGTCAAATATTTCAGTTTCATTTATCTTTAGGCAATGGTTATCTTACTTAACTCTGCTGAAGTATTAAAATTTTATTTAGATCCAGGCAGATTACATTTTACCTTCATAACTCTGATGAATGATAAAAGTGTAACATAAATGCAGCAAAATATTAAAACTTTAAATCTTACTTAACTCTGCTGAAGTATTAAAATTTTATTTAGATCCAGGCAGATTACATTTTACCTTCATAATTCTGATGAATGATAAAAGTGTAACATAAATGCAGCAAAAATCTAAAACTTTAAATTTTGAAAACATTTCCTTACTTAACTGTACTGAAATATTACATTTACTCGATTGCAATGAATGTTACATTTGTTTAATGTGATTGTTAATTGCTGTGAAATATTGCAGAAATTCTGTAGTCCTGCTATGGATCATGCAGAAAAAGTGATATTATTTGCATCAAATGCAGCACCATACATGATAAAAGCAAGGTATTCTTTGAAGATATTCTTTTTGAAAATTATTCATATAACTTGGCTGGCATATAAACTCCATCTAGTTGCAGAGTAGTTTCCATCTATCAACAAGATAATTTTGCAGTTTAAAAAGATGTTTGTCAAGGCACTATTGCAAATACAGAAATACCTAATGTCCCTCTGCTTCCGAATACAGTGCAGACAAGAAGAGGTACATAGCTGGAGGCTGCGCTTTTCTATTACATGCAAGCCCTTCAGTTCACTTGAGATACTGTTTAATATGCCTATTTTAAATTTACAGTTTAAGGCCAGTAATATTATTCAGCAATTATAAATCCTTAGCCAGTTGGAAAATAGAACTGAAAAAATAAACATTAAAAAATAACACTGGTGAACCAGAAAATGGGAAGATATACTTTATTAGCTCTTGCAATAAAGGGAGGAATTTTTTTCTTTATTTTCTGTTCTTTTTTCTAGATTTTGACACAGATTGATGCTAAAGATGCATCTTCTATCAAAAGGGAACAATTTATCCTTAAAGAAACTAACCTGAGGAACGAGCTGGCTGGCATATGTGGCAGCTAACTTTTCCATAAGAGAGTAGCACCATGGCATTAAATAGTACAGGCAGTCTGTCAGCAGATCATTCAAGTTGTGTGACTTGTTCAATGAAGTTTGTGGATCACTAGGTAAGGTGGTGATTGCCAAATTAAATTGTGTTTTGCCAAAAATCCAGGCCATAAACAAATGTGCAAAATTGCCAACATTCTAAATGGTCAGATTGATACATTACTGCATTAAAATATAAAGAACTTAGAGAAACTGTTTTCTTACACCATGATATATTCTTAAGGAAATTCAAGCAAATTTGCATTAAATTAAAATAAATATTAATTTGGAATAAGTAATACAGTAGTAAATAAAACTAAAATATTAAAATTTATGTGATTTTTACTGTGTATGTTTTTACTTAGGATATATTTCTGCAATTTTTAGTAAGTATTTGCATGAATGTTTTGAGATTTTCTTAGTGTATAAATTTTCATTATCTGGTCATAAGTTACAGTTTAGATGCATTAAATGTTTTTAATGAATTCTTTGCAAGCATTAGACAAAATATTAAATCCACAATTTAACTATGTAGATACAAATAGATGTATGTGCACTGTTTCAGTATTGCCATACATATTTTCAAGTCATACTCTCATGTACTTTCATGGCATACGTGCCATATTGGTTGCATATTTAAGGGGTTTTAGGGATGGACAAAATTTTCTTTCCTTTAACTTTCACTGTAATATCTTTCTTACTGCAGAAAATTTAATATTTGTTCAATGTTCATTTCTTCCAGTACATGTATAATTTTCAAATATAATTTCATTTAACTGTAAGTGATTTCGACCTGCTGAATTTACTATCAGGCCGTATGGGTAAAGCATTTATGCAATGACAATCGGTGAAACAAAAAAAAAACATTTTAAAAGAAAAATATATACAAAGTATCTATAACACATTCTCAGTAGGTACTTAGGTGTTTGACATTTGATAAATCAGCTGTTGCTTTTCCCAACCCTTACTGCACAATGTGGGTTTCCTATTTCGAAAAATTTTATGACGATTACGGAACATTCCATATATAAAGTGAACCTGAATTAAAGGTTTAACAAGACAAACATTTGTTACTCAAAAAATAATGAAAATATTTCCTTACACTTTTGTTCTACATAGACAGAAACTTAAAAAGTAGTTTACTACATAAAAAGTAACCCCTACATTTGTTGTTATTTTACATTACCTCGATATGAGTGGCAATACAAGCAACCGGTTTTCAATCTCCGTCCATGTGTTCCACAGAACCACAGGCAAGACATTTTTCAGAGTTGCACGAACACGACGTCGTACATCTCGAAGGTCACGTACTCGTGTTTGATACACTTGAAAGGGGGGGGGGGTAGAGTGATGCCCGCGATCTAGATGACCAGTCAATAGGCTCATCACCTTTTGCAATCCAAGTTCGGAAATTTCTTGATCCAGAAACGTCCTCACCATATGCCGCAAATGGAACGGTGCACCGTCCCTGTTCCATTTCATTTTTGACAGGTAGCCTGGAACAGTATCGGTAAGCCTTTACCAACACTCCTGTAGAGCATCTCTACTAATTCTGCAATTGTCATACAGTTAGAGCATATGCTAACTATGCAGGTTAAGTAAACAAAACATTTTGATTCAATGTTAATTTTAAAAATACTATAGCAATATACTAATTAGTTATATACGGTGGTATATATTTAAGGGGAACTAGGTATTCTGTTATGGTGCATTCTTAACACTTATAATGCTTATTTTTCCTGTCTTAATATGTATTTTATGTTAATTAAAAAATTCTAAATACGTTAGAAATAATATAATATATTATAAGAGGCAATGTATTTGTTTCCCCTCTTTATGGCTTCAGAAACTGGTAACAAAACCAACGGGTGTACCGCATAGGAACTGAGGTTTCTTCATAATAGGTTTTATGCGTTACGCGCGGGTTTGCGGGCTCTTCAAGATGGGACCCCGGGAGAGTAGGAGCTGCTCCATCCAATCAGCACGCACCTCTTGCCAAACAAGCGGCTACCAGCTCGCCCTCTCCTCAGTTATCATTACCTCCCGCCTCGTCTCTGGATGTTCCAGCCCGGATTCTGCTGCTACTACCACGATAAACAAGGAAGAAGACCACGGGCAACCTCATACACATAAACTCACTTCTACTTCATGAAGCAACATCTCACCCGTCTCCAGATCCCCACCACAGCGCATCAGTACCTGCAGGTCAGTGCAGCGTCGTTCTCCGCAGTGTTCCGTGGACCTTGCCCGGCCCGTCATTGGCAGTCAGGCCTATAACGCAAAATGCATCATCTCACACAGAGGACAGAAACTACTTGTCCGATTGACCTACTTGGAATCCGATGAAAGTGAGGCAGCCGTCGCTGAAGGTCCCACAATTGGACACCATCACCTCACCATCAAGCCCAGCCTCCGCCACCACATTCCCCCGTGCCGAAGCTGCTGCGGGTACGGGCACTCAGACCATGACTGCACGGAAGCACCTTGCTGCCACTATTGTGGAGTTGAGTGTCTCACTTCCGAGTGCGCTCAGCACGACCTGGCCCGCTGCCGCAGACATTGTGCCTCATTTTACGGGCCAGGCTGCCTATCCTCTACAGTCACGGTCCCAGTTGCAGCGACACACCACTACAGCACCAGCCGCAGTAACTCATCTAGCACAACTACCTCTGAATTGTGTCAACATCAAGAACCCATCAACCCCTTAGTCACACAGGTACGAGAAATAGAAGTCACCGTCAAGAACCAACTTTCAGAAACCTCCCAGAAAATCAAGGACATTATCACCACAGCTACATTGGTCCTGGTAGTGTAGTGATAAGCATACTTATGATTTTTATGCCCCAAAAATTCATCGATCCTGGCCGGGTTTGAATCCGCGGCCTTGGGTTTAGAAGGCATCTTTACTTTTACCCTTTCATCTTATCCTTTCTACCCTCTACTTACACCACATTTACCTCCCTTAGTTACAGTTAAAAAAATTGCATGACGCGTACGAGTAAAATAATTCCCTTTCCAGATCCATGATTGCAGTAACACATACACAAACTGCTAGGAGACACCCTGAAGCTCCGTCCCGAGCGAGAGCGGAGAGAGCCGAGCTCTTCTCGGTCCCGAAAGGGAGAAATAAGACACAAGCTCAACGGTAAGTTAGCTCAAATGGTTAGATCGTCGAGCCATAATTATAAAAGTTGAAATACTCGTGGCGCAAACTCCAGTTTCGCACATTTTGCTACTAGGGGTGCTAGTATCGCTAGTAACGTCATCAAGATGTCGTCGTTAGTGCCTTTATAAAAATTACTTCGTTAGTGACGGAATTAAAATGATAGCGCTAGTGTATTTATTGACGCTAGTGTCACCAAATACAGCATCATTAGTGCCATCATCAAGATGGTGCCTTTAAGTTGGCTACCCTAAGATTGCGTTGTTTGGCAACTGTTAATGGTGGCGGAAAATGTTGATGCTTGTGATGCTGTTGCTAACATCTTATTCATTTTAATTTTTAGATTAGCGATTACGGCATCGTAAAAACTTTGTTAAAGCGGAAACAAAAAAGGGGGGGGGGTTGCCCTTACGGTATGGTCTGTATCGCATGACATAAGAGGGTTGAAGGCTTCGGTAAAAGCAGACCCTTGAATAGCACAAAAATACTTTGCATAGAAGGAAGTGGCTAATCATCCAATGGTTCCTGAAATTAACGTGGAAAGTGTATGGATGGATAGCACAAAGATACTATGTGTGGGGGCATCATCGGCGAAAGGTTCCTAGACTGGACGTGGAGGAGGAGACGGTCATCAAGTAACAGGCGTCGAAGGAAGTGGGCGCGGTTTGGAGCGATTAGAGATGACGGTAGAGCGCCTGCTTCGTGATTTATGGAAATGTGTGTTTCAATTAAACGAAAGAGGTCCGTGCTACTTCGCGATTGATAGAAGTAAGGATCGCTGTAATTGGTGGAAATAAGATGCATGGTATAACTGCTACAATCAACGAGACTTAAGCCTTGTAGCTGCCCAGAATGACATAATGGAAAACAGAAGGTTAAGTGGTATTTGTACTTCTAAGATTTGAAGTTAGGAAGCTTGGAGAGGGGACATTAATTTAGAAGGCAGCAGTTGTATATTATTTGATGAAGCTCCTGCAAGATTTCGAGATAAGAAAGTGTGTAGAGGAAATGTTACTATAGATGGCGGCGTTAGTGTCGCAAAATGGTAGCTTAAGCAAAATCGCGACTATGACGTCATTCAAGATGATGGCCGTAGTGTTGCGGCGTAACTCGTACCGTCCAAAACGCTGGTGTTTGCGTTACCAACATAACAATTCTTTAAACTTTAAAATTAGCAAAACGCCATGGTTGCCAACCTAATATTTTATTTTAAATTGGCGATTATTACAACACACAAGCAAGAATAAAACAGAGAAAAAATGGGTTTTGTTCTTAGGTTGTGGTGACCGGAGTAAGAGAGGAGGCAAGATTTTAGAAGGGAAAACTGCGTCGTAGGCGAAGGGTTCCTGGGGCATTTGATTATATTAGGTGGTGATTGAACTTAGGTATCACCAGACTTGATTTGGGAGAAAGGTGACGGCACCCGGTTCTCGGCCTCATCAGCGAAAGTTTCCTGGAGGAGCAAATGCCTAAAGAATGCTATGTGTAGGGGCGTCATTGGAGATGGAGTTCATATCGGGTTGACCAAACCCTAGGTCCAGGGGTGCAAACACAGAGGTCTGTGCCACCCGTGGTATTTTGCATTAGGACGGCACCTTGTAACTCTAAACCGACCCGCCATTCGGCTGCAGACGATTGCGTCGCCCAGGCGCGCTAAGTTCCCTTAGCTACCAGATTCTCACTGGTGGATAGGTCATACTAGCTTAAACCTCCTCGTATTTAAGAGGTGAGTCACCCCAGCATTAAGGTAGCCACCACCCTCCCTACAAACAACGGCGATTTCGGCGCACTGGCCCCCAAGGTACACGCCTTGGGCACTCCCCTGAGACACGCTACCATCGTAGGTCCTCAATTCCCCGTGAGTGACGGGTCCACTGCCAAACCGAGTCCAACCCAATCCGGACAACTCCCTTCCGGGAGGGGCTCGAATCAAGCCCGGCCCGGCTCCCTCTAGTACGTCAGAGGTACCACGGGCACTCAGGGTCCGCAGAACCCGCACCTGGAGCATCTGTAGGCAACGGTCAAACCGCGCCCCCCCCCTTACGGGAATTGGAGATGGAGTCCTGGAGGAGGCGGGTTTCGTCAGATAGAGGACTCCGAAGGAAGTGCGCACGAGTTGTACGGGTTAGAGATGGCATCAGAGCGATGCTGCTTTGTGATTAGTGGAAATAAGGAGCATTACGACTGGACGAAATGTACATGCTATTTCAACATTGGTGGAAATAAGGTGCGTGGTATAACAGCATAAGTATTATATGATAAATGCTATTTACACTTGCAAGATTGGGATTAGAAAGCGTGCAGAAGGAATAGTAATTTAGATGGCAGCGATTGTATTTTTCATGATGAAATACTTGCAAGATTTGCCGCTTAGAAAACGAGGAAATTAAATGTTATTTTAGATGGTGGTGTAAGTGTATTTTTATGATGATGAAACTGTTGCAAAATTTTGAGGTTAGGAAGCGTGGAGTGGGAATGTAAATTTAAATAGCGGTGTATGTATGTTGTAATGATATTGTTGAGCAGTTGCAAGATTTTGAGGTTAGGAAGGGAATGACACGATGGGGAATGCACTTGCAAGAATTTATTAAATGTTAGGAAGCAGAGAAAGACAATGGCTATTTTAATTGTAGTTTGACTTGGCAACTTATTATTTTTATTTTAATTCTGGAATAGCCAATAATACTTTGTAGAAAAACGATAAAACAGGAAGGAAAAGAAAAATAATTTATAAAGATGATTATGAAACACGTTGAGTCATGTCTACTGGGCGATGATGTTATGGCACAGTTTTGATACTTGTTTGCAGGATGTTGATGTCGTGTGCGCATGTTGAGACGCGATGATGTCACAATCATGCGTTGGAACTAATTTACGGTGCGATGATATGTAATGTGTACATGTTATGACATGCACGGGTACCAGCTTATACCGGTTCTTTTTCTTTCTTTTTTCTTTTCTTTTTTTCCCTTTCTTTTCTTTTTCTTCTTCTTTTTTTTTTTTTTTTTACTTACCTTTTGGTAATGCATGACGTGATCTGTGCTGGATGAGGACGCTTGGGTAGCACAAAATAAGATGTGAGGCGCAATTGACGAAGCGTTCCTGGACTGGAAATAGAAGAGGTGGTAGCATATTGGCAAGTTGTAGACGTCGAACGAAGCGCATAGCATGACACCATGGGAAAAAAACGAATTGACGAGCGACAAGGAACGCGGGATTTTAGCTGTGGCTATAAAACATGTTATGTTTGAAGTTAAATATTTTAGAGAGAGAAAAAGGCGATTGGTGTATGCTTCACATTCCTTTGTTTAAAAAAATGGCAGAAGATAAAAAAGCCTAAATGGAGTCTTTTATTTATGGATTTATTTATGGATAAATGGAGTCAGTAAAAGGGACTATTATCTTCTGGGAGGCGACAATTTTATATGGAGGTAACATGCCAGGTTAGGAAGCATAGGGTTAACTTTAATTTAAGTAGGGGGGCTGGTGTCGCAAGATGGCAGCATTGGTTTTGCCAAATTATTATTTTTAAATATTGTAGAATGGTGAATATGATTGCATGGAATCAATGTAGGTATTGTATGGGCGTGCTGAGACCAAAGATGTGTTGAAAAATTGGTAAATGTAGAGGTGAAAGTATACAACCAAGCTTGCTGAACTGGTACCAAAAGTTAAATCGCTTGCTACAAGATGGGTGACAAAAGCTACACATACAAGTAAAATAGTGTATTTTGTATATCTGCATAATATACGCAGTTCTTTTAGGAGCTTTTTTGTGGTAATAATGCATAACTCTAGGGACATTTGGTTTCCTATTGTAGTAGTAGTAGTAGTAGTAGTAGTAGTAGTAGTAGTAGTAGTAGTAGTAGTAGTAGTAGTAGTAGAAGTAGTAGTGGTAGTGGTAGGAGGTCGGTTATTCTAATTGCCAATACGATACTGATGCTAATATTGCAATTGTTTTTAAATAAAAAACAGTAATATGCATTTATTACATATAAGCAAAACAAAAATAACTTTATACATTGTAATTTTTAAAGCGAAGCGAAGATAAGAAAAAGAATACAAAATATGAGTAAGAAACACGAAGTGTTTGACATAACTTTAATGATACATGGCCCTTGTATAAGGGAAAATCAAATGTATTTTTGTGAGTAACCTGTATTTTTCTCATATCCTAAAATTACAATTGTTTTAATATTTATAAAACAGTAATATTTAATTATTGCACAAACAACATCACAAGCGTTAACTTTACATTGTAATTTTTGCAGCGAAGTTTAAGAAAATTTACACAATATGAGTTACAATCACAAAGTATTATAACGTTAATGAAAAGTGTCTTCTGTATGAGCCAAAATCAAATGTGTCTGCATGAATAAACCGAGTTTTTCCCAGCCGCATAGACGTAACGTAATGTAACATATTGCACCAACTTTACTTGTAAGACAGATGTGGGCAATAAAACAGCACACATAGATGTATAACTACAGAAGGATATACCTTCATAAAACAAAATAAACTATTAATACGTTTCATTTGTTCAGTTTTAATTTTGCAATTGGAAAACGTGGAAATTAGCGCACTATTGTTATACTTGGAATAAGGTTCTTTCGCTTGGTAACACTATTGAGAAAGATATAGTCATACCTATACACATTTTTTAAGTTTCATTGCACAAACCGAGGTAAAAAAAATACTAGCACTCAAAGCATTAATATACAATTATGTAAAAGCGGTGCTAGAAAAAGTTTGTAAATATTCATATGTTTTTCAATCAACGTTCGCTTTTTATCTTGGTGTAAAAATATTAACTAATGCTTCAGGTGCAGAATGTTTACTGACAAATACAATAAACCTGAAAAAAGAAAAAGCTTATATGCGGTGATGTTACTAGGTTTAATGAACGGTTTCTGTTTGTGTCACTGAAGGGTTATTTTTAATATGTTTTGTGTACCTAAAATTAATCAGCTGTATAAGTGGTGCTGTTCAGTTTGCAGCAACTTGAGATGAACTCAGATTTCATGGTATGTTTGTTGTGTAACGAAACCAACTTTTAATGTTTCTTTACAAGTGATGTGCAAACTTGGTAATTAACGGAATAGTTGTTTTTTAAATAACTGTGTTAAACTAAAGGTTATGAACTAATCCTTCTAAGTTTATGTTATTTGTTAAGCATTTCATGTTATTTTACCTTTCTGGGATCAGACAATGTTGTGATTTTTTTAATAGTGTTTAGCGCCCGTTTTTACTACTGAGGCACCACAGGCGGTAAATGTGTTAATTAACGTTAATTCATCTACAAATACGGTGATGTAGCACATACTATTATTCTAGCATAATGACATATTGCACGTAAAGCATGTAAAAAGTGTTTGTTAAGTTGCTGCAGATGATGTATATTACCTTTTACCAGGGATACATTTTCAAAAAATGTTTTTAAAGTAAATTAATTGTAAATAAAGTTCTTAAAATGCTGAAATTGGAGGCAATTCATTGCAAATGATGATCATTTTTTGGGTCCTTTCCTATGCATAAACTTGATATAAACGCAGCTTTTGTGGGATGTTAGATACACTGTTAAAATGTACAGCAAATACATGTTACAAAAAGTAATAAAATAGACGGAAGGAAAAAATAACAAATAGTAATAAAAAAAGTCAATAAAATAAATGTTACTTTAACTTTATTAGACGCAGCATAATGTAACAATGTATAGGATAGCACTTTAATATACGTTTACACAATTATTGTTTATTTTTATGTTTACACTGTATATCTTTCACCGTTGCAATGCTGCTCACTTTATTATAGTCTAAATTTATCGTCTTCATTGCAACTAAATAAAACTATTCCCAGGCTTAAATATGTCTTCATTAACGTAAAATATTTTCATTTGTTGTTCTTTTAACATTGCAATACAACTAACTTCATCGAAACTTTAAGTTTCCTAACTTATTTGGATGCATCAAATTATTGAAATTTGATCCGTATTAAAATATTTTAACAACTACAACAACCTCCACATCATCATCAACAACAACAACAACAACAACAATAATAATAATAATAATAATAATAATAATAATAATAATAATAATAATAATAATAATAATAATATGATTAGATTCTATTTACCATTGGTGCTAAAATTGAGGCCGCAGGTAGAGGTGGATATGAATTTCAATATGCAATACAGTTTAATTTAGCAAAGCCTAAGTATATCATATTGATTGCAAATAAATAATTGAAAACTGCAAATAAAGTCGGAAAAATATCCTCAACCGTAAACATGTCTTTGTTATCGTCATAAATATTCTAATTAGTTATTTTTTATTATTGCAATACAGTTCACTTTATCAAAGATTTATGTTTGTTAACCACATTAGATGCATAAAATTATTAAAATGTAGTGTTTATACTATTATCCACCTTTACATCCTTGTTACAATCTGCACTCGTAAAGGTGAAACAATATGAAATGGCTAAAAATAAAAAAAGTGAATAAATGAATTTAGAGGACAGTTCACAATGTTCAGTTTAACTTAATTATTAAACAAACAACAATTCCGTTTATTACGGAGTTTGCACATCGCTTGCAAAAATGTTATTTCTATATTTACAAAATTTAAAACCATAGTAACAGTGGCATTTGTGTTTTATTACCATCTCAGTGTAAAGCTAATTTTAGGTGTAATAATTAAATGTTACTGCTTTTTATACATTTAAAACCCGTTACAATGTTAGCATCAGTATCGTATTGCCAATTACATTTGCCGTCGGCTTTACGTGTTTCATTACGTTGTCTTACCTTTTTGCAAACAAGATAGGCCAAGTAATGTTAACCGACAGACTACTACTTCTACCACCTGCTCCTTCCGATCCAGGAACTCTTTTCCTTTGACGTCCCCCAAGCAGAGCATTTTTTAGCTATCTAGGCACGTGCTCCTCCATGTCAAGTCCAGGTTTCTTTTGACAACTACGCCCACTTCCACACAGTTTCTCTCTCTCTCTCTGCTACCAAAGCGTCGACTCCTCCGGGAATCTTCACCCCTTTATGTCACGTGATACATCACCAGATCATAAGTACAAAATCATTTTTTTCATGCTTTATCCATATATCTATGACGTCATATTAGTTACTCTAAAATTAAAATTAAGATATTATATTGCCAACGCTAACACTAGTGCTAACTTTTGCCGCCGCCATTAAAAGATGCCATTGTGATAACGTTACTAATGACGCAACCTTGCCATACTAGCGCCAAATAACTTACATCGGACCACAGGAGTAAAGAACACCACGACAATAGTTCCGCCATTTTAATGGCGTTATTAACGTCTCCATCTTGTTGAGGTCACTATGAACTGGAGCAAAAACGTGCGAAACTTGAACCGTCCGATGTGTGTTATCTACTCTTACATCAATATTCTTATGTGGTCAGGCACATTAAACTCATGTCTAAGGAGGTGCAGGCACCGGTGCCATCACAACCACTATTATTATTATTGATACTTCTACCACCACCACCACCACCACCACCACCACCACCACCACCACCACCACCACTACTACTACTACTACTACTACTACTACTACTACTACTACTACTACTACTACTACTACTGCTACTGCTACTGCTACTGCTACTGCTGCTGCTGCTGCTGCTGCTGCTACTACTACTACTACTACTACTGCTGCTGCTGCTGCTGCTGCTACTACTACTACTACTACTGCTACTGCTACTACTACTGCTGCTGCTGCTACTACTACTACTACTACTACTACTACTACTACTACTACTACTGCTGCTGCTGCTGCTGCTGCTGCTGCTACTACTACTACTACTGCTACTGCTACTACTACTGCTGCTGCTGCTGCTGCTGCTGCTGCTACTACTACTACTACTACTACTATTACTGCTGCTGCTGCTACTACTACTACTACTACTGCTGCTGCTACTACTGCTGCTGCTGCAGCTGCTACTACTACTACTACTACTACTACTACTACTACTACTACTACTGCTGCTGCTGCTGCTGCTGCTGCTGCTACTACTACTACTACTGCTACTACTACTACTACTACTACTACTACTACTACTACTACTACTACTACTGCTGCTGCTGCTGCTGCTACTACTACTACTACTACTACTACTACTACTACTACTACTACTGCTGCTGCTGCTGCTGCTGCTGCTGCTACTACTACTACTACTACTACTACTACTACTACTACTACTACTACTACTACTACTTCTGCTGCTACTACTGCTGCTGCTGCTACTACTACTACTACTACTACTACTACTACTACTACTACTGCTGCTGCTGCTGCTGCTGCTGCTACTACTACTACTACTACTACTGCTGCTGCTGCTACTACTGCTGCTGCTGCTACTACTACTACTACTACTACTACTACTACTACTGCTGCTCCTGTTGCTAGTACTACTACTAATACAACTAATGGTGGAACAGGTATGATATATTGGAAATATTTATTGCTGCTTAGGGTAGTAATTATTTTTGTCTAAATATTTATTGATTATGTGGTATTGATTTATTTTTAGTTTAACGGTTCAGTATACTCAGGTAAGAAAGTACATGCATGTTTTATGTAATTAATATACAAATTCCGATTACATTAATTGTATAGATAGGTTGTCAGCGAACTACTGAGTTAACTAATGTGATGTAAGGAGTTAAAACGTTTATGAGGAGGCGGTGTGGATTTAAATTGACGACAGTGTTATTTTTTATTATTTTTGTCAAGTATATACATGTGTTATTGTGCAAGTACAAAAATTTTTTTTTTTTCTACCAAGGGCTTTGTAGCACCTTTCGCTGCATTTGACAGGGCAACGTCCAACGAGCGACTGAGTATTGTTATTTTGTTTATTTGTTTTATTTACGGACGCTCTTTAACATCTCAGGTCATCAGCGTCCCATTCAAATCAGGGCGTGAAACGGCCGACAAATTTTGCTGAGAGGTCACATTTTCAGGCTCGAGGTTCTTTATCATGGCATAATTATATGACACGGGACCCACGGCTTTACTTCCCTTCCGAAAGAAGTCATACTTTGGATTTTTACGCCCGAATATATTCATCGATCCTGGCCGGGATCGAACCCGCGATCTTGGGTTTAGAAGGTAAATATGGTTAATATTACAATACTAGGACCAACCAAGGGTGCCGTTAAAGAGGAGGAGGTCAATTATATTACGCAAGTTGAAAAACGTTGCCGCAAACATTCGGGAAGTAGTTTAGGTTATTTCTGACAGGCTAGAACATGTTCAAAACATAGTATCAAATTTATGTTTAACCGGTTTGAACAAGCTAACCGTGAATCATATTGCCTACTCTGCTAGGTTCTGATGATGCACAATGGACAGTCCTTTGCAAAGCAAGTTTGTACACGTAGGTGTAACTCAAAGCCATATGACGTCACCAAACAAGATGATACATGCAGAGCTCTCACAAGATGTCTTTTATCATGCTTACGGGCAGATGAAGAGAGGCTAGAACAGTTACCAGCAAAGCAGTCGGTTATACCACAAGCAAGGCCTATTTCTGGGAAGTAGTAAAGTTTTATTCTGACAGGCTGTGACATATTTTACCACAAACATCCTGATAGTTGTCTAGAAATATTAATTGTCAAGTACAAACATGTTTCATTGTGCAGTGCTAATTGATGTTTAGCAAGTGTATACTTGTTTTAATTTTTTAAAATAAATAAAATGCAGTTTACCAGTTGGGCATAGGTTGGAAGCCGAAGGGCCACTGAGCTAGCTGATGGAATGCAAGGAATAAAACGTTGTTAGGGAAATCTTATGATTGGTTTAACTAAATAGGACTGTGGTTGGCAGAGAAGATAGAGAGAAGGAATATGATTAGTCAGAATAAAAAGCGTGGACGGACGGGGTTCAACGTGCGGTGTCCGCCTTCTATACGTGCTGGTGCGGCGCGGGGTAGAAGAACGTTTGTTGGCGTAAATTTGAACTAATATATGGATTATGGGGAAAATGTAATTTATTATTATCGTGGTTGGTCGTGGGCGTAAGCGGTTGGTGGCAAAAATGTGAACTAAACAGAGTTGAGTTACAAAATTGCGGGCAATTTGAACTACAACACTGTTGGTAATACTATGAACTAAATTTGCGAGTATATGCTTGGGGAACTAAAACATATTAATAAGATGCCGGTGGAAAAAATGTAAAAATAATTCTCGTTGTAATATTTACATTAATTAAAATTGTGATTATAATGTTATGAGGCGTAGGGGACTAAATTGAGGTAACAGAGGTAACGTTATACTCAAATAAATAATTGTTGTTACCCCAAAGTAAAAACACTTTTCGTTTATTGTCTACGACACACGGCTTAAAAGTTATGCAGACTTAAATTTATTAGGAATAAGGATTAAATAGGGGTTACAGGGGTATCATCACTGTAATATTAATACTTTTTAGTCAACGCAATTCTATAATTTTTTTTTCGGTTTTTTCCATACGACACACGGTTTAGAAGTTATGTGGACTTAAAAGTTATGAGGGGTATGGGGTTAAATTGGGATTAAATTGATAGCATTTTTATCAAAGTAATATTTTACTTTTTCAAAACACCTTTTCCGTTCTTCTCTACGACATATGATATAGAAGTTACCTGGAATTACAGTTGTGGTTGTTCTCGATCCAGATTCACCTGCCCTTACGTGCACCCAATAATAAAGTTGCCGAGGAGGCATGTTGTCTTCATAGTTGTTACTTTATTTTGCACGCAGCCGAGGGATCTTTACTACTGGGGGCACATGAGCCTGGATCGAGAACATGCGGTCTGTTGTCCTTGAAGTTTTGGTGTAATTTTGCAGGCCGCTGAGGGACCTTTACTACTGGGGTCATGTAAGGACAGGTGAGCATGGATCGAAAAAATGAGAACTGTATTTCCACCTAACTTCCAAACCTCATGTCGTACACAAGAACCGAAATTGATGTTTTGACATTGGAATAATTAAAAATATTAATTTTACAGTAATGTAACACTATTAACCCAGTCCAATCTCCTACCCCTCATAACTTAAGTCCGCATAACTTCTAAACTGTGCGTCGTAGACAAAAAACGAAAATGTTTTGTCTTTGGTGTAACTACAAATATTAATTTGGTTGTAATGCTACGCCTATTATCCCAATTTAATCCCATCCCCTTATAACTTTAAGTCCGCACAACTATTGAACCGAATATCGTCTAGAAAACCGTAAAGTATTTTGGTATCCAGGTAACTAAAAATATTCATTTAACCGTACTGGTATCTGCATTATCACAATCCAGCCGCCTATCCTTTCATTACTTTAAGTCGTGTGCCTTCTAACCCTTATGTTGTAGGGAAAAAACCGAAAAATTGTTTTGGCTTTAACTAAAAATATTAATTTGACAGTATAGATACCCCTATTAACTCAATTTAACGCCTGCTCTTCATAACTTTAAGGCCGCATACTTTCCAAACCGCGTGTCGCAGAGAAAAAACCGAAATTTTGTTTTGGTTTTGGGTGAACTAAAAATATTAATTTCAGTGATGATACCTCTATTACCCCAATTTACCCCCTACCCCACATAACACTAAGTTCGCATTACTTCTAAACCGTATGTCGTAGAGAAAAAACCGAAAGTATTTTGGCATTGGTTAACTATAAAATATTAATTTGACAGTGATGGTACCCTTATAACCCAATTTAACCCCTGACCCCCTAAATTTAAGTGCGCGGAACTTTAAGTCGATGTATCGTAGAGAAAAATAGAAAATTATTTTGGCATTGGGGTATCTGAAAATATTAAGTTGACAGTACTTGTAGCATAGGGTCCCGCATACATTTGAGACCATGTAACCTTGTCTACTTTCCAGAAAGGTGTCTTGCTTGAGACATAACCGATTACTATGTTCGCGCCAGATATCTTGTGCAGATTTTAATTTGTTTCCTGACGTCATTCTACGCTGCTCGCACATTCTTGATTGGTGACGTAGTATGGCTTTGAGCATGCACAAACGCATGTCGTGCAGAAAAACCGAAAGGTATTTTGGCATCGAGGTAAATATCGGAAAACTTAATTCTTTATTTGACAGTACTGATACCCCGAGTCATCGATTTCCAGACCGGTGGTTTGACAGAAAATGACTAATACTATGTTCCACCAGAAGATCTTAATCTATGGGGCAATGTCAAGTGTGAGGTTTACAGTAAAAGTATTGAGAATGTCCAGATTAATCGTGACTTCACATGTCCTCGTGTTACATTCTGTCTACATCCGACTTCACCTTCTCTCAGTCTCTCAGCCTTGTATATCGTTGTGACAATAAACAACGCACAGTGCTACAAGATTTCACCTATGCTGCATATTGTACTAAATTTTCAAAGTTAGATAGGGTAACTAAGCACGAGGGTTGGAACATAAATAGTGGCAACACTGCCGTGGAGACGCTTTGCAACGGATTCTAATATTGTCGCTGATAGCACACGTTGTTTACATACCTATCTTTTCTCTGAGCAAATGGCCTCTCCCTTCCCACATCACCTGCGTGCGCACCATCGAGAGAAACACAGTCACTTGTGAGTTAGCGGTCTAACGTACTGTTGTCGCTATGTTTTCGAAACAGGAACAACAGAGTTGGATCAAGATTGAATGTGCCAGAGGTCGTACAGCACGATAGTGTCATAAAGGTCTTCAAGAGGCTAGCGGGGAATCTCCATTTCCTTGCAGAACAGTGGCACGTTGGGTAAAAGCCTTCAAAGATGGTCGGCAAACTGTGGCAGACATTCATCGGGCAGGTCGTCCTACGGGCGTCAGTGAAGAAGAAGTGTATGCTCTTGCCGCGTTACTGCACAGTGATCGACGCCAGACGATTCGTGAGCTCGCCCAGAAAATCGGATTAGCGCATACGACTGTGCTTCACATCCTGAAGGAACGCCTGGGAATGCGAAAAATTGCATTACGATGGGTTCCTCATGTTTTGACGGAAATAGAGAAATGGTTGTGTTACGACGCTGCTAAGACGCACTTGGAGCGCTATGAGCGCGAAGGAGAGATTTTCTTACGCCGTATCATAACCCTGGATGAGACATGGGCCAAATCATATGAGCCAAACTGAAACGCCAATCGAAGGCTGAGTATTACCGTTCGTTTTTGGAGCACCACCTGCGACCAGCTTTGAGAAAGAAGCGGCAACACTTTCTGCAGAATCCACCCATCATTTTGCAGGACAATGCTCGGGCGCATACAGCGCAAGCTGTGGCTGATTTGTTCGGTCGATGTGGCTAGGAAGTACTGTACCATCCACCATACTCCCCGGACTTAAGTCCTTGTGACTTTCATTTGATTCCGAAGATGAAGGAACCACTTCGTGGCATTCGCTTCAGAAGTGCTCCAGAGATTCGACAGGCAGTAGACCGCTCCATGTGCACCATCAAGAGAATAGGCTCTGCTAAAGGTATACTACGACTTCCACATCGCTGGCAATGGGTTATACACAACGCTGGTGACTACATTGAAGGACAGTAAAGGTTGCTAACATGTAACTGTTTTGTATCGGTTATAAATAAATAGTTGCCACTATTTAAGTTCCAACCCTCGTATTTTCAAAGATATTTTCTTTTTTCACATATATTCAAAGTTAGCAATTCCATTCTACTTATATTATTTTGGTTTATAAAATAACTCTTTTTTAAAGTTAATATTTTCTTTAAAAAATATTTCCTTTTGTTCTTAAAAATACTGTTTCTTATCATGCAGTTTTGTTTATACAATAGTTCTTTTTTATTTTCGAGGTTAGTATTTTGTTCACATAATAATTCTTTTTTGTTGTCAATTTAATATTTTGTTCTCAACATGCACTTTAGTTTATTAAACAATTTTTCAGTTTTCGACATAATTGTTTTCTTGTTATTTTTTTTTAAAAGTTAATTTTTTTTAAAAAAGTCTATTTTTTAAAGTTACAATTTTGTGCTCAACATGTACTTTTGTTTATAAAATAATTCCTTTTGTATTTAATGTTAATATTTATTTTTCCAATATACTTTTATTTTTTAAATTATATTTTTCAAAGTGAAAAAAGATTTTTAAAATTATCCTTTATGTTTTCAGTCTTTATTTTGTTTTTAAATATGTACTTTTGTTTATAAAATGGTTCTTTGGATTTTAAGAATTAATATTTAATTTATGAAATAGTTATTTTATGTTTTCAAAGTTATTTTGTTTCCCAACACATACTTTGTATATAAAAAGCGTTTTCTTTCAAGTTAATAATTTGTTTAGAAAAACTTTATTTTCTGTTTTTAAAGTTATTATTCTGTTTCTCAAAATGTAGTTTTGTTTATAAAATAGTTATTTTTGTTTTTCAAAGTTAATATTTGAATTATAAAATGTCATTGTTCAGTTTCTCAAAATGTACATTTAATTATGAAATACTTCTCTTTTTCAAATTTATTATTTTGTTTATAAAAATGTATTTTTTGCTTTTAAAGTTAAATTTTTGTTTCTCAACATGTACTTTTGTGTATAAAATAGTTATTATTGTTTTTAAAATGTAGTATTTTAAATATTTTTTGTTTAGAAAGCTAATAATTTCTTCCTCAACATTTGTACTTTTGTTTATAAATAGTTCTTTTTGTTTTTATGGGTAATTTTTTGTTAATAAAATATTCCGTTTTTATTTTTAAAGTTCATATTTTGTTTCTCAAAATATATTTTGTTTACAGAATAGTTCTTTAATGTTTTTCAAAGTGAACATTTTGCTTTTAAAATAGTTTTTTTTTCAAATTATTCTGTTTCTCACATGTACTTTTGTATATAAAATAGTACTGTTAATATTCCAACTTAATATTTTGTTTATGAAATAGTTCTTTTTTGTTTTCAAAGTTATAATTTCGTTTTTAAATTTGTTCCTATTTTTTTTTTATTTGATGTATAATATTTTGCTACTGCATATGTATTACTATTATTTATAAAATCGTTTTTTCCAAGGTTGATATTTTGTTTCAAATATGAATATTTTTATTTCAACGTAACATATTTTATTAAAGTTAAATACTTTGTTTACATTTTACACATAATCTTAACCGTACGCCACCCCACACCACCTTTCCGCACTTTGGAACGGCGGACGTCAGACACCGTCGTTCACTCGTTTTACGCAGATAGAGCATGATCTTGACTTAACCAATATATATATGTAACACCTTTCTGTTAAACGATAAACACACACTCCACGTCACATACACATAGCTGTGAAAGTAACCATGCGTGCAAAAATATATTGTCACAACCATCAACCAACGGTAACAAATCTACAAATATAACAATATGTATCAATGGAAAACTCAAAAACAATTTGTTCTAAATATAAATGTGTTAAGTACCAAACATACATGAGAATGTTTATGTACAAATCACACACCCCTTCAGGGATATACCTTTGGGTACAGGGTCTAGCGACCCCAAGGCAACGGAGCTGGTTCCACATGGTTCACGCTTACCGAGGTTGAGCATTTTAATTTTAAATGTTATTTTTCTTGCTTCCCTGTTCTTAGTCTAGTGGGTGCGCCCGTGTCTGACGCAGTAGCAAGTGCCTGGATAATGATGTAACTATCAGCACTGGGTTTTCATATAGGACAGGAGCGTATCCGCTGGTAAACGCCAGGCCTGGGGAGGGGCCATTGCATAAGCTGTTTAATTCCTGAAGGCGATTATTTTCATCTGTCTAAACGTTGGGAGGTGTAACCTTGAGGTGATTTTGGTTCAGGCCAGAACTACTCAGCTAAACCGGGATGGCGCTCAGGAAGTAGCCTACCATCGGAGACAATTGCAATGGTGGAGAAAGAACTCGCTATGTTGCATGATTATTCTCACCTTCAGATTAAGCGAAAGTGAGAGGATGTAAAAGAAGTAACAGGGATGTCTTTACCTCATTACTTGGTAATAATTAGACGAGAGAAGATCAATGGTTTTGTCGCGGAACCTGTTCACTATTCAGAAGGGTATCGATAACATCTCTGGCCCTGTCAAATCCTGTACGCGATTGAGGAATGAATCACTTTTGGTAGAGACGCTGGGACTAAACCAGACCAATTCAGTACTAAAGGTGACAATTCCCGATTCGAGTGAAGCAGGATAGAACCCTGTATTCCTCTCGCGGAGTAAATAACACCAATATACTCGACGGTATCTGCGACACAAATATTCAGCGCTATCTGGAAGAGCAAGGCGTCACATCCATTTATCGCGTGCAGACGAAGGAAAGAAAAGTACTGCCGACCCCAACTCTCTTTCTCACTTTTAATAGAGTTGATTTGTTGCAGAGAATAAAGGCTTGTTACGTGGTTATAGAGGTGCGCGCGTATATTCCCAGCCCCATGCGATGTTTTCCATGCTAACTTATTGGTCACACTCGCATGTCTTGTAAGAATGCTAATTTTTCATTATCACCTGCGGTAAAGAAAGTAATGAACATGCTGTCCATCAGTTCCGACTCCATGAACTGCCACGGAGATCATCCAGCTTTGTCTCACGACTGTTCTCGCTATCGAGTAGAGCGCTATATCCAGGAGCTCCTGGTGAAGGAAAAGTTTTTGCTTTTCTGAGGCCCGGAAACGCTTTCAAATTCGCCAACCCGTGATACCTTAGACCGGTATATACAGCTTAGTAGTCTCTTTTGCCATACATAAGCGCGACAGCTGTACGATGACCTGCGACCTAGTTTTTCCTCCAAGTTCCACCAAGCGCTCTGCCGAGAAGCCCAAGGCGTTAGTTTTTAACCCCCCAGGCATTAAATTCCGGACGAAATATACAATGACTGACTTCTATGAAATTCAGTTGAAGAAAAGAACTTCTAGCCCTTCTCTCCTCGAAGATCAAGCTCCCATCATAGGTTTGGCAGCAACCACTAGGCGGTCACCACCAGCGTTTTTCTCCACTTTCAATAGATTTCAGATCGGGATTTTCCTGCTCCTGTTAGACCAACTAGCCCAACGCGTCTAAAGAAAAGATGGCTAATTCGTCCTGGTCAAAAGGAGGACACTGGTTAAGTTTATACCCTTATACATTTTAAAATTGCTATTCTACCGTGGAGTGTACGTGGACTCCGTAGTCGAAGACCTGAACTGGAGTTAGTTTCAAAATCGACTGACTCTTCAGGAGACAAAGTTTCGGCCAAAGGACTCATTTGTCTTTCGCGGCTACTCTGTGGTGCGATTTGACCTTCCACCAGAAGAAGGCATTCCGTGCATGGCGGGATTTTTATTCTCATCAGAGAGGGCGTATACAGCTCTCCACTCAGTATAGAGTATCATATACAGACTGCAGTGTTTACTATTTACTTTTCCGGCCTTTACTGCATGTAATATTTACTTACCTCCTCCTGCTACTATCACGGCGGCTGGTCTAGATTATATTCTTTCCCAGTTTCCACCTCCTTTCCTACTGTTGGGGGGAATTTAATGCGCACTATCCCCTAGGGGGTTCTTCCACGGAGTGTTCGAGGAGTATCATGGTAGTGAACTTTTTAGATCGCCATAATCTTACATTACTTAATACAGGTTAGTCCACTTTTCTTTCCGATATTATCAACACTTTCTCACATTTCGATCTGTACCTCTGTTTGTACATCTTCTGTAGTCTGGGATAAGTTACGCGGCGTAGCAAGTAAACCTGGGCTTTAGCCTATGTCCGGTCTCAAGGAACAACAGTGTCTTTTTAATAGTATTTAACACCCGTTTTTACTACTGAGACACCAAAGGTGGTAGGCACTGATGATCCATGAGTTTTTTTTTTTTTTTTTTTTTTTTTTTTAGTAGTGTTTAACGCCCGTTTTTACTACTGAGGCACCACAGGCGGTGGACACTGGTGATACATGAGATGAAATGATAAATTGGGAAAGGATTTTTTTTTTTTTTTAAGGAAGGAAGCGTTCCAGGCCTAAGTTTAGGTACCTCCCCGGCATTTGCCAGTTATGAAGACTGAGGAAAACCTGGAAAAAACCCCAGTCAGGGAGGACGGTCCTGGCGGGATTCGAACCGCAGACCTCCCGCTCACGAGTCCGTGCCTTAACGACCTCGGCCACCCGCGGCGGTGATCCATGAGGTGAAATGATAAATTGGGAAAGGGTATTTTTTTAAGGAAGGAAATGTTCCGGGCTAAGGTTTTAAGTCCTCATAAATAACTATTTATGAAGTTATTTATGAGGACTGAGAAAAACCTGAAAAAAAAAAACAGTCAGGGATGATGGTCCTAGTGAGAATCGAATCCCAGATCACCCGCCCACGAGTCTGCACCTTAAAGACCACGGCCACCTGTGGCGGTACTACAACACAGTATACTTGGTACTTCTATGGATATTACCAATTTATTAGGACGCACTTTCGCTGATATTTCAAGCTCCTCTAATTATAGTCCTGCGTTTCGCACAATTATGGTGCAGGTTGAGTCGAGAGTTTTCTACTTTGCGTGCGACAATCATTAGTGCTATAATGTACCATTTACAGCCAGGGAATTGGAGCATACGCTTTCTAAACCTGTGCATTGTGCTCGGGATTCAGATGATATCCATGTTGCTATGTTGCAGCATTTATCAGCGCAAGGCAGGGTTTTTTTTCTCCAGATTTTTATTCGTATTTAGTGTGATGGCATGTTTCCTGCTCTTGGCGAGTGGCCACTGTCATTTCTATACCGAAACCTAGAAAGGACCCACACCTTCCTTCCAGTTACCGTCCATTTTCCCTCACCAGTTGCGTATGTCAGGTAATGGAACGCATGATTAAAGGGCGGTCTATGTGGGGATTAAAATTGCATCACCTTTTGTCAAACATCCAGTACTGCTTATGTCTTCATGGTTCTTCTGTCGACCATCTGGTGTCTCTTTCCACTCACATTATGGACGGTTTTGTTTGGAAGTGCCAAACGATCGCCGTCTTCTTTGATTTGGAGAAAGCCTATGATACCTGCTGGAGAAGCGGCATCCTTCGTGTGCTTCATGATTGGCACATATATGGTCGGGTGTCTTTTTTATTCAGGAGATTGTGAAAGGGCAACTTTTTAATGTACGCGTTGGTACTGCTTTATCATCTTGTTTTATTCAGGAGAACGGAGTACCTAACGGTTCATTACTTAGTGTCACACTGTTTCTCATCACTATCAATTCCATCAAAGATTCTTTACCACCAGAGATAATATCGTAATTGTATGTCGATATCTTTGAAGACTTTGCATTCTTTCTTTCTTCTCAGCGCGCCTGTCTTTTATAATGCCGCTTCCAATGCTGCCTGAATCGTCTCTATGCTTGGAGTGTTAACATGTGTTCCGTTTTTCTACTGAGAAGACCCTCTGCATGTATTTTTGGCGCTGCAAGGAGTATCCATCGCTATCTCTCATTCTTATCGCAGATGTTCTGTCTTTCACATGCGAAGTGAAGTTCCTTGGATAGGAAACTATGCTGATCCTCGCATATCACAGAACTCAGCCGGTATGCACCATCTCTCTCTTTTACGTGTTTAGGTGGCACAACCTTGGGAGCTGACGGGACCGTTCTTTTAGGTCTCTACCGGTTCATAATCAGATCCAAACTGGATTATGGCTGTATTGTTTATGGCTAAGCGTGACCTTTATTTCTTTTGCCTTAATCCGATTCATCACCGGGGAATCACTGCCCCTATTGGAGCAGTTTCCACGAATTCTGTGTCCAACCTATACGCGAAGTCGGGAGAAGTTCCTCTATCTTATCATAGGGAAAGTTTACTTGGTAGTTATGGATGTCGATTGGCTGCTCAACCTCGTCATTGCACTAATGACGAATTTTTTAATATGTAGCTCGATAGCTGTTAGGTCTCTTACTCCTAGGCCTCCCTGCTTTCGTTTTCGGGATTAGTTAAGGACATTGGACGTGGAGTTCCCTGTATTTTTCCTAGACGGGGAAGCTTATGCTCCCTCTTGACTTTTAGCAGAGGTCCCAATTAATCTGGCGCTTATGTCATGTCCTAAGTCTTCGACCGCCCCTCCAGTGAAGAAAGTAGTATAACATCATGCGTCCGCTGGGTAGTTAAGCTACAAACTTTAAGGAGGGAAATTATGGTCCTGAAAGAAATTGAAACGTGATTAATTAATTATTTACATTTTCTCTGTCTCCAATTCAAAAATGTTAATTTATAAATATTAAAAAATTAAAATTATGTTGTCGTTTCAAAACATTTGTATTAAAATTGTTTTGTGTTTGAACGTTAGTATGCTTATTAGGGACGATGATTTTAGTTTTTGCTTATAGGAACGTCGTTTGAAATTCTGTTGTGAAGGCTGTCAATACTTGATTTTAGCTTTTCCCCCCTTACAGGTATGTTTCTTGAAATTATGTTGTGAAAACGGTGATAACTTCAGGGTATAATAAATTTTAGGTAAAAATGTGATCGGTGGCCGATGGTTTTAAAATCGTAGGTGATCTGTGGCGTATGTTGGCCGCCGAGAAGTATATGCTACTAACATGCTAGTTAATAGTATCATGTAATTTACATAATATAATGAATATGTGAAGGAATCTAGGCAATCTTGAATCATATGTATGTGTTTTAATGTTGGCTTCTATGTGAAGCTGTGTAACTGGAGAAAAGTCCCCACGTCGCAACCAAGGGGAAATAAGGATTTCAGAAATCGCGAGTAGGCTCTACCGCGGTTCCCGTAATATGCTTTAGAAATCGCGAGTAGGCTCTACCGCGGTTCCGGTAATATACTTTAGAAATCGCGAGTAGGCTCTACCGCGGTTCCGGTAATATGCTTTAGAAATCGCGAGTAGGCTCTACCGCGGTTCCGGTAATATACTTTAGAAATAGCGAGTAGGCTCTACCGCGGTTCCGGTAATATACTTTAGAAATCGCGAGTAGGCTCTACCGCGGTTCCGGTAATTTACTTTAGAAATCGCGAGTAGGCTCTACCGCGGTTCCCGTAATATGCTTTAGAAATCGCGAGTAGGCTCTACCGCGGTTCCGGTAATATGCTTTAGAAATCGCGAGTAGGCTCTACCGCGGTTCCCGTAATATGCTTTAGAAATTGCGAGTAGGCTCTACCGCGGTTCCGGTAATATGCTTTAGAAATCGCGAGTAGGCTCTACCGCGGTTCCGGTAATATGCTTTAGAAATCGCGAGTAGGCTCTACCGCGGTTCCGGTAATATGCTTTAGAAATCGCGAGTAGGCTCTACCGCGGTTCCGGTAATATGCTTTAGAAATCGCGAGTAGGCTGTACCGCGGTTCCGGTAATATGCTTTAGAAATCGCGAGTAGGCTCTACCGCGGTTCCGGTAATACAGTTTAGAAATCGCGAGTAGGCTCTACCGCGGTTCCCGTAATATGCTTTAGAAATCGCGAGTAGGCTCTACCGCGGTTCCGGTAATACAGTTTAGAAATCGCGAGTAGGCTCTACCGCGGTTCCCGTAATATACTTTAGAAATCGCGGGTAGGCTCTACCGCGGTTCCGGTAATACAGTTTAGAAATCGCGAGTAGGCTCTACCGCGGTTCCCGTAATATACTTTAGAAATCGCGAGTAGGCTCTACCGCGGTTCCGGTAATACAGTTTAGAAATCGCGAGTAGGCTCTACCGCGGTTCCCGTAATATACTTTAGAAATCGCGAGTAGGCTCTACCGCGGTTCCGGTAATATAGTTTAGAAATCGCGAGTAGGCTCTACCGCGGTTCCCGTAATATACTTTAGAAATCGCGAGTAGGCTCTACCGCGGTTCCGGTAATACAGTTTAGAAATCGCGAGTAGGCTCTACCGCGGTTCCGGTAATATACTTTAGAAATCGCGAGTAGGCTCTACCGCGGTTCCCGTAATATACTTTAGAAATCGCGAGTAGGCTCTACCGCGGTTCCGGTAATATAGTTTAGAAATCGCGAGTAGGCTCTACCGCGGTTCCGGTAATACAGTTTAGAAATCGCAAGTAGGCTCTACCGCGGTTCCCGTAATATACTTTAGAAATCGCGAGTAGGCTCTACCGCGGTTCCGGTAATACAGTTTAGAAATCGCGAGTAGGCTCTACCGCGGTTCCCGTAATATACTTTAGAAATCGCGAGTAGGCTCTACCGCGGTTCCGGTAATATAGTTTAGAAATCGCGAGTAGGCTCTACCGCGGTTCCGGTAATATAGTTTAGAAATCGCGAGTAGGCTCTACCGCGGTTCCCGTAATATACTTTAGAAATCGCGAGTAGGCTCTACCGCGGTTCCGGTAATACAGTTTAGAAATCGCGAGTAGGCTCTACCGCGGTTCCGGTAATATACTTTAGAAATCGCGAGTAGGCTCTATCGCGGTTCCGGTAATATAGTTTAGAAATCGCGAGTAGGCTCTACCGCGGTTCCCGTAATATACTTTAGAAATCGCGAGTAGGCTCTACCGCGGTTCCGGTAATATAGTTTAGAAATCGCGAGTAGGCTCTACCGCGGTTCCGGTAATACAGTTTAGAAATCGCGAGTAGGCTCTACCGCGGTTCCCGTGATACAGTTTAGAAATCGCGAGTAGGCTCTACCGCGGTTCCGGTAATACAGTTTAGAAATCGCGAGTAGGCTCTACCGCGGTTCCCGTAATACAGTTTAAAAATCGCGAGTAGGCTCTACCGCGGTTCCGGTAATACAGTTTAGAAATCGTGAGTAGGCTCTACCGCGGTTCCCGTAATATACTTTAGAAATCGCGAGTAGGCTCTACCGTGGTTCCCGTAATACAGTTTAGAAATCGCGAGTAGGCTCTACCGCGGTTCCCGTAATATAGTTCAGAAATCGCGAGTAGGCTCTACCGCGGTTCCCGTAATACAGTTTAGAAATCGCGAGTAGGCTCTACCGCGGTTCCCGTAATACAGTTTAGAAATCGCGAGTAGGCTCTACCGCGGTTCCGGTAATACAGTTTAGAAATCGCGAGTAGGCTCTACCGCGGTTCCCGTAATATACTTTAGAAATCGCGCTCTACCGCGGTTCTCGTAATACAGTTTAGAAATCGCGAGTAGGCTCTACCGCGGTTCCCGTAATACAGTTTAGAAATCGCGAGTAGGCTCTACCGTGGTTCCCGTAATACAGTTTAGAAATCGCGAGTAGGCTCTACCGCGGTTCCGGTAATACAGTTTAGAAATCGCGAGTAGGCTCTACCGCGGTTCCGGTAATACAGTTTAGAAATCGCGAGTAGGCTCTACCGCGGTTCCGGTAATACAGTTTAGAAATCGCGAGTAGGCTCTACCGCGGTTCCCGTAATATACTTTAGAAATCGCGCTCTACCGCGGTTCCCGTAATACAGTTTAGAAATCGCGAGTAGGCTCTACCGCGGTTCCCGTAATACAGTTTAGAAATCGCGAGTAGGCTCTACCGTGGTTCCCGTAATACAGTTTAGAAATCGCGAGTAGGCTCTACCGCGGTTCCGGTAATACAGTTTAGAAATCGCGAGTAGGCTCTACCGCGGTTCCGGTAATACAGTTTAGAAATCGCGAGTAGGCTCTACCGCGGTTCCGGTAATGCAGTTTAGAAATCGCGAGTAGGCTCTACCGCGGTTCCGGTAATATGCTTTAGAAATCGCGAGTAGGCTCTACCGCGGTTCCCGTAATATACTTTAGAAATCGCGAGTAGGCTCTACCGCGGTTCCCGTAATATACTTTAGAAATCGCGAGTAGGCTCTACCGCGGTTCCGGTAATATAGTTTAGAAATCGCGAGTAGGCTCTACCGCGGTTCCCGTAATATACTTTAGAAATCGCGAGTAGGCTCTACCGCGGTTCCGGTAATATAGTTTAGAAATCGCGAGTAGGCTCTACCGCGGTTCCGGTAATACAGTTTAGAAATCGCGAGTAGGCTCTACCGCGGTTCCGGTAATATAGTTTAGAAATCGCGAGTAGGCTCTACCGCGGTTCCGGTAATACAGTTTAGAAATCGCGAGTAGGCTCTACCGCGGTTCCCGTAATATACTTTAGAAATCGCGAGTAGGCTCTACCGCGGTTCCGGTAATACAGTTTAGAAATCGCGAGTAGGCTCTACCGCGGTTCCCGTAATATACTTTAGAAATCGCGAGTAGGCTCTACCGCGGTTCCGGTAATATAGTTTAGAAATCGCGAGTAGGCTCTACCGCGGTTCCCGTAATATACTTTAGAAATCGCGAGTAGGCTCTACCGCGGTTCCGGTAATATAGTTTAGAAATCGCGAGTAGGCTCTACCGCGGTTCCGGTAATACAGTTTAGAAATCGCGAGTAGGCTCTACCGCGGTTCCCGTGATACAGTTTAGAAATCGCGAGTAGGCTCTACCGCGGTTCCGGTAATACAGTTTAGAAATCGCGAGTAGGCTCTACCGCGGTTCCCGTAATACAGTTTAGAAATCGCGAGTAGGCTCTACCGTGGTTCCCGTAATACAGTTTAGAAATCGCGAGTAGGCTCTACCGCGGTTCCGGTAATACAGTTTAGAAATCGCGAGTAGGCTCTACCGCGGTTCCGGTAATACAGTTTAGAAATCGCGAGTAGGCTCTACCGCGGTTCCGGTAATACAGTTTAGAAATCGCGAGTAGGCTCTACCGCGGTTCCCGTAATATACTTTAGAAATCGCGCTCTACCACGGTTCCCGTAATACAGTTTAGAAATCGCGAGTAGGCTCTACCGCGGTTCCCGTAATACAGTTTAGAAATCGCGAGTAGGCTCTACCGTGGTTCCCGTAATACAGTTTAGAAATCGCGAGTAGGCTCTACCGCGGTTCCGGTAATACAGTTTAGAAATCGCGAGTAGGCTCTACCGCGGTTCCGGTAATACAGTTTAGAAATCGCGAGTAGGCTCTACCGCGGTTCCGGTAATACAGTTTAGAAATCGCGAGTAGGCTCTACCGCGGTTCCGGTAATATAGTTTAGAAATCGCGAGTAGGCTCTACCGCGGTTCCCGTAATATACTTTAGAAATCGCGAGTAGGCTCTACCGCGGTTCCGGTAATATAGTTTAGAAATCGCGAGTAGGCTCTACCGCGGTTCCGGTAATACAGTTTAGAAATCGCGAGTAGGCTCTACCGCGGTTCCGGTAATACAGTTTAGAAATCGCGAGTAGGCTCTACCGCGGTTCCCGTAATATAGTTTAGAAATCGCGAGTAGGCTCTACCGCGGTTTCCGTAATATACTTTAAAAATCGCGAGTAGGCTCTACCGCGGTTCCCGTAATACAGTTTAGAAATCGCGAGTAGGCTCCACCGCGGTTCCCGTAATACAGTTTAGAAATCGCGAGTAGGCTCTACCGCGGTTCCCGTAATATACTTTAGAAATCGCGAGTAGGCTCTACCGCGGTTCCCGTAATATAGTTTAGAAATCGCGAGTAGGCTCTACCGCGGTTCCGGTAATATACTTTAGAAATCGCGAGTAGGCTCTACCGCGGTTCCGGTAATACAGTTTAGAAATCGCGAGTAGGCTCTACCGCGGTTCCCGTAATATACTTTAGAAATCGCGAGTAGGCTCTACCGCGGTTCCGGTAATACAGTTTAGAAATCGCGAGTAGGCTCTACCGCGGTTCCCGTAATATACTTTAGAAATCGCGAGTAGGCTCTACCGCGGTTCCGGTAATATAGTTTAGAAATCGCGAGTAGGCTCTACCGCGGTTCCCGTAATATACTTTAGAAATCGCGAGTAGTCTCTACCGCGGTTCCGGTAATACACTTTAGAAATCGGGAGTAGGCTCTACCGCGGTTCCCGTAATATACTTTAAAAATCGCGAGTAGGCTCTACCGCGGTTCCCGTAATACAGTTTATAAATCGCGAGTAGGCTCTACCGCGGTTCCCGTAATATACTTTAGAAATCGCGCTCTACCGCGGTTCCCGTAATACAGTTTAGAAATCGCGAGTAGGCTGTACCGCGGTTCCCGTAATATACTTTAGAAATCGCGAGTAGGCTCTACCGCGGTTCCCGTAATATGCTTTAGAAATCGCGAGTAGGCTGTACCGCGGTTCCCGTAATATACTTTAGAAATCGCGAGTAGGCTCTACCGCGGTTCCGGTAATACAGTTTAGAAATCGCGAGTAGGCTCTACCGCGGTTCCCGTAATATACTTTAGAAATCGCGAGTAGGCTCTACCGCGGTTCCGGTAATACAGTTTAAAAATCGCGAGTAGGCTCTACCGCGGTTCCCGTAATATACTTTAGAAATCGCGAGTAGGCTGTACCGCGGTTCCCGTAATATACTTTAGAAATCGCGAGTAGGCTCTACCGCGGTTCCCGTAATATACTTTAGAAATCGCGAGTAGGCTCTACCGCGGTTCCCGTAATATACTTTAGAAATCGCGAGTAGGCTCTACCGCGGTTCCGGTAATACAGTTTAGAAATCGCGAGTAGGCTCTACCGCGGTTCCCGTAATACAGTTTAGAAATCGCGAGTAGGCTCTACCGCGGTTCCGGTAATACAGTTTAGAAATCGCGAGTAGGCTCTACCGCGGTTCCGGTAATACAGTTTAGAAATCGCGAGTAGGCTCTACCGCGGTTCCCGTAATATACTTTAGAAATCGCGCTCTACCGCGGTTCCCGTAATACAGTTTAGAAATCGCGAGTAGGCTCTACCGCGGTTCCCGTAATACAGTTTAGAAATCGCGAGTAGGCTCTACCGCGGTTCCCGTAATATAGTTCAGAAATCGCGAGTAGGCTCTACCGCGGTTCCCGTAATACAGTTTAGAAATCGCGAGTAGGCTCTACCGCGGTTCCCGTAATACAGTTTAGAAATCGCGAGTAGGCTCTACCGCGGTTCCGGTAATACAGTTTAGAAATCGCGAGTAGGCTCTACCGCGGTTCCCGTAATATACTTTAGAAATCGCGCTCTACCGCGGTTCTCGTAATACAGTTTAGAAATCGCGAGTAGGCTCTACCGCGGTTCCCGTAATACAGTTTAGAAATCGCGAGTAGGCTCTACCGTGGTTCCCGTAATACAGTTTAGAAATCGCGAGTAGGCTCTACCGCGGTTCCGGTAATACAGTTTAGAAATCGCGAGTAGGCTCTACCGCGGTTCCGGTAATACAGTTTAGAAATCGCGAGTAGGCTCTACCGCGGTTCCGGTAATACAGTTTAGAAATCGCGAGTAGGCTCTACCGCGGTTCCCGTAATATACTTTAGAAATCGCGCTCTACCGCGGTTCCCGTAATACAGTTTAGAAATCGCGAGTAGGCTCTACCGCGGTTCCCGTAATACAGTTTAGAAATCGCGAGTAGGCTCTACCGTGGTTCCCGTAATACAGTTTAGAAATCGCGAGTAGGCTCTACCGCGGTTCCGGTAATACAGTTTAGAAATCGCGAGTAGGCTCTACCGCGGTTCCGGTAATACAGTTTAGAAATCGCGAGTAGGCTCTACCGCGGTTCCGGTAATGCAGTTTAGAAATCGCGAGTAGGCTCTACCGCGGTTCCGGTAATATGCTTTAGAAATCGCGAGTAGGCTCTACCGCGGTTCCCGTAATATACTTTAGAAATCGCGAGTAGGCTCTACCGCGGTTCCCGTAATATACTTTAGAAATCGCGAGTAGGCTCTACCGCGGTTCCGGTAATATAGTTTAGAAATCGCGAGTAGGCTCTACCGCGGTTCCCGTAATATACTTTAGAAATCGCGAGTAGGCTCTACCGCGGTTCCGGTAATATAGTTTAGAAATCGCGAGTAGGCTCTACCGCGGTTCCGGTAATACAGTTTAGAAATCGCGAGTAGGCTCTACCGCGGTTCCGGTAATACAGTTTAGAAATCGCGAGTAGGCTCTACCGCGGTTCCCGTAATACAGTTTAAAAATCGCGAGTAGGCTCTACCGCGGTTCCGGTAATACAGTTTAGAAATCGTGAGTAGGCTCTACCGCGGTTCCCGTAATATACTTTAGAAATCGCGAGTAGGCTCTACCGCGGTTCCCGTAATACAGTTTAGAAATCGCGAGTAGGCTCTACCGCGGTTCCCGTAATACAGTTTAGAAATCCCGAGTAGGCTCTACCGCGGTTCCCGTAATACAGTTTAGAAATCGCGAGTAGGCTCTACCGCGGTTCCCGTAATACAGTTTAGAAATCGCGAGTAGGCTCTACCGTGGTTCCCGTAATACAGTTTAGAAATCGCGAGTAGGCTCTACCGCGGTTCCGGTAATACAGTTTAGAAATCGCGAGTAGGCTCTACCGCGGTTCCGGTAATACAGTTTAGAAATCGCGAGTAGGCTCTACCGCGGTTCCGGTAATACAGTTTAGAAATCGCGAGTAGGCTCTACCGCGGTTCCCGTAATATACTTTAGAAATCGCGCTCTACCACGGTTCCCGTAATACAGTTTAGAAATCGCGAGTAGGCTCTACCGCGGTTCCCGTAATACAGTTTAGAAATCGCGAGTAGGCTCTACCGTGGTTCCCGTAATACAGTTTAGAAATCGCGAGTAGGCTCTACCGCGGTTCCGGTAATACAGTTTAGAAATCGCGAGTAGGCTCTACCGCGGTTCCGGTAATACAGTTTAGAAATCGCGAGTAGGCTCTACCGCGGTTCCGGTAATACAGTTTAGAAATCGCGAGTAGGCTCTACCGCGGTTCCGGTAATACAGTTTAGATATCGCGAGTAGGCTCTACCGCGGTTCCCGTAATATACTTTAAAAATCGCGAGTAGGCTCTACCGCGGTTCCGGTAATATAGTTTAGAAATCGCGAGTAGGCTCTACCGCGGTTCCCGTAATATACTTTAGAAATCGCGAGTAGGCTCTACCGCGGTTCCGGTAATATAGTTTAGAAATCGCGAGTAGGCTCTACCGCGGTTCCGGTAATACAGTTTAGAAATCGCGAGTAGGCTCTACCGCGGTTCCCGTAATATAGTTTAGAAATCGCGAGTAGGCTCTACCGCGGTTCCCGTAATATACTTTAAAAATCGCGAGTAGGCTCTACCGCGGTTCCCGTAATACAGTTTAGAAATCGCGAGTAGGCTCTACCGCGGTTCCCGTAATACAGTTTAGAAATCGCGAGTAGGCTCTACCGCGGTTCCCGTAATATACTTTAGAAATCGCGAGTAGGCTCTACCGCGGTTCCCGTAATATAGTTTAGAAATCGCGAGTAGGCTCTACCGCGGTTCCGGTAATATACTTTAGAAATCGCGAGTAGGCTCTACCGCGGTTCCGGTAATACAGTTTAGAAATCGCGAGTAGGCTCTACCGCGGTTCCCGTAATATACTTTAGAAATCGCGAGTAGGCTCTACCGCGGTTCCGGTAATACAGTTTAGAAATCGAGAGTAGGCTCTACCGCGGTTCCCGTAATATACTTTAGAAATCGCGAGTAGGCTCTACCGCGGTTCCGGTAATACAGTTTAGAAATCGCGAGTAGGCTCTACCGCGGTTCCCGTAATATACTTTAGAAATCGCGAGTAGGCTCTACCGCGGTTCCGGTAATACAGTTTAGAAATCGCGAGTAGGCTCTACCGCGGTTCCCGTAATATACTTTAGAAATCGCGAGTAGGCTCTACCGCGGTTCCGGTAATATAGTTTAGAAATCGCGAGTAGGCTCTACCGCGGTTCCCGTAATATACTTTAGAAATCGCGAGTAGTCTCTACCGCGGTTCCGGTAATACAGTTTAGAAATCGGGAGTAGGCTCTACCGCGGTTCCCGTAATATACTTTAAAAATCGCGAGTAGGCTCTACCGCGGTTCCCGTAATATGCTTTAGAAATCGCGAGTAGGCTGTACCGCGGTTCCCGTAATATACTTTAGAAATCGCGAGTAGGCTCTACCGCGGTTCCCGTAATACAGTTTAGAAATCGCGAGTAGGCTGTACCGCGGTTCCCGTAATATACTTTAGAAATCGCGAGTAGGCTCTACCGCGGTTCCCGTAATATACTTTAGAAATCGCGAGTAGGCTCTACCGCGGTTCCCGTAATACAGTTTAGAAATCGCGAGTAGGCTCTACCGCGGTTCCGGTAATACAGTTTAGAAATCGCGAGTAGGCTCTACCGCGGTTCCCGTAATACAGTTTAGAAATCGCGAGTAGGCTCTACCGCGGTTCCGGTAATACAGTTTAGAAATCGTGAGTAGGCTCTACCGCGGTTCCCGTAATATACTTTAGAAATCGCGAGTAGGCTCTACCGTGGTTCCCGTAATACAGTTTAGAAATCGCGAGTAGGCTCTACCGCGGTTCCCGTAATATAGTTTAGAAATCGCGAGTAGGCTCTACCGCGGTTCCCGTAATACAGTTTAGAAATCGCGAGTAGGCTCTACCGCGGTTCCCGTAATACAGTTTAGAAATCGCGAGTAGGCTCTACCGCGGTTCCGGTAATACAGTTTAGAAATCGCGAGTAGGCTCTACCGCGGTTCCCGTAATATACTTTAGAAATCGCGCTCTACCGCGGTTCCCGTAATACAGTTTAGAAATCGCGAGTAGGCTCTACCGCGGTTCCCGTAATACAGTTTAGAAATCGCGAGTAGGCTCTACCGTGGTTCCCGTAATACAGTTTAGAAATCGCGAGTAGGCTCTACCGCGGTTCCGGTAATACAGTTTAGAAATCGCGAGTAGGCTCTACCGCGGTTCCGGTAATACAGTTTAGAAATCGCGAGTAGGCTCTACCGCGGTTCCGGTAATACAGTTTAGAAATCGCGAGTAGGCTCTACCGCGGTTCCCGTAATATACTTTAGAAATCGCGCTCTACCGCGGTTCCCGTAATACAGTTTAGAAATCGCGAGTAGGCTCTACCGCGGTTCCCGTAATACAGTTTAGAAATCCCGAGTAGGCTCTACCGTGGTTCCCGTAATACAGTTTAGAAATCGCGAGTAGGCTCTACCGCGGTTCCGGTAATACAGTTTAGAAATCGCGAGTAGGCTCTACCGCGGTTCCGGTAATACAGTTTAGAAATCGCGAGTAGGCTCTACCGCGGTTCCGGTAATACAGTTTAGAAATCGCGAGTAGGCTCTACCGCGGTTCCGGTAATATGCTTTAGAAATCGCGAGTAGGCTCTACCGCGGTTCCCGTAATATGCTTTAGAAATCGCTAGTAGGCTCTACCGCGGTTCCCGTAATATACTTTAGAAATCGCGAGTAGGCTCTACCGCGGTTCCGGTAATATAGTTTAGAAATCGCGAGTAGGCTCTACCGCGGTTCCCGTAATATACTTTAGAAATCGCGAGTAGGCTCTACCGCGGTTCCGGTAATATAGTTTAGAAATCGCGAGTAGGCTCTACCGCGGTTCCGGTAATACAGTTTAGAAATCGCGAGTAGGCTCTACCGCGGTTCCGGTAATACAGATTAGAAATCGCGAGTAGGCTCTACCGCGGTTCCCGTAATATAGTTTAGAAATCGCGAGTAGGCTCTACCGCGGTTCCCGTAATATACTTTAAAAATCGCGAGTAGGCTCTACCGCGGTTCCCGTAATACAGTTTAGAAATCGCGAGTAGGCTCTACCGCGGTTCCCGTAATACAGTTTAGAAATCGCGAGTAGGCTCTACCGCGGTTCCCGTAATATACTTTAGAAATCGCGAGTAGGCTCTACCGCGGTTCCCGTAATATATTTAGAAATCGCGAGTAGGCTCTACCGCGGTTCCCGTAATATACTTTAGAAATCGCGCTCTACCGCGGTTCCCGTAATACAGTTTAGAAATCGCGAGTAGGCTCTACCGCGGTTCCCGTAATACAGTTTAGAAATCGCGAGTAGGCTCTACCGTGGTTCCCGTAATACAGTTTAGAAATCGCGAGTAGGCTCTACCGCGGTTCCGGTAATACAGTTTAGAAATCGCGAGTAGGCTCTACCGCGGTTCCGGTAATACAGTTTAGAAATCGCGAGTAGGCTCTACCGCGGTTCCGGTAATACAGTTTAGAAATCGCGAGTAGGCTCTACCGCGGTTCCCGTAATATACTTTAGAAATCGCGCTCTACCGCGGTTCCCGTAATACAGTTTAGAAATCGCGAGTAGGCTCTACCGCGGTTCCCGTAATACAGTTTAGAAATCGCGAGTAGGCTCTACCGCGGTTCCCGTAATACAGTTTAGAAATCGCGAGTAGGCTCTACCGCGGTTCCCGTAATACAGTTTAGAAATCGCGAGTAGGCTCTACCGCGGTTCCGGTAATACAGTTTAGAAATCGCGAGTAGGCTCTACCGCGGTTCCGGTAATACAGTTTAGAAATCGCGAGTAGGCTCTACCGCGGTTCCGGTAATGCAGTTTAGAAATCGCGAGTAGGCTCTACCGCGGTTCCGGTAATATGCTTTAGAAATCGCGAGTAGGCTCTACCGCGGTTCCCGTAATATACTTTAGAAATCGCGAGTAGGCTCTACCGCGGTTCCCGTAATACAGTTTAAAAATCGCGAGTAGGCTCTACCGCGGTTCCGGTAATACAGTTTAGAAATCGTGAGTAGGCTCTACCGCGGTTCCCGTAATATACTTTAGAAATCGCGAGTAGGCTCTACCGTGGTTCCCGTAATACAGTTTAGAAATCGCGAGTAGGCTCTACCGCGGTTCCCGTAATACAGTTTAGAAATCCCGAGTAGGCTCTACCGCGGTTCCCGTAATACAGTTTAGAAATCGCGAGTAGGCTCTACCGCGGTTCCCGTAATACAGTTTAGAAATCGCGAGTAGGCTCTACCGCGGTTCCCGTAATACAGTTTAGAAATCGCGAGTAGGCTCTACCGCGGTTCCGGTAATACAGTTTAGAAATCGCGAGTAGGCTCTACCGCGGTTCCGGTAATACAGTTTAGAAATCGCGAGTAGGCTCTACCGCGGTTCCCGTAATATACTTTAGAAATCGCGCTCTACCACGGTTCCCGTAATACAGTTTAGAAATCGCGAGTAGGCTCTACCGCGGTTCCCGTAATACAGTTTAGAAATCGCGAGTAGGCTCTACCGTGGTTCCCGTAATACAGTTTAGAAATCGCGAGTAGGCTCTACCGCGGTTCCGGTAATACAGTTTAGAAATCGCGAGTAGGCTCTACCGCGGTTCCGGTAATATAGTTTAGAAATCGCGAGTAGGCTCTACCGCGGTTCCGGTAATACAGTTTAGAAATCGCGAGTAGGCTCTACCGCGGTTCCGGTAATACAGTTTAGATATCGCGAGTAGGCTCTACCGCGGTTCCCGTAATACAGTTTAAAAATCGCGAGTAGGCTCTACCGCGGTTCCGGTAATACAGTTTAGAAATCGCGAGTAGGCTCTACCGCGGTTCCCGTAATATACTTTAGAAATCGCGAGTAGGCTCTACCGCGGTTCCGGTAATATAGTTTAGAAATCGCGAGTAGGCTCTACCGCGGTTCCGGTAATACAGTTTAGAAATCGCGAGTAGGCTCTACCGCGGTTCCGGTAATACAGTTTAGAAATCGCGAGTAGGCTCTACCGCGGTTCCCGTAATATAGTTTAGAAATCGCGAGTAGGCTCTACCGCGGTTCCCGTAATATACTTTAAAAATCGCGAGTAGGCTCTACCGCGGTTCCCGTAATACAGTTTAGAAATCGCGAGTAGGCTCTACCGCGGTTCCCGTAATACAGTTTAGAAATCGCGAGTAGGCTCTACCGCGGTTCCCGTAATATACTTTAGAAATCGCGAGTAGGCTCTACCGCGGTTCCCGTAATATAGTTTAGAAATCGCGAGTAGGCTCTACCGCGGTTCCCGTAATATACTTTAAAAATCGCGAGTAGGCTCTACCGCGGTTCCCGTAATACAGTTTAGAAATCGCGAGTAGGCTCTACCGCGGTTCCCGTAATACAGTTTAGAAATCGCGAGTAGGCTCTACCGCGGTTCCCGTAATATACTTTAGAAATCGCGAGTAGGCTCTACCGCGGTTCCCGTAATATAGTTTAGAAATCGCGAGTAGGCTCTACCGCGGTTCCGGTAATATACTTTAGAAATCGCGAGTAGGCTCTACCGCGGTTCCGGTAATACAGTTTAGAAATCGCGAGTAGGCTCTACCGCGGTTCCCGTAATATACTTTAGAAATCGCGAGTAGGCTCTACCGCGGTTCCGGTAATACAGTTTAGAAATCGCGAGTAGGCTCTACCGCGGTTCCCGTAATATACTTTAGAAATCGCGAGTAGGCTCTACCGCGGTTCCGGTAATACAGTTTAGAAATCGCGAGTAGGCTCTACCGCGGTTCCCGTAATATACTTTAGAAATCGCGAGTAGGCTCTACCGCGGTTCCGGTAATACAGTTTAGAAATCGCGAGTAGGCTCTACCGCGGTTCCCGTAATATACTTTAGAAATCGCGAGTAGGCTCTACCGCGGTTCCGGTAATATAGTTTAGAAATCGCGAGTAGGCTCTACCGCGGTTCCCGTAATATACTTTAGAAATCGCGAGTAGTCTCTACCGCGGTTCCGGTAATATACTTTAGAAATCGCGAGTAGGCTCTACCGCGGTTCCGGTAATACAGTTTAGAAATCGGGAGTAGGCTCTACCGCGGTTCCCGTAATATACTTTAAAAATCGCGAGTAGGCTCTACCGCGGTTCCCGTAATATGCTTTAGAAATCGCGAGTAGGCTGTACCGCGGTTCCCGTAATATACTTTAGAAATCGCGAGTAGGCTCTACCGCGGTTCCCGTAATATACTTTAGAAATCGCGAGTAGGCTCTACCGCGGTTCCCGTAATATACTTTAGAAATCGCGAGTAGGCTCTACCGCGGTTCCCGTAATATACTTTAGAAATCGCGAGTAGGCTGTACCGCGGTTCCCGTAATATACTTTAGAAATCGCGAGTAGGCTGTACCGCGGTTCCCGTAATATACTTTAGAAATCGGGAGTAGGCTCTACCGCGGTTCCGGTAATATACTTTAGAAATCGCGAGTAGGCTGTACCGCGGTTCCGGTAATATACTTTAGAAATCGCGAGTAGGCTCTACCGCGGTTCCGGTAATATACTTTAGAAATCGGGAGTAGGCTCTACCGCGGTTCCGGTAATATACTTTAGAAATCGCGAGTAGGCTGTACCGCGGTTCCCGTAATATACTTTAGAAATCGGGAGTAGGCTCTACCGCGGTTCCCGTAATATACTTTAGAAATCGCGAGTAGGCTCTACCGCGGTTCCCGTAATACAGTTTAGAAATCGCGAGTAGGCTGTACCGCGGTTCCCGTAATATACTTTAGAAATCGCGAGTAGGCTCTACCGCGGTTCCCGTAATACAGTTTAGAAATCGCGAGTAGGCTCTACCGCGGTTCCGGTAATACAGTTTAGAAATCGCGAGTAGGCTCTACCGCGGTTCCCGTAATACAGTTTAGAAATCGCGAGTAGGCTCTACCGCGGTTCCGGTAATACAGTTTAGAAATCGTGAGTAGGCTCTACCGCGGTTCCCGTAATATACTTTAGAAATCGCGAGTAGGCTCTACCGTGGTTCCCGTAATACAGTTTAGAAATCGCGAGTAGGCTCTACCGCGGTTCCCGTAATATAGTTTAGAAATCGCGAGTAGGCTCTACCGCGGTTCCCGTAATACAGTTTAGAAATCGCGAGTAGGCTCTACCGCGGTTCCCGTAATACAGTTTAGAAATCGCGAGTAGGCTCTACCGTGGTTCCCGTAATACAGTTTAGAAATCGCGAGTAGGCTCTACCGCGGTTCCGGTAATACAGTTTAGAAATCGCGAGTAGGCTCTACCGCGGTTCCGGTAATACAGTTTAGAAATCGCGAGTAGGCTCTACCGCGGTTCCGGTAATACAGTTTAGAAATCGCGAGTAGGCTCTACCGCGGTTCCGGTAATATGCTTTAGAAATCGCGAGTAGGCTCTACCGCGGTTCCCGTAATATGCTTTAGAAATCGCGAGTAGGCTCTACCGCGGTTCCCGTAATATACTTTAGAAATCGCGAGTAGGCTCTACCGCGGTTCCGGTAATATAGTTTAGAAATCGCGAGTAGGCTCTACCGCGGTTCCCGTAATATACTTTAGAAATCGCGAGTAGGCTCTACCGCGGTTCCGGTAATATAGTTTAGAAATCGCGAGTAGGCTCTACCGCGGTTCCGGTAATACAGTTTAGAAATCGCGAGTAGGCTCTACCGCGGTTCCGGTAATACAGATTAGAAATCGCGAGTAGGCTCTACCGCGGTTCCCGTAATATACTTTAGAAATCGCGAGTAGGCTCTACCGCGGTTCCGGTAATACAGTTTAGAAATCGGGAGTAGGCTCTACCGCGGTTCCCGTAATACAGTTTAGAAATCGCGAGTAGGCTCTACCGCGGTTCCCGTAATACAGTTTAGAAATCGCGAGTAGGCTCTACCGCGGTTCCCGTAATATACTTTAGAAATCGCGAGTAGGCTCTACCGCGGTTCCCGTAATATATTTAGAAATCGCGAGTAGGCTCTACCGCGGTTCCCGTAATATACTTTAGAAATCGCGCTCTACCGCGGTTCCCGTAATACAGTTTAGAAATCGCGAGTAGGCTCTACCGCGGTTCCCGTAATACAGTTTAGAAATCGCGAGTAGGCTCTACCGTGGTTCCCGTAATACAGTTTAGAAATCGCGAGTAGGCTCTACCGCGGTTCCGGTAATACAGTTTAGAAATCGCGAGTAGGCTCTACCGCGGTTCCGGTAATACAGTTTAGAAATCGCGAGTAGGCTCTACCGCGGTTCCGGTAATACAGTTTAGAAATCGCGAGTAGGCTCTACCGCGGTTCCCGTAATATAGTTTAGAAATCGCGAGTAGGCTCTACCGCGGTTCCCGTAATATACTTTAAAAATCGCGAGTAGGCTCTACCGCGGTTCCCGTAATACAGTTTAGAAATCGCGAGTAGGCTCTACCGCGGTTCCCGTAATACAGTTTAGAAATCGCGAGTAGGCTCTACCGCGGTTCCCGTAATATACTTTAGAAATCGCGAGTAGGCTCTACCGCGGTTCCCGTAATATAGTTTAGAAATCGCGAGTAGGCTCTACCGCGGTTCCCGTAATATACTTTAAAAATCGCGAGTAGGCTCTACCGCGGTTCCCGTAATACAGTTTAGAAATCGCGAGTAGGCTCTACCGCGGTTCCCGTAATACAGTTTAGAAATCGCGAGTAGGCTCTACCGCGGTTCCCGTAATATACTTTAGAAATCGCGAGTAGGCTCTACCGCGGTTCCCGTAATATAGTTTAGAAATCGCGAGTAGGCTCTACCGCGGTTCCGGTAATATACTTTAGAAATCGCGAGTAGGCTCTACCGCGGTTCCGGTAATACAGTTTAGAAATCGCGAGTAGGCTCTACCGCGGTTCCCGTAATATACTTTAGAAATCGCGAGTAGGCTCTACCGCGGTTCCGGTAATACAGTTTAGAAATCGCGAGTAGGCTCTACCGCGGTTCCCGTAATATACTTTAGAAATCGCGAGTAGGCTCTACCGCGGTTCCGGTAATACAGTTTAGAAATCGCGAGTAGGCTCTACCGCGGTTCCCGTAATATACTTTAGAAATCGCGAGTAGGCTCTACCGCGGTTCCGGTAATACAGTTTAGAAATCGCGAGTAGGCTCTACCGCGGTTCCCGTAATATACTTTAGAAATCGCGAGTAGGCTCTACCGCGGTTCCGGTAATATAGTTTAGAAATCGCGAGTAGGCTCTACCGCGGTTCCCGTAATATACTTTAGAAATCGCGAGTAGTCTCTACCGCGGTTCCGGTAATATACTTTAGAAATCGCGAGTAGGCTCTACCGCGGTTCCGGTAATACAGTTTAGAAATCGGGAGTAGGCTCTACCGCGGTTCCCGTAATATACTTTAAAAATCGCGAGTAGGCTCTACCGCGGTTCCCGTAATATGCTTTAGAAATCGCGAGTAGGCTGTACCGCGGTTCCCGTAATATACTTTAGAAATCGCGAGTAGGCTCTACCGCGGTTCCCGTAATATACTTTAGAAATCGCGAGTAGGCTCTACCGCGGTTCCCGTAATATACTTTAGAAATCGGGAGTAGGCTCTACCGCGGTTCCCGTAATATACTTTAGAAATCGCGAGTAGGCTGTACCGCGGTTCCCGTAATATACTTTAGAAATCGCGAGTAGGCTGTACCGCGGTTCCCGTAATATACTTTAGAAATCGGGAGTAGGCTCTACCGCGGTTCCGGTAATATACTTTAGAAATCGCGAGTAGGCTGTACCGCGGTTCCGGTAATATACTTTAGAAATCGCGAGTAGGCTCTACCGCGGTTCCGGTAATATACTTTAGAAATCGGGAGTAGGCTCTACCGCGGTTCCGGTAATATACTTTAGAAATCGCGAGTAGGCTGTACCGCGGTTCCCGTAATATACTTTAGAAATCGGGAGTAGGCTCTACCGCGGTTCCCGTAATATACTTTAGAAATCGCGAGTAGGCTCTACCGCGGTTCCCGTAATACAGTTTAGAAATCGCGAGTAGGCTGTACCGCGGTTCCCGTAATATACTTTAGAAATCGCGAGTAGGCTCTACCGCGGTTCCCGTAATACAGTTTAGAAATCGCGAGTAGGCTCTACCGCGGTTCCGGTAATACAGTTTAGAAATCGCGAGTAGGCTCTACCGCGGTTCCCGTAATACAGTTTAGAAATCGCGAGTAGGCTCTACCGCGGTTCCGGTAATACAGTTTAGAAATCGTGAGTAGGCTCTACCGCGGTTCCCGTAATATACTTTAGAAATCGCGAGTAGGCTCTACCGTGGTTCCCGTAATACAGTTTAGAAATCGCGAGTAGGCTCTACCGCGGTTCCCGTAATATAGTTTAGAAATCGCGAGTAGGCTCTACCGCGGTTCCCGTAATACAGTTTAGAAATCGCGAGTAGGCTCTACCGCGGTTCCCGTAATACAGTTTAGAAATCGCGAGTAGGCTCTACCGTGGTTCCCGTAATACAGTTTAGAAATCGCGAGTAGGCTCTACCGCGGTTCCGGTAATACAGTTTAGAAATCGCGAGTAGGCTCTACCGCGGTTCCGGTAATACAGTTTAGAAATCGCGAGTAGGCTCTACCGCGGTTCCGGTAATACAGTTTAGAAATCGCAAAGTAGGCTCTACCGCGGTTCCGGTAATATGATTTAGAAATCGCGAGTAGGCTCTACCGCGGTTCCCGTAATATGCTTTAGAAATCGCGAGTAGGCTCTACCGCGGTTCCCGTAATATACTTTAGAAATCGCGAGTAGGCTCTACCGCGGTTCCGGTAATATAGTTTAGAAATCGCGAGTAGGCTCTACCGCGGTTCCCGTAATATACTTTAGAAATCGCGAGTAGGCTCTACCGCGGTTCCGGTAATATAGTTTAGAAATCGCGAGTAGGCTCTACCGCGGTTCCGGTAATACAGTTTAGAAATCGCGAGTAGGCTCTACCGCGGTTCCGGTAATACAGATTAGAAATCGCGAGTAGGCTCTACCGCGGTTCCCGTAATATACTTTAGAAATCGCGAGTAGGCTCTACCGCGGTTCCGGTAATACAGTTTAGAAATCGGGAGTAGGCTCTACCGCGGTTCCCGTAATACAGTTTAGAAATCGCGAGTAGGCTCTACCGCGGTTCCCGTAATACAGTTTAGAAATCGCGAGTAGGCTCTACCGCGGTTCCCGTAATATACTTTAGAAATCGCGAGTAGGCTCTACCGCGGTTCCCGTAATATATTTAGAAATCGCGAGTAGGCTCTACCGCGGTTCCCGTAATATACTTTAGAAATCGCGCTCTACCGCGGTTCCCGTAATACAGTTTAGAAATCGCGAGTAGGCTCTACCGCGGTTCCCGTAATACAGTTTAGAAATCGCGAGTAGGCTCTACCGTGGTTCCCGTAATACAGTTTAGAAATCGCGAGTAGGCTCTACCGCGGTTCCGGTAATACAGTTTAGAAATCGCGAGTAGGCTCTACCGCGGTTCCGGTAATACAGTTTAGAAATCGCGAGTAGGCTCTACCGCGGTTCCGGTAATACAGTTTAGAAATCGCGAGTAGGCTCTACCGCGGTTCCCGTAATATACTTTAGAAATCGCGCTCTACCGCGGTTTCCGTAATACAGTTTAGAAATCGCGAGTAGGCTCTACCGCGGTTCCCGTAGTACAGGTAAGAAATCGCGAGTAGGCTCTACCGTGGTTCCCGTAATACAGTTTAGAAATCGCGAGTAGGCTCTACCGCGGTTCCGGTAATACAGTTTAGAAATCGCGAGTAGGCTCTACCGCGGTTCCGGTAATATGCTTTAGAAATCGCGAGTAGGCTCTACCGCGGTTCCCGTAATATGCTTTAGAAATCGCGAGTAGGCTCTACCGCGGTTCCCGTAATATACTTTAGAAATCGCGAGTAGGCTCTACCGCGGTTCCGGTAATATAGTTTAGAAATCGCGAGTAGGCTCTACCGCGGTTCCCGTAATATACTTTAGAAATCGCGAGTAGGCTCTACCGCGGTTCCGGTAATATAGTTTAGAAATCGCGAGTAGGCTCTACCGCGGTTCCGGTAATACAGTTTAGAAATCGCGAGTAGGCTCTACCGCGGTTCCGGTAATACAGATTAGAAATCGCGAGTAGGCTCTACCGCGGTTCCCGTAATATACTTTAGAAATCGCGAGTAGGCTCTACCGCGGTTCCGGTAATACAGTTTAGAAATCGGGAGTAGGCTCTACCGCGGTTCCCGTAATACAGTTTAGAAATCGCGAGTAGGCTCTACCGCGGTTCCCGTAATACAGTTTAGAAATCGCGAGTAGGCTCTACCGCGGTTCCCGTAATATACTTTAGAAATCGCGAGTAGGCTCTACCGCGGTTCCCGTAATATATTTAGAAATCGCGAGTAGGCTCTACCGCGGTTCCCGTAATATACTTTAGAAATCGCGCTCTACCGCGGTTCCCGTAATACAGTTTAGAAATCGCGAGTAGGCTCTACCGCGGTTCCCGTAATACAGTTTAGAAATCGCGAGTAGGCTCTACCGTGGTTCCCGTAATACAGTTTAGAAATCGCGAGTAGGCTCTACCGCGGTTCCGGTAATACAGTTTAGAAATCGCGAGTAGGCTCTACCGCGGTTCCGGTAATACAGTTTAGAAATCGCGAGTAGGCTCTACCGCGGTTCCGGTAATACAGTTTAGAAATCGCGAGTAGGCTCTACCGCGGTTCCCGTAATATACTTTAGAAATCGCGCTCTACCGCGGTTTCCGTAATACAGTTTAGAAATCGCGAGTAGGCTCTACCGCGGTTCCCGTAGTACAGGTAAGAAATCGCGAGTAGGCTCTACCGTGGTTCCCGTAATACAGTTTAGAAATCGCGAGTAGGCTCTACCGCGGTTCCGGTAATACAGTTTAGAAATCGCGAGTAGGCTCTACCGCGGTTCCGGTAATACAGTTTAGAAATCGCGAGTAGGCTCTACCGCGGTTCCGGTAATATGCTTTAGAAATCGCGAGTAGGCTCTACCGCGGTTCCCGTAATATACTTTAGAAATCGCGAGTAGGCTCTACCGCGGTTCCGGTAATATAGTTTAGAAATCGCGAGTAGGCTCTACCGCGGTTCCCGTAATATACTTTAGAAATCGCGAGTAGGCTCTACCGCGGTTCCGGTAATATAGTTTAGAAATCGCGAGTAGGCTCTACCGCGGTTCCGGTAATACAGTTTAGAAATCGCGAGTAGGCTCTACCGCGGTTCCCGTAATATAGTTTAGAAATCGCGAGTAGGCTCTACCGCGGTTCCCGTAATATACTTTAAAAATCGCGAGTAGGCTCTACCGCGGTTCCCGTAATACAGTTTAGAAATCGCGAGTAGGCTCTACCGCGGTTCCCGTAATACAGTTTAGAAATCGCGAGTAGGCTCTACCGCGGTTCCCGTAATATACTTTAGAAATCGCGAGTAGGCTCTACCGCGGTTCCCGTAATATACTTTAGAAATCGCGAGTAGGCTCTACCGCGGTTCCGGTAATATAGTTTAGAAATCGCGAGTAGGCTCTACCGCGGTTCCGGTAATATACTTTAGAAATCGCGAGTAGGCTCTACCGCGGTTCCGGTAATACAGTTTAGAAATCGCGAGTAGGCTCTACCGCGGTTCCCGTAATATACTTTAGAAATCGCGAGTAGGCTCTACCGCGGTTCCGGTAATACAGTTTAGAAATCGCGAGTAGGCTCTACCGCGGTTCCCGTAATATACTTTAAAAATCGCGAGTAGGCTCTACCGCGGTTCCCGTAATATAGTTTAGAAATCGCGAGTAGGCTCTACCGCGGTTCCCGTAATATACTTTAGAAATCGCGAGTAGTCTCTACCGCGGTTCCGGTAATACAGTTTAGAAATCGCGAGTAGGCTCTACCGCGGTTCCCGTAATATACTTTAAAAATCGCGAGTAGGCTCTACCGCGGTTCCCGTAATATAGTTTAGAAATCGCGAGTAGGCTGTACCGCGGTTCCCGTAATATACTTTAGAAATCGCGAGTAGGCTCTACCGCGGTTCCGGTAATACAGTTTAGAAATCGCGAGTAGGCTCTACCGCGGTTCCCGTAATATACTTTAGAAATCGCGCTCTACCGCGGTTCCCGTAATATACTTTAGAAATCGCGAGTAGGCTGTACCGCGGTTCCCGTAATATACTTTAGAAATCGCGAGTAGGCTCTACCGCGGTTCCCGTAATATGCTTTAGAAATCGCGAGTAGGCTGTACCGCGGTTCCCGTAATATACTTTAGAAATCGCGAGTAGGCTCTACCGCGGTTCCGGTAATATACTTTAGAAATCCCGAGTAGGCTCTACCGCGGTTCCCGTAATATACTTTAGAAATCGCGAGTAGGCTCTACCGCGGTTCCCGTAATATGCTTTAGAAATCGCGAGTAGGCTGTACCGCGGTTCCCGTAATATACTTTAGAAATCGCGAGTAGGCTCTACCGCGGTTCCGGTAATATACTTTAGAAATCCCGAGTAGGCTCTACCGCGGTTCCCGTAATATACTTTAGAAATACCGAGTAGGCTCTACCGCGGTTCCCGTAATATACTTTAGAAATCCCGAGTAGGCTCTACCGCGGTTCCCGTAATATACTTTAGAAATCGCGAGTAGGCTCTACCGCGGTTCCGGTAATACAGTTTAGAAATCGCGAGTAGGCTCTACCGCGGTTCCCGTAATATACTTTAGAAATCGCGAGTAGGCTCTACCGCGGTTCCCGTAATATGCTTTAGAAATCGCGAATAGGCTCTACCGCGGTTCCCGTAATACAGTTTAGAAATCGCGAGTAGGCTCTACCGCGGTTCCCGTAATATACTTTAGAAATCGCGAGTAGGCTCTACCGCGGTTCCGGTAATATACTTTAGAAATCGCGAGTAGGCTCTACCGCGGTTCCGGTAATACAGTTTAGAAATCGCGAGTAGGCTCTACCGCGGTTCCCGTAATACAGTTTAGAAATCGCGAGTAGGCTCTACCGCGGTTCCCGTAATATACTTTAGAAATCGCGAGTAGGCTCTACCGCGGTTCCGGTAATACAGTTTAGAAATCGCGAGTAGGCTCTACCGCGGTTCCCGTAATACAGTTTAGAAATCGCGAGTAGGCTCTACCGCGATTCCCGTAATACAGTTTAGAAATCGCGAGTAGGCTCTACCGCGGTTCCGGTAATATAGTTTAGAAATCGCGAGTAGGCTCTACCGCGGTTCCGGTAATATACTTTAGAAATCGCGAGTAGGCTCTACCGTGGTTCCCGTAATACAGTTTAGAAATCGCGAGTAGGCTCTACCGCGGTTCCCGTAATATACTTTAGTCAGTACAGCTTTTCGTCATTATAAACGTTTGAGATTTCGTTACAGAAATTACCTACATAGGAAATAATACAACTATGTAATACAACTCTATAATTGTTAGAGACAGTACACAAACGAACATGTGTTAACATTATTTCCCTTTTTCATTTTTCTGTGATAAAGGAAAACACTAACGTTTCTCTTTTATTCTTCTTTTGGGCATTATTATCTCCCAGGAAAGGCGCACGGGGTTCTTGTGCAGTACTTTACACCGCTGTAAATGTTTTACAAATAAGATCTGTTTAGCAGATCATCGTATGATTCATATACTTTCCCGATGTGTTTTTATTAACCGAAAACGAAAACTACCGGAACTAACACTAAGGAAATAGCAGTTCTGAGGCACTGGGACTAATACCATTACTTATGGTACTTCCCTTTTTTGAAAAAATTGTTGCCATTCATTTCCATCGTTAACTTTAAGTTTAAAAACTGCACTTGTATCTGTATTGAATATTTTATAAATATCCTTCTTAGATCTTTATTATTTTTAGTTTTTGTTCTTCTGTATTATTCAAGCGTGCCAAACGGATATTTTCTCCCCACTTAATAATCACTATCCAACATAATGAAAAAGAAAACCACTACGAGAACACACCTATGTCCTCTTTGATTTACTGGACTAAACTGTGAAATGAAAATTCTTTAAAATATCTCTATGGTTGCAAGTGCAATGATTCCTCACTATTTCAAACAAAACAGTGACATTCATGGAACCGACTTTTGTGTGAAAAGAAGAGCAAAGTTGTTCGTCTGCAATGAGTTGATATACATTTGTCACAAGACTTAAAGTCTCTGCTTTACTCGATATTGCAATAATTGGTACCATTGAAACAGAGATAAATATTGAGAAGATGAAGATATTTAGCAATAAACCTGCATAAGGTAGAAATACACTGATAGGACGGAATGTGAGTTCACGTGTCGTCACGCTGCTGAGTCAATGTGTACCGTATGTTTATACAGCTTGGAATCATATTGAGGGACGGATGGGTGCATGAATGGATGGTCTGGAGTTGAGGAGGATACTTTCAGTACTTGAGTCTTACTTTCGGTACATATGGCAGGCTCTTTCTGTCTACACTCCCAAGGATGGTACCTTAGGATGAGGTATGGGATGCACCGCCGGAGCAGGATATACGGGCGGTGGTTTTGCGGACGCAGATGTGGTCCCTAACACATTTCAAGACAAAACCCCGGCACGAGTGGAGGCCTCCGGGTTATCCGAGCCCCTCAGAAGGTTCGCTTTTATTCCAGACGACGGGGTAGAAAACTTTCCAAAGCGCAAGCCACCCCCCATCGTGTCATTCCAGCTCGCCCTGTCACTTTCCACCATGTAACAGAACTAAAGGATTGAACTTATGTGAAATGTAAATATCCATCCCAGCACTCGCCTAAGTGACCAGGGGAAATCACGAGTGAAAAAAAGAAATAAGAAAAAAGAAATGAAAAACAATGTCAGGAGCCGAACGGGAATTGAAGACCTCCCAAATGTGAGTCTTTAGGGTTACCACTTGAGTCAAGCCGCAGTTTAGAAATATTAGTAGTCTCGCAAAGTACATCATGAACCTTCACCCTCAGGTATAAACTATGCGAACGTGTCTCATTCTGCTCAAGGTTTCAATTTAAAATTTATATATCCTATACTACATAATGATGATTTTCATGAATTAATCTTGTGTTTCGTGGACGCAATCGTTAGAATTTACAACAATACGCTTCTTGAATGTGTTGAAGGTAAATTGTATTTTGAATTTTTTTTATACCAAGATAAACTTCGTTCTACTTCACATGATGTAGTGGGTGCAAATAGAAAGCATGCGATCTCTGCGTAGGCGAACAATGCATTCCTTATTCTACACACTTCTCCGCTTCCACTATTGTTCTATGGAGATTTTCTGTAGTTACTTATATCCTCTCTGTAACCGGACCCACTTTTGTTTGATTTAATGAGAGTGGCCTCTGAAAAGCGTCTGACAATTTTAGATTTGCTAACTGTTAATACATTATTGAACTAACTATATAGTTGCAATTTCTCTGAATATATATATTACTACCCTTAAAGAGGAATTAGGTCCCTGCTCATAGCAACTTGAGCAATTACCTCATAATTTTGAGCATAATACAGAGTCGCATCTAAGCACGTTCCCCAACGAGTTATAATTCACTGGGGTGGCAAAGGAAATTTAGGAGCTATTTCCTTAAATCTCTTGATTCTGGAAGGTACTTTCAGAAATATCTCCTTTACATTTGCAATAAAATTATTGGCGTTACTAAAGCAGGGTGTAACTTCTTCCTCAACTCGGTGCAGGCCGTGCGCTATACAGGTTAGTTGTATTATCTTAGGAAAAATCTTTGTATCCTTTAGCAGTTTTCGTGCAGTAGTAACAAAATACTTTCTTTCTAAACACCTGCAGGCCACAACAGGGATAAGTAGTGATCAAATAACTTTTTAACTACAAATTAATAACCTCTTCTAGTTCTAGGTTTAGTCTGACACGCAGAGAGCCGTTTACACCGATTTGTTGTGAAGGGAAGCGCAGTGTCTGGCGATCAGAAAAAGGCAAGCGAGGGGAATGTGGTACATAAACGTTTTTTATTCTCATGACCCTGCTCGTGAGCGATAGTGCCGATAAAAATAAACAGATTGTCAGATAGTTGCCCATGGTTAGAAGTGCAGCCGGCGCGCAAGATGTGCATGTGGCAACAGGGGTGTCCCATGTATACTCGTACATAGTTCAAGCCCCTTCCCCTCGCACTAGCCTTCTTATAGCTAGTCTGTATCTGTTCAAATGCTCACAACACGTGCCATTTGAACTCTGCATTTCATCATTATAATTTCCCTCGCCCTGGTCAAAAGAAATCACATGCAGATTTTCTGCTGCAATGAACATTGTTGTCTAGTGTGAACACACAAGCTAGAGTAAGTTTCAATATTTCCAAGACAGGAGGATGTTCAAGTAACTCAAGAAGATTTCAGTCAACAGCGGGGAGAACCATGCGTACTGATTTTCGCGGTTGGGCCCCTTTTTAATGAGCTATCCTACAGACTGGGAGGACATGCAAACAATAAAGAAAGCTTGTATGTCCTGCAAAAGATCCTATCCTCTACTTCAAAGTTATAATGTGTATTTTATATTTCTTTCTTTTCTATTTCCCCCCTTTAATATACAATTGCATTAGATTAAAATTACGTTTCCAGTGTATTTAAAGTTTTAAACATTACACTAATTTTGTGATTTGTATTTTTCGATTATTGCGGAGAATAAACATCCTTTAGGTTGACAATACATAACTGCTTCTTCATTTATTAAAAAGACATTCTTTCTTGTCAGGTGCAGGCAACATGTTTGGTGCTAGTTGTACAGTGTGAAATGCAATTGTTAAATTTAAGTATTAAGTGCAAAAAAGAATCAATGTATTATTAAATATAATATTTATATTGTATTACGCGTTTTTCCTTTCATTTTAACATTGAGCAAATACTTGCTCGGAGAAATAATGTCTTTAATCGAAAATTGCAATCTATTTATCCATAGTTTCTTAAGAGAGGGAAAGCTGACATGATGGTCAGCTGTGTTCTCCATTGTTAACAGTGCAAGGTCTGAACTAACACGGCAACTGCAAACGGTGAGACATAAAGCATTTGACACTGCTGCTGCATGTAGTGCTATACTTTTTACTTTTTTTTTTTTTTTTTCTAGAAATAAGAACTTCAGACATAAGGAACAAAAATTGACAGTAGCAGAAGCGTGTTTTCCACTTCGTATAGTGTAACACAAATTGTCATTTTGTTCTAAAAATGTAATTCCAAATTTGTTAACCTTGTTAAGATGGCCTTGAAACCACAATATGTTTCTGCTAGAACAAAGTCTGATGCGATTGCGACGAATGTAATCAGCCCTTATGCAAAATCAGAACTTCAATAACACACAGTTCAGGTAAATTTCTTCACTATTTTCATATATTCTTCAAACCAAATCTACGAAATTGTTATCTTTGTTGATGCGCTATTCCGTAAATCCTAAAGAAATTAAATTTATTTAGCGTTGAAATAAAAATGTGCGTTTATATGCTGGTAATATTCACAGCGATTTTGGAGAAGTACCACGTGTGTGTGTGTGTGTGTGTGTGTGTGTTTTGAATAGTGTTTAACGCCCGTTTTTACTGCTGAGGCACCACAGGCGGTGAACCCTGATGATACATGAGATGAAATGTTATATTGGGAAAGGAATTTTTAATAAGGAAACGTTCCAAGCCTAAGTTTAGGGTAACTTCCCGGCATTTGCCATTTATGAGGAATGAGGAAAACCTGGAAAAAACGTCAGTCAGGGAGGACAATCCTGGCGAAATTCTAACCCCAGACCTCTCGTGATCGAGTCCATGAGTCCGCCCCTTCACGACCTCGACCACTCGTGGCGGTGTGTGTGTGTGTGTGTGTTTTAGGATTCCTTTGTTAGGAGTATTTACATAAAGCAATATTTTTTTACACTAACCGTGTGTAGGACAAATAGTTGGAATGGAAAATCAGCCTTGAAAAATTTGGGTCACGACTGGAATTCGAACAAGTGATGTTTTGCCTTCCCTGTCCACACTCTAACCAACTGAATTACAGTGAATACCTTTAAGCACAGCGGCACGAACTTTGTTCTTTTTAAACTATGATTCTTTCTTGTCAACTATAATCGGAGTGAATTGTTCTGCTCATATATACAAACTGCAATGAATCTACCAGTTTGCATAGAGAGTGTGGCATAGAAAATATATTTATACTTTTACATATATACAATGCATGAATCTACTTTACATAAATATTGTGACTCTGAAGGGTTAGAGTTCGAAAAGTTTTTTCTATAATAAAATTAAATGACAATTTTCGGTTGCCAGACATGGAGCGTACATTTAAACTCTCTCCAGCTTGAAAATCATATTTTGAATCGCAGAACAAATGTCACACAATGCTCAAAATGTATTTCATGATTCCTTGTCTGAAATTTTGATCTGTTTTATTCATTTCAAGCAACAATTTTTAATGATTTTGCTCACCTTTTTTTAAGGGTCAATATATGCGAATTACTATGATAGAAGGTTTTCATTAATTACTCAATTGTGGAAAAATTGGATTGGTTTGTATTTCAAGTTTTGAGAAAATATTGTTTAATATTCACCTTATATGAAACATATCACTACTGAAAAAAATGAAGGGCGGAACAACCGCGCAAACCAGAACAAATTCAAGATGTGTACATTTTTTTTTTTTTGATACTGTAGAGTACACTTTATGCTTTACGGCCACAAATGCATCCACTGAGAGAATTTTTGCAGTAACGTATGATATACGCACTGCTGGAAATCTAATTATCAAACTACTATTGGTAACAAAATGTAGCTTCAGTTATACCCGTAGTGAATTCCATTATTTAGTTCAGTAAAATACAACGTTATTATATGCTATGTACTTTAATCAAAAGTACAGACTCATTAAAGATAGCAAATATTGATCTGTGTTGATATAGTGCTTTTTTAATTTGTAGTTATTGACATACTAATAAGTATTGTGTGAGACGCTGGCAATAACATTTGCTTAAATTTTTATTTTCTAATATCGTACATTTTAATAATTTTTATTTTAAATTGCTGATTTTGCTGTTTATATGATTTGGATATGTGTTGTATTCTATTAACATGTCTAATTACTTTTACAAACAAAATCATTGTTTACGTAATTTTGTGAAGGAATTTAGGGCCAAATGATTGTAATATTGTCATCTTGCGTCGTACTTTTTGCTTATCAGAATCGAGCCAGGTAAATTAACAGTGTACATGAAAGTACAGGTTCGCTCAAATTTTTGCTTTTGCTGAACAGATAAGATTATACTGCAATGGACGTAAGAAACCACTCCAACTAAAATGAAATGTCATGTTAAAAGGTAACTTTATATTTATTGTGCGTTATAAATCATAAACTACCGCTAACTTTTCACAAGCGCCATCTACAGCTTGTAACTCAGTATTCTGCTTTTTGTTATCTAATGTTTTATTCGGTCTTGAATAAATTTAAATTTGTTTATTCATTCTAAAATGCATATGGAAAAGTTATGCGCCTTGCTCCAATTCTGGAAGTCGTAAAATTCCTGTGCTTTTAAATTGATGTAATGTATTCTACGTTGTTCTCTGTTGAATGGATAAGCTCCACATATCAATCAGACAATTCAATTTAAAAAAAAAATGTTAAAGATTTAATACTTTTGTTTATTCATTTTTTCTTTTACAATCCAAGTGACCGGGGTCCCTCGAGCGTAAGATCCTGAATCATGGCCCACCTCACCCAGGCTTGTAAGCCTACCATAGGTTCAGTAAAAAACGAGACAGTTCTCTTTTGTGGCCCAGGTGACGGGGATCTCCGTGATTTTTGACGGGGCGCACAAATGTCCTGTATTTCAATTTCGCAAAATTATTGGAAATCATTTTATGGGTGTGTACTTCTTTTTAAAAAAATTGATTATTCTTTACGTTGCCGCTTAATTTATTTTTGTTAGGTTTCTTTTGAAATAATCTGTATACATGTTTCCACGTAACAATGTAATGGTCGTCAACCACCCCCCTTCTCCTACTCCGTAATTGAACCAAATATGTTAGCATTAACTCTCAAATAATAACAAAACATGACTTAGCTTGGAAGTAAAATTATGGTTTAACGAAGGATTAGTTTTAGCCAGATTCTTTGTTTCTGTATTCGAAAATCGAATCTTATTTATTTATTTATTTTCCAATTTTCTTGCATTATTGTGCCGACCTCAACTCAGATCACTGGTGAATGTGAACTGCGTTAAGAAGTCCGTGTGCTCTTGTTCAGTTTTGTGAATCAGTATTGTGTTCAAGTACCGAACATCACTGTCTTGCTCTTACTATATTACAAAATTACATCAACGTTATAAATAAACGTGTTTTAATCTAAACTTAAGGAAAAAAATCCTCTTCTGAAAATTACGAAAAAAAAAAAAAAGAAGAAGAAATGTATAGCACAATTCACCATTAACAAATTTTCCATTGCATATGGTGCAAGTTCTGATATTTTACAGCACCAGAAAAACTAATAAACATAAACTGGGTTCAACAGCTGTCAGCATCCTTGAAAATGAGCACCTTCTTCACCAGTATATCATTAAGATGGAAAGCTCCTTCATCCTCAGGCAACGAAGAATTGAAAATTGGCTGCGACAAAAGGAACACTTGCCTACCTCATTGTGTGTCACAGTCACAACTGTGTTCCATGATAGTTCCATGGGCTGCACATAAATATTATTAAAACAACTCTATGCTATTTTTAGCTGTGCGAGGACAAAAACGGAATATATTGTTAATAATGTATTGGTTCTTCATAAAAAGAACTTAATAGTGAAGACCTTAATTAAGTGGATGAAGTGAATATTATAGGTATATCCATCGATACCTGCAATCATATATCTACTAAATTACTTCCTCTCATTGTCATATATTTCAAAAATGAAAGTGAGATACATATAAAGTTGTTAAATTTCTGTTCTATCGAAAATGAGACATCATTTGTTTTATCACAGTGTGTACAGCATGTTCTACAGGCCCACCAGTAATATGAGTCCCGCGGTGGACCCTTGATTGACGTCACACGCCAAGGTCACCGCTAGGATAAAATTGGCGTTAGTTTCACTTTTTGTGGTGGCACAAAGTTGAGTTAGTAATGGGCAGTGTAACGTCAGATCAAGAGTCCACCGCGAGTCTGTTTTTTATTTTATTACACATTGAAACTGCTTTAGAGGGAAGTATCGGTGGAGTTGGTTAAATAGATAAGTTGGAACACGTTTAAAGATATTCCAATGGCAGTTGTGATAATCAAAATAGTATTGGTCAAATTTGGAACATCGTGGTTCATGTAAGGCACGTATGTGTAGAAACGTCATGTAAATAGAGTTTAATTAGCAATGCCGACTGTGTAAAACCGACCTACAGCCTAATGAATGACTGCAGAAAACGGAATCGTTTTTGGGCGATATGACGGATGAATTATCCAAATACGACGATGGTGCCTACATTTGGCGATTTACATTCATCGGGCCTAAGTATTACGTCCTTCATGCAAAATTAGCCGATAGGTAGTATTCCGTATGCAAAATAAAGGGAACTACCTTTAACTCCGGCAATTTAAATAAAGTGAACGGAAACGTCTTAAGGTATATGGTGTTTTTGGATAATGCAAAATGTGTAACTATCCCAATCCGTAATATTGCAAGAAAACGTCTATGTACGGTAATAACGGTACCTTTGAGCAAAACCTTTGTATGGTGGTGGATAAACGCATGCAGGACCCGCGTATCCATATGGCCATAAAAGACGTAAGATTATTGACATATAGTGTAGTTGCACATTATATTAGAAGGAAAAGAAAGTACGAAGAGGAATAGTGGAGAAGGCCTATGAATATTAGGAACACTTACGTCCCTTGGCACGCTCTAATACTGAGCTAAAATATATAACCCGTAAATTGGCACGCACTCCTCGCGCGTAAGCGCAAAGTCAATAAAGAAAGTCTCGAGCAGAGCTTAAAGCGTCGTTTTACAGAACACACTGTGTTTTTTTTTATGTAACCTTAAACCACGGGAAGGTTTCGCTTTTAACATAGTTAAAATTCCACCCATAGTGCCCAATAACGAAAAATTTAAGCGAGTATATCCGGGGAAAATGTGGATATGGAAGATGTCTCTATGAGCAAAGTGGTACCAAATAGGAGCAAGTTTAAGCGAGTGATCCCCAGTATAAATGTGGAAATGGAAAATATCTCTTTGAGCAAGGTGATTGCGAATAAAGGCAGATTAAAGAGAGTGAATCCAGGTAGAAACTTGGAAATAGAAGGTATCACTTTGAGAGAAGGAATTCGCAACATGGGAAAGTTCAGGAAAGTGTATCCGGTAGAATCGTGGAGATGACGGATCCCAGGAAATTTATGTTTCCCAGTACCATACAGATTGCGAGGTTGTCCCGATGCGGAAAATCTACCGTTTTTATACGCCCTATATCCAACGCCGAGCCGCCAAATAGTGTTATATGGTGTCACCATTCCGGTATCCGATTTGATACCAATTATATCATTGTACGTTTAATGTGATGACGCACGCGGGCATTCCTCACCTGCGGAGCAATAAAGCGGGAGATCTGGAAGTTATTGACTCACATTAGGTACGAAAGCGATAGCACCGATGTGTACAACTTTCCGCTAAAGATTCGCACCACAGATATTTTGGCGTCATATGTATGTATTAAAAAACATTCCCTAGGGAGAACATTTCGCTAAACGCCAATTACATTGTGGTATTAAAAAAATCATCAAATAAAAGATGCATATATACAGACCGTTTCAGCAGACGGGGCCCCGAAACTCTAAATTTCTACTAGAAGAATTTCAAAAAGCAGCGGAAAAGCCGCATGTTTATTTGGTTTTAAACTGCACGCAGTACACTCCGGGCAGATACAAATATAGGACAGGTATGCTACCGGGGGATGAGCAGTTTTGCTTTGTTTAGCTATAAATTCGCATTACCCTTCGCTACAAAGATTATTTCAGTTTTGACGTTAAAGGCAAATATACGAAAACAAACCTCTCCTCTTATCGGAAAACAATGCGATAATTTAGTTGCGTTGAGCAAGGCTAAACTGTCCGTTCTCAAGAAAATGCTAAAACAAGTCTGTCCCAAATTAATCAATGCATCTCGGAAAGAGCGTGCAACGTTAACAAAGAATATGTGTGCATATCTATAGTGTGTAAGATACGCTTAAAAAGACATAGAGTTACGTGGAGGAAATTAGTTAACAAGAAGATGTCGTTGCAGAAGAAAGAAGAAGAAGAAGACAACCCCTACGCAGGAGGGAGATTTTTACCTGCATTTCTTCTTCGTGTACCAGGTTCCACAGTTAGCGTATAATATCGTCATGTAACACGCAAAGCAAATTATGCTCTCACAACCTCAGCTGGATTGCACAAATTTAGATTAGATCGTAACACCCATTTCTAAAGCTATTGCTCAGTTGCAGCATTCTAAATTGTCTCCGGAACAGAAGTGGAGCTTAATGAAGTATAGGTTGGCCAACTATTAAGATCCAGTGTCACAATTCAAGGCCCCGCACGAAAATTAGGGAAAGGAGAAATTGAGAGAGGAAGGTGTATTTAACGATAAACTGCAAATAGAAGCGTTTGAACCGAAAAAGATGAAAAAAGCACTCCCCCAAAAGGGCAACACAGGTGCAAGACTATGCTGAAAAGAAAAAGCTTAAAAGGGCTGGGAAAAATTGTCATCTCGCCAATAGGTACAGTCTGAGACCAAGAGCCGGTAATCGGCTAAACAGCAGGAGAGTATAGGGTGGAAAACGCTCTACTGATGATACATCTGGAGGTAGTCTCCAACCACATCGACCATTATGCGGGTTTAGGCACTGCCAAAACTTCGCAAAGCAACCAGCGTTTCCAAAGATAGAATAACAGTCCTTTCTTCTGAGAAAAAAAGTGTTACACCCTCCACAAGCAGACTAGAAAAAATTTCCCACCAGAATTTACAAATATCGACGACCTATGGGAAGCAGACCTAAATGTCATGAATAGCATTCAGCAACACAACGAACCTTGCGGAGACATTGTAACCGTGGTAGATGCCTCCTCCCAATTTGCATGGGCAGTTTCTCTTGAGGCCAATTTTAGCAAAAACATTACCGATGGCTTCAACACTCAATTTTCCATACAAAAGGGAATCCCGAAAGTGCTACAGACAGATAAGGGCACCGAATGCACCAACAAAACATTTCGATCGTATCCAAAAAAAAAAAGCACGGCGTAGAGCACTACACGACTAGCAATAACGTGAAAGCTGGTCGTTCCTCAAATAGTGGACGAAACTTTCACCCAGGTGGTGGACAGCACAGTCTTGGATTTGTAAAACGATTCGAACAAAAGACTCACTGTCGAAAAATCCTTCTTTCCTCTCAACTGGGTTTCCTAACTTCAACAAGATTTCAATATTGTCAGCATGGGTTTATGGGACGCTTTTGGCCAGCTCCAGCCATTTGCAGACAAGTTTTCTTTGGCTTTAATACTCTCCTTTTGACCAAAACACCACCAACATTAATCATAACGATGATGTCATCTATCGCTGCTACTTAAATCAGGCCGGCAGCGGATTGGACGATGGCAGTTTTGTTCTTTACATGGGCAGCCGATAACAATAGGGGAGCGGTCTTTTTAGCGCTCTAGGCGAATTATTTCCATCCTTGTTCCTCATCTTAATGAATAGTGCTAAAGGTATAGGCAAAGAAGCCCTAAGAATGGGAGCGAACGTCATCTCCGATGTCACCACTCGCCACACCTAAGAAGGTTTTTTGAAACCGACTAAAGGAGGAGGGCATAAATTTCAAGCGAAAAGTGGACGATAAAGTAGATTGCATGCTGGGCTCTGGCAAGAAGCGCTTCAGAATAAAATCCGCTTGCAATAAGAAAAGGACACAGTTTAAAACGAATCGAGTGTAACGCAAGACCAAACGTAGGCGTAAGGTAAAACGCAAAAACAAGAGAAGGTCAAAGATATATTTTCCTAATGTCTGCCGTGTACATTAACTCCGTATTAGATATATATCGAAACCTACTGGTTCAAAGCAACATCGAGGAGTATAGGACCATCGCTCTCAACCCTCAAAATGCTATAAACACAAACTCCTCATTGCCTTTCATTACTCTGGGAATGGCGACAATTACCTAGACCTGTCTTAAGTGATTCTCGAGGCAATTATTAAAATCGTAAAGGAAGACGTCGCAGATGCGGACGAGGTCACCTTTGTCAACAATCCTCTAAATTCCCTGTTCAGCCCAGTCCGCTTGTCTCTCAATAACGTCAATATCTCCATGCCTCAGACAGACTACTTCTTCAAAGCATATTTATTCAGCTATTCCTCAGATGTCATGAACGGGAGATTGCAGTCGTCTCTATGGACCCTGGAAACCCCTGGCAGTTTTGACGCTTTCAATTCCCATGAGGGAATGAGATGGCGAAAGAACTACACAAAAAATAGCAAATTGGTGCAGCTAATGAGCTGTCTTTCCAGCGAACTTTTCAATCAAAACCTGTTCCTTCTCAATAGCAGAAATCTCACCGACAAACTCGCCCCTTCCGCTCCAAAATTTCACACATTCTCCAAGAACACTCTTTTCAAAGGATACTGGAAGATCGTCTCCGCCTGCATCTAAAACAGGTGAGACCCAGACCCACCATCAAACTCACGCACCAAAAGGCTTTCGCGAAAGGCAATGCCAAATATCACTCCAAAGACGTGGACTTTTAAAATGTAAACATAGTCAAGGGAAACACCACAGATCAATTTAATGACGTTCTCTTAGGAAAAATATCCCGGATAATCATCACCATAACGAGCGATAAAGCATACATTCTAAAAAAATACATATTTACAACACTTTGATTTCGCAGCGCTACAATTGTTTGTCAATGATCAGCCTTTCCCATCACAACAGCTACGACCCAATTTCGACAAAGGACACTTCCTAGATTGCTATCAAACGCTACAGGATGTATTGGGTATACATTTTAAAAACAAAGCCTCCATTATCAAAAGGCTTGCTTATCCCAACGGTTACATCGTTTTCGCTTTCAAAATGCCGACATGATTGCCAACATCGTCTACGCTTCGGCCCTTTACCAAGGGAATGCCTCTATAAAAATGGAATGTCGCAAAGCTTTGCCAGAACCTGGTGGCGTCCTCGATATGTCAGAAATTAACAGAACCGTGAATATTGACGTGCACAGATACATGCTCATGTCATGAATACCACAGAAATAAACGACATTGTCAAAAACACAAACATTTTACGGGAGTGTTCGCTTCAGATCAGTTGCCTTTCACATACCCGAAACGCCCTATTGCTCTCGTCGCAAATATGGACACTAGCACAAAACCGGGGAAATATTGGATTTGCATTTTCATAACTAGGAACGAATGGGGATGGTATTTCGAAAGCTACGGACCGCCCCCGCCCTTAACCGCCTTCCACACTTTTCTCATCCGCCATTGTGGAAAAATATGGCACTATAACACGCGTCGGCTACAAGGTGACGACAGCAGTACGTGCGGTCACTACGCAGTCGCACCGCTGCTGTAACTTACCGATATCTTCTTTCAAAAATTCAGAATCTCCAATTACGACCACAACTCATCCTACAATCCTGCAAACGAGATGCACATTGCACATCTGCGCATCAAACCTGTCAACCTCTTTGCTAAGTACATATAATCTGAATTTCAGTCGCCTTGCGCTTACCCTACAAGTTGACGACCAATTGTAAACATGTAGGTACCGCTTTATTCTCTCTTTACCTACATACCTCATCCATACAGTGTGGAAGCACCAGTAGTTAAGTTGCCAATGAATGTAGAGAACTTTGTGTTTAAAATGTATAAGTAATTTCATATATACACAGTTAGGGTGGTAAGATTAAAGAAATCCTGTTAATTTGTGAATTCTGACACCAGCAAGTGCTAGGTTACAGCAACAGAAGTTGGTAGCATTATTGCTTGCACTCAAAAGGATTGTGAATTTTGCTTTAAAATCCTTTTTTCTGTCAGAATCAGGGCGACCTGCTGCTTTGCATTCAAATTTCATAACCAGGAGTCAGGATTATAGATATGGTTTGTCACAGGCATCTAAATAGGTTTCAAACAAGCATTCTAGAAATTGAAAGGCAGAATATTTATATTTCAGAAGTTTTAGATTGTTATGAACTGCAAAAAACAAACGCAAGAAGAAGAAGAAGAAGAGATGTAATCATTTCTTGAGTTTCCAAGTTAAATACATGTTTTTGAAATTGTACGGATGTGACCGACTAGCTCAAAATAGATTTTACTCATTTGTAAATATGTTCTATAATGCAGTATATACTATCTGAAGTGTGTTCGAAAGTTACGTAGAATTTAAACTTCGTGCCATTTTATTCCCGTTGGGATGGCAACGCTCTTTGAAACGCACGTTGTAGTAATCTCATTCCGCTAGTAGTGAATTACTCGATGCTGGTGCGCACATCTATCGTGAAAACATATTACAAATACGGAGAAGGTTGTGCTGAAACCGCGAGAAAATTATGTTGGTTAAAACGGGCAAACGGAACGACTGTAAAGAGAGCTATTTTTGAAGAAAAGTCAATTTATTCTCAACGAGTGACTGTGTGGTGTGTACTTTGATGTGGTGGAATTATTGGACCTCACTTCTTCGAAAAAGAGTGGGGAAGTGCAGTAAATGTCAATGGTCTACTCATCGCAAATGGTAACATTTTTGTGGCATCAGTTGAAAGCTATGGACTTTGGCTTAGATGTTGTTCCAGCAGGACGTCGCGACGTGTCATATGACACAAAACCATGGATTTGTTACAGCAGAAATTTTATGGGCTGCTAATTTCGCGCAACAGTAATCGCAATTGGCCACCAAAGTCGTGCGATCTTACTCCGTATCTTTTGCGGATTTTTAACGTCCAAGGTTTATAGCAACCCCATGTCAACCATTCCTGAAATTAAAGATTAATCCGAAGTGCTATCGCAATAATTAACCCACAAGTCTGCGAAAATGTGATTGCAAATTTTGTTAAAAGAGTGTATAAGATGGGTAGGATATTTGCCGGATTTTGTGTTTCATATTTAATCGGAGTGCTTACTCTTTCAAATTATTTCACAACTTTGCCATTTCATGTATGAACAAAGGTTCATTTTATAAATTCAAATCCTGCGTTACTTTTGAAATATTCTATAGTTTTATGGAATTAGAAATTTCCACGCGACACTAACCTTCGTTGGTTTACTTTGAAACCAGAACCACATGGTCAAATGTGGAAGCAGGTATTTCAATAATATAGTTAATGTAATCCTTGACAGTACACTTTTGTTTAATGAGTTTTGTATGGCTAAAAACATTGTAGTACAACAATTACGTGAATAGAATGCTAACAATGTAGAAGTAAAAACAGGTGGGTGGAAATTTTAAAAGTATTGAAGGAGAAAAACCTTCGAATATCAGTCCTCCCTAAGGTTACAGAATTCGTTTGCATTCCAGGCTCAAATGCACCCATTGAATGTATTTTTTTTTTAAATTAATAACTTCTGGTATGTGAAAATATGAATATTTTGGAATCTATCATTGCAAGTGTGTTAATGCTACAATATAATTTCACTTTCTCTTGCATGGAAAAGTATGACTGATTGCTAAGTCGCAGAAGGATTTGTGAAAAGATTCACTCCAGTGCAAAATGTACAAATAAGAAAGCATGAATAAACGAGATTTGTTCTATGCATGAAAGGTTTGTGAAAAAAGTGAAGTTGTTTTAAATGTAATAGCATTCTTTCTTTTAACTGCTTTGTATGAATTATATTCTTTTTGAGGTGCAATTTCCTTACAAAAATGTCGGTAGTAAAAGTGTGTCGTATTTTCATTTAAAATATAGTAGATTTGAGCCTTGCTGCACCACTACTCTTGGTTACAACAATAATCTTTTTAATAACGTTTAACGCCCATTTTCTTTACAGAGACATTACAGGTAGCGACATTAATGATACATTTTTAAAAATGTTTTATTTTTATTTAATTGTTTTATTAATCGAAGAAAGCGCTCCAAATCTAAGTTTAAGGTGCCTTCCGGTATTGGGCTTTAATGAGAACAGAAAAATCTTGAATAAACCTGAATTAGGGAGAACGTTCCTAGCAGGAATCGAACCCCACACTTCCCATTCACCAGTCCGTGCCTTAGCGACCTCAGTCAGTGCGTCGTTGCTGACAACAACAACAACAACAACAACAACAACAACAACAATAATAATAATAATAATAATAATAATAATAATAATAATAATAATAATAATAATAATAATAATAATTATTATTATTATTATTATTATTATTATTATTATTATTATTATTATTATTATTATTATTATTATTATTATTATTATTTTTGCATTCCAATGAGCGTGTCCTCAAATCTGATGTTAAGAATTTTACTATTTAGCCGAATGGGTGCATGCACTTATAATTATTGACGGGCAACGATAACCACAAGGTAGTGGGGTAACGGTTATCGACGGCAAGGAGTTGCATAATTTCAGGCAGAGGACAGCACAGTGCAAACGCTCTCAGTACACTTGTAAACTATGTCAAGAGATGGCGCATTAGACTACTTCGGAAAATGCATCCGGGTGATCTCCGTACTCCATAGTAGACATGGCGGACATTAAGTTGCGTGAATGACCGTAATTGTTATAGAGATACTACGTGAAATATCGTGTATGCTGTGATTCCTTAATTTTAACAACGGTGTTTGATGTCTTATAAATTTTTGTAAAGTTAAAAATGCAGAATGTAGCACAAGGTCCGGCGTGCGATAACGAGAAATTAGAAAAAGTGAACGTTCAACACGATAGGAAATCGTCGACTCCCATATCTTCTAACTCGAGCCCGACTAAATCAGAAACGGAGACATTTTCCGAGTTGCAGCCTAGGTTTATGACTGATTCGTCGGAAAGTGAAGAGGAGGACGTTTCTGAGGTAATAAACGTAAAATATATTAATTTTATGGAAAATAGAGTGGCCTCGGAATTAAGTTTCATTGAACTCGGAGAGACATCTTGTGGCACAGTAATGTCTAGAAGACAATGTAGGTCTAGACAAGATTTGCTTGTTATTGCAACTGACTAGAGAAATAATATTAGTAGTTTCCAAATTTGTAGTAAACAGAACAAACTTGTTCACGTCATTTTATAAAATGGACGAGGTAAGGCACGATCAAGTGTTTCCAAAGGTTATTGATAGCTTATAGAACCATCTATAAAATATATATATATATATGTATATATATTCACGTGTTACTAAATGGTTTACAGTTGCATTATAATTATCCATATCTTTAAACATTTTGGTCCCAATGAATAAGAGGATTTGTGACTAAATTTCTTGCACGAACTTACCAATCATGGTTGTGTAATTACTAATCGCTTGAAACCACGCGTTAAAATTACAACTGAAATGATCCATTTTGCTAAAATTTTTTTGGTCCCGTGAATAAATAATCATCCATTTCTTGCAGGAAATGTTTAAGGCAGTGAAATAAAACCATCCCCCATTGTTCGTTTGTCGTTCTTTGATAAATAGGAGCTTGTAGTTTATATTGTGTAAGTGCGCCTGTCTACGTGTATTTCGGGAAATTACGCATTCTGAGACTACACGCTTGTATTTACATTATTATTTGAGAAGTCTCGCCCGCATCTACGTGTTCAGAAATTAAACATTTGGGACTGCGCGTGTATGTATGGGTATTATGAAATTGCGCATTTTTGAGTCAACGTGAGAGCTTTTATATATAGTTTGAAATGTCACAGAGTTTGGGAAATTCTTTCATTTTCAAATGTGACACGGCCATTCAAATGCTCCGGTAATGTAATTCTTTTATGAGCTTCGTACATTTGCCCTGTATTTTGCTTCCACATTTGCTCTCGCATATTGTAGTGATGAGTATATTTGTTGGTCACTTACAATGGTGGTACAAGAGCTGTGTGTTGTGTTAGACTACTGAGTGAATGACGTTCATCCTTGTATCAGCATTGCTGGTAATATTGTTAAGGAAAAACCTGTGAAAGATTTATTTTTATTTATTTATTTATTTTTTTTTTTGGCTTTGGGGTGCCTTGGAGCATGTAATCCACCCGATCATCAATATTGTTTTTCATTGTATTGTTATAAAACCTCAATTGAAAGCAAGAAAAAAAAATCTTAATATTAATTGTGATTTACAAAATGCCATACAGAGCTGCACTATCCCTAGGTTTGTATTGCTGCATACATTTTTAGATGTTTTGCACATGTGTATATTTCCTCATTCTGTACATTCTGAGTTGAGCAAGAGCTCTAGAATATAGAACATGTTAAAAAAATCATTAACATGAATTAAGTCCAAAATATTCATTCATATTGTAGGTGTGAGCTATTAAGAATTCCTTCAGAGAATTTTTGAATGATATAAATTTATGTTTATTTTTTAATTAATTTCTCTTCTGCAGGCCATTATATATCTAAATTACACAATAGTGGGAATATTTCTGAAAAACCTGTAATGAACTAGCCAGCCTATACAAATAATTTTTGTTTATAGTATTGAGTCTATGTACACTGAAATTAGATTAAAAATATTGGGATTATATAATCATAACACATTAGGTCATATATATGGTTATATATATTCTCCTGTGAGAGTAAGTACATTTAATTTTTTGAAAGGATGTCTACAGTTTTCACATCTTTTCCTCCCACAAATTATTCTAATATCTTTCTTAAAGCAAATGGAAAACTTTTTCTCTATAAGAAAAGTTACCCCAATAAACAATTACATATTTTATTATTGAATATGTGCAAAGTATACCCTATGCAAGGTGTCTTTTGATAGAAATCATTTAAAGTTCTTATAGCAAAACAGGTTTAAATAAGTTTGGAACTATAATTTCAACATGTTTATTCAAGGTAAGATTTTGATCAATTTATAACTCTTTAAGAATTTTGTATGACTGATTTATTTTAGTGTCTGGTCTTTATAATTGATTGTGAAATCTGATATATATTTATTCATTGTTCTGAATTGAATAAAATTTGTCTTATCTATATTTAGTGATATTTTATTGGCTTGGCACCATCAGTTCATTTCATAAAAATTGTTGTAGCTTATTTGAAGAAGTTCTTGTAGTTTCCCTGGTACAAGCACACTAGTATCATCTGTAAAAAGTAGTTTAATTTAGTTCCTGGAGCATTCAGTAAGTTTGCATAGCACTCATAGGAGATATAAACATAGAACTTGTCATTTACAATTACTGCAGTAGCACACAATTTACAAAAAATATCATATACATCTGCATAAATAGTTAAATAAAAATGAAAAAGCGACACATATGTTAGCTCAACCAAAACAACAAAAAGCAGAAACAGACAAACCATTCAAATCATACAAATTTTACTATATACATGATTACATATGCATTGATATAAAACTATTGCAGTGTTTTTAACTTAGTGTAATATATGGTCACTCATATATTCCTTTACAGAATAATAGACCTTTTTACATAAATATTTTCTAAGAGCAGATTTAAAGGAATTATAATTTTTTATTAAGACTTTAAAGCTAGAGGAAAGAACATTTTGTACTAAAATGCATTCATAATAAACTCTTTTTGATGGCAGAAAAATATTGAAGCCAGTCTATGTAGATTTACTTTTTGTCTAGTATTCTTATCGTGTATATTTTGATTTTGAATATGTTTTTCTTTATTGCTTATATAAAGGTTCAGGAGAGATATTGCATATTCACATGAAAGAGTTAAAATTCCAAATTGCATAAAGAGGTTTCTGCATGAATGTGTGTTGTGTGTACCATTGATTATTTGTATGACCTTTTTTTGTGTAATGGGAAGACATGCTCACTTTTAACGGAGTTTCCCCAAAATGTAAGGCCATATTTCATTATTCAATTGAAATAAACACAATAAATTAGTTTTAAAGTATTAAATTGACTCCCAATTGACATTGCTAATGCACATATTGCATAGCATGCACTTATAAGTTTAGGTATGATAAGATCGATGTGATCTTTCCATTTCAGATGGTTATCAATTATTTAACCTACAAGTTTAATGTGTTTGGTTTGTAGAAGTACACTGTTATAATATCCTATCTGTAATTGTGGATCTGGAGATCTGTGACGGATGAATTTCATAACATTTGTTTTATCTAGATTTAGAGACAATTTGTTCGCTTTGAAGCATGAGCACTAAGAATTCAGAACTAGATTTAGTTTAATGGCACAATCATTAAGGCTATTATGCTTGTATCATCTGCAAATAGAACAGCATTTCCTACATCTTGGGTAGATAAGGAGAGATTGTTTATATACATCAGAAAAAGATGAGGGCATAGAACAGGTCCTTGAGGCACTCCATTGTTAATCATTCCCCACTCTTATGCAATGTTTTTATTTTTAAAGAGACAATTTATTACTACTTTTTGTTTCCTTTCATCAATGTAGGATATGAACCATTTTAAATATTGGTTTTTTATTCCATAGAAAGCTGATTTATCTATCAGAACTTCATGATTGACACAATCAAAAGCCTTTACTAAGTCACTCTAGTATTCCTTCTACATGTGCTTTTTCATTATATGCAGTTAAAATTTCATTAGTGAGTTTATAGATTGGACTTTCTGTTGAAATTCCCTTTCTAAAGCCAAACTGATCATTAACTAGAATATTGTTACACTCAAGATAATGGTAAAGCCTGTTGTACATTACTTTCTGAAACACCTTAAAAAATGTAGATGAAATAGCTATAAGTCTACAATTGAGGCTTCACTATTGAATATTTTAGCCCCTCAGGAAATACATACAATGTGAAAGATTCATTACACAAGTGACTAAGGGGTGTACCAATTTCCTTTGCACAGGTCTTTATAATTTTGCTGTTAATCTCATCACACCCAGAACAGTTATTTGATTTTAGTTTTCTAATATTACTAATTTTGTACATGGTTTGAATTCATTATTTTGGCTGGGAATTGGTTGTAAATTCCTTCGCATCTCTTTTATTACCAGAATATAAATTTAATTTTTTTGTTACATTAAGAAAGTAATCGTTAAACACATATGTTACATTTGCAGGGTGTTTTCTCTCTTGATTGTTAATATTTAAGATTATTGTATATTGTTGCAAATTTTATTATATTCCAAGTATTTTTTATTTTGTGTTTTGAACTGACTGATAAGTGTTTGATAATGATGGCCCTTTGCTGCTTTTATGACTTTAAAATACTTTTTAAAATGTATTTTTAATTTATGGTCTTTACTGAGCTTTTGCTCATTATATAATTCTTTTATGTTGACAAGTTATTTTTTTAATAGGAAGTATGCTTCCAAATGCAATTTAAAAATGTGTGAAATATTGTTGTGTTTACTGTTAACATCTTTTGCACTGTAGACACTTTTCATGATTCTTGTTGAAGCATCTCCACCATTTTACTGAGGTTTGCATTCTTAATAGCTCTACATTTTAGATATTTATAACATTCTTTGAGTTTTATTGTAGAATTCTTCTGTATAATTACTTGAGCATCATAGTCAGAGAGACCCATTGATCAAAGGATACATAGAATATGATGAAAGTTTATCTGAATTTACAAAGATATTATCTCTTGCTGTGCCAGAGTTTTCATCAATTCTAATGGGTAAGTTAATTGTATGCACTGTATTAAGTAATCAATATTTATGTCCCCACATATAATTATTTCATGCGTAGGCTTAAATAAAAATTTTAAGGTATCTTCAAGTTTCATCAAGAAAGTTTCAAAGTTTCCTAGTGGTGAGCGATAAATAGCAATTACAATGTTTTTGTATTTTGGCTATCCAATTGGATTGTGCACAATTCAATATCCTGTTCTGAATTAAATTTTGATATATCTAATGTTTTATATGGGAAAATCCAGCCTCAATAAATGCAAACTCCTACGTTATGTTTGAAGTTTCTGCTCCCAAACATTAACTATGAAATGACAATTGTGATAATTCCTGTTGTTTCAAATGATGTTAAGATAGGCAGATGTGTGGCTTTATTTTGTCACAAGTTAAGCTGTTTAATAGATCTGTTTTACTTTTCAGTCCTATTATATTTTGATGAAATATATAAAGATGAATACCTAAGTTTAGGATATATATTGGGATATATAAAGATTGTTTATTATTTGCTGAATACTCTTCAAATTTACTTTACTTTCTGAGCAATTATCATTGATATTACTGTCATTTGAGTTAACATCAACTGTTATTAAGTTTGACTTGATGAATTTCTGACCTGGATCATTATCTTTATAGTACTCTTGATGCTAACTGACCTAAGTTATTTGGTCAGTCATTGATAGAAATGTTTGAAAAAGTAGATCCAATATTTAACCTTGCAGCTCACATTTTTTAATAGCCCCTACAAAGAATTCATGGTAACAGTACAACTTTTTGCATTGTATTACAGAAATAAGATTTAAACCATTTTAGTGTTACATTATTTAACCTATAGAAATTTAATTTTCGTAGTAGTAGTTTGTGATCTATACAGTCTAATGCTTTTGTTGAGTCACAAAATATCTGCACAGAATGTTCTTTCCTATCTAGTGCTTCTGAGATTTCTGTAGTGAGTTTAAATTTGACCTTGTTGGTTGACACGCCATATCTGATCCTTTTCTGAGCTTTTTATGGTTCTATACAGGTTTATAATAAGGGACTAATCTTAAAGGTGGGAAAATATTACACAACAGTATTGTGATTCTTTCTTTGCTGCACTCTTTTAGGAACGTAATTAGTTCTTATTTATTGACTTTTTTTGTACCCTAATACCTAGTAAAAGGATGTTTCATAACTTTTTTGTATACATCAACTGTTTTTAAGGCTAATTTTGGTTATGTTATCAAAACTTCTCTTACCAAAATAAATGTTGGAGATAATCTAGGTTAGTATAGTAACTTCAGATTTATGCAGGATTATAGAATTAAATTAAACCATGTTAGAGGCAGGTTGCTGAATCAGAATATAAAGGTAGTACAGAAGAACAGATTATAGTTTCAACAGGTATAGGTTTTTGCCATTGCTTCAAAGTATGCATATTAGTTTCCATTGTGAGGAGATCAGTGTAGTCCATATATTGTCCATGTTAAAGTTGTTCTAAATGTGGATAAGCTTTGAAACTTTGGTTTGTTTGCATAGGTTTTACTGACTTGTTTCTATCCCAGGAGCTTCAAGGATAAAACTAAATAATGGAGGAATTTGCATTTATGTCATGTAGGATGTACCATAAAACATTGGATGTATCAAAATTTAATTCAGTACAGGACATTGAATTATGCACAATCCAATTGGATAGCAAAAATACAAAAATAATTATAATTGCTATTTATTGCTCACCTTTAGGAAACTTTTTTGATGCAACTTGAAGATACCTTAAAAATATTTTATTGAAGCCTAAGCATGAAATAATTAGATGTGGGGACATAAATATTGATTACTTAATGCCAGGTGTAAGAATGAGTAGAATGAATTCCCTTCTTACTGCATATAATATGGTGCATACAATTAACTTCCCACCTGGATTGATAAAAACTCTAGCACATCAATAGATAATATATTTGTAAATCCAGACAGGCTCATTATATTCTGTGTCTACATTGATCAATGGTCTCTGTGACCATGATGCTCAAGTAATAGTGAAAAAAAATTCTACAGTAAAACTCAAAGAATATTACAGATATATAAAATATAGAGATATTAATGATGCTAACCTCAGTAAAATGCCGAAGACACTTCAACAAGAATTGTGGAATAGTGTCTTCAGTGCAAATGATGTTAAATGATAGTAAATTCAACAATTTTTTACAGATTTTTAAATTGCATTTTGAAGCATATTTCCCACTAAAAGTTAAAAAATGAAGTTATAATATGAGCAGGGAATAGTTAACCCAAGGAATTAAAAAATCTTGTCAACATAAAAGACAATTATATAATGAGCAAAAGCTCAGTAAAAACCCTAAATTAAAAATACATTTTACAAAGTATTGTAAGATACTTAGGAAAGTCATAAAAGCAGTGAAAGGCCTCCATTACCAAACACTTATCAGTCAGTCAAAAAACAAAATAAAAACTACTTGGAATATAATAAAGCAAGAAACAGGCAAAAATTTGCAACAAGATGATGCGATAATCTTAAGCATTAACAATCAAGAGATACAATCCCCTGCAAATGTAGCAAATGTGTTTAATGATTACTTGCTTAATGTAACAAAAAATTTAAATTTATATTCTTGTGATAAAAGAGATGCATTAAAAACTTTACAATCATCAACTCCCCGTCAAAATAATGAATTCAAACCAGGTATCACTACCCCACTAGAAATTACTAATATCATTGGAAAACTAAAATCAAAAAACCCTTCTGGCTATGATGAGATCAACAGCAAAGTTATAAAGGCCTGTGCAAAGGAAATTAGTATCCCCCTTAGTCACTTGCATGATGAATCTTTAACATTGGGTGTATTTTCTGAGAGGCTAAAATATTCAAAAGTGAGGCCTCTGTTCAGAAAGGGAGAAAAGATAAATGTCTCTAATTATAGACTTATAGCTATTTCACCTACATTTTTTAAGATGTTTGAGAAAATAATGTACAATCGACTTTAACATTACCTTGAAAGTAATAATATTCTAAATATTGTACTTACGAAGCTGTTCTAAATATTCCAGTTAGTGATCGGTTTGGCTTTAGAAAAGGAATTTCAACAGAAAATGCAATCTATAAATTCACTAATGAAATTTTAATGCATTTAATGAAACAGCACTTGTAGCAGGAATATTTTGTGGCTTAGCTAAGGCTTTTGAATGTGTAAATCATGAAATTCTGATAGATAAACTAGCTTTCTATGGAATAAAAAACCAATATTTAAAATGGTTTATATCCTACCTTGACAAAAGGAAACAAAAATTAGTGATAAATTGTCCCTTCAAAAATAAAAACAATGCCTCATTGTGAGGTACGATTAACCATGGAGTGGCTCAAGTATTTGTTCTGGGCCCTCTTCTTTTTCTGATGTATATAAATGATCTCACCTTATTTATCCAAGATGTAGGAAGTGCTGTTCTCTTTGCATGTCACACAAGCATATTGATAAATGCAAAGAGTCTTAATGATTGTGCCATTAAATTAAATCTGGTTCTGAGTTATTTGTGTGTATGGTTCAAAGCAAACAAATTGTCTCTAAATGTAGATAAAACAAATGTTATGAAATTCATTGCTCACAGTTCTCCATATACACAATTACAGATAGTATATTATAACAGTGTACTTCTACAAACCAAACACATTAAATTTCTAGATTAAATAGTTGATAACCATCTGAAATGGAAAGATCACATCGATCTTATCATACCTAAACTTAGAAGTGCATGCTATGCAATATGTGCATTAGTAATGTTGGAGTCAATTAAGACTTTAAAACTAGTTAATTATGCTTATTTCAACTCAGTAAAAGGAATTACAGTCTAATATTTTGGGGAAATTCATTCAAAAGTGAACGTGTCTTCTTGGTGCAGAAAAAAGTCATATGAATAATCGCTGGTACACATTACAGAAATTCATGCAGAAATCTCTTTAGGCACTTTGAAATTTTAACTCTTCCTTGTGTATATTTTACCCCTCATGAAATTTTATATAAGAAATAAAGAAAAATTTGTTCAAAATCAAAATATACATGACAAGAATACTAGACAAAAAGCAAATCTACATCGCCCAACTTCAGCACTTTCATGCCATCAAAAAGATGTATATTGTGAATGCATTTTAGTGCACAGTGCTCTTCCCTCAGCCTAAAAGCCTTAATAAACAATGACAATTCCTTTAAATCTTTTCTTAGAAAATACCTATGTAAAAAGGCCTGTTATCCTGTAAAGAAATATATGAGTGACAATATTATACTGCCCAATACATTAACCTATATTAAACATGTATATAATAAAATTTGTATGATTAAGTGACTTGTCTGTTTTTGGTGTTTGGTTGAGTTGTTCTAGGTGTTCTTTTTTATTTTTTTTTATTGGAATTATTTATATAGCTATAGACAAATTTTTATAAATATAAATTGAAAACTACTGTGGTAATTGTATATAACAAGTTCTATGTTCGAGGTCTCTGTGACTGCTCCATGAACTCACTGAATGCTCCCGGAACTAAACAAAACTAAACCCACCAAAAAAATGTAATAACTTGTCATTACGGCTGTTATTTGCTGGATTTATTATTATAACTTTAAATGTTACAAAAATATAGTTTATATATTTATGAGGTTGTGCAATATATCTACTAGTAAGTTTGCAACATTTTAGTAGCCAATCATTTTAAATGTTATGGAGAATTAGGGCATGGGATATTTAGCCCTAAACCACTTCCTTACTTTGCTCATTTTCAGATTTTTAAAATTTTAAGATTTTTGCAGTTTTGTTTACCTGTGTATGTCTGATGAGCTTCCACGTTTTTGTCGAGGTTATAAATTCAGAGACAAAATGAATAAATGGTGTTTAACACCCGTTTTTACTACTGAGGCACCACAAGCGATGGGCACTGATGATGCGTGACATGAGATGATATATTGGGAAAGGATTTTTTAAAGAAAGGAAGTGTTCCAGGCCTAAGTTTAGGGTACCTTCCTGGCATTTGCCATTTATGAGGACTGGGGAAAACCTGGAAAAAACCTCAGTCAGGGAGGACAGTTCTCACGGGATTTGAAACCCAGACCTCCTGCTCATGAGCCTGCACCTGAACAACTTCTGCCGCCCTGTTCAGAGACAGGGCGATGGTAAATCTTTATATTTACTTTATCCTGGTTTGTAATGACAGCATATTTTTAAGTGTCTTAACATAAATTTATCTGGAAAAATGTGCTTGTAGTGCTGTAATTCCATAGTGTGGGTGATAATCATTACTTAGTTCAGTTCCTAGAGCACTCTGCGAGTTTGCAAAATAGTCATGAAAACTAAACATAGAATTTATCATGATTACAATAGTACACATTCTTGTAACTTTATAAAAAATACATCCGTATAAATGGTTTCAATAAAAATAAAACATAAAGCAACTGGATATTATTGTGATTGTCGTTGCAAAGTCTTGAACTTATGTGGTAAATTTACATTTTGAACTTTAATATTTGTACACGGTAAGTCTATACAGCTGGAAGTAAATTGTGCACTCATTAGTCATGCACTTAGGAATTTAATTATTGTAAGAGAAGGTGCATTCATCTGGGTGAGAGAAATACACAGTTACTGTTTTGTACTTTCACCAGGAATGGGATAGCATTACTATTTTTACAAGTAAAACAACTCAATAAAGGAAAAGAATGCTTATCATTAAACAAGGAAGTTGTACATCCCAGGGATAGCCTTTTAAGAACATGCTAAAGTTTTGCTCAGTGTATGTGTCCTGTACACACTTTTTAAATAATTGATAGATAAGACAAGAGAGAAAAATACTGGGGTATAAGATGTGTAGTTTTGCAATACAGCACCAAACAAGTTGTAGTTTTTTAAAATGTTGCCCAAATGGAGCAGAATTGTTTTGATGGATAAGTTTATCACTTGTTTTAAATTAAGAGTTTGGGGAGTTCAAATATTGAGTTAGATTTTATATACATTTTTTCACCCATATTTAGTAATTCTATATTGAATTGTTTGCATTTCATTTGTATATAGTGAAAGGTCTGTACCTCTTATTGTTCAAGCTTATGTGAATGTCTGCATTTATTTTTTATATATTGGCATACTGAGAAACATTACCAAATGGCAACCACCTAACTTTGGCCCTGTATATCTCGCACATATCAAAATGGAATTTACAGTTCTGTTCAAGATGTCACATTTTTGTGCTCAGTTTGCGCTTTTGCGCAATTGTACTTTTGGATTTAAGGAAGCAAACATTTTTGTGGGAATTAATTGGAAAGTGGAGGAATTTTGCTGCTTTAAAATGAATATGCTTCTGGAAATAGGAAGATTTACAGAAACCTTTTTAACTAGACTTGGTACCGATCGCTCTGAAGATAGCCTCTCATTAGGTGTTCATATTCCACTCTTTTAAAGTGTTAATGTGTGTAGATATGTATTTGTTGATTAGTTACTGGGCACTGTCATCTAGTATTCAGCTTTAAGTTCTTAAATCCCAAAAATAGTTTAAAGGAGCAAAATTGAGAATGCTGAATGATATTTAGTGAAACCTGTTCCTAGTAGGCTGCTGCTGTTCTGCAGAAGAAAATTCTAACATTGTTCCTTAAGCCTGTGAATGAAATTTGAAATATATCTAAGAGCAGTGCTTTTGCACATTCACATTTGGAAAATTGCATGCACTTTATGGAAATAGTGATATTTCAAATTTTTCACTAATTAATTATTACAAACACTGAAGTTCTAAGAGTCATCACGATGTATTATTGAAAAATCAACCAAGAGTTGGCAGGCTTTTATTTTCCTCCTATTGAATTCTAGCATTGTTGCAAAAAATTCACAACAATTGTGCACTGTCTCCCATTTAGAAGCTGCATCAGTGAAATTTGGGCAAAAAACAATGGCAAATTGTATTTTTTTCATCTTAAAATAATATTTATGTATTGCCTTTATTAACCATCAACAGTTATGCCTCTGAGTGATTTAAATGACCATTGCATCACAAGTAAATGCCGTTATGTGGATGGGTGTGGCTCTTTAAATGATTTCAATCTCTTTATGCTGCAAAAAATTGAAAATTTTAACATTTAAACTCTTCAGCTTGATTGTAGGCTTAAAATTAGGAGTGAGAAGTGATAGGACATATCTTCTAGGATTTTTAGAGGGACTGTAAGAATGCCATGAACTTATATTTTAATGAGAAAGTTAACCTGTGGTAATTATTTTGTAATTTTTGCAGGTTTTATAAGGGTGATATATTCATAGTGAAATTCAAACATATAAGTATAATCTAGAATAAGAATGTGAGGTAAAGAACAGGCAGCAAAGCTTATGTACTAGTTTTTTTGCTGCAACATTATAACTAGTTTTTTGTAATTTTCTACAAACTAGGAAGTTTGGGAGTGTAAATTGCCCTTTCACTTTTATATACTAAAACTTTTTGAAGAGTATATTTTCTGTGTATTGAATCTTAGTTCATTTCTGATTATTAGTAGGAAATTATAGAATGAGTAGACCTAATAAGAAAAGACCAATTAAGAAATCCTGTTGCAAGAAGAATGCAGTGTTGAAATGGCATTCTGAGAGGTCTGAAGTGGAAATAGCTGTAGCTATGCCCACAGAAGCTTTAAATGAACATGAACCAGGTCCAAGTGCCAAGTGATGATATAAATGAACAAAATGTGAAACAATTGTGTACAAATTATGTGAAAGTTGAATATGGAATATGGAATGAAATACTTAAAGACTTAAGTCATATTTATTGTAAATTTAAGAGTCTAAAAACCAAATTTTCTGATCCAAATGTTTTGCCAATAGTATTACTGTATAATAAACAATATGTTGATACTTATACTAGTCCTAGGGTTTTTGGTGATTCTTCTCAAACTCCATTTGATGTTAACAGGAAAATGGTTTTAGAATTTTTGGTAATTGGAAAAGGCCATGTTGTATGCAAAAGTTCTGTGATTCTTTCAGTATGCTGTATTTATAATTTACATCTCATAAGTAAAAATAAAATAAAGGAAGTGTTATGATTTATTTTCAACATTGCAAGTTTATAAGTAGATAGAAATTTAAAACCAGCTTGCATTGCCATTGGCATGTGACAATAGCCAACTGTTCCCTTCAGTTCACTCAGCCCAAATTGGAGAACGTAAGGTTCACTTAGATTAATGTAAGGAGCCAAAAAAGTAATTGCTGCTTTTGTTTGCCAGTCCAATACAAAATGAATCATAGACAGTTCAACTTCCCGAAAAAAAAAATCATTACTAAACGTCATTCAGTAAAAGGAGTACTGCTTTTTGCAGTCTTAGGAAAGGTATATTTCTCAAATAGCGTAAATTGGAGAAATAATTTTTTTTCTGCTTGTCCTTCACTGACCTTTTATAAATGAAAGGTCTTCTTTGGCCCCAATATATTTGTTTAAATTTATTATATGGAATGTATGGAACTGGTTTCGAGAACATTTATGAAAAGTAAGTGAAGCTTTAAGAGTGTGTAGTTCAACTGAATCATACAATGATATCAATTAATATAATTGGCTTCACTGTGCAAGTTCCAATTTACATTTAAATGGTCACCTTGTATGTTTTAAGATAAAATGCTCATTGGTGGTATTGCTTTTGTGAATTTTGTAGCAAAATAGATGGAATACTTCACTGAATAATGCATTGAGGATAATACCAAGAGATCTAATTAGTTATTGTGAATGAATAGCTAAATTACTGGTAATGCTTTTACCCTTAATAATTGCAGGTCATTCTTTTGTATGATGGGTCACTCAGCTGAAGCATGAAATTCCATTAAAAAGTGACACTATAGATTTTAAATGCCTTTTCATTTATTTTTGCAGTCTTAAGGACTGTTTAGAATTTGGTCATGAACTGTATGACAAAGACTGTGAATCTCTTCCAAATGTTACGAGAGTTTAAATTAAATCTCTTATAGAGCATGTAAATGTGAGTTTTTAATGCACTATAAAATCATATCACAATTTTGTGATCTTTGGTAATCCCTGCAAACAAATATCTTAAATTTCACTACCTCTCCTTAAATAATTTTGACAGAATTACCCATTTTGTTTGGCAGATAGGTTCTTAAGCTTGGTTCAGAATGCTGCTTTTAAACAAAGGCTTGAAGAACTGAAAAGTTGCCATTGCACTGCTCTGCAATATTAGAAAGTAAATAACAGGAAAAAACGGTTTATTTCTGGGTTCACACCATAACAAAATGGGGACAGCAGACAGCTTGGGAGATAAATACTTCTACTACATACTAAAAAATAACTCTAAAAAAGAAGGGAGAAATCATTATCTCTCTCAAACACAAAGTTGAGGAGCTTTTAAACAACTCCTGAAAAATGCAGAGACTAGATCACAAATGAAACATTGAAGACATAAGGGAACTAATAAGACTGCAGTTCTTAAAATTACTGGCATTGATAAATGGTGTATAGTTGACTTATTCACTAATAGGAGATTTTCCCCTCAGGTGCAGTTTTCCTCAGTTCTGTGCATTCCAATAGATGTTCTCCGTTTAGAATCTTGTCAGTATTGTAGATCTTACATGTGTTATCATTCATAAAACCAAATCTGTGTAGATGTTCCGCCAGGCAGTCATGTCCAGTTGCCAGTCTAAAATGAGCAACTGCTTCCTTCCTTGATAGGTTTTTTATTTTTTGTACTGTTTCTTTTAAATTAGAATAATTTTTATTAGATATTTCCACTTGAATATTATGTTGATATTTTTGTTCTATGGTCATTTTGATATTTTTTAATTTTACGTTCAATCCACAGGGCTTTATTGGTTTTGAATATAGCACTGCTCCCTTTTTGGCCAGAAAGTCTGCATTCTCATTACCTATCACTCTCACATGTGCTGGTATCCACAGTAGTATTATTTGTTGAAATTTTGTTTGGAGTAATCTATAATAAGATCTCACGTCCTTTAAGATTCATATGAACTATCATATCGTTCTATACCTTGTATAGCTGAAGCTGAATCTGTATACAATCATGTATATAAAAGCACATTATGAAAATAATATTTTTCCAGTTTTCATTGTATGCAAAATCACTATTTTCTAAAAAGCAAAGATTTGACTGTCATTCCACTTGGAACTTGTTTTATTGTTCAAGGTATTCAGTTTTCATTTAATATTTATACAAAATAAATCATTCGTTTTTTTCACGAAGGTAAATAAAAGGGTGAGGGGAAAAGGGAGAGGTTTTTTTTACATTACCAACTGTTTAATATTTCCTGAAAAATAATATCATTGAAAATTTGGTACTTGAGACCAAAAGGAAATAGTATATAAGCAAAGCTTTGGTGTAGTCTGAAATGGGTGCGATTCTTCCTTAGATGTACTTGTGACTTCAGCCTAATCTAATTTAATCATTTGAAAAATTAATTTATTTTAACTTCAAAAACAAACATCCTACAGCTGTGATTTGTTGCAAAATATATTTTTATGCTTAACTTATTAAATGCTAATAATTGATACAGCAAGCATTTCAACTGAAATTCTGCTTAGTTCTACCAAGGTTTTTACTGAAACATAACCTTTATTGCCGAAAAGCATATTAGAAAGCTCATCTTAGAGGATGATATACATTCTAGCAATCTGTTCTGGAAGATGCTTGCCCAGGTGTTTTGTGGGCTTGGAAAGAATTCCATTGTCAAGCTTTGTTTACATGAATTTAGAAACAGATCATTCTGCTGCAGTTTGCACAATTGTTCAACTGTTGGTTGGCAATATAGCTTTAATTTTTCTTGTTTGGTTGAAAATTAACTTTTCTCTTTTATTTCTTGTATTACAATGATCAGATCTTCATAATTTGTATGAGATGGTTTACTTTCATGATCTGCTACTTTACTTAATTAGTTTCTGGGAACATCATGAACATTAGCAAATTTTCAAGTTACAGTATTTTTTATTTAGGAAAACTTAACATTTGTCATGGTTTGAGTTTCCTTTTTTAACAACTCATCCAGTTTGATAGGTAAACATCTCAACATTGTAATAGATTCATTGGTTTTCCCCTTATCACCTGCAGTATTAGCATGCTGTTCATTGGAGGATCAGATTGATTTGGAATATCACTAATCTGCAGTTAGGTCCTGAAAAAAGTTTGTCCCCTACATTTATATTTTGGAGGGACTAGATTACAATTTGTGGATGAACCTATTTTTTGGGCTTGATTTTTGACCATAAACTAAGTGGAATGTTCACCTTCCCTCCTTACATGGTAAATGTGAATGTTCTTTCCAAATTATCTGCTCTATCCTCTACCTACTGGGGAGCCAACAGGTAATGATGTCATGACTTATCATATTCTCATACAATCCAAGCTGGATTATGGTTGTATTGTTTAGTCTTCTGCTAGATCACCTGTTTTATGTTAACTTCAATACAATTCACTACAAGGATAAATGTTTAACTCTAGAGGCTTTTCATACTAGTCCCATCCTCAGTTTATGTGCCGAATCTGGTGAACCACCTCTCTGTATTAGATGCTCTGCTTTATGGATGTGCTATTAGGTTGCTGGCCTCACTGGGTCCCCCAACATATAACATATTCTTTAATGCCACTGTGCACAAAAGTGAGCATAAACCTGTAATCTTGCTTCCACCAGAAGTTCGATTTTGATGAATTTTGTCCAACAATTAACCTAACACCACATGTATTATATTGTAGATTAATGCACTGATATCCTCCGTGAATCTGAAATGTAACACAATGCTGGGTAGGACTACCTAGGGTATATAAGAAACACACCTCTTCATTATTTTTTTTTATTTCTTTTATTTATGGATGCTCTTTGACATCTCAGATCATCAGCATCCCATTCAATTCAGGGCGTGAAACAGCCGACAAATTTTGCTCAAAGGCCTCTTCTTTCAGGCTTGAGGTTCTTTTATATGCCACAAATCTGTGACAATGGATCCACAACTTTACTTCCCTTCTGAAGGAAGTCATACTTATTATTTTTATTCCCGAAAAAAATCCATCGGGCCTGGCCGGGATCGAACTGGCAAACTTGGGTTTATATTCAGAAATGCATCTTGTTTTCTTTTATGAATTTAGAGAAAATCATGGGATGTGGTGTTATATATACTGATGATTCCAAGGCTGCTGGTGCAGTATGTTGTGCTTCTATTTTTTAAACTCCTTTATATATAAATTCCAACCCTTTACCTCTATATTTACTGCTGAATTATTTGCCATATATCAATCTCTTAAACATACTCTTTCTTATATGCTGCCATTTATTTTACTGTGCTTGACTTAAGTTTCAATCTGATCCTCCAGAATATGTAAAGTACACACCCCATGGCACAGTTCATTCAGTCTGCAATTTTACATTCTCCAGACACGATTGATGAGTCTGTATCATCAGACATAGAACCTATTATGGAAGTGTATTCTTCAAGACTGGTTTCACATCTGGCAATCCTTTTGACCAAAGCTGCATGAAATAAAAAATCTTCCTTTATGGAATACCTCATTCTGTAATAATAAACATGAATTATAGCTTGATTGTAGTTTGGCCATTGCTTTTTTAGCCACATTCACCTACTTCCAGGCAACACGGCAAGTCTGTATAACCATTGCTGGGTCTCACTCACTATGAAACTTGTATTGCTGCATTTTGCCTCCTCAGATTACTTAAACAAAAGTTTCAGTTACCTAGTACATAATGTGAATTACCTGAAAGTGATTCTTTAGTACTATATAGGTCCTTTGATTATATACATGTCGTGCTTAACTGTTGCTATTTTATTCATGTGCTATTCTTTTTAATTTCTCCATGTTTTGTTATTTTCAAGTGTATATCTAGCTCTGTGGAGTTACCACTTGCTTTAAATTTATGGACACTAGTGGCCTTTGATGTTGAGGCAACCTAAAAACAGGTATGTGTACTCAAATACAGAAATGTACCCGTGATCAGAATTTTTTTCTGTATTTATTAACCTTGTTTCTGCAAGGTGTGCACAATATTTGGCATAGCTAAATGTAACTAAACAATGAAGATAAATGTTTATTGATGTTAGTTAAGTAATTTATTTGGGAGGGAGTCAGTCCTATGAGCTCTAGTCATATGAGGAGTGTCTCTAAGCAGTCTGCATACTAGCTGTTTAGAAGTTAAAGGATAAATAAAAACCTGAAATGCTCACCTATTTAGCTTATACCACTACATCACAAATGGAAACTGATTTTGATACGTGCTGGGGGGTCACCAGATAGAGAAAAAATGAGAGAACGGAGAAAAATAATAATCCTGAGGAAGAACAGATTTGGGAAACTGAATGAGAATGTACATTACATATTTTTCTGATATATATGGGTGATTGGTCAAAAACTGTAGGTAAATTACAAAATATCATGGTAATTTTGTTGATTTTAATTTAGTCCTTATTGTAAAGGTAAATGTGCCAACATTTTTATGCAAAATATTATGCATTTTTATGTATATTACTGACATTCTAAAAACTAAACTGTAACAATTAGCTAAGAGTTAAGAAATTGGGTTTTAATGGCACATGTGAAGTATTGTATTATTTATTTATTTATTTTTATTTAAGTATTAAATTAATTTTAGGTAATTATTTATATTTTATATAAATTAATTATTTTATTAATAAATTAATTTAAGTATTATTTATATTTAAGTATTTTCAAAAGACTTTGCATTCTCCATTTGAATGCATTCTCTTCAAGTTTTGTACACTCATAATCCATAAGAAGGGGAAAATAGATTATGAAATTAGTGGTCAGTTATTTCTTCAACAGAATTGCCAGTATCTCTTACATGTTTGCAGGTATGACCATAATATGCATCTATGTATATAGATGCTTAATGTTGTAATGAGTAAAGTGCATTAACTTGTATTCAGAAAGCAGCTTGAATTCTATAATGATTCTTGGTTTAGGAGTAGCTTAATGGTTGCATTATGTCCATTCAGTGGCCTGTTATTATGTGGAAGTAGAGTTAGGTAGCACACGGGGCTGTGTAACATGATAGAAAGTTCATAGGTTGTATCAAATAGCACAATCGATATAATATATAATGCTCTGTCCCTAAGGTTGATATTAAACAATTTGGCAATTAGTTTTTCAGCTTTTCCACTTTAAAACTACAATCATCCTGTAGCCTTAAGCATTTGGAATGAAATGTTAAAGATCACATCCAAACTTTGCTGCAGTGCAAATTGTGCTCGAGGACCAGAGGAATTTAAAAGACTGAAAGGCCCATATTAGGTTCACTTATTACTTATTCTCAAAAAATTACATTTTGAGAGCATAGAAGACTACTAGTGTGTGCATGAGAGAAGGGGGGGGGGAGTGGAAATGCACAACTACAAAATAAACAGTAATGTTAACCCTATTAAAATATCTTTGAAAATTTCAAATTCATTCTGTTAAGATCTGTAAATAGAATTTATATCCCATGTTAAATATCTGTTTATTTTAATTATAAATTAATATTATATAAGCAACTGTAGCTCTAGGACATGTCCTATATAATATAAAGTGATCAAAAGGATGAATAAATAAATGTAAATGGGTTTTAAACATTTTTAATGAAGCAGAAACAAATTTTGCTTATTCCCTTAAACTTCATACATTAAGAGCACATTGAAAATTAAACTGAATGACAAGTTGTATTTTCATATAATGTATTAATGTTCATTTGAAGATAAAACACCAAACAGATTATTATCAATATGTGTACATTTGCTCAAAGTTAAATTTGCCACAGCAGACAAACAAGATCTGTTAGACTTAAAACTATTATTGCCAGCGAACAGCTTTGTATGTAAATACATATTTGCATATGATGTTAAAGTCAATGTTATATTGTATTATCTTCATCAATCATGGTGTGTAGGTTCAAAGAATACTATTTTTATACATATATTAATTATCAGTGCATATTTGACCTATTTTAGTTATTTTACATATAATTTTCATATTTTCAAACACGTATAAACAAATGTTCCATATTCATACTCCTACTACATTTTCCCTAATTACGTTAAATACCAAATATCTAGAGTAAAATTATTATCTGATTTCTGTTTGTTTTGTACTGTCTGTTCTTTAAAATTGACATTGCATCTGCTATTCTAAGGTCAACAATTTGCAGATGCAATCTTTCACACTGAAATCCAAAACACCAAGAACCAGCCAATGAGGAAAGTGCAAATTTGCATTCACCATCCAACTACAACAGTAGTGTGGGATTCAGTTCTTTTTTCTTATCCATTCAAGACAGTCACAATGGCAAGAGAATAAAATCACTCGATTTAAAATTCAGGAATTACACATGAGAATTTAAAAACCAATGTTTGTCGACTGATAGCATATTGTGTAATTTCTGTGAGACTTAAGTGAATGACTACTCATAGGTTCTTTATATAACTGGTAAACATCAGGTAAACAACCAAAGTTCTAAGTAGAGACAGCCATTTGTAACAGACCTAGTTCAACACCATTGTTCTGGCTCTCATTACTGCTTACATCCCTTTTTATGAACTGACCAATCAGTGCTTCAGGGAATTGTAGATTGCATACAGAAACGTAGATGAATGAGCACTCAGAAAAAACTAAGCTTCAGCCATCTACAATGAAACAGTACTGAAGGTAAGAAATTTTCATTTGAGTTTCTTTTAGCAAGGCTTCCATATAAAGAAGGTAGACTAATACAATGTGGTTAAATGGACAATATCTGAACCAATTCTTTTAAACTGAGAAATGTGAAGTGCAACATTAAGGCAAGAATTGTTCATTGAGTCAGTGGGAGTTACATTTTATAGTATGTGTTTTCTTTATCAGCAATGGTGCTTTGTACATGTTGGAAGCTGGGGGAAACTTAGACTAATGTTTCTCTTGTGTACCACATGCCTGAAGTGGTTTGAAGTAATTATCCTAAAGTACATTTACACCTTTCATCTGTAACAAAGCTGTATCTCAAAGCCCCCCCCCCACACAATAAAATTAATGTTATAAGAAACCTATGTTGAAGTGGCATCTACCTTAGGCGGTACTAACTACGTGGACTTACATGACTGCAAGAAGAAGAGTAGTGTGCTGTTATAATAGACACTATTATCAATTTGTAAATGTGCTACATTCTGAGGATGCAGTCTCAATAGATTATAGTCAAAGATACTGGTATGAGGAATGATTTAAGTTAAATTCAATGTACTTTTTCATGCATTATAAAGGTGGTAAAATTTATAGACCAGGCATCTTTGTTTTATAAACGTTTTGAGTAAATAAATTGTAAACTGTTAAACCAATAAAGTATAAGTTCCACATAAAAGTGGAATGTGCATTTTCCAAGAACCCTGGGTATGAAGAAATGCAGAAGGCTCACGCAATTTTGTTTGGGGATTAAAATGTGAATATAAACTAGAACTGAACACCCAAACTCATGCCTGTTTTTAAATATAGTCCCATCATTTAAAGCAGTAAACTAGTTTGTTAGTATAAATGAGTACTTTGGGGACAGTAGGAAGAGATTTATTTTTGAACTTTTAAAGGAGAACTTGGTAATTCATTCATTGGTTTGGTAGCAGAGAATAAAGTACCTCTTTTTTGAATTTTGAAATTATAATTAAATAAGTAAGAAAGTAGAATTTTTTAATATATAATTGGAACTGTCATAATGAAGCAAAATACATAATTGTTAATATGCTGCAGTCATTCGAACTAAACTACTCCTGTAGCTTCATGACAAATAGTTTATTGTGCAGACAAGCATCTCTGAAACATGTTCTAAAGAAATAGTAAATGAAGCTAAAAGAATGTTTAGTTCTATTCACCGCAGCATATTAATAATAATTAGATACACTAGTTAACTAGGTAAATTGCATAATTAATGAAAATTGCGATTTTGCACAGTTGTAAGTCTGTATTAACATATTTAATACATTGCAGTACATATCATGGGTTTAATTTAAAAGACTGTATCTATAAAACCTATAATTTTCAGGAGCAAAATATGTGCAGTGAACTATGTAAAGAAAAATAATAGACCATTTATGTCTGCAGCAAATTGCTTTTTATTGACTTCACATGTAACTTTAATCTATTACACACAATAATTCACTTTTTTCTTGCAACAAATAAGGAAATATGTAACACATTTTTAAAAAAATGTTAACATACGTTTCTTTGATTTTTACATGCTTAGTTGACTTACAACTGACAGTTTCTATGATTTTTGGAATATAAGATCCGTTAAACTCTACTTAAGTCTGCCATGGGTAGTCTCATTTAAGTGGTATTTTCTTTACTCAGTCACTACTGGCAGCTATGTCTCAGATGATGTAAGAGAGCCATCAAATGGGTGATACCTGATCTGCAATGTTGTAGCAGGTCATATAATTTATCTTTCTGAATTTTCAGTGATCTGTGATAGGTCTGTTTCAGTTCTTTGGCCTCCTTCAAATTGTGAAAGTTATTTTCAGTATAATTATATTTAAAATATAAATGAAATGCATCCTTCTTTCTAAACGGAAGCCAAACGATGTGCAACCATCACACCAGGTCACCAGCATTATCTGTCTTTCTGTTTTTAAAAATTTCTCATCTTACTGCTTTAATTTTGTCATTTTCTCTTGTGCTTCTTGGTTTTAGAAGCCTGCCCAACAGTTGTGTACCACCTTGTTGACTCAAAATTTTAGTATTCTGCATGCACAGAATCACATTCTATTTGTCCTGGCTTGAAGAATAGATGATCAATTTGAGGAATATCCGGCACAAGACACAATGAGAAAAATGCAGAGTTCCCATTCTTTATGCAGCACCCAAGTACTTCAGTTGATCTTCGTGCCACATGTGATTTTCTGTCCTTCTGGTTATTACCCTTTGTCTGAAGTGAAGCATCCAAGTTTAATTCTGTAAAGATTTCTACCCTTTCCTTCAATGTATATAGTTTGTTTCTAGCTTCCACTTTCCTTTTCACATGTTTCTCTTATTCCTTCAGTTTTTCATTGTTGTCCATTTCCCCAAACGGAGCATTTGTCACACTGGCCCTTCCATGGAGCATGGAAGAATAGATTAAAGTTGTCATGAAAAATATTCCTATAAAGCCCTTTCATTCTGGAGAAATGTTTTGACTTCTACACTTCTCTAAATACAATTTATACATTTTAGAAATATACAGATCTGCTAATGGGTATTATATTGTGGTATCTTTACGAGTGTAATGAGATGACACTTGTGGAAATAAATTTGTGTTCAAGTATTAATTTTCTCTGGTCCCTTAATAGAAGGGGGTATGCTAACTCCTTATGTCATAGTGTTTATTATATTTATTTCCTTTATTTAGTATATTCTTTATTATGGTGTCTGAAATGTCCAGAGTGGCTAAGAAAACCTCCTGAGAAACCTATATTCGTTAATTTATTTTATTTTATTTTATTTTTTTTTTACCAGATTAGAATTCTCTACATTGCTCATAGTAGTTCTTGTTAATTTCTGTTATCTTTCTTGGTGAAATGTTGATTTTATTTTATGAAACACTTTGAGCAATCCTGTGCTTTGAGGCTTGCTTTCTTATCTTTCCACTGCTTTTTATATATTCTTTTCCTGGATGCATTTTTTTTTCCTTTTCAGCATTTTCCAATGGTCTGGTTTAACTTACTTACTCCACCTCTTCCTCTCTATTATTTCAGGCTGGGTTTCTCAGTCACTAGCACTTTGCAATGCACCATTATTTACTGTAGTTTCTTCAAATTTTTGGTAATGTCTTTACTGTTTATATCGATATTCTCTGTTCTGCATCACACTCATTTTGCTCAACAGCTAGAGAACCATGAAAATACCAATTTGTTGGAAATGCTCATCAAATCACAGGTGATTAACATGTTGATAATTCTACAAGTACAAAATTAAAACATTGACCCCACTGGTTTTTATTTGTGTGAATATGGAATTCTTAAGAATAAATCTCTAAAATCATGCAGAGACAAGTGATACACAGTTGTCAAATGTGTTTGAACTTCACTGTGAATAGCAGAGGTTGAAGGACATGATACATCTTTATTTCTGCGCTTCTCCCTTTCCCTTCTGGAGGAACCTAAAAACATTATTTAAACCCACTTCAATATATCTTAAAATGGCATGAAATACCACGGAGAATAGTTTTTGCATGCTATTCCTGGAAGAAATTCAGTTGAAAATATCACTCAGATGGCCTGTCAGAAGGTTCATATTATGGTTAAGAGCATTCAGATTTTTATTCTAATAGTACTGCAGTATACTGCAATTATTGGTTTAGCATTATCCGGTTTCCTGGTTTATTCGGGCAATATGATAGGAAGTTGGTGAACCGGGTTAGGCTTCCGACAATGGTGAATATTCTAAAATGTAACCTTTAATTTTGTGACAGCAATAAAGCACTGCATTACAATTGAGTGGGCAACCATGTCCATTTTTTGTCGATTCAGTCTCATTACGTCCCATCATTGCAGGAAAACGCAAGGAAACTATAACAATGAAACAAGAATTGTCGGTTCTGGTGGTGTAGTGGTAACCATACTTGCCTTCTAAACCTAAGACCGCGGGTTCAAACCCGGCCAGGATCGATGTATTTTTCGGACGTAAAAATTCTAAGCATGGCTTCCTTCGGAAGGGAAGTAAAGCCGTGGGTCCCGTGTAGTGTTTTTACCGCACGATAAATAACCTCAAGCCTGAAAGAGCAAAATTTCTCGGCCGTTTTATGCCCTGAATTGAATGGGATGCTGATGACCTGAGATGTTAGAGCGTTCTTAAATAAAATGAATTAAAAAAAAAAAAATAGATATGTTAAAAAATTGCATACCACAAACGTAAAATATTTGCTTCTTGTTTATAACCAATAACCAATGTCTGTGCTGTTTGAAGAGTCAGCTCTTAACACCTCTGTTCATAATCCTAAGCAGTATCAAATTTAGATATTGCACACTGTGAATACTTATACCTTTGGAAGTGTGGCATTTGATAAGGGTCAATAAAGGATAACAGTTCATCCAGTATATATACCGCAATTAAGGCGCAATAAGACAACGCGTGGTAAAAAGTATAAAGTGAAGTTGAAACATTCTCATAAAACCCAAGTTTTGTAAAAAGGAACAACACGTTGCCGCCATAAATTAAAAAGAAAAAACGACCAGCACAATCTTAATGGTTGCTGGAGCACTTGCATATGCTTGTAACCTTCTCTCGCGATCCCGGCCGGCCCACCGAAGTCCGAAGTAGACTGGTAGGCTGAGGTTAGTGCAACTCAGTGTGTGGTTGCTGTGCTTGGGTTTAACCGCAGAGAAGGGATGGGGGATGTCGGTCCGTTTTGCTGTTTTGGATGTGAGGAGGGAGATTGTGCTTATAAAACTTACCCATAATGTGGCGGGCGGATTTGACACCCTTGCATGTTGCTTGATATGCGCATGCTGCTTACTTTGTAAACAGCATGGGCATGCCGCTATTTGGTTTTGTGTTTCTGATTTTTATTTTTGTTGGGCCGTTGGAATGTTGCTAGATTATGCCCTTCGTTATCCAGGGTGGCCAAACGCTATGCATGACATCTTGAATTTTGCCTTGAGCCTATTGCGACAGGAGTAGCTGCCCAGTGTTCGAACAAGAGCGCTCTCATGAGAAGGTAAAGGAGCGTAGAATTTTCCGGCCCGACATCTAATTTAATTTCCTCAATATATGGGAGGGAGAAGGTCTCGTGTAGTTGCCTGACTGGAAAGCAGCGATATATACAGAATAGATGATCCCGAGTCCTGTATTGTGTACCCTTTGCAGAAGTGCAAGCTGTCATATTTCACAGGCGTATAGCATGACAGGGATGAGACGGAAGATAAGAGTATTGATGGAGGTGCGTCTGGCTGACTAATGTGGTGTCTAGGGCGAACCGGGCAGCAAATGTTGAAGCTTGCCCCTCTTTTCCGCAAAACCATTAGCATTCCAAAATGCGAACCGGAATAAGGTACGAGACCTAATTCCGCTCGCCATTCTGGGCTGCCTGGTTATTGTCGACAAGAAGGGCGATAGCTTCAAAAGCTATCATCTTGCTGGAGGAGTCTGGTGCTTGGCGGAATGGAGCAAGAAGCTCCTGTAACTTCCTGCCATATGTCTGCCACAGTTGTGACAGCCACTTCAACAAATCCAAAGTCCTTTCGCTCTGTTGGGTGGAGGGTTGGTTGGGAGTAGGCCCAGGAGGCGACCGCTTCTCCTGGGTTTCGTCGGTCCTGGTGGTGTAGTGGTAACCATACTTGCCTTCTAAACCCAAGGTGGCGGGTTCAAACTCGGCCAGGATCGATGGATTTTTTTCGGTCGTAAAAATCCTAAGTATGGCTTCCTTCGGAAGAGAAGTAAAGCGGTGGGTCCCGTGTCGTACATTTACGGTACGATAAAGAACCTCAAGCCTGAAAGAAGAGGCCTCTGAGCAAAATTTCTCGGCCGTTTAACGCCCGGAATTGCATGGGACGCTGATGACCTAAGATGTTAAAGAGCGTCCATAAATAAATCAATAAAAAAAAATCAAAATGAGGTCGGGTTCACCGCTTTCTTTTGCCGGCTGCTACCTGGAATTCAGCGTCATCCGCTTCAGAAGCTAAACCGGACGAGCTGTCTTGCTCCATATCTGAGGAGTGAACGGAGAAGACCGAAGTCTTTTTACAATCTGAAGAGAAATCAGTGAGTGAATCCTCACTAGAGTTGATGGAATTGGTTTCCATCTTTTTGCCTATGCGTATTGTAGAACGTTCCTGCGAAGGGCTGTCATCCTTGCACATGGCAAGTTGAGAGGTTACCTCACTTTCTACTTTACGTTGTCGGTGAGGTTTTCGTTTTTTAATAGGGCCAGACAGTTGTCTTTTTACCTTCGCTGCAGAAGTAGAGGCCACCGCGGGGCTCTGGCTGCCAGAAACTCCCGCGACATCAGTGGTTTTCACAGCACTAGGGTTCATGGTTAAGAAGAAGTTGGATTTTAAACACAGAAATAGCTAATGTGCAGTGCACTACGCTCCTCACACAGATGAGCACTAACCTGTTTTGATGTGTCTTGGAGCTTCGGCGTGGTTAATAAATGAAGAAATGTGTTGTTTAACAAGCACTGATTAACTGAATATCGCACAAACTGCGCTGCCGCGAAAGTAGCGCACGCGAACGAAAACTCCAATTACTTCTCATGTTGTAAATACGCAGTAATGTTATCAGCCAATCACAATTCACTGACACACCTCCTAGCGAAAAACCGCTCGGAACCGCCGGCCCACCATAGCGATGCATTACTTATATAGCCTTGGATTCCTACTAGTGACGATTTACCTCCTCCAGGGCGGATTTAAGAATGGGCAACATAGTTGGATTTTAGCGGAAACTGGGAAAAAAAATGAAATTAACAAATCTGACCTACTTTTCGTAAATATAAGTTTAAAGCGGATCGTGTGTTACTATGGTTAGCTGCTAAATCGTTGTGGAAATTTCCCTTAACTCCAGTAAAACATACGTAGTGTTATCTAGCGGCAGAAATCATAAGTTTGTCATGATAAACAGAATGAGTGCAACAAGAATCTAAGTGCTGTATTCGGAACAATTACCCTAAGCCCCTAACCTTCTGTAACTGCTGTACTTTGATTTGGAAAATGTGAGGTGCCTCAGATACTTCGAAGTTAAAGGATTAAGAAGGGGGGGGGGCAATAAAGTACTTTACTCTGTGTGGTTCGGTTGCACCTCTGAAAACTTATTGCAAAAAGTCAGAAATTTGTTGTTAGGCTTCAGTAATTAGCAATGCCATTTACATGAACTGATATTGATACGAATCTGCTTTGCTCTTTCTTTCCACACTTGCAGCCTTAAGTTTCAGTAATCAAATATCGGTATTATCCTGTTGTCAAAGTCAAACAGCTATCCAGTACCTTTCAATTAATATTGAAATAAAAAAGGACAATTTTTAAATAAGTAATTCCAGGCAAACTGTTTGTAAATAATATGTATGTGGGCTTTGTAAAGGGCATCAACCTCATCTATGAGGTGGAAGAATTATGTAGTTATTGTTTCTCTGCTGGGCAATAATATGGCAAAGTTGAAATTGCAAAATTCTGTAAACTTTTTTTTCTATCTACCTAACACTTATCTGTGTAAGACATAGATGCTCATGCTTTCTAAATATAAGTAAAATCTGCTAATAAATCCATGTTGTCATTCTTGAAGTTGTACCAATAGTGATTACAAAGACTGGTTTAATCCATGGCGAGTGGCCTTCAAGAAGCAATACATTCGACAATTCTTCATAAATGGGAAAACCAGAATAAATTCTCATAATGATATGTGTTTTTGTTCAAGGCCAAGGAATAAAAATAAAGTAATGTTCTTAGGGCAAGGTTCTTCTGTATTAAGAGTTTTAACAAATTCTCCTTTGGATAATCCCTCAGGGGCCCACTATTTAGAAATGGGGCGTAGCGACCCCGAGGCAACCCGAGCTGCTCCCACAGGTCCACGCCTAACGTGTTTGACCATTTTCATTCCGCCTACTTTTTAATATTTATTGTTCTTACCTCCCTGTTCTTAGTCTGATGGATGCCCCCGTGTTTCACGCGGTAACAAGTGATTGGGTAATGGCGTAATTCCCAGCACTGGGTTATAACGTAGTACAAGAGCGTATACCCTGGTAAAGGCCAGTTCCGGGGAGGGACCATTGCAAGAGCTGTTTACTTCCTGAAGGCGATTGGGCCCCTCTGTGTATACATTGGGAGATGTGACTCTGTGGTGACCCTTTGTTCAGGCCAGAATGCAATCTCAGTCAGGGTGGCGCCCCGAAAGCAGCTTACCATCGCACCTAGCTACCGACCTACAAGTGAAAAGAAAAACAGTGGTTATAAGGGAAGTAACCGATGTCCTTTCCTTGTTACTTAGTTATAAGCCGAACTGAAGACGGTCACTCATTTGGTCGAGTCAACCACTTATACGGAAAGGTGTAGGTAACATTTCTGCCTCTGTGAAATCCTCTACGCGTTTAAGGAATGGGTCTCTTTGGGTAGAAGCGACATTTCTCCACGGATATCTGATCTCGCGATGTTATTAACACCAGTATACTCGGCGGCATGCCGGATACTAAAATTCAGGATTACCTGGAGAAATAAGGGAACAGCTCCGCTTATCGCTTACAGACAAGAAAAATGGATAGGCACAAGCCACGTACGCTCTACCTTTTAATAGGGTTGATCTACCTGAGAGGATAAAAACTGTATACCAGGTTATATATGTGCTCCCGTATATTCCCAGCCATATGCGCTGTTTTCAGTGCCAACGTTTTGGCCACTCATGTCTTGTAACAGTGCCAATTCTCTATGTGCAACCTGCGGTAAAGAGAGCCACGAGGAAGCACATCTACGCTCTCGCGTCTGGTAATCTGCCGCGGAGATGATCCAGCTTCGTTCCGCGACTGTCCTCGCTATCGAGCAGAGCGCTGTATCCAGGAGCTCCGGGCGAAGGACAAACTTTCCTTTTCTGAGGCCGGGAAACGCTTTCAAGCTCGCCAGTGCGTGATAGCCTCTTCTGCGATACAGCAGCACGCAGACCCGTGACTTTTACTCGAGTACCTAGTTCACCAGGTTCTGCCACGCGCTCTACCGCGAAACCCAAACCGGTCGTTTTTGATGCTCCGGTCATTAAGTTCAAAACGGCATACACAAAGACTGACTTTATGAAAACTCCACTCCTGCTGAAAGGAAGAGGACTTCGAGCCTATCTCTTCATAGGTTAAGCTCCAATGATGGGTTGAGAACTGCCCACTAGGCGTCACCGCCTCTCTCCACTTCCAACCGATTTCAACATTCCACATGTTGGAATCGGTTGACTCTTAGCAGATAGCCCTTCCTCCGAGGATGTCATGGAGCAGGGCGTGCCTGCTCCTATTGATCTACCTAGCCCATGCGTCTGAAGAAAGGACAGGACTGTTTCGTTCTGGACAGGTGAAAAATTAGAACTTTCGATAAGTTTATTTCTTACATATATATGTATATAAAATAAAAATAAAGTAATACAATTAGCAATGTAACAAATTAACAGTAATTATAGAAGCTTTAAAAGGACAAAACACTAAAATAAAGTAACACTTGAAATCGTTATATTCGTTGAGTTCTTCTATGGTAAGAAGACCATAGTTGAGTTCTTCATGCCATAGAAGAACTCAACGAGTTCGAAATATAGCGATTTCAAGTGTGACTATCTTTATATATATTCACAATGGCAGTTTTTTTCTATCGTGGAATGCACGTGAACTCCGCAGTCGACGACCTGAAGTGGAGTTGCTTTTACTGTGGAACGACTCTCCGCTTATATGTCTCCAGGAGACAAAACTTCTACTACTGGACTCTTTGCCTCTAGCGGTTACTCTTCGGTGAGATTCGACCTTTCACCGGGAAATGGCAGAGTTTTAATCTTAATCATAGATGACCTGTACAGTTCCCCATAAATCTACTACACAGACTGCGGCAGCTACTATTTACTTTCCGGTGTTAATTTTACTGCCTGTAATATTTACTAACTTCTATCTGCTACTATGATGGCGGCTGATCTAGATCTACTTTCCCAGCTACCTCTCCTTTCCTTCTTTTGTGAGATTTTAATACGCCCATCCCCTATGGCTTCTTCCTCGGCGTGTGGGAAGGGTAGCATTGTGGGCGACTTTTTAGATCGCCACAATCTTCTTTGCTGAATTCAGATCAGCCAACTTTTCCCACATTTGGGTCTGTTTCTGTACATTTTACTTGGAATGTAAAATATCCTGTGTGATATTTACACTCCATTGATCATTTTCCGTGTCTTCCCAGCGCGCGCTGAAGTGGCCTTCAGCAAGGCAATTTACCAGTTCTTCAGTTCACTCGCCATATTTTCAGGGTGTGCCTTTATTTCTATTAACGCCACAATGGAGTACCTCGAAACCGTATTCATTACTGTTGCAGATCAGGCTATTACCCGGTCGCTTTCCGGTTCCTTGGTGAACCGGTGGATGCCATTGCGTTTGCGAGAATTGCGATGTGAGGTGCTGACGGCATAGCCTTCTTAAGAAGGCGAAAAATAGATGATCGTTGTCATATTGAGCTGCTTCCTAGACCTCACTCCATGAACTATGCCTACATATTTACCAGATACGGATGACATGTAACACTGAACGACATGTGTGTGAAAGTTGATGCACGTTTTTACATGAACAATTTTTCCATGTTCTATTTGAAATAAAGTAATATTTCGCGTGTATTATCTATAAAACTCGTTTTTCGTTGAAAATTGGATGATTACATAGTAATGTCCCAAATTGCAGTAAATTTTGCCATTATTCGCTGACATATTCTCATTTAATCATTTTTATGTAGGAACTTGCATTTACTGTGCATAAAATTATTCTTTTAACACATTTTGCATATGTGTTAATTCCAAAAAATTATACTCCTAGCCATTGGCTAAAAGAAATGCATGCATGCACACAAGGTCAGCATATTTACTGGTAGCAGTTAAAGAACGACATTTTTAGTCTAGTTTTGATAAGTGTTGATTTGTGTTTCAGGTTGAATCCTTTGTAATTGAAGAGGGTGAATTTGGTGAAAATACTCTGACCTTACCAACACAAATACCTCTAGAAGCCTCAAAATTTCTGTTGTCTCCAGAAGATACAGAACAGCAGGTGGATGCAGAAACCCAGGCACGGTTAGAGGCCCTACTTGAAGCTGCAGGTAAAATTTTGATGGAAGTTTAGTAAACTGGCTGTTAATCTTGTTTAACTTTAAATTAATGTTGTGCAATCTTTGATACCCCGCCTTGTTTACCATCATTGTGAATTTGTTCTTTCCCTCTTATTGTTGTCATTGCCCCAATTGCTTCCAGTTTATTTGTTATCTGACCAAGGAAGTGTGAGCTGCTGTAGCATCACTTTTTTTAGCATAAGTAGGAACATTATAAAGGTCTACTGCAGCCATTCTGACTCCACCGCATTTTTTTCGTAATTATTTTCGACATAACGTACTCAACTACCTATTCTTTTAGGGCTTGGTTTGAAATATGGGCTGGCAGGGTAATTCTGGTGTAAAAGCATGCAATTTTTCAGGCAACTCCATTGGGTGAAAGCTTTAGAATTTTGATGAAATTGTATTTAGAAGTGGTTAGAAGAATCAAATAATGATTGTGACTAAAATGAACCAGGCATTGATCTTTTTTTGAGTGAACATAGCACCTCTTCAGAACAAACTGCATCATAAGTTGTTGACCTAGAGTATGGAGCAGATTCAAGTTCAGAAGGCCAATATGATTCAGGTAATCTGGCAAAAAGCGATTAACTTTCATGGCAAAAATCAGTACAAATGGGCAAAGATGCCTGCAACTCATGCTGTTAAAATCCTTGTCTTAACATAATAAAATTTCCAACCACAAAACTAGATGAAACATAACCAATGAACCCATTTTCTTTATGGCATCTATATTTTGCTAATGAAGTTTTGAAACTTATTCTGCAGTGGACAAATGCCAAAATAGAACTTGTAAGACAAAAGTATTCTGATCAGACAAAAGCTGAACTTCAAAACCAGGTTGATGAACTTCTTTTATTTTTTTGACTGTATTTTTTTCTGCTTTCAAATCAAATGGTGAAAATGCAACCGGTATATTTGCAACTGATGGTTCTGATAATGAAATATTCAAATGTGCTATGTCCAAGAACTGTTTTCCCGTTGAACTGAATTGCTTACACTTTGATAACTTTTCAAACAGATAGAGACTCAAAAATGATAGAAGGGCTGCAATTTGTTTTGTGTTCAAGAAAATTGTGGAAAATTCTTATAAATACTACAATATAGGCTCATATGCTACTGTGGATTAACAACTAATTCCTTTTCACAGAAAATATTCACTTGTCAGTATGCCTAAAAAGCTGAAAATATTGTCCTTAAGTGATGCAAAAATAAGCTACTTCTATAATAGCTATTTTTGTACTGGAAATGGCTCTGATAGAGAAACGTTATATAATGAGAAGTAATTCTGAATTCCTATTTAGTCTATCTTACGACTTTTTCAACCAATCTATGCCACTAATTGTAACATAACTGCAGACAACTGACTTAGTTCAGGTTATAGAGGAACTGAGATAGAGAGGACTGATGTTTGTTGGAGCTCTAAAGAAAAATAGACTGATTCCATGTGCATTACAGTCACAAAAATGTAATTTCTCCATTCATAACTGTCTATGATGCGAAGTGGTCCTGGTGATCTACTGGTTACCATACTTGCCTCTTAGACATTGTTATGGGTTAAAACCTGGCCAAGGTCAATGGAATTTAGGATGTAAAAATCTTAAGTGTGGCTTCCTTCGAAGTGGAGCCATGGGTACCATGTCATGGATTTTTGGAACACATAAGAGCCTTAAAGCTGAAAAAAGAGACCTCTGTGTAAATTTGCCATTTTACACCCTAAATTGAATGGAACACTAATGAGCAGAGATGATGGACTTCCTTAAATAAACATAATAATAATAATAATAATAATAATTCTGGTGCACTGCTAGTGTTGGACTTACAGCTTTCTGTGACATTTTATTTTTTAGTAATGGAGAATCCCTACTTTTCTTTAATTAAATGGTTAAATGGCGATGTTGGTAGGAGTCCTCTTTTCATTACATCTAATAGGTTGAAATTTTCGTTTTACACAAAAGTGCTCTGCACACACTGAACTGGATAGTAATGAGAAATTTTTCATTTTATATACAAAAGTCGTTCTTACATAAACATGGTTTATTATTGGCCAAAGAGTAGAACATAATTTATATATTGCACAGATGTAACACAGCCTTTAATACTGAGGAATGTAATTTTTGATGAAGTTGTAAAGATGTAAATAATCCAAATTGAATGCTTTAGATTGTTGACACAAACTTCACTTGCAGGGTTTTTATAAGTGCAACTGATGATAGAACAAAGGTTCTAGAAACGTATCCTAATTAAAACTCCTGTAAGTTAACAGCTAAGAATGTGGACAAGGGTCCATGAGACATGTCCTGAGTAAATCTCCAGTAAATGAAACCAAAAGTGCATCTAATTAGTTTGATTTGGAAGAGATTATTCCTGTAAGTTAAGATCATGTCAACATTCCAAAACATTTAATTTGGAATATTACATTGTTTCACTGTCAATAGCCTGTAAACACACATAAGAATTACGTAAATAAATAAATTAAAGAATGATAACCTTACTCAATAATTAGTAGTGTGGATATAAGAATTTTTAATGCACAGGTGTCAGCTCAAGAATGTACACAGTTCTGCATTCTGTTCAATGTTTCTGATAACATATGTAGCAGATTGCAACACCTTTATCTCATAAGTTCAAATCGCTCCTGTTAGCTCCAAATCAATGCATGCTGTAATGTTATGCACTGAAATGGGTAAAGATGTTGATTACAGAAATGTTAAGTTCAGCAAATTGCAAAATACTGATTAAATGTATATGTGACAAAGGCTAATTATGATAAGACATTTTGGATAAATAATCGCAAAGTTCCAGGGTGAGTGGGAGGCTTTTCTATTCTGAGAATCCAAAGAAGGGGCTCAGCATTTGGAATAATGTATGTAACATTGATACTAGGACCTTAGGATGTAGCCAAAGACCTTGGTGTCATTTATTGACGTGGTTAATTTTAAGTGTTCATTTGAAATTAATTTATTAATTTATAAATATACAATTGATATATTAGTTAAAGTAGCAGCTATCAATAAAATTCAGTTCATCCTAAAACAGAGCTCCTGAGATTTAAATTATTATAACCATATTGCAAACAGAAACATTTTATAATATAAATTCATATGTAAGATTTTATAACTGTTGAAACAGAAATTTCTTTCTTTCAATATGCACATTTAAGATTTAAGTATTTTTCTCCAGGTACATGTGTGCACATAATGTATACATGCGCACACATTCCCTGCCAAACCTGAAATTCTGAAGGAACACTTTAATGATTTAGCACAACTACCCATCAGGGGCAGAAGTGTATGTGAATGCAAACCTTGTAAAAATAGAGAATTGGGCAAAAGAAAATTAAGTTTAAATCAATAAAAACAAATCTAAAGCAATGCTGATGATGTGAAAATAAAATGCGGGACAATTAATATCTTTGAACAATAGAAGATTGGTAATACTTAAAGAAATGAAATATCTAGGAATATGCTTTGATTCCATATTAACTTTCAACAAGCACATCTCTGAAAAATGGACCACCTTAATACAGATACTTGGACATTTGGCAAATTTACAATGGGGCTTGGATCACAAGGCAATGAAAACAATATATGAGGGAGCATTAGTTCCATTGCTAATATATGGAAGCTCCTTATGGAAAGCAGCTGTACAGGATCTTGAAATGTTGCAACAGTTACAGAGACTGATGAACATTAAAACCAATTTCATATCAGGCTTACTGTGTCGTGGCTGCAGTGCCACGAATAGGAATGAATGCATCTCAAATCTGCTCATGAAGAGGTTTGCCAAAAAGGTGATACAGGGCTACCCATAGTCAACCCTGTTTGTTGTTTATAAAATTTTCCTCTAAATGTAAAAAATTATTGATTTATGCAAATTTTTATGAGGTTAATATATTCCTTTTTATGTATCTCATTAATTCCAATCTCATTTAACCATTCATCTAAGTAAAGTAAAAGTTTTTCTTTTGGTATATTCGGAAATAATGGTTCTATGTCAAAAGAAGTGAATGTGTCGGATGGTAATGATTTTATGACCATAATCTTCTCTATTATTTGAAATGAGTTCTTTATGCTTTTACTTGTAAAACTTGGTAACATATTAAATTTATCAGTCAACCATTTTGCTAAAAGATATGAAGGGGTATTGATATTATTGATAATAGGTCGCATACTTGGTACCCTTGGCTGAGGATGAAGACGAAGGTCTTTGAAACTGGTTCCAAATATCACACAAGTAAGTAAAGCAATACAAGTGTTTAGTATGACATATATCACATGATTTTATTCATATGACTTGACTTCACTGTGTTAGTTCCATATCTTTTTTAAAATAAGTTTCTTTTTTAAAAAAGTTTTAATTAAATAAATACAAATTAATATCCAATTTTTCCCTTCACAAAAATGGACAATTTTCTTTGCATGGGTGAAGACACATATAGGAATCAAAGGGAATAAATTAGCAGACAAACTTGCTAAAGAGACAGCAGCATATAGAAGAGTGCTTTTATCCACAGTTGCCACAGAGCAAAAGGAGAATGGACTACCAAAAAGGGCAAAGTTTATGGGAAAATCACAGAAAAGGGAAAAGCACGTAAATCATTCTTTCCATCAGTAGCAAAAAGACTATCCAAATAACACCAGAGTTCTCAGCAATTATCATAGGCAAAGTAAAGAAAAAATCCTATTTATATAGATTCAAATTGATGGATAGTCCAATGTGCCTATTTAATAAAGGAGAACAAGCAATGGAACACCTGCTCTGCAAATGCAAACTTCTGGAATACCAAAGAAGACTTATGGAGCAGCAAGTTTTAATTGTTGGAAGAACCTGGCAAACAACATGAAAACCTCATAGCATAATATATTATCCTAAAGTCAATAAAATTCAATCTTATTCAATAATAGTTTTATAATTAGTAGGTATGATTGTAAATGTTTGTGCATATTATCTTAATTAGGTTAAGTACTCATTCATACAATTCAGCTAATAAATTCATTTAGGTATCATTCTGTGTACAATTTTCAGCCATATTGTATATAATTTAGTTTATTCGTGTGTACCTAATGTGAGGAAAGGAAAACTCAAAGTATGTAGTATTACATTGTGATGGAGCATGTTGTGAAATAAAATTACACACATACATACAAATAAAAAAGAGGGATCAGAGAAGAAGTAGAAGAATATGTTTAAACAGCATGATTGTTATTTAATATACAAAATGTGTGTATGCTGTGATAGTATTTTAAGGAAATTCTAGCATTTTGATAGCATTTAATGTCAATATAAATATAATTTGATGACTAGAATTATACAAAATGCCATTAAATTTGTCCATTTAGTGCTCTTGGCAAAACACTGGTGTTTTCAATATTTTTAAGTTGAAATTATTTTGGAAACACTAGGAATCGGAAAGCTTTCAACTGGTGATGGAAAACAACTTGGTGACCCCGAGGTTCTCCGTCGCTTGACCTCAAGTGTGTCTTGTGCCCTGGATGAAGCAGCTGCTGCTCTTACTCGCATGAGAAGTGAGAATTCACGTCCACAGGCAGAAACAAGGTATTATTAGTTTAAAAATGTCTAATTTTTTCTTTCTTTTCTTCCAGTGATTACATATAGTTTATATCAAATCAAATTCTTTATTGCTATAGTGTTACTAGATAGACTGAAATATGTTGTGCATATGTTATCTGCATTGGGCTAGACCACAAGTCCTGAATGATGTTCCATGAGGGACTGATTGCTGCTAGTCATCCTCAAAGTCTGAATCCAGGCTATCACTATTGTTGTTACTGTAATAGGAATTGCACTCGCTTATAATTATTCTGCCAATAGCATCATCAAACTATAAGATTCCCAGTATTAGTCTTATGTTTTATAAACATGCTTGCAACATGTCCCTCTTTTCTGGAGCATACGTTTGTGGAAACTGAAAGCACTATTTGCATTTATTTTCAAGCAAACAACCACTTAGCAAATTCATTTTGATTTTTTTTATATTTGCCCCAAAAAATCAAATGTGTTAAGATTTGCATGACGCAGGGGCAAACACTGCATATTCAGAAATGAGCCTATTCAATAACATAATTTATTTCTAAAGATGACATAGTTGGTTTTTTGTTCAGTTGCACACTGTGATGACTAGCATTATCCATAGCTAGGTAATGGAAGGTTGGGGAGAATTTGAGGAACTAACCGTTTGCTAAAGTTTTCATAATTCCTGTCATGATAGTTACCTGCATACTGACATGACATGACATGACATGAAGGTTTCTAAGCATTGCTTGCAAATCCAGCTTCACCACCTGCATTAACTGTGATCATTCACAGACCTTTCCCTGTAGGTTTTGTTAAATTCTTGTTGGGGAACCTGCCAATGAGAATTTAGCAGAGTGGGTGGAATGTAAATAGGTTTCATCAAGATACACATTGTTTTTCTACACAATTTAGTATTCTTAATGGCCCTTATTTAACTTGCCTTCCACGCTAAAACCTCTGTCGGTCCTGGTGGCATAGTGGTTACCATACTTGCCTCCTACGCCCAAGATCGCGGGTTCGAACCCGGGCCAGGACCGATGGATTCTTTGGGCGTAAAAATTGTAAGTATGGCTTCCTTCGGAAGGGAAGTAAAGCCGTGGTTCCCATGTCATACATTTACGGCACGAAAAAGAACCTCAAGCCTGAAAGAGAGCTGTGAGCAAAATTTGTTGCCTGTTTCATACCCTGAGTTGAATGGGATGCTGATGACCTGAGATGTTAAAGAGCATCCGTAAATAAATAAAAAAAAAGCTACAACCTCTGGTTTTTCAAGAGTTTTTGTTTGTATGGCACTTTCTTACTTTGAATACTAATTTACTGTTTCATGAATACTAATTTACTGTTTCAGACATTTTCTTCCGTGTTCTAACTCTCTCTCTCTCTTCCTATAGGTTTAGAAAAATTTAAACATCCCCTGGATTTGATAGAATCCCTGTCTTCTTTCATTACTTTTGTTGGCAAATTTTTGATGCACCAATAGCCATGCTAACTGAATCAGTAAAATGGTAGTTCACTATTTTTTCTTTGTATCTGTGAATCATTATGTAACATTGTACACAATTTCATGGTCATGCAGAAGATGGCCCACTGTAACACTGGATTTTTGTGGAGTTATTTTGTTAGATGTCCAGGCAGTAACCACTGAAAAAATTAAAATTATAAAAATGAGTTATTATGCTACTAATAAAAAGTATTCCTTCACAGGATCCTAAAGGTGTAAGACCACACTATACCAGTGGATCATTATACTCAAAATGTGTACAAAACTCTTGCGACACAAATTGAAAGGCTAACTAAATACTTAGAATCGAAACTTAGATTTTGTTTCCTTAGGAACTATATTTTGTTCTGGATAATGTTAAGAATGGCCATTTGGTGCTATGTTTCTTGCCATTCAGATGGCAGTAGAAACTAGAGGGCTGCAAAGTAGCACATATAATTGGTTTATGTCTATCCGGTCAGGGAGCAATAAACAAGGTTACTGATTGGATCAAATAATCGACCTTCAATTGGTTACTCTTGGGCCTTGTTACTTAGCCTACATAGGTAAAAAGCAGAGGACGAACATTTTTTCTCCACTATAAAACTGAGCAACACTAGGAGAAAATTCACACTTCAAATTCCAAAGTAGTTTTAAACAAAATACTCCTATCATTCTTTGACAACGTTTTCAAATGTCTGAAAGGAAAGTAGACCAGAGAAATGTTCCTATTTTGGGAATGGAGCTTATTTCCACCGTGGCTTCTAGCAGTTCATATACTCATTCTGTAGTTTTTGCAATTTCCTCAGAAGTTGAGCAAGAGTCTCTTAGTTTATAGAATCAAAGTAGCACCAGTTAGATAATTGGTGCTTTCTCTAACTGAAAGTTTTCTGAGGATTCTTTAAATAGATTTAAAAACTGCAGTAATTTTCCTGCAACTTCATTGTCAAATCCATATTATTTTGACAAGAAATTGTGTTTTTCTAAAATCTGCATCACTTTGCAGTACTGAGTATAGAGAGATGCCATCGTGGTATAGCAATTATTCCACCTTGTATTCACCTCCTGTTTCAGACTACTCTCCAACTTTCTTTATGTCTGCTCTTTTTCATGTATTTAACAACTACTTTTGCATTGTTTATGCAACTGTAGAAGCTTGTTCTAGAATAAAAGCTTTTTCATCCAATATACGAATCAATACAATGTTTATAGAATGAGTGATGCAGGGATAGAGGATGTGATTTTCCAATGCCTTTTTAACATTAGCTCTTTAATTGCTAACAATCACAATATTACTTAGAATATCATGGCATGTTTCCAGTTGATCCATTTCTTCTTGAATTTCTTGAATAATGTTTCACCAGTTTTTTGCACATCTGGAAACTTAGTGGTGAAAAGCACATTATTCTGTAGTTTCCATTCTTCACTTATATTGTCAGTAGTCAATGTTAAATAATGTTCCTGATTAAAAGAATCTGTCTACAAATAAATAGTTGCTGCACAATTTTTTTTTTCAGCTGCAGCAATAGCCTGAGGGATGATTAAGTATTTCCTTATTTATCAGCCTGGTCTTTAATATGATGAGCAATTGTAGCAAAATGGGGTAAAATGTCACTAATATGTATTTTTCCATGTCACTCACCAGTATTAATGAGTTCTTGTTGTAACACCTGAAATCAAATAATATTAAAGGGACATAGATTCTTCAGTACATAGAACCACACACATCCTTGCTATATAACCTTCTCTGTAGTCAATTCTCAATGGTCAATTGCCATTATTTTTGGAGGAATGTGCCTTTAGATAAGATGTACGAGTGAATGTCATTAGAGTTTAAACAAGTTTTCTCCATATACATACCCAGTAAATGTTTTATCGTCATGTACAATAATAAGAAATTTATTCCATGCATTGCTGGCTAATCCTTTATATTTCTGTTTTTGGTATGTTTTATTCTGCAACTTATGCCCTACAACTATTTCTTTTTCATGTTGCATATTGTTGCACTTGAAAACATCCACTTATACTGACTATGGGTTCACTTTTGTCTGCTTTTTATATCTACAGAACTCCCCCTCCAACCCTCTTGGATGTTTCCATAAGTTACTTGAGCATGATTACACAAACAAACTGTTGGGAACATTCTTTAACCAGTCAAGGATGCAGTCTGTATGACATGAACGTTTTGCATTTTCCTATAGCACACAGTTAAGTAGCAGTGCAAGATTTGAACATTATCAGCAAGACATATGCAAGGATTAAATGGTATTAATTAAACAATAGGCCAGCAGAAGCAATCTAAGAGGGCAAAAGGATCACATGTTCTAGTGCCCTCTGCTGAAGGAGCACTCTCAGAAACATTAATTTTACATTCTGTATTCCTTTATAGTGTAAATTATTAGTTACAGAATTAAAAATAAAACCAAGAATGATATAGAGAGAACAAATAAAAGAATTATACATTCCACCTTTTAAACATAATTATACATGCAGCACTCCCAACTGTGGCATCAGTGAATCATGGAAATGATGACATCATGGGGCTGGTCAAAATGTTAGAAATGTTGCACATTAGCATATATCTGTATTTCTGATACCACTATAGTAATTTGTATTTAGGTTAGATCACATTTTTTCTGCTTTATAAGGTTTCCTTTTACAGCAAGCAAGCAAGCATAGGTAAATACATGTTACAGGAGGGCAAGGTAGCAGCATGTTGAGATATAATGAAGTACAACTGCTGTTAATTTTCAAATTTCCAGGCATTAAATATGTGATAAAAAGTGCAGTAATTTAAAACTTAGTTAATAGCTATAGCACTGCATATGCAACATGAAAAGGCAGTAGTTGTAAGGCGTAAGTTGCAGAATAAAACATACCAAACACAGAAATATGAAGGATTATAAACATTTCCTCTTTGATTTGATTTCTGTTGCCAAGTTGTGTTACCAGGATATATGGCTCATATTGACTGAGATAAGAATTCAAAGGACTATTATATCATGTGGAATTACATATCACATTAAACTGCCTGTGGTGCCTCAGTAGTAAAAACAGGCGTTAACAACCATTAAAAAAAGTCACATTAAAATAAACAGTGGTAAGATATGCACAAATATTGCAACATATTAAACTAAAATGAGAAGTATATTTTATTGCAGCAACAGATCACTGATAGAAGCTTGCTCAGATGGTGATGTAGGTGCAGTAAAGAAATTGCTCACTGAAGGTCGCAGTGTGCATGAAACTACTGAGGAAGGGGAAAGCTTGTTATCATTGGCATGTTCTGCAGGCTACTACGAGCTGGCTCAGGTAATGGTAATATTGTCATAACAAATGAATTTACTGCATTTATTGGAATTTACTATACATTATTTTAAAATATATAATTGCAGGTATTGCTTGCAATGAATGCTAATGTAGAAGATCGTGGGATGAAAGGAGATTGCACTCCATTAATGGAAGCAGCTTCAGCAGGTCATGTTGATCTTGTTAAACTCCTTATTGCTAATGGTGCAGATGTGAATGCACAGTCATCCTCAGGTAATGGTACGGCTCAAAAGTTAAGCACTGCATGCTGCATAAAAGTAGTCTTAGTTTATACTTTATTCTCTTGTTAACTTTAGCCCTGCTATGAATATTTGAACAGTATCTTAAATCCTAGGGGTTGGCTTCTTCATAGATGTTAAAAATTAGCAAGCTATTAGACTACTTCAACATTTAGAAACAATGTTCACAGGCCAGTGTTAGCTTTTAACATGTTATGTTAACATATCTTTCCCTTGGGTTAAAAGTTTAACAGCTGTTAACAATTGGAAAAAGGCAGCTATAAATATGACCGTAGCTTCATAATTCTGTATTTGAGATTTTTAAATGTCATTCCTAAAAGAGGGAGGGCTGTAAGATCCAATGACAGCAAATTTTATGAAAAGAGAAATTTATACAAGGGTGCAATATGTGTTGGTAGGTTGTAGATGAAATACAAGATAGGCTAGAATACACTATATACTGAAACATGGCTCTCTCCCATTGGTCATATTACGAATTTAAACAACTAATTCTTTTCATTTAATGGTCAGAGACAGTGCCGAAATTTCAAAAGCTACTGATTTTAACATTATCGTTAAGTATTAATTCTGACACAAATTATTTTGAAATTTAATTATCAAAAAACTTTCTGCAGCAATTTCATATAAAGTACGAGGTGGTATCCACAATATTCGGGACTGGTGCTGCCATCTCAACAGTATTTGCATTAGAATTTTGTACAGCTAGGTGGCAAAACTAACACATCTGATGAGTGTTTGAAGTTTCATGCAGCTGGGTAGATGTGTAGAGATTCTATAGTACTTTTCATGATACTCTGTGTAGTGTGTGGCAATTTTATGATGGATCCAACTTTAGAACAGAGAGTGTGCCCAAATCTCGGGGAAAATTCTACGATTCTATGATTCAGCAAGTATTTGGGGGTCAAAGCATGAGTTGTACACGTGTATTTGAGTGGCATACTTGGATGCTCGGTTCAGGGCCGTCCGTACAGCTATTGAAAACGATGCTCACACCAATAGGCCCGTTAGCTGCACAACGCCTGACATTGTTGCCAAAGTTCAACACCTTGTTCGTGAGGATCGACGTCGAACCATTGAAGACCTTGCTCATGAAGTGGGAATTGGTTATGGGACATGCCAACGAACTTTAACTGATGAATTGGGCATGCATCATGTCGCCGCAACATTTGTGGCAAGGATCCGGACTGTTTATCAGAAGGCGTAGCGTGTTGAAGTTTGCAAGGAGCTTCGTCAGGCCATATCCGATGACTCAACCTTCTTGTCCAGGGTCATCACCGGCAACGAGAGCTGGATGTACGCTTATGACCCTGAGACAAAACAAGAATCCTCCCAATGGAGGAGCCCAAACTCACCATGACCAAAAAAAAAGTGAGACAAGTGAAGCGCAAAGTCAAGAGTATGCTCCTCATTTTCTTTGATACCAAGGGGACTGTGCACAAAGAATTCGTCCCACCAAATCAAATGTGAATTCCACGTACTACTGTGACGTTTTGTGATGGTTCTGAGAAAATGTGTGCAGAAGACAGCCCGAACTTTGGCGACAAGGAAACTGGCTGTTGCATCACGAAAATGTGCCCTGTCACAATTCCTTGTTCACCAGGAGCTTTTAGACCAAAAGAACATGACTATTCTCCCCCACCTACTGCACTCGCCTGATTTGGCACCCTGAGACTTTGATCTATTCCTCAAACTGAAAATCATGTTGAAAGGACGTCGGTTCGACACAGTTGAGAGGATTCAAGGAGAAATGCTGTAAATGCTAAAATCCTCAAAGAACATGACTTCCAAGATGCGCTTAGAAAATGGCAGAATCGCTGAGACCTGTGTATATGTGTGAAAGGGAACTACTTTGAGGTTGACGGTGGTCATTACTCTCAAAGTAAGTTTTTGACCAGATGGCAGCACCAGTCCCGAATATTCTGGATACCAACTTGTACATAACATTTCTTTATATAGAGCAATACCCATAAATTGTGAGAAACATCTATCACTTAACCATTTTTCTTGGTTCTGGGAGCATTATATTGTACACATGTAAAAATTCAGCCTTTTATAAGCAGCAGAACAGAAATATATTCATATGGGCTACTTTTCCATCGATGTTAAAGTAAGCAGTGATAAAACAGGAATAGTGCTAGGTGACCAGATGAACATATGATAATATGATATTTAACAACTCTCTTCACTCCAGAGTTCAGTTTGAGATGGGTACCATTAATGGTGTTCTGTTAGGTCATGGAGGTAACCTTAAGGGAGCGTCTTTTATGCGAGCCCAATACAGGTGTAATATAGTGCAAATCAAGATACACAACTAACACTCCCATTTTTGATATGTGCTGTTCACAATTTTGGCAAATTTAATGTGTTAATGAACATTATGCTGGAAAAGCTTGTTAGAGTGCAGTAATTGTAACATATTAAATTTTTAACTTGATGTTAAATTATATGTTAGTGAATTTTTAACGTATGTTGATGAAACCGGCACTTGGTGATCCTGCCACTATATCACTTGATCACATTCATTAGGTGCATTTTAATGATAATTGGACCACTTTAGTGTGAATTGTTTTAAATTTTCTTTAGGATTGTGGCAAGATGGTTAGGGTATTTGTGCTTAAACACAGTATGCAGGGGACAGGTTTGCTTCTGTTGGGAGGGTTGAACTGGAGAAAATAAGAACCATCAGCTACAAGGCAAGTGTCAAAATTTGTGAAAATTTTTAAATGCCATGTATGATGTATAGCATGTATGTTAAGATTACTGGTATCAGTTAACTCACCTGCATCGTTCTACTTGGACCTCAGGGATGCACTTGAGTATGGGGTATAGCAGCCCTGGGGCAACTGACCTGCTCCCGCAGGTTCAGGCTAAACATGTTTGACAATTTTAATTTCGCCTACATTTTATTTTTACTCTTTACCTTCCTGTTCTTGGTCTAATGGATGTCCCATGTTTGATACAGTAAAAGGTGGCTGGGTAACTGCATAACTCCCAGCACTGGGTTATCATGTAGGAAGGAGCATATCCCCTGGTAAAGGCCAGGCAAGGGGCCATTGCATGAGCTGTTACCTCTGTCTATGTTCTGAGGTGACTTTTGTTCAGGCCAGAATAAATAACCTAAGCCGGGGTGGCAACCAGGAAGCAGCCTGCCATCAGAGACAGTTGCAATGGAGTAGGAAGAACCCACTATGGTAAACAATTACCCTTACCAGCAAATAAATAGATAAAGATTGGACATAAAAGAAGTAACTGATATGACTTTTCCTTATTACTTAGTTATTATTTGAAATGGAGGAGGTCAGTTGTTTATTTGTGTCAACCCTTTTATCATTCAGAAGGGCATTGATAACATCTCTGGCCTTGTGAAATTCTGGACATGACTTAGGAATGAATCTCTTTTGGTGGAGATGCTTGGAGTACAATAAACCAACACATTGCTCTAGGGGACAATACAGATATCTGATATGTGTTGAGCGGCACAGAACCATGAGTTCTCACAGTGTTATTAACACCAAAATATTTGATGGCATGTCCGATTCTGAAATTCAGAGTTTTCTGGCTGAGCAAGGCATTACATTTATTTGTTGTGTACGTGTACGGACTAAGAAAGAAGGTGAAGTACAGCCAATCCATCAACTTTTCCTTATAAGGAGGACTGAAAGCACTATACCCTGATTAAAATTAGAAAGGGATTGACAGTTGCATGTTTGAGATGGAGTGAGACTCCTTGGCTATGGCAATAGCCAATAAAGAGCTTATTTAATGTGATGTCACTGTAATGTTGATGGCACTAAACATTAAAAATGATTGGTTACATTTGTTTTGTATGGCTAAGATGCGGATTAATATTTACAAGACATAGTGGGGTTGATTCATAGACATTGGTCAAGTGTAGGGACCATGTGAACTGAGGGGTGGAGCCAAGGACATTCATGCCAAAATATTGAAAAATATGTCTTGTAAATGTGATTTTTATATTGACATTTAATTTTTATATTGACATTTAATTTTTTATTTGACGCTATCTTTAATATCATTTTTTTTTATTTCATTGTTGCCATAACTGTTACTATCACTATTTCTGTAGCTCTCTAGAATTTCTAAAAATTTTCTTAACTACTAAAGTTGGTGACCTTAGAATCCTATCAACTGTGATTGTTAATGTATTTTTTAAATAGTGCATCATCTAATGTAGCTTCTAAGACTAGAAGGGGTGATCACCAGATGCAGAAATTTATGCCAAAGCAGAAAGCTGTAACTATGTTATGCATATTGGTTAATTATCCTATTTAATTTATATGCTATTGCTATGTGAGCTGCAACAGAATAGGTTATGAGTGTGCAGGGGGGGGGGGGCAACACGTGGTGGAAGTGATAAATGTGGCAATGCTGCTCCCCTCCACTCACAACTGTCAATCTGTTTCTAATTTCAATCAGACTATAGTACCATTGTTTTTCTGGCTGCTGCACTCTTGCTGCTAGCCAGACCTGTGCGACAGCGTATAGGGTCGAAGGTAATGACTTCCACAGTTATAGCTAAATAATAACGCTTCATCAGCAACAGTGCAATAGCTCAGGAGGTTACAGCATAATGCTACAGTTGTGAAGGTAGTAGGTTCGAATCCTACCGTCCTCATGCTTTTTTTTTCTGCAATAGTTAATAGAAATTTGTTACACTTACAATGATTTACTTGGTAAACCATTTGGTCCACCACTGGGTTAGCCGAACAGGTTAGGTTAGTGCGGGTGTAAATGAATGAATTGCAAATTCCTTTAAGAGTTTTCCTACTGTTAACAATATTATACCTGCCTAGCAATGCCCTCATTACAGTGATTTACTCGCTAAACCACATGGTCCATCTCTTTCTAGGATTTACTCAGGTTAGCCCACAGGTTAGGTTAGTTTGTGTGTGTAAATGAAGCAATTGCGAATTCCTATAACAGGATATTCCCCACCATTACAATATTTTACCTGCATAGTAATACCTTCATTACAGTGATTTACACGTCCCTATCCATTTATATTTACTAAAAGGAGTCGAGCGTATGTTCGTCTGTGTAGCAGCAATAGTTGCACCAGCAGTATGAAGGTACCAGTGCTTTCAATCTTGCTTGTAACCTCAAGTCATTCCTACATTTAATAAATTTGACCTAGCGTAGAGGATAAAAGTTGGATATGAGGTTATATAGGTGCGTCCGTATTTTCCCAGGCCCATGGAATGTTTTCAGTCACACTCGCACGTCATGTAAGAATGCCATTTCAGTATGTGCGATAAAGAAAGCCATAAAGGAACGCGTCCATCCGTTCCTCTCTGCGTGAACTACCGCGGTGATCATCTTCGTCCCGTTGTTGTCCTCGCTATCGCGAAGATTGCTGTGTCCAGTAGCTCCGGGTGAAGGAAAAGCTTTCCTTTTCTGAGGCCCGGAAACGCTTTCAAGTTCGCCAACCTGTGGTACCTAAGACCGGTACATGTAGCCTCAACTGCGATACAAAAGCGTGACAGTTGCACGCAGACCTGTGACTTAGTTTTCACTAACGTCCCTAGTCTACTAATTTGTGCCAATCACTCCAACGAGAAGCCCAAATCGGTAGTTTTTGATGCTGCGCAATTAAATTCAAGACGGCCTACGGTCGTCCGACTTTTGACTGACTGACTTTTTGAAAGCGTCCACTAAGGTTAAAAAGAAGAAGACTTCGACCCCTTCTCCTCCAACTCCTCCGGAGGTCGAGCTTCTTTGATGGTTCAAGGAGCAAATGCGCTGGGCGGTCGCCATATCTGCCTTTTTTCACCTCCAGCCGATTCCAGATGTTGGAATCTGCTGACTTTCTCAGCGGCAGAGCCCTCCCTCTGAGGAGGTAATGCCTTGCTTCTAGGAAACCACTCAGCCCCACGCATCCGAAGAAGGAATGGTTGATTCATCCTTCACTGGCGAAAAAACTCTCGACAAGCTTACTCCCATATATATTTACAATGGCTATCATATCTTGGAATCTATGTGGAATTCTTACTCGAACACCTGATCTGGAGTGTTTTTACTGTTGGCTAACACTCCGCTAGTGTATCACCGAAAGACAAAACTTTGACCACTGGACTCATTTGTCCTCTGCAGTTACTCTTCTGTGAGATTTGACTTTCCTTCGGGATATGACTCTCCCAGTTTTAATCTTAATCAGAGGTGATGTGACTGAATCTACAGTCTCCTATACAGGCTGCAACAGATACCATTTACTTTTCTGCCCTTAGTTGTACTGCCTGTAATATTTACAAATCTCCACCTGCTACTATCGCAATGGCTGATCTAGATCATCTTATTTCCCAGCTACCACCCCCTTTGCTACTTTTGAGGGACTTAAATGTGCACCATCCCCTATGGTGTTCTTCCAAGAAGTGTGCAAGGGGTAGCATGATAGCAAACTTTTTAAATTGCCACAATCTTACTTTATTTAAAAGAAGTCAATCCACTTTTTCTTTCCGATAGTGCAAACATTTTCTCACATTTGGATCTATCTTTCTGTTCTGTCCCTCTTGCTGTCCATTGTACCTGGAAGGCTGTCTCAGATTTATACTCCAGTAATCATTTTCCCAGATCAATATCGTGTCTTCCCACATATATTCCCAGCACGCACCAAAGTTGCTTATCAGTAAGTCAAATTGGAATCTCTTCAGTTCTCTCACATATTTTCAAAGTGTGCTTTTATATCTATTGATGCTATGATTGAGCAGCTCAATACTGTATTCATTACTGCCAGATCAGGATATTCCATGGTCGTCTTCCCACCCACAGATATTAGTAAATGCACAGCCAATCACTGTCCTGGCAGCATAACATCCCCCCTCCTCAAGCTAAACAGGATTGATCCGGGATGTAGAAAAGTTATTCAGCACCTTCCCATAAATAGTAATAGCTGGAGACTTAAATGTCAGACACACCATCTTTCACTCCTGCACCCGTAATAGTGCTGGCCATCACTTGCTTGATTTCATTTTATTCAAGAAAACATAGAAATTAGAACTGCATCTGATTATTCCTACTGGCATTACAACACCACCATCCCTCCAGACACCATAGATCTAGTTCTATTCAGAGGCAGACACCATAGATCTAGTTCTATTCAGAGGAGTTCTCATCTCACCCACCCTACATATGTGCTACAGTCTGGGCTCAGGCCGTTTTCTGATTAAATTTAACATAGGACGAGTGACCCTCACCAACACAAGGAAATATGTAGCTAACAAGACTGGCAAAATTACAAAACTCATATGCACCAAATGGCCGAGCCCAGAAAACGGTACACTAATATACAGGGGCTTGAGAAAGGATTCCTAAACTTCACTGCCTCTATAAAAACAGCAAAAAGAAAATCTACCTCATTCTCCCAAGTTCCTTCCCCCTCCACCTGTCTCCCAGATGTGGAAAGATTAGTAGCCATTTAGAGAAAGTGCCTTCGTCAGTGGAGGAACGAGACTCGCAGTGTCCAGAACACTAGCTCAATGGATCATACTAGATATTAAACAACAAATGTAATTAGACAGGCACAATTTGAGAAAAATTACTGACACACAAAGACGCATCTCTTTTTTGAGCATTACTGTGAGTCTTTAAGTCCTCCACTGAGGAAGGCTCAAAAGCAGAGGCACTAAACGCACCTCAGGGGAAAAATCTTTTCTCCAAAAGAAAAAGCAATGTCTTTGTTAATACTACAAAGAAAATTCTCTGAAAATCCCACCAAAACGCTGCTCATGACACACTAGTAAACAATTGGGTACAACAATGGAAGAACCACAACCCTACCAACGACAACTCCTCTCCAACTCTATACTGAATTAAAATCGCTAAAAAAACAAACAAGCACCTGGTTCAGATGGGATCAGAAACAAGGATCTTAAGAATCTTTCAAGGAAAGCCCTGGTACAACTGACACAAATTAGGAACTCCTGCCTCCAATTCCATCTTTTTCCCCAAGCTTGGAAGAAGGCAAAAATAATTAAGTTACCAAAATCGGGGAAAACCTGGCAAGACTTGGAAAACTACAGACCAATCAGCCTCCCCTACATTAGGAAAGTACTCGAAAAACTGCTTAACAAGCAACTCAAAAAACGAATGCTAGTGCACACTGCACTGCCAAATCAACAGTTTGGCTTAGGTTAGTCCACTCCACTGAGCTACAAATACTAAAACTAACAGATGACTTAAGCACCCTAACCCTCTTCTTGGGCGTGTAAGTGGCCTTTGACAGGTACTGACACAATGGGTTAATATACAAATTATATCACCAAATACAAGCTGTAAGACCACACTTACCGATACTACCCAGTTACTTGGGAAATCGCTATTTCCACGTTCAAATAGCCAAGGGGAAGTCACAGTCCTTCACCATAACAGCTGGAGTCCCATAAGGAGCCATCCTGGCCCCTTATCTGCATACCCTGTACACTCGGGATGTACCCACAGAGCAAGTGCAAAACATTGTGGTTTGCAGACGATATAGCTATTTATAACCACAACCTCCACTACAAATACAACCAGCTAGAACTACAAAGGTACGTTGACAAATGTCTGCACTGGGCAGCAAACTGGAAAGTGTAAATAAACGCTGCAAAAAGCCAACTCATATATTTTATTAAAATACGTACAAAATACCAAATTAAACTAAAAATACAAAACCAAGATCTGCAGTGCCAATCAACCGTCAAATACTAGGTACCACCTTAGATAGGCGGCTCAACTGGAACCATTGCATCAAGGAAACGGCAAGGAAAGCGAAACAGCGAATCTGCGTCAGCCCACACATACTGAGTAGCAAACGAATACAAATTAAAACAAAACTTATTCTCTTCAAAGCCTTTATTCAGCAATTTCTGCTGTACGCTTGCACGGCATGGGCACACACATCCAGAACAAATCTCCCATCCCTATAACCTCAACAAAACACATGTCTGAGAAAAATATTAAAGGCCCCATCCTTACCTCCAATGAAAAATACACAATGAACTCCATACCCCTTTCAAGGTACAAAACCGCGTACTAGCTACTTCTACGGACATTGCCATCTGGGCATACTTTCGCTGTTATTTCCAGCTCGCTAATTATCCAACTGCGTTTCGCACAATTATGGTGTAAGTGAAGTCGAGGGGATTCTCCTAAGCCTTCTACAACCAGGAGTACTACGATGTTCCATTTTCAACCAGGGTATTGGGGAATGCGCTGTGTACCTCTCGGTATTGCGCTCCGGGGCCAGATGGTGTACATGTTGCAGCATCTATCAGCGGAAGATAAGGTTTTTTCCTCCATTTTTTTAATCGCATCGGGTGTGACGACATGTTTCCATGCGTTTGGCCAGTGAGCACCGTCGTACCAATACCTAAACCTGGAAAAGATCCCCATCTTCCAGTTACCGTCCGATTTCGCTCACCAGTTACGTAAGCAAGGTGATGGAATGCATGATGGGCAGCTTTAATGGTGGTTAGAATCGCAGGACCTTTCGACGAACGCCCAGTGCAGTTTTCGTCCTTATTACTCTTATGTCGACCATCTGGTATTTCTTTCCACCCATATTATGGACGGTTTTTTACGGAAGTGCCAAGCAGTCGCTATCTTGATTTGGACAAAGCCTATACCTGGTGGAGAACCGGTGCCCTTCGTACGCTTAATGAATGGCATATATTTGGTCGGATGTCATTTTTTATTCAGGAGTTTAAGGAGGACCGGATTTTTAATGTACAAGTGGGTTCTGCTTTGTCCTCTCATTTTATTCAAGAGAACGACCTGAGGACTCAGTACTTAGTGTCACAATGTTTGCTATTCCCATCAATTCAATCACAATCTTTAGCGCCAGGTATACCATCGTCGTTTTTCGTCGACGACTTTGCAATCTTTCTTCTCAGCGCACTTGTCTTTTAGAACGACTCCAATGCTGTCTAGACCGCCTTTATGCTTGGAGGGTGAACCACGGATTCCATTTTCCGTTGAGAAGACCGTCAGCATGAATTTCTGGCGTTGAAGGGAGTATCCTTCGCCACCTCTCCATCCTGGGCCAGATGCTCTGTCTTTCGCAGACGAAGTTAAGTCCCTTGGCTTTATTTTTTTATAGGAAACTCTGCTGGTCTTCGCATGTAGCACAAGTGAAAGGTCGATGTGAATTTTCTGTCTGTTGCATGTTTCAAGTGACATCCTGGGGAACTGACCGAACGTTGTTTTTTTTTTTTTTTTTTTTTTTTCTCCCGCGCCTCTACCGTTCTACCATCCGGCCCAAAATCGATTATGGCTGTATTGTTTTTGGCGCTGCGCGACCTTAACCCAATTCATCATCGGGGAATCCGTGTCGCGATAACAGCTTTTCCGACGAGTCCTGTGTCCAGCCTATGCATGGAGTTTGGTGAACCTCTATGTTATCTAGGGAATTTTTCTTTGTGGATATGGCTGCTCAATCTCGGCATCGCACGAATGAGCCGGTGTTTAACATGTTGCTGGATAGCTTTTACGCTGCTAGAGTAGGTCCTGTGGTGTAGTGGTAACCATACTTGCCTCCTAAAACCAAAATCACCAGTTCAATTCCGACCAGGATCGATGGATTTTTTTCGGCCGCAAAAATCCTAAGTATGTCTTCTTCAGACGGGAAGTAAAGCAGTGGGTCCCATGTCTCAGATTTACGGCACAAAAGGAACCTCAACACTGAAAGAGGACTCTGAGCAAAATTTGTCAGCTGTTTCACGCCATGAGGTGAATGGGACGCTGATGATCTGAGATGTTCGATATTGTCCGTAAATAAACCGCATAAAAGGAGATATTAAGAACGTTGTATGTTTAGTTGCCTACTTTTTTCTCAGCCGGGGATGCTTGTTATCCTCCTTGGCTTTTAGCTGAGGCCCCCATACATCTTGGACTTATGTCCAGTCCTAAGTCTTATACCGCATCTTCTATTATTCGTCGACATTTTAGCGCAATAGTCTCATCATTTGCGAGTTGCAATTTTATCAATGCAAACGGCTTGAAAACGGACACAGGAGTTGGATATGCCTTTCTTTTTAATAGAACTAGTTTTATTTTTGTTTTTGACCCTGAGACATGGATTTTCATGGCAGAACTTTACGCTATTTATCGGGCACTTTTATTTATATTGGAATGGCAGATGGGGGACTCGGTAATTTGTTCTGATTCCCTGAGTGCTCTCTTGATCTTTCGCTATTTGTACAATTCTCATCATCTTGTACAGGAAGTCCAGAACACAGTATTTGCCCTAGTTGACGTGAGCATCAGCCTAATACTTATATGGTTTCTTGGTCATATGGGAATTTCAGTGATGCTGCAGATGTCACAGCAAAATCAGCCCATTTAAACCCTGTCACAATTCAGCAATTTTTTTTACTTGGGAAATTGTAGTCAGTTTTTACATAGAGCTGCTCTTTTGCGCTGGGATAAAGAATGGCATTTGACCTGAAATAATTAGCTTCGGGAATGCAAATCTTCCTCCTTTAATAGGTTAACCTCTTCTCATGAAGTTCGTCGTGAAGGAGTTTTAGCACATTTGCATCATTATCATTTTAGTCACCATCACATTTTTAAAGGTAAACCAGCTCCAGCATGTTTAAATTGTGACCACTTCTATAGAGTCTATCACATTTTAATTGAATGCCATCATCTAGTGGCTTTTAGAATTTCCCAGGGTTTGCCTTCCTCTCTTGGGGAATTTCTTGCAAATGATGCCATTGCTGTCAAGCAAGTGCTCAGTTTTATGCATATTTCTGATTTCTGGAATGGACTTCTATTTCATATTTTAAAGTCTTTTTAAGCACAGTTTCAGATTATTTTGTTTCTGGCTATTTTTGGTGTATTTTATTATATGGACTTTGTACATTGTTGAATTTCTTTTGCCCTTGCTATTTTATTTATTACAATTATTATTATTATTATTATTATTATTATTATTATTATTATTATTATTATTATTATTATTATTATTATTTTTTTTTTTTTTTTTGCCTTTTTTGGCAAACTATCTTATATGTTTGTTTTCTGTGTAGTATTTCAGTGTAAATAATTTATTTAATCCTTTTTATTACTGGTGCAGTTTTGGTGTGTTTGGGCATTAATGACTTTAGCAGTTTTGGCTATTAAACAATACTCATCTTAACACTGTAATCCTAAGAACATTAAAAATTGAACAGTAAACTAATTAACTGTCACAGGTGGCCAAGGTTTTTGATGCATGTAATATTGAATGGAAGATATGTGGTTCAAATTGTGCCACGTCCATCATTGGTACATAGAGTTTTTCCAGATTTTTCTGCCTTTATTAATGGCAAATATTGGAAAGATACCCTAAACTGAGGCCTGGAATGCTTTCTTTCCAAAATTTCTTTTAATTTCATCTCTTATTTGCTAAATGTCCACTGCTTGCAATGCCACAATAGTGAGAAAAGGCATTAACACTACAAAAGCATTGTAATAAAGGCTTCACCTTGGCTAGATGATGCTTGTGGAGCAATTGCTTTTTCAAATTCCATCCAAGAAGAATTTTTATGTAACATTGGAGATGCTAGGATGATCATTATGCATTGAGGAATTTCTGAATGACATGGGGTTAAAATATAAAGAAAGATCAGCAGGATTTGATTTTCTGTTACAGCTTTTCCAACATCTAAAGAAACTTAGCAAAACAGGTGACATCAAGGTAGGTGCCCTGGTTTCTCTCTGCAGTTCAGAAGGAACATTGTGTGAAATAAGAAAGCAATGATGGAATTCATTATCATGGCATGAAACCATTTGTCCTTATTAGATTTTTTCAAAAGAAATTCATGGAATAATGCAAATAAAGGAAAGTCAGAATCACTCAGTTGACAAAGAAGAATATTATTAATAGTGCTTTAGATTCCTGGGTAATCTAACTTTGAGGAAAGAATTACTATCATGCCTACAGAATTTTTCCCTTCTGCACAAATTGTGAGATGTCAAGTTGGGGAAAACTGTATTATTGTGTTTGCCTGTGCTTTAGTCCAAATTACTACTGAAGAAATTTCTTCAAGGGAAGAAATATGATTATAAAAGTGCCATAATGAAACTTTTGAAAACATAAACCTGAGTTAGTTTATGCAAGGCATTAAATGTTAATTTCACAGATATGAAAATAGCATTGAAGTGGATATAAAATTTGCTCATCTGAAAACAAAAGATTTTGAGTTTAACTTATAGCTCCTTCAAATATATGGAATGAAAAGTGTACATTTTTTGGGAGTACATCAATCACCAGAGTATGTGAGACGGAAGCCACAATATAAACCAGAAATTTCTGGGTAATAAAGGGTCATTTTCTTATGAAAAATCAAAATTACCCCACTATTCTCTATTCTTCTATATAAATAAATTTTCCCAAGCTTTATTTGTGGATTGGCTTCTGGAAATTTAAACAAAATAGTTCAATTACAGAGATGGATGAAACCCTCAAATGGCAGATGGAAAATGCTGTCGCCAAATGTAATGTAATTGTTGTGCCATCAGACTATAGGAGCTTGAATAGGTGTGGCGTAAGCTTAAAATGTGTAGTATAAATTGAATCCAGGTGGTAGTGCCCAGAAGAAGCTCTTGGTATGAAGAGAGAAATGTGTGCAAAACAATTGACATATTTTTTACTAGAAAAAGAAGAAATTTTCCCTTCATGACTTTCTGGTCACATTGAAGTGTGTGCATCTCCTTTAATGCAATGAATATTATTGCAATCTGTCATTATTTATGTATGTGGTTATAGAAGCCCCTGAATTACTTCAGAATTCGTAATGGAAAAATTACTAGAATCTTAAAGGAAAAATGTAAATTAATGGCCAGGTAGTTTGTAGAATATTGTTTAGTGAAAAGAAATAATAACTAAAAACATTACACTTTAAGTACATTTGCTTAAGTTATGCACAGTGGTTATCCATGTGGTTTAGGGAAATGACACTATGGAATTGTAGAAGGGAGTTTCTTGACTGTTTACTGCAACACATTTACAAGTTGACTACAAACTTCCTTTTGTGTTGAATTGCATAGCTTTGGGAAATATATGAAATTACTGTTACCGTATATTTAATTTTCTACAGAAATGTCAAATTATTAAATAAGTATGTGATATATGAGTGATGAATTAAAAATATAAATACAGAATGAGAAAATGTAAATATGGTATTGCTTGGGAAAGCTTTAGGGAACTAATACATAAAATATATATGTAGTCAATTATCAATTGAAGTATCTTGAGCTGATTTTGAATTCTGCTGCATTATTAACTTTGAATTTTTACTGTGTCATGGGTGCAGTGATAACTAGAAGCTAAAATTGCAGAAGTTCTATCAATGCTATGCATACACATTCCTACAAAAAGAGAAAGTGAACTTCTAAGAACTTAGTTCTGTAACTAATGAGCATTGTGTAATAAAATACAATTACAATGCAAAAAATTCATTATACACTCTTTATATATTTATTTAATTTATTCGTTTTGTCTGGTGGAATTAAGACCATAAAGTCTCCTCTTCTGCATAAACAGAAAGACATATATAATACCATTTTTAATACATTCAGGAATCATACACAGTGAAACAAGCATAAAATCTCTTCTAGTTTTTAAATATTTTAACTAGAAGAGATTTTAACACAAACTGTTGCAATAGACACACATACAAACTTTATTAATAAGAAAATGTAATTTCTAATGAAACAGGTAGTGAGGCTATAATCCACACACTTAACAACTTAGTAACAATAAATAATATTAGACATAATTTTAAACATTGGTAATTGTTTGGCAAGTCCCAATATCATTAGACAAAAAATTCTATAGTCAAGGTAAAGCAACTGAACATTAAGAATATAAAGAAGTTCTGTGAATAGGGATAAAAGAAGTGATTGATTCTTATTTTGAAGTGTAAAGAGAAAATGAAAATGTACACTGAATAAGGAGAAGTATGCAATGTTTTAAACAATGTAAATGCACAATGATTTGTTTCTTCAGGCAGGTCCATGAAAGAAGCTTGAGAGACAATGTTATATGGTAAATATTTTGCATTTTGCGTATAAATTTCAAACACACATTATGCGTATAAATTTCAAACACACATTATGCTGCAACATGCTGCACTCTCTCAGCCAAGTTGGAATTTGTGTGTCATCCAATAAGCAGGTGGATAGACTCAATTTTTTGTTCTGGAAAAGACCTATTGGCTAATTTCATGAAGAATAATAATGTATAATGTAAAATTATGGAAATTATGTTCAATGGAATGGAACAACAAAGTCTTAACAAATGAGAATTACTTGGCTGCTCGCAAATTGGATCATTACCCATAAAGATATCAAGATTCTTAACTATTCCAGTACATTGGATGTGTCTGCTGTTTATCTTTTAGAAGTAGTAGATTTTAAGTTCTAGAGCTGTAAACAAATGGTGGTGAACCATTGCAATAGCATGAGATATGTCTCGAAGTAACCTGAATCCAAATTTTTAGTTCACAGAGAAATTGAATTAAAGTTGTTGTTTATTTGTTCAGCTGCGTGAGCCATTTCATCTGGATGGTAGTGGTTCTAGATTTGGAAGTCATGTGCATACAAGTGATATCTACAATGCTTGATTATTTTAGTTATGTGATTGGCTTATATCATAAACAGTACAGGACCTAGAACTGACCCCTGGGGAACTGCAGACCTCACAATGTGCCCTACAGATGAGCAACCACATGCTATGACATTGTTGATGGTCACAAAGATAGGAACCAAACCAAGAAACGGCAATTTTAGAATGGTTAAGAAGTCTTAGTTTGTTTAATGGAATGCCTGTGTCAATTGCAACAAAAACTTGAATGAGATCAATTAGATTTCTTTTTATCAAAGGCTTCTCAAATATACTCAGTAACCTTTAGAAGTGTTGTAGACATAATGTGTCCAGTTCTAAATGCTGATTAATAGTCCTCAAGTAAGCCGTAATAATGTTGAATAATCCATTAGTATCATATAACAAATTATTTGTGAGGAAATCACTCAAATCTCACTAATTTTGTTCCACTTACTTGAACATGTTTCAAAGGCAAATTTCCTTCATCATCAGCATGGTTCCGCTGTCAGCTTTCCAGCATGGTATTAAGATGTTGCTCTTGGATTGTATAAACTTTTTGATGAAGTTACTGTTGTATGAAAGATCAAGATCAAAATTAACTATTGTTTTCGTTCAAGAATATATTTTCCCACACTGATAATTCTATGGGTTTTTGAAGATATTTTAAGTGTTTTGATTCATTTTGGAACTCCCTTTTTGTGTGTGTGTGTGTGTGTGTGTGTGTGTGTGTGTGTGTGCGCCAGAAATGGTATGCTAGTGCTGTTTATATTTTACATTTACATTTCTCATGTGTTCCTTAAACCACATGGTAATGTTTCTTTTTGTTTTAGCTATATATTTATAATTGCAGTCATTGCAACTTTAACATGCTGATGATGAAGGAAATTTGCCTTTGAAACATGTCCAAGTAAGTGAAACAAAACTAGTGAAATTTGAGTGATTTATTCATAAGTAATTTGTTATATGATACTATATTTCACTGTGAAATCCCAAACTATCCAAATCTATATTAATCTGTTAGTTTATGTATAGTATTTTCCAGAGCTTTCAACAGGGCTGGGAGAATACTGATGGTTGACTTGACAGGGTTTTAATCTTGGGGAGGGGCTGGATAGGTGGATATCAGAGGGAAGAATAAAATATATGGGTCACTGTAAGTAGCATGATGTTAATAGCTTTTTCAGTAATTTAATGCTTATGTTCTTATTTCCTTCCATTTTAGTTGTAATTCATTTAAGTACTGTCCTAATGATTCTGGTATATAGGAAAAGTAACATTTCCCTTGTTAGACTGGGGATTGTTTGGAAATCTATTTGTTCTCTATTCCACTCAATGACTGGAAGAATTGGTCATATAACCTGTGAAAGGAAAGGAAAATATCTTTGTGAGTCACTTTCTGATCCTATTAAATGCAAGTTGTCCATAGTTTTGGGGATGTGCATTTTGAGTTAACATGTCATAAAAATGTTTTTGAGTTATGCATTACTTGAATAGTCCTGTTATGTAAGAGTATATAATGGACATATGTATTATCATGCAAGTTTCTTTTATAAGCACAAGTGCTCTCTCTTCATGTAAAATATCTCGGAAGTCATACAGGATGCTGGAGCCTTTTTAATATGTTTAGATACAAGCCAGACCAGTTTTAGTAGGTATGTAGTGTGTGCGTGTATGCAAGTGGCCAATTTCCTAGGGCGACCAATACGATAAATTAAATATATAATTTTAAAATAATTATTTAATGATTTAATAAGTATTATATCAATTAAAAAAAGCAAAATAATGTGTGCTAATTTGATATAAATTATTTCTGATTTAATTGTTGATGGAGCAATAAAAGTTTATATTTAGGGAACCTAAAAGATATTTGAATTTAACACTTTAAAAACAGAATGTTATATTATATGCACCTTTTGAATGTTTACCCGACATCAAATCTCAGGTTGATCATTTACAACATTTCCAGCCTTCCATAATATTAGTTGCAACTTCACAGTGAGCAGTGCAGCTAGGGTGGCTGAGGTCATTTAAGGCGTGTACTCGTGAGCGGGAGGTCTGGGGTTTGAATCCTTCCAGGACCGTCCTCCCTGACTGAAGTTTTTTCCAGGCTTTCCTCAGTCCTCATAAATGTAAATGCCAGGGAGGTACCTTAAACTTAGGTCTGAAACTTTTCCTTCCTTAAAAAAAAATCCTTTCATAATATATCATTTCATCATATCATATATCATGTATCATTAGTGTTCACTGCTTGTGGTGCCTCAGTAGTAAAACGGGTGTTAAACACCATTTAAAAAAAAGTTTAGGGAGGAACTGGCAGAGGAATAAATATATATAAAGTACATGTTTGGTGCTTTTAATTATTTATTTCAATTTCATTTATGTTTAGCACTAATTACATTAAAATTTGGAATTTGCACAGAAACCTTAAAGATAGCATGCATAATTACATCATTTTAATCATTCAAAATGAAAAAAAAATAATATTTTGTGAACTGTAAGAAAATATTATTGTTATTATTTATAAAATACATTTGAAGATGCCGGACAGGAAAACTAAACATCTGTCTGGTTCAAAAGAAAGAATGAAAATGGCAAGGAAAACGAAACAAGGATCCATGGAGAAATTCATGAAGTTAGGTAAAGGTAATCCACTACATCAAGTTTAATCCATTCAGAATGTGTTCCAGAGGGTAAAAATGAAATGTAAATGGAAGGTGAAAAATCAGATGGGAAATTTTGAAGATTGAATTGTGGTAATAGGAAGGGCCAATTCTGAAATCAAGTTGTGGGGTTAATATTCCAGGTAGTAATAATTGTGTTGGATTGACAGCTGAATGTAATTTAGGGGATCCTAGTAACTGGCCATTTATTGTTAATAATTGCTTATTAGAACTCATAATGAAGATGGACCCTCTAATACCTCAAAATATAAACTTTCCTAAAGATGTCAATGGAAGATCATTTTCCATGTCACACTTTATGAGATGCTTACCTAATGGTGAAAATGTTCAATGAGCTTGGTTAATGTATTTATAAAAAAAAAAAATTAAAAAATGTTGTTTTGTTTTTATTGCCAGCTGTTTGAAGAAAAGCAACTTAACAGATAGTCAAGGGGTTTCAAATTGATGACATGCAGCAATTCATTTGATTGAAATGAGTTCATTTGAATGAAACACATGAAAAACTGTAAAAAGTGCTATGAATGAAAAACACTCCTTGCAATTGCAGCATTGACAAAGACTGCAGTATTTTGAATATGAAAAAAAATAATAAGAAATCAGGCCATCATTGAATTATTGCAATTTTACAGTTTTTAGCAGGACAATATTTAGCTTTCAGAGGTGCAAATGATAAATTATATGAGACAAATAATGGCAAGTTTTTAAAAACTGTAGAAATGTTGGTGAAATTTGATAGTATTATTTCACAGCATGTCAGTGACATAGCATGTTCTGAAACTGCTAAAAGCTATATACCTCATTACTTAGGCCATGCTTTTCTTAATTAAATTATTTATGGATTTAAATAGTGGGGATTTTCACAGTGAAATATAGTATAATATGACAAATTATTTATGAGGAATTCATTAAAATTTCATTGGAATCTTGAGGTTGATGAAGGCAACAGCCTTCTGAACATGTACAAGTAAGTGGAACAAAACTAGTGAAATGTGAGTGAATGTTTTAGCAAGTGGGGTTAAGAAATAATTAAGGAATTTTTAAAGAAAGCAACATATTTTTCTATAATTCTTGGTTGCACCTCAGATGCCATTCATACTGAACAAATACCATTTGAAATAAATGTTGTAAATATTGGCACTTCTGATGTTGCAATTCAAGAATTATTTCTTGGATTTTACCCTGTTTCAAACACTTAAGGGGAAGGTTTTATGTAAGTATCTCTTAAGTGAACTCTAGCACAGTTTATGTAATTATCTCCTAAATGAACTGTTGCCAGATTACAAGTTAGACATTCAAATTATGCTTGGACAAGGGTATGATATTGAGGCAAATATATGTAGTAAGCACAATGGCTTGTAGAAAAAAATTAAAATAAATAATCCTAGAGCAGTTTTTGTGCTCTGTGTGTATCTCATACTTTGAATCTAGTATCTTTGTATCTAGTTGATTCAAAGTATGATGCTGCCAAAGTAACATTAGAAACAGTTCATTGTTTTAACATTATCCAAGAATTGTATACATTTTTCTCTGCATACCCTTTTAGGTGGGATATACTGAAAAGTAATATAACCAAAGTTAACATTAAGGTCTGTAAGTCATACAAGAAGGAAGAGTAGAATAAAAGCAATGTGACCTCTCAGAATGCAATTAATTGAAGTCTTGAAAAGTTTTATTACATAATACTTAATGATTTCAGAGCCATGAAAAAAAAGCATGCAGCTTAGTGTTTGTTATATCAGGTTGAATCTTTCAAATTGCTCAAATGTTATGTGGAATGATATTCTGTCAAAAATTAATGTCATAAGCAAAATGTTGCTATGCCCTCAATCCAATATAAATGAGTCTCTTAAAGTTTTCATTGAGCTTGTTAAATTTCTAAGCGAAGAATTTAGTACATTTATTACTTATAGCCTAAGAAGTAAACGTAGCATCCAAATTTCCAGTTTTAATAAGCAGAATGAAACAATGTTGATAAAAAATTAGTTTGGTGACATAGCAGAAATAAGTTCGCCATTTTAATTATGAAAATCCTGACAATGAAATGAAAAGACCCTATTATTGTTTAGAATAACACTTTTATTTAATGATTGTTCATACTGCATTAAATTCATATAACGAAAGATTTGAAAATTGAATGATTGTAAAAATTTAGTAATGTATTTTAATTTCTTTCCGAATTCAGAGAAATAACATAGGATGAAATTTAAAAAATGTATAAAAGTAATATATATATATTTGAAATTTGCTTACAGAATATTAACACTTATATAAAATGTTATACTTAAGAATATAAACCGTGAGACTGAAGTGGACTAAAGTCAACTATTACAGTCATTATTATATAACATTAAATTAGTTAAATGTACAATTATTGAAAACACAATTATCAAATTTGAAAGAAGGAGCTACAGTTGCAGTGGATACAAAGGGCATTTGGGAATTTGAAGATGAAAATGTGGAAGCAGTATTCCATATTTATTTAGTAATGCAGAATGATGTTCTTGATTAATCTGAATGTATGGTTTAAGAGCAGAAGCACCCACGATCATGGGTTCGATCCCGGCCACGACCAATGGATTTTTTCGGGGCGTAAAAATCGTAAGTATGGCTTCCTTCACAAGGGAAGTAAAGCCATGGGTCCCGTGTCATACATTTACGGCACGAAAAAGAACCTCAAGCCTGAAAGAGAGGCCTCTGAGCAAAATTTGTCGGCCGTTTCACGCCCTGAGTTGAATGGGACGCTGATGACCTGAGCTGTTAAAGAGCGTCCATAAATAAATCATTAAAAAACAAAAAAGAGCAGAAGCATTGGTGTGTCCTCTTAATTTTATTACTTCTTGTTCCTGGATTCAAGCTTTGTGCCACATCTTATACAAGAGTCGGTCGACTCTTCCTTTTTGTGTCCAGCTTTCTCTGCTGACATTTTGATCCATTTTGTCAATTTGTTTATTCTAATCAAACATAACCCACTTTTCTGGTAAGATAGATGGGAGTCAGAAAGAAACAACCATTTTTATATTTATGTTGCATTTTCTGACCAATACTTTATAAAATGTAACAGGGCATATGAATTTGGTATAAGCCATTTAGTATCTGCTAACTTATGATCACCACCTTGGCAAGTTTTCGAAAATATGGGATTATATGCTATTCTTCCCATAGGTGTTCCATTATTTTTTATTTCTTCTTGAAAGTAGTGAATCATACACTTCAGCCTTTCTTCCCCATGCCTCACCAGTTCCAACGAAGCAATATGAAAAATTTCATTTGTAGGCCTATGGGTGTATTTTCATCACAGATATCAATAAGTGCATTATATTTGCTAGATTCTAATGCAACAGAACTCAGCTTTCTTTTCTCTAGTACTTTCTGAGTTCTTTTCTCTCTGCGTTTCTTACATCTCGGGCACATGCAAATTCCTTATCGGAAAATAAGTTAAATTTCCGATTGTACTTAAAATAGTATTTTTCTTGAACCCTTTTCTCTGTAACATTCCACACAGTTTTCACAGTATATTCTTTGTATTCTCCATCAGTCTTTCTCATATTGATTGCTCGGTCTTTCCAAATTGTCGCAATATCTTTAGTTGAGGTGTCTGGTAGAAGTTTGTGTCCCTTTTCACTAAAAATAAGTTAAACTGATTCCATATAGTGTGTCTATTTTTTGTTGTATTTTGTGGTTTGGAATTGCTAATGATTAGATCAATTTCAAAATTCGACGCATCGCCCAAATGCTTTGAACAACCCTCCATTTTCATTATGATAGTTGTCCATGCTTTTGTTGCTATCAATTGCTCTCCACCACTTCTAACAAAAGTGGTCAGTGATGCATGTGCAGAAATTATTTAGTGGAGATATAGAGTTGGCTATACAAGAAAAGTGCACATTGCTTGATAAAATGGATTTGATATTTTTTTTTTTTGATAAATGTGCTCCGTAATCAGGCTGTGATTGGTCAGAATTAAAAATTTTGTTTCGTTTCATTGGCCTATTTTAAGATGACATCATATGAGTGAAATAGTCATAAAATTCAGATGGCATAGGTATACCACACCCAATACAATATTTGTCTACTCCTTTTGCCATATTTATTTTTAGCCATATCACTTGATTATCCTCCATCAACACCTCACATACCTTAACTTTTCTCACAAATACACCTATACCACCGGAAACTCTAACCCTACTTCTTTTCCTTAACGGACACTTTTTTACAAACATAAAATTATCCAATTCCACTGTGGTCAAGCCATGTTTCAGCAACTGCTGTTACATTGCCCAACTTTAACACACCAAATATCTTGCCTAATTTTCATTTTTAGGCCCTCTATATTCCAGAAAACTACATTGAACCCCAATCCCTATTTTGTTGCACTCCTCCCTGCCTTAAATTTCTTCAATTTTGCCTTGTATTTTCTTGTTACTCCATCTCTTATTAAATCTTCCTTCCTGCTCCCATCAATCATGTCTAATATACTGCTGTCCAGTGTGGAAACAATGCTCAAACTGTCAATATCAGCCCCTTTTCTCCTTTCTGCTGATTTCAAGGCTGCTGCCTCCTGTTTCTCTTGATCCATAAATCTTCTTGGTGACCTCACACTACTAGTCTGTCGGTCCTGGTGGTGTAGTGGTTACCATACTGGCCTCCTAAACCCAAGATTGCGGGTTTGAACCTGCCCATGACTGATGGACTTTTTCAGGCGTAAAAATCCTGAGTATGGCTTCCTTTGGAAGGGAAGTAAAGCCGTGGGTCCCGTGTCGTACATTTACAGCACGAAAAAGAACCTCAAGCCTGAAAGAGAGGCCTCTGAGCAAAATTTGTCAGCCGTTTCACGCCCTGAGTTGAATGGGACGCTGATGACCTGAGATGTTAAAAGAGTGTCCATACATAAACCAATCAAAAAAAAAAAAACACTACTAGTCTCTTCTATGTCACTCCCCTTTTCAACTAATCTCTCTGATATTTGCCATCTCCTTTCTTTTCCTCTCTCCATAGCTCTATTTTCCACAAGTGTTGTGAAGTCAGCAATTTCTCTCTCGACTTGGTATGCTGACTCATATTCTGATTCCTTCCATTGTCCACAACTCAGTTTCTGTATCAAATGCCCTTTTCTCTTCTTCTCTAGCTTGTTTCATTTTTTCAGATAAAAATGATCTTTAATCTCTTTCTTCTTTAACAAAATCTTAGGCAACAAAAACCTTCGTTTCTTTTAATTTCTTTGCAATCTTCAAAACTTGCCATTTAAAACTCATTGTGTCTGCCTTTACAATTATTGGCCTGCATTCATTTCCTCTCCTTCCTATCTGAAAGCAGTAATCTGACTAATTTCAATTCAAACTTCTTCCCAAATATTTCTTCCACCAGCTGAATTAACCAACTTTCTTTATCCTCAACTCCAAATATAATCAAATTCATTTTCCTTTGTTCCACTGCGATCTTTCCTCTACTTGTTCCATTCTTTTCCTACTTGTCCCATTCTTTTCTTACAATTTGACAATTCACTATTCACCTCTCTTATTAAATTCTGTAACATTCCTTTTAACTCGTCCATTCTGTTATCAACTCTTTCAATTATTCTCTATTTTCTTTTACTAGATCACATCTTCTGAAATTATGTTTAGTATCATCATTAGTTCAAGTCCTTGAGTCCCGAATACACTTCTATTCTTTCTATCATTAACAACATGGCTAATACCACTGCTATCCATAACTGTCCCCTTGTAACCATTGTACTCTCTCTTTCATTGGTACATTTCTTTCCTGTAAACCTTCTGATTCTCGTCCAATAAACTTCTAGATTATCTCCCATCTTTTTTATGTGATGGAGCATTGCATAGCATTGCAGAGCTTAAAAAGACATTCTGTATCCTAAATTTAGGTATTCATTTTTTAATGGAGTTCATTGTAAAAAATGAATACCTGAGTTTAGGATATATTACGACTCCATTGTCAACAGCTTTGTAAGTACAATATTTAAGGCATTCTGTGTTCAGTTTTCAATTTAAAGAAAAATTATAAATTTGAGTTAAAATAAATGTGTGTCCATAGGGGAAACAAAAAAATGGAAATATATGGCAAGTTGTATATTTTATTACACAGAATATGACCTGGAAGATTCATTTTGATATCTATGCTGTAGAGAGAAGCAAGAAAAGAAGGGATGGGTACTTTTTCTGCCTTTATACAGGGGGCATTGGTGAAAATATAAGCAATGTTCTAATCACATATATTTCTACTCTTGTACTCTTAATATGCTAATATTAAGCATATTTAAAGCTGCTTCATACAAAGTTTATTTAGCACACAGTTCATTATATTTTCTTTTGAATAGGTAACACTCCTCTAATGTATGCATGTGCTGGAGGTCATGAAGATGTAGTTCAAATGCTGCTTGGTGCCAATGCCAATGTTGAAGATCACAATGAAAATGGCCATACCCCGCTTATGGAAGCAGCCAGTGCTGGGCATGTCGGTGTTGCAAAGGTAAGAAGGGTCATAACCATAGTTTCACTCACACACACTGCCATGGTGGCTGAGGTCGTCTCACACACTCTCACTCAAACATACACCATAAAGAGAGAGAGACAGAGACAACGAATTGGGTCTTTCACAATTAGCAACTAATTTTTTTTATTTGAAAGTGTAGCAGTCCATAAAGTACTTTGACTGTTCATGGTAGCATATGTCAATTTAACGAATGCACATTAATTTTCTCTTTCTTGCTTTCAGTAGGCAATTTATTTAGTAACTTGTGGCATGAACTGCATTGTGCATGTTTAATGGCCCTTTTGAGTTGGAACTATAAGTGGTGTTCACCTTCTTTATGTACTGTGTCATAAATATCATGAATATTTTAAGCTAGCTTTTTTTTTTCCCCTCCACTGCAATTTGAATATCTATTCTGTCAGATGAGGGATTAAAGGTGATAGTTTGGCTGAATGAGTTCAGGGGCTTGTGTTCTAAGTTTCCCATGCATTCATCCGAAGAACCGAGGTAAATCTCCAGAAAAAACTCGGAAAAAAACCCAGAAATTAACCCAACCAGGAATCAAACCTGGGCTTGCTGCATGGGAAGCACAAATGTTACTGCTGGACTATGGTGGTGGTCTAGCTATGCTTACTCAGAACTGTACACCTATAAGATGATTATATTTAATAATTTTGTTCATTTTTTACATTATTTCTTTTCAGTACAATAAATTATTACACTACTTATGCATGAATGGAGGGGTACAGTGTTTTTTGTGCATAAGTGATGTGTGTTCATGATTTGTTTATGCAACTTGATCATGGATTCTAGAAAAAGAACATTCCTTTGGACTGAAGAAAAAATTAGGACTGATATTTAAGAGGAGCTTGTGAATGACAGCAATTCAGATACAGATTTTGTTATAGATCTATCAAATAGTTAAGAAAGCAATAATGAGAATGAAATTTCTGATTCATGGCAGATGCAAATATGGATGGGTTTTATAAAACATCACCAATCAAGCATTCAAGTTTTTTCATAGGAAATGCAGGAATGAGTTGCAAGACAAAATTATGAAGATCTCTCTCAGAGATAAGGGGCTCTTAAACATGCTTTCAATTCTTCATGATGCAGTCATTATAGAAGAGCCAATGGGTTTACATCACAAGCAAAAAAGTGTAAAAACTCTGTAGATAATAATGCATATATGCATGTTGTTGACACACTAACCAATAACTTGCCTGCTGTTCTATTTATTTTCATGTATGGGGGAAGTTTTGATCCCTTCAGATGGTCTGGTGTGAGGTCTACAGACTCCAAAAACCTGTAGTATTTATGATTTTACTAGAAGTATAACACCCAAATGGGTTGGACTTGGTGAGGTATGTAGTCCTGCAAATCATGAAAAATTGAGCATTGATCATGGTAGTGCTCCTGCATGTGGCAGGGTGGTGAGCCACCAAAAGAGCTCAGGCTACTGACCTGCAGAGTTGAAACCATTGCTAGATAAGCACAGTTGGTCTGCCATGAGTAAGCAGCATATTTGCCTCTATCCATTAATGAATTGAGGCGAATGGCTTTTGCTGATCTGCATCTATCCCAACAAGGGGAAGGTTAAAGGGGGGTTAAAGGGGAGTTTAAATTCTTGGGTATTGGCTTATAAAAAGTCTATGGGAAGGGGCATTGTCCAGGTAGAAGGTTTTTCTAATGTTTCCAGTGTGCATTTTTCAGTATTTTTCAACTCAAGATCAAATCCTAATTACCACAAATCATTCCTGAATTACATTTTGGATCTCATTAATAACTTCTTACATACAACAGATTAGTCAGCTGCATCACAGCAAACATAAGCAATAAGAATACTGACTGATATGTGTGGCCAAGGTTGTTAAGTATGGACTAGTGAATGGGAAATTTGTGGTTTGATTTCTACCAGGACCATCCTCCCAGACTGAGGTTTTTCCAGGTTTTCCTCAATTCTTTTCAATGGCAAATGCCATGGAGGTACCTTGAACTTTGGCCTGTAATGCTTCCTTCTGAAATAAAAAAACATTTCTCTCTCAGCTTAATATTTCATCCATTAGTGTCCATTGCCTGTGATGCCTCAATGGTGAAAACTAATGTTAAACAGTACACAAAATTGAAATAGTCATCAGCAAGTACACCTACATCATTGCACAGAAGCATGCCCCTAAGTAAATCCATCTGATGGAAAAATAAAAAAATAAAGTATATACGCATTCCTGCCATGAAGAATGTGAAGAATCCAAAAGGAAATGTCATGTATGTGTATGAAATAATTTCAAGAGACCAGATTTCTTTGTGCACAGTGTTGTACTGTGTTGTGTCTTTATGCACAGATGTACTCCTGTACATCTAGAACTGCTAAAATCAATATAATTATCAATCATTACTAGAAATATGTTGCAATTTTTAATGAAACAGCGTGCCATTATTTGAAAGGTTACTTGAACGGTACCAATTCCTGGCAATATAAAATGGGTGAGGGTTTAAACACCTAGCAGTAAAAGTGTGAACATATGCTAACAATAAATTTTTACAGCATTATAACTGAGAATAGAATGCAGCAAATCTATTTAGGATATTTTGTTTCTTTTTTTCAAACCAGCTATTTTTAAAAATCCCTGTACAGAATCAGAAATTACTGAAAAAAGAAAGTTTTTGAATAAGAGAATTGTTCAGTACTTATTGTTTTATGAAGTAAATCAGCATATCTTAATCATCAAATGCACACATGTGTAAACTAATTTAACTTACTGGTCATTTTTGGGAGTTTATGCTACAAATTTTCTTTATTTGCAACTAATCATTTCTATTGAATTGGGCACATAAAGATGCATGTAGGAAACAGCCATTTCATTAATATAATGAATTATTTTTATCTTTAAAGTTCTAAATATTTATCCAAGAACATGAATAATGCAAATATATTTTTGGTGTTCTTGTATATTGTGCAGAATGGAAAATTTAATCCAGGGGACATTGGGTTTAGAATTGAGGATTCTAAAGTAAAATATCATCTAACACAATTGCATAGTGCTGTTTTAAATATTTTGATACCAAAGTTTGAAAATTCCTGGATTCATTGTCTTGATAATCTGCAAATTTATGTGGCACAGCAGATAGTGGATGAACCCAATCTGCAACTATGGTTACAAGGATGAATCAAATAAAGTTTCGATACATCTCATTTTTGTACATAATTTCCCAATATACAAATACATTTTTCCAAGTGAACAGGAAGCTTTTTAATCCCATTGTCAAAGAAGTAGTGGGGTTGGGTTTCCAGCCAGTTACATATGAATGCTTCCACACCTTTGTTGTTTTTGAATCCCTGACCTCCCAGTGCTTCTTTTAACAGTCTGTACCTTGGTATTCTCAGGGAGATAACTGTGCATTGTGCAGAGCATTTTCCAATGCTGTCCAGTGGATTTCTTTTCCCTTGTCAAACAGCAGGAATGCATATGGGCATTGTCTTTGAGGAGAAGAACTTACTAAAATTCAGGAGTATAGTGGTGTGCCCATGTTTTATTGCAGGTTATTGCTTGAAGTCTTTTTTGTTGATTCTAGTGTTGAGTCAGAAGCCTCTGATACTCCCACGTGTGCAGCCATTTAATCCTCATTGAGAATTCTAGGAATCCACCTTGCCGAGACATTTTGGTAATCAATTAGTTTAAAATGATGGTTTGAACTCTTACATGACTTATCTTAACCTCAGAAGCAATTTCAGAAAATATCAATATTTTTCAGTTTTAATTTATGCAGTTCAATAGTGTAATAGACGTTTGTACTATGTCTGTTTGAAGCAACAGTTTAGGATAATTTTATGCAGTAAAAATAGATTGATCAGTAAATATGTACATAATGTGATATATTACATTAGGGTTTTGGGTAAAAAATTCAAATACAGATTGCAATAATCAGACATAAAAATGGATAAGAAAGTAAGGATAATGTATAGGCTACAATGAATATTTGTTTATAGATATGTGCAATAAAATTAAGATCTAAATTACAATAAATGTTCTTCAATGCTAAGTAGGCTTTATCTATTAAATAATGTTCTAAAAATCTTGAATTTAATATGGTTTTTACAGGATTTGATTTCTTTAGGGAGTGTATGGTAGAGTTTTATTATTGTCATAAAGCTAGATATCTTTTCATAAAGGCAGAGTTTATGGCTTGGAATGGAGAAATAATATAAATGTTTAGGCTTTCATGGCCGGCGTTGTTGATCCAATAAAATGAACATTCTGGACTTGTCGGCCGTGGTCTAGAAGATGTTGAAACACCTGATGTTTTGTCAGTCTCTCTGTTAGGCATCTTCAGAAGATAACTAAAAGCTGCATGGCTAAAGTGATGCTTGGAATGGCATGCGTCTCATATACAGGCAGGAGAATAACTGCCCCCTCAATCTTATTGGCTGCAAGTCTGCCAATCACAGTATGGCTGCGGCTGCTGCCCTATAATGTGTCCAGCTGGTTTGTAGGGCTTAATTTTCATGTTTTCCAGAACAGAAAACTATGTTTTGTGTATCTGAGCTGCTGTTATAACCATGGAGGGAAATGGGTTGTTGTTGCTTTAGCTGCCTGTTTAATGCATGTGGTTTTCATTTTGTCATGATCCCACAGTCTTGCATTGAACACTGATTTCCATTGTCTTAATTGCTGCTATTCTTTCATCCTCTTAAGAGTGTGACAACTTTTCTGTAACATTTTGATTTGCTTCCATTAATTCTTTGTTTATAATCTGAATGCCAATCTGTAGTGACGCTATTGTGTCTCGATCCCTTGATATTTATTTATTTAGTGAACATTAGAGATTTCCCAATTACAATGTTCAGTAATCAGATACAATACCTTACAATTTCAAGACAATGAAAAAATAAAACAAAATAAAAGTAGAATACAATAAATCGAATATGACAAAAAGTTTTCAAAAAACAAATAGCAACAATAAAAAATGGTAATGTTGGTACATGATAAGTTAATCAGTATATACTTTGTAATAAACAATCACAGGATAAAGCGAAAGTATAAAGATTCATATTGAATATATCAATAATGAAATGTAATTTATTATATAAGGTTTGCATTCTAAGCACAGAAGAATATTTATATGCATCAGTATTAACCCTTGGAATAAAAATGCTATTATGAAATCGGTTTGGTTTGATATTTGGAACATTAAAGGATATTGATTGTCTTAGGTTTGAATCATCTACCTTATTGTGCAATAGTTTGTTGAGGAAAAGTAACAAGTGACGATTCTTTCTATGAGATAAGCTTTTGTACTGAAATAATTGAATAAGTATCATAAGAAATTAAATTAGGAAATAAACAAAATATTCTTGAAAAATACATATTAGAAATTTGCATTGAATTATTTCAATAAATTTAACAGATTTGTCAATGTAAGAACTCCATATAATAGAAGCATATTCAAGTTTAGATCGGATAAATGAGTTGTATAAAATAAATACAATTGTTAGATCATTAAAATAAGATAAATTATTAATAATAAATGCCAGATTCTTATATGCTACACTAACATTGGTATTAATAAGTTTAGTAAATGATAAGTCTTTGTTGAAAATTACTCTGAAATCATTCTTTGTTTTGACTAATTGTATTTTGTTTCATCTATAATGTAAATATAATCAACATTACTTTTGAGTCTAGAATAAAAAATAGCCTGATATTTTGATGTATTAAAAGGAAGATTGTTTGCTTTACTACATTTATTTAAAGTATCTGAATCATTTTGAAGTTTACTACAATTGTAAACAGATTTTATAGAGCTAAAGATTTTTAAATCATCTGCAAATACTAGGATATGGTTGCGGAGTCTTTGTTTCTATTCTCACCATCATTTCTTGTCAATATTTGGCTATATGCATTCCCATTATGTCCTTTATTTTTTATCTCATTTTCATTAACTTATATTTTCTGTTGATCACAGTTTTTCATATATCTTACGGAGATGTTATACCAACTTATGTGAGCTGTTGCCATCATGCTCTACACTCAGTATAGTTTCAAATTTGAACACTTTCATGACTTATCTCAACCTCAGAAGCAATTTCAGAACATATCAATGCACCCAATATAGCACTGAACAGTCCAAATGTTTGTTCCCAATTACACTTTTCTCAGGTCAATATTGGTGACTTTTATTTTCCAGTTTGTCTTCCTGTGAAACTTCTTTGCCACTTCTACACTTGTGTCTTACATAGTTTGTATTTAAAAATTGAGCCCTTAATCATGCAAATGTTTGGCTGGGTTACACCCTCCTATGCCAAAAATGTAATATAATGGGTTTCACACTTGACAAATGTTCTCTTACTCAGACATGCCACTACTGACAAAAATGGCTGTGAGAAATTAATTGGTTTCCCCTTGCTCCAGTAATCCCTAATGCTTAATGTCTCAAAGGCATGTCCCTCTCTATACTACTCATAAGGAATAAAATTCAGCCTATATTTTATTCATTCTTGCCAGTTTTCCCCTTCAAGGGCTGTTCTGAACTCTTTATGTTAAACCAAAGTCTACTTACAGTTTTAGTTCAATGGAAAATTTAATAAGCAGCTCCATATACTTTTTTCCATATGGTCAAGATCCCTGCAGTGGGTGAAATGCCATTTTATTACCTTTTTTAGTTTTATTACCTTTAGAGTTTTAAAACTTAGATTTATATTTATAATAGTAATTACTACTCTAGTCACATCCTTAGTTAATTGCTTTAGAAAAATTAAAAATGCTTCTACACATTAGCCTTCTCTTGTAAATACTTTTGGAGCAGGTAATTAGTTTTAAAATGGCCATTTTTTCCTCCAAAGGCTGTCCGGTAATTTTGATTCTTTTCATGGAGTCATGTGATTTTATTTATTTTGGTTTATTTACGAACTTCCTTTAACATCTCATTCATCAACATCACATTCAATTCAGGGCATAAAATGACCAATAAATTGTGCTCAGAGGCTCTTCTTTCAGATTTACATGCTGTAAATCTATGCCATAGTATCCCAGCTTTACTTCCGTTCTGAAGGAAGCCATATTTAGGATTTTTATGCATGAAAAAATCCATCAACCTTGGTCATGATTAAACCTGTGATCTTGGATCTACAGGGCAAGTATGTTTACCACTAGTAATGTGAGCTAGGGGTGGTGAGAGTGGGGACTTTACGAGTTCATGAAAAATGGAATGTAGGATTTTCCATTATGCTAATTCTTTTTGGCCATAGTCATCTTCATATTTTTTAATATTTTAAAATGTGGCTGAAAGAGATGTTAAAATTATAGTTTTCACTTCACACATATTTTGGCAAGCAGGTATTACATAGGCAATCAGGCAATCCAGCTTCTAAACACTCAGATCTGTTAAATCTTTGATCATAACATTTGCAGATGGATGTTTATGGCAAGAGGATTATGCTACTTCAGATGCATTTGAAAGTGGTTTACCTGCCTATCATATATCCTTTGATAGAGATTGATGTAAACTAATATGCTGTTGCATAGTTGAAAGATTACATTACAGAATACAGTTTACCAATGTGTTAGGCTTGATGTATGCTGGTTCTTTGAGAATACGTATTAAAGAAAGTGATTCTCTGATCACATTTAAAGTCCAAATTTTAAGCATTGACACATTTCGTTTCATAAAGCTTTGGAAAACATTGAAATCCTGTAAATGGCTTTTAATGCGTGTAAGACAATACCTGTTAATGTTGCCTACACATAATTGTTCTTTTTTTAGTTCTAAAGAAGACTTCTATGATAAAGTATTTTATGAGATAGAAGCAGCTGGACTAACAGCAGCAGATCCAACATTTGTGATTATCTGTGTATTACAAAGCAAGCTGCTTCATCTTTGGTGTATGTGCAGATTGGCACTTAATGTAGCCAAAATAAGGATTGTTCATTATTTGAATTTATTAAATATGTTCACATTAATTCCAATTATGCAGTAACACTTACTCAAAGTGGAATCCCATGGAACCAAAATAATTTTCCAAATTGTTCAAGTTTCCGGGTTACACAAAATACATTTAGCTACATAAATTTTATAAATTCTTAATTTTGAATTATGCTCATATTTAGGTACCTTTATGCCTGTACAGTAGCTATTCTTCACTTACTGATATTGTATAATAGAACACTACACATTATTACACTAATTAACACTAACATAATGTATGTGTGTAGTATATGTACTGTAATTGTTTATTTTCTTGCATTATTATCCCCAAGTTTATTATCTGCCTTACATCTCACTGACTTTTTTGTACCACATCAAGGAGGAAAACCTGTTTCAATTTTCTATTAACAATTGTTTTTTCTTTGAAAGTTTTTTGCACTATACAATAGTTCCAACAGCTGGAGGAAATTTGTGTGTGTTGCAAATTGCATAACATGGTTTATGCATATGATTGCTTCTTCATGTACATTAATTTTCCTGGAAATATTTTCATTTTGTTGTTGTTCTTTCTTTGCTTCCTCATCTTCTGCATTGTTCATTTTTATTTGAATTGTTGCTGAAAGTGAAGTCGTTTCAAGTGTAGTCATCCGAACTGCATGAAATGTTCCACATTTTAATTAATTCAGTAATTGCTACTGTATTTTCTTCAGCTTCGATGAATACAGAAGCATCTTGTTCATCTCCAGACCCTGCTTATTGAAGCACTTGGCGACAGTTTCAGGCTTTATTTCCCTTACTGCCAGACCAATCCAGTTCACTGCATCCAAGACAGAAACTGGCTGTGCGAGAGCAAATGCACTTCCATCTTCTTCAACCCTGAAAATAAGAGACTCCATCAATAATTGCCTATAATGGGATTTATATGTGTGTAAATAATGTCCTGGTCTATGGGCTGTTTAATGCTGGTTGAACTGGATGGGTGCCAAGCCATTTTCACATTTGATAACTTAAATTGGGGTGACATTTTGTGTTGTCCAGGAAAAGAAACACTTTATTTTCTTTTATTTTGGCATTGAAAGAGCCCAGCCACCCTTGCATAAGACCACCCACCATCCACACCTTTTTATTGCTTCTCCATGTGACTACAAGTTTGCTGATATTATATATTTTTGAAACAGGGGTTTAGCCTCCTTTCCAATAAGTAGTGACTTCTCCATTTCACCTAACTTTTTTGCACACACATTACTATAGTGAGTCTTTCTTTGAACATTTTTCTGCTGATGCACTTTTCACCTGAAATTGATAGATTATGAGGCAGTCCCATTTAATTGGCATTGAAGACATCTTTAGGGTCATAATTTGCAATTAGTCTGTGCACTTTTGTCTTCCATTCGGTTGCTTTGCTTTCCTGCACATCCTTAGCTTCTGCACAAGCACTTTGTTCCACATGATGTTGTTTCTAGCTTTGAAGCTTTCCAGCCATCCTATAGATGCCTTAAACTCCATATTTCTGAACTCTTTAGCAATTTTTAGAAACTAACTCTGTAACATGGGTCCAGACAAAGGTAAGTTTTTTGCGTGCACACTTATGAACCATCTCCACACTATCTCATCAATTTCTTCAATTCTTGTCTTTTCATTTATGCATTCTCTTTCACCCACTTTTTCCTTTATTTTTTAAAGTTTTGTAAATTTGAAATGCAACATTATTTCGCACACAGACAGGTTATCTTGTTCGCTCATCTAGAATACCTTAATCTTTTTGTTAAACGTTACCAACACATACTTTTTGTTTGACATGTCACTTTAAAGTGCTACACGTTTACTGAAACTGGCAACTGGCAGAAAATAAAAAACAATAATGTAGGAAACTCATTTCTTTGAGGTACTTGACCTTGTAGGGTAAAATCCATTGCTGAACTGAACAAATGCCACTACCTTTCATAGCCTAATGGTAATGTTAGGGCAGTGCAGTTTTCATGTCAGAAGTAATGGGCTCATAGAGATATGATCGTAAAGGTTGTACTGTAATACAGTAGTATATATAATGCTATTTTTTCCTGCATTATACAATGCATTGTTAATTAAAACTTAAAATTTACATTCCATTTCTGTATTAAGCATGTTTAATTTTATACATCAAATTGACATATAAAACATATGAAATGTATTGAATGCATTGGAACTGAAATATTTGTTCGCTTTAGCCAGATTTCTGAATTGTATGCATTCTGCTTTGACCAAGTTTTACTGTAAAACATTAAAACATGTTTTAGAGACAGTCATTTCCATCAGCAGCTGTTGACCGACTACTTGATAGAGGGTAGTAAATTGTACAGGTACTTATATATTTGCTGAAAATTCTAAAACCAGAAGTAATATTTATTAGCACTTTGTGAGTAAAACTCTTATATCCAATTTCTGTCACCTATGATGTAAACTTGCTGAGCATTGCCATTATCAAATATTTTTAGTTCTCTGACACCATTTAACCATGGTGCAGTTAGTCTTTCTGTTAGCTTGTGAGGCACCAGTCTTTATGAAATGTTCTTAACTTGAAGATAATGTTTGTAGGTGGTGTAAACGGCTTGTGATCCAATCTGCAGGTTTGCCTTATTTTCTTGAATGCCACCCAGTTCTTTTGTATCAAATAGACATGATCATTATTTTTTGTTTATTTTCTTTGGCAGGTACCTGCTCCACTATTTGTCTTCACTTAAATTCACTAAATCATTAGAAACTTGTGTGCTTGTGATGGAGAAGCATCTGCAAATGTTGAAGTTTATGGGTTCATAATGTGAAAATGTCTCAAGTTCCTGTGTGGTGAAAAAAAAAATTTGCTTGCAGATGGATGCTAGTGCTGACTGCTAGAAAGAGGAGTGGAAAAAAAATGTCTGCTATGAACCGTCACACATATAATGCAATACCCTTTGACAGGTTCTAGTCTATGGGTCTGCTTTCATCATTTGGTCTCTCAAAACTTCCAGAAGTGGAGGAACAACTTTGTCCGATTAACAGATTGCATTAACTTGGAAAATATTGTTAAAGAAACATGCAAAGAAATTTATGTAGATAGTCTTAAAAGATGGAACAGTTTATGAAAGCTTAGATGTGACCCTTATGTGCTATACTTGAGACTTGGAGTTGAAAGAATGAAGTACCAAGTATTTTGTCAACCAAGACAAATGTTTCTTTTATTATTTCATTTCAATTTTCCTCTCCCATGGTAATTACTGTTATCTCCAGTTAGTCCTGGTGGTCTGTGGTAACTATACTTGCCTAGTAGACCAAAGATTGTGGGTTCAGTTCTGACCACGGTCAGGATTTTTTCAGGCATAAAAGTAAAGCTGTTGTTTCATGTTGTAGATTTACAGCATGTAAAAGAATCTCAAGTCTGAAAGAAGAGGCTCCTGAGCAAAATTTATTGGCCATTTCATGCATTGAATTGAGTGGGATGCTGATGACCTGAAATTAAGAGTACTAATAGATAAATGAATCTCCAATTATGAGCTTATAATGCTGTGTTAGAGAAATAAACATTAATTTCACAAATTTATATTTTAATCATTGATTATGTGAACAGAACTTATCTTTGTTGAATTAAACATAAAACTTTTAAAATCATGTCCATATACTAAACTCTCTTGACGTTTCACATTAAAACTTTTATCATTAAAATTAATTGGAACTAAATTCGTGAGTCACTTGCTCACATTGTCAACCAATTGACGACTAATGGATCTCTGCAAGTAGGATGTATACTTGGCTGTGTGCATTCTGGTGGTCTATTGGTGAACCTGTACAATATGCTGTCTGCTTCTAGTATATCATAATTCATAAATCTATGTTCATATTTTTTTATATAAATCTTTTCCCATATACTAAGTTCTTTTGGGTGCTGAACTTCTCTTAGCATTATTATATCTTTTTCTATTTCATGATTTTCATTCCAGAAATGTGCTGTTACTGCCGATTTTTCTATTTGTTTGTATCTGATGTTTCCGCAGTGCTCTTTCAATCTAAAACCCAAGCTTCTTTTGGTCTTGCCTATATATACTTTATCACTCCTTACAGTTGATCCCATATATGCCTGAACTATTTTCTTTTAATCTGGGTTCAATTTTGTTTAGATTCAGTAATTTGCCTACGCTGTATCTATTTACAGGTGCCAAAGCGATGTTGTATTGTTTGAATATTTTTTGAAATTTGTGATTGATGTAGGGGTGGTACGTGTACTTTTGATAAGTTTTTTCTTTATATAAATTTCTGAGTGTGGTGATTTGTTTGATTTTCTTTTTTCCTTTGAATCTTTTTATTTTTCAATCAATCATTTGTTTACTAAACCCATTAACTTTTGCTGTGTGTACTATATGTGAGTATTCATTCTCATATTCTTCTTTTTTAAGTGGTACATTAATCAACCTATAAATCATATTATTGAATGCTGCTTCTTTGTGAGGTCTAGGGTTGAAACCTTTAGCTTTTATGTAATTATCGGTGTGTGTATCTTTTCTTTATATGCCAAATTCTAATTTGTTATTTTTTATTATCTTCAAATCTAAGAATTGAAAGGTATTATTAGTTTCAGTTTCCATAGTAAATTTTATTGTTGTTTCTTAAATTTAAGAGTTTGAGAGCATCTTCTATGTATCTGGTTTGCACGATGGCAAAAACATCATCCACATATCTGTACCAGACCTTGAATATATATGGGATGGCTTTAGTTATGTGCATTTCAAAAAAGCACTTTTCTTTCTCTCTTATATGGTTCAGTCATTGTCTTTGCCTGAGGCATATTTCTTGCAGTCCATCTTTATGCTGAATGAAAATAATGTTTCTTTAAATGAGCAATTGTAATATATATTTTTTCTTTACCAAAAGCAGCTCGCCTGAGGTGTTTTAATCTATGTTGGATTTGGTGTATTGAAGTTCAATGGCAGATTAAAATAGTTTTTGCTCATCTACATATTTAATCCCAGGTGCCGTGGACAACTCATCACTGTCATCATTAATTCATTTCATTTGTCATCCTAAAGAATTATACTGGTTGTCATGGGACATTTAGACCTAATAACAAGAAATGGAAATTCATATGTTGATTATAAGCCAGAAGTGAAAAGATTTTATACAAACTTACTTACTTCATTATTCATTAGAGTGCCAACTTTGTTTACAATTATTTTGCTCTAAGGGCTGAAAATTGAAATTTCTGGTGGTATAATACTCCTCCTCTCCCTCCTGCTTCTTGTTCTTCTTCTATTATGACTGATTTAAATTAGATGTTTATTTTCATTTGGGAATTATATATGTTTAACTGCTATATAGCAGACATGTGAATTCAAAGAAAACTATGAATGCTCCTGTAAGCTTTGTTTTTAGGCTATTTAGATTTATTAATAATAAATAATATGGCAAAGTCATTATATTTGGTAATTCTACCTATACCTCTCTTTCTATTGCAAAGAGTTTTGTCTTACCTTCAGATATATGACAGTTTGTATAATTATGTTCATTGTAGATATTTTCATCAAATGGTAAATCAGTAGTTGCCTATGAAATGATATTGAAAAATCCGAAACAGGCCAACCCCCCCCTCCAAAAAAAAGAAAAAAAAAAGAAAGAAAAAAGAAACTAAAGTTTGTCATAAATCCATAAATAACAGATACATTTGAGAAACAATTATTGTTTAGTTTTCAAAATACAGGGAAATTATTTTAAATCTCAGTATTAAAATTGTAGAGCTATGGTGTGTCTTTGTTGAATAAAACTTAAGCACATCAAAGTATTTTTAATATTGTGATAAGCTGTGCATTATAGAATATAATGTGTCAGAGCTAAAACTACAAGTTGGAACCATTGGAACCATTAACTTTCAAAAGGTTAATTTGAAATATGTAGTTTATAGGCCAAGCCTGGAGGACTGAGCACCTTATAAGATATTTGAAAACAGATACAAGTTAGCAAATAAATACTCTCTGATGAAGGTACAAGAGTAGGTCCATAAATTTCCAGCCTTACCATTTTCTAGGCAGGATAAAGACAAAAACTATATTTTCTTTTTCAATATAGTTACCCTTTATTGCAATACATTTCTTACATCTTTGAATTAACATTTCAACCCCCGCCCCCAAATAATCAGAAATCTTGTCTGCAAAATGGGCATAAACAGCAGCCATAACTTCTTTGCCATACTTAAATTTCCGTCCTTGAAGAGTCCTGAGTTTTGAGAAGATGAAATACTCACTGAGAGTTATATCTGGGCTGTAGGGTGGATGTTCGATCTCTTTGAAGCCACATTTCTTCACAACTTCCTTTGCAACAAGAGCTGTGTGCACAGGCCTATTGTAGTGAAGAATGCACATGCCACCATTGAGCTTTTCTTGCCTTTTCTCTTTGATGAATGCATGTAGTCTGTGCAGTAGGCAAGCATAGTACTCCCCATTTACTTTGGTGTACCTCTCCTTGAACTCAATGATGAGTGTTCCTTCACAGTCCCAAAAGATTGTGACCATGATCTTCTTGGTTGACTGAGTGACCTTGACCATTAGAGGCGGTGCTTCTCCAGGTTTATGCCACTCCATTGATTCTCTTTTGGACAAAGGATCATAGTAGAGGACCATAGTTTCATCTGTTATAACAATGGTTTGCAGAAATTCTCTCTTGTTGCCATGGCAGAGCTCCAAAATGCTTGAAAACAGATGACTCATTGCTGCTCTTGGATTGAGGAAAGTCTAGGCACCCATCTTGCACTAACCTTATTCATGTTTAAATGTCCATGAATAATTTGAAAGACTATTGTTTTAGAAAGGCCGAACCTTGCTGCTATTTTAATAACTTTGAGCTGCCGGTCTTGCCTAATTTCTCCTTCCACAAGAGCAATGTTTTCATGAGTGAGCACCTCAAAAGGCCAACCTGCACACTCTTTGTCTTCAATGCTTTCTTGACCCTTTCAAAAAAGTTTGGTCCATTCTTTTAGGTAGAATATGAGGGGAAGCTTCCCCAATATACACCGTCTAATTGCTTTTTAATTTCATTTGGAGTAAGTTCTTCTGTAGCGAAGAACTTAGTAACAGCTTGATACTCCATTTTGAACATGTTACAATCTTAAACATAGCCCTTTTTATGCAACTATATCTGAACAACTGAACACAGTAAAGCAGAAGTTACAGCTGCAATTATTAACTTAACAGATAAAGTATGACACCAGATAAGGGTTTTGCGAAGACAATCCATATTGGCAAGACTGGAAACTTATGGATCTACCCTCGTAGTTAATACATTTATCAAAATTGGATATAGCAGTAACACAGTAGGATATATTCATTATACATGATGCCAAGTCATCACTGCCTTTCATTGTCCTCTTCAATACTTAACTATGGGTATGTGCAAGGGACAGTTTTCCTTGTTACCAGTTCTTGAAGCCATTGTCATAGACTAGTATATTTTAAACCATGTTCTGTGGAGCCTATATGTGTGCTATAGGTCTGGTAATACTGGGATCTGTTGTACTTTTGCTGAGCAGGGTTGGATGGGCTCACCAGTTCCAGGAAAAGAGGCTTTTCTTTGGAGCCATGTATGCCATGCAGCTACAAATTAACATTTACATTATTGGGATCTTTAACAATTGCTCTTTGAGCTATAGCTATGAAGAGGTACAGGAAGCTAATCTAAGCCATTGTTTCTTCTCAAGATTCTTTTAGACCATGGAGCTGGTATAAACACCCATTCAAATGAGTTCAAGGAATCGGCACTAACATTGGCATGCTACAAGGGGCATCTTGATATGGTACGCTTTCTTCTTGAAGCAGGAGCTGATCAGGTAAGAAGACATATTCTTTTCTTCTTTAATTCATCAACTTATGTGAAAATCTCCCTTGAAACTTGGGGCTTATTGACCTGAAGCCATGGTGTAGAATTAAATCCTATTTAGGTCATGCCGCTTGGTAAGGTTTTCTCCAGTGTGCTGGGCTATTGTTGGGTAGGTTTAGCTTTTCAAATCGTGGGGCTCATGTATGTTGAATATCAGGCATTCAGAGAGAGAGCAAGATATGAAGAAAGGTTTCCACTTACCACTGTGAAGTTTGAGCAAAAAAGATTGTTGAATAATATAAATTGCAAATTTACCTCATTCAGTCTTGTGATGCCACTTCTTGAATTCTATGACTACTGTTGTCAGTTTTTTATTTACATTTCTAGAACAGCATTGTAGATGGATATCTGTATAATATCCATGAATAAACTGAGATTTCAAGGAAGATTTGGCATGAGCTGAGCAGCAATTCCCTTAATAGTAGGTATTATGGTACCATTTGAATTGCAATTCTTTTCTTATCTTAACCTTTGCTATGCATAGCATAGTAAAATGTAGTGAAACTATAAATGGCTTGCTGTGCACAGCATAGTAGAATGTAGTAAACTTATTTATCATTTCTGATGTTTTTTGTTTATGCTGACTTCAATTCTTTGAACCTGTGTTAATTTAACCTCTTACTATTCTTAAACAATTATTCATCATGCCAGGGTGAATACACCAATTATATTGGTTAGAACGGTATTGAGATGACTTTGTAAGCATTTTCATGACATGTTTGTAGCTGTATTAGTTCCATGGAGGCCAGTCCAAGTTCATCACGGGCTAGAAAATGCTGTAGTGAATAAAGATTAGCAAAACATGAGAAAATATTTGCAGCAGTTTGTGAAAAATTGGATCACATAAGTAGTTCTAATGCATCTTGGCTAGGCAAATTAGCAGAAGATAGTGATAAAGGAACAAAGTGACAGTGATGATGAGTGTGTTGAGGAACAGATGGCAGAGAACAGGACAGAAGCAAATCAAAAGCAAACTAAGACCAAACAAGTTCCTGTACAATGGATCTCCAATTTGACTTTCAATGTGTTTAAACAATTTTCATTCCCCTTGGGTGCCAAACATGGTATCCCTCTGGGAGTCCAGAAATAGCTTATTTCAAACCTTTTTTCAGTTCAGAATTTTGTGGTCTTATTATGGAGGAAACCAACAGATACACCACTCAAATATAAGTTAAAAAGATTTAAAATCAGGAAATTCAGGCTTAATTAGGTATTTTGGTATATATGGGAATAGTAACTGAAACTGGAAATGACTTTTTCAGGAATTTTCATGTGTGCCCAATTATAGGACAAGCGATGACCTTGCTTGACTTTCAAAGGATATCACAATACCTTCATCTGAGTGACAAACTGCAAAGCCAAAATTCGGGGAAGATTCTTATAATTACCTATATTTAGACATAATGAAGTGGTTTGCCAATGTCCATAAACCTGGCTGCGAAGTCTCTGTTGAGGAAGTGATGATAGGCTTCAAAGTTGCTTCTTTCTAAAACAATATGTGCATGCTAAACCAACAAAATGGGGTATAAAGGCATGGGGTACTGCAGATAGTAACATTGGATATTTGCTAAACTGTAAAATCTTTCTGGGGAAGAAAGAGGCGAGAAACAGTGATCTACTTGGTGATCTACTTGAAGAAGTAACTCTAGAATTGTGTGAAAAATACATGTTGTACTTTGTTAATTTTTTTACATCCCCAGAGATAATGAACTTGCTTTTGAACAGGAAAATATATGCATGTGGTTCAGCTCATGCAGCTGGGAAAGACCACCCAAAGTATTTTCCAAGTCAAAATAATTGAAATTAGAAAGGGGCAAATCTTGCAAATTGCAGCATAAAGGCTTTACTGCAATTGTCTGGCGTGATAATGTGGATGCTCTTTTGTTATCTACTAAGACTGATCCAAGAATAGACGGAGAGGTATAAAGGAAGAGTGGGAGTGGGGAAAAAACATAAAAATACCCTATCCTAATGCAGTAATATAACTAAACTAGTAATATGGCAGGAGTTAACATTACGGACCAAAGGAAGGAATATGGTGTTGGCCAGCTCTAAAAATTGTGCAAATACTTTTTTCATTTCATAGTGAATGTAACTATTGTTAATAGTTTTATAATATACAACATTTCAAACAGACCTACTTCAATAGTGCATGGCAACAGGCTTCTGAACTACAGACAGAATTTAGTGCTACAGCTGATCACTAACTTTGTCAAGTAAGCAGGATTTCAGTGCAGGCTATCTTCTGCTACTCCTGCATGAAGTGCTCTTCACACCCTTGTGAAAATACAAATTTGTGTTATTATTTATTTAGTTTATTTATGGATGCTGGTTAACATCCCAGGTCATTAACTTCCCATTTAATTCAGGGTATGAAATGGCCGATAAATTTTGCTCAGAGGCATTTTCTTTCAGGCTTGAGGCTCTTTTATGTGCCATAAATCTATATCATGGGACCCATGGTTTTACTTTCCTTCTGAAGGAAGCACTAGATAGATTTTTATACTGGAAAAAATCCAGGGATTGAACCTGCACCCTTGGGTCCATAAGACAAGTATGGCTACAACTAGACCACTAGGACACACACACACACACACACACACACACACACACACACACACAAAGGTTGTGTGAAAACGTGTTCAGTATATGTTTAAAGAAAGGGGAACACAATCAGTTTGTGGCATATAGTCACAATACAAATGCAGCGTGACATTGCATTGTTAGAATTGGCTGCTTCCTCAGTTACCACCAGGACAAAAGGGTACACATTCAAATCTGAGTTAATGTGTATAATGGAAACCATTAAGGGACTTAAGTGTATATTTACATAGTTATATTGTGCAACTGAATAGTGTATATCAGATTTTGTGACCAACATCTATCTTCACTACAACAATGGCCAAGGTGTAAAATTTATAAGGGTGAGTACAATGGCATTTTTACTGCAAATCTTTATATTATTTCAGCTATGTAGAGCATATTTTAAATTGATTTTTGATACCTTAAAGTGATGAATGTCAATGTTTTTTATGGTGTGAAATTAGAAATAATTTGTTGCATAAGGGTGTGCACATATAAAATTACTTTTCCTTTAAAGGGAATTATTGTTTACGTAGTAAGCTGTTGAAATACAATGATTATTCATTGCATGTGAATTTAATTTAGCCAGTGTAATGATAGTTAATTAAAATTATTATATATATAATAATATTATATATATAATTATATATATATATATAAATCACTTTTAGTTTTAACATCTGTGGTAACAGCTCAAAATTTAAATGCACAGAAGTCTGCTTTGAGAACAATTAGCTAATTCCTTATTTGCAGCAAATTGTTAATATGCAACTATGAGAACATTCAGCATCAAGAATACTATTGGCATTTGCAGTGTTGTGAACTATGAACAACTGGAGCATATGGGTCCTTTTCATCTCTGTTGGGACTGTTGCCATTAACACAAGATTTAGATGATCTAAGTTTCTTATTTAGTTGATCTAAGTTTCTTATTTAGTTGCACTTGTTTAGAGAACGAATCATCAGAAGAATATATGTTCACAGAACACCAATATTGTATTTGACATTTATGTGTTAGCAATTGTATTTTGGAAATTTCATTTTTCTGGCTTTAATTTCTATGTACTTATTTATGAATTATAAAATAAACATAATCACAAAAAATTCTTGTACTTAATTAGCTGAAAGTTGAAGTACTTGAAGGTTCAATACTCATCAACAATGGTAATTTCAAACTCATTAATAGTTAAGTTAGGATTCAGTATGCTTTTGTTTTTAAATTGAATATATTCAGTAGTAGAGTTGACTTCTTTACCCAGAGCATGCTGCATTCTGCTTATGATGTGAATTAAATAGTCATAGGAGGGTTGCATCACAGTTACAGTTTGGCAAACTGGCAGCTTAGAAGAACCGAGGGAAAGGGTGCAACTAATGTATAGATATACATGTTAATTTTGCAAGTGACATTAATTGTCATTTTAAGTATTAATTATGGTCATTAAATATTTCTTAATGGTTTTAAAAATAACAAATTTCTTAGCTATGCCACATACTTATTTTTTTTTTTTTTAATTATTGCTCTTTGCAGTGCATATTGCTAGTTTCAGTAGTGGTACAGCCAAATATCCCCTCAATATCACTCCCTTTGTGCATGTCTCAGCAAGCTATTTGGAATTAAAATTATTTAGCATCTCTTGCAACTTAACATCTTGTTAATATTGACAGAAAGTATAGGCATAATTCACAGTGCCATTATTATTGAGTGCTGTTATCTTGATGTGCATTTCTAATTCTTCGCACTTTGCTGTGTTAGATTTTTATATGGATTTTAGATGGGAATTTTTGCAGTTTCAAATTATGTTCCTGAGAGAAAGCAGTTACTGTTTGTGTTTGCAGTTACACATTGGAAATAGAAGCAGTGTAATATTGGTGATGTAAAATGTTAAAATTAGTAGTTAAAATTACATGTACTGGCAAATAATAACAGAGAGTCTTGGCTGCTTTTCCCCTTTGTTTAAAATTTTTTTGCACTTATTTTAAGATAAGATTTTATGCAGTACTTCTGCATTCTCCATGAGAAATGATATTATTTTCTCACATTAATTTTCAGTTCTTCCCAAGTATACAGTCATTTTGTGAAAGATTTTATCTTTTAATATTTTCCAGAGATAAAAGAGAAGTGGTTAGGTAGAGTAGTGGGTAGACCACGCATTCCAACTGATAATTCTATCATCAAACACTGTATGAAATTCATTAGTGAGCTTATGTGTCATTGCAGAAATTTCCCAGAAAGGTTCAGAATGCCCTCATATTTTATAGCATTAATATTTTGTTAAAAGAAAAAGAGTACCTATTATCTTTCCTGAAAGTGTTATTGAACTTTATGGCCAGATTTTGTTTTCACAATTATCACACATAAACCTCAGTTTACAATATGTTATTGACAGGCTATTTTGTGAACTAATGCTAAACAATTACACCATCATTACATCAAATCTCCATGTGACCTTGTGCAGTAAAGTGACAGGCAGTGTATCAGTAGCAAAATACAATATGATATCCTAAAAGCAGAATAAGTACAATAGAAGTAATCCTTTTACTCAAGCAAGTATTACATGACCATCCAAAATTGTCTCAGTTCCCACAATATGTTTTATTATAGGTACCTTATTTTCTGGACATGGAACACTGTAAATCCTATCTATCTGAAATTAATTCCAAAGATCAATGTTGAATCTAACACAAGATATCTCTGCACACAGCTGGAGGCAGCTTCTCTACTACCTGCTATGATGACATTGACATTGCAGACAACTGCATATTGCATTCTAGTGAATTACTTGGATGCCATTTATCTTAAAAATAGCTAATTACATAAATTAAAGATGGCATAAAGACACTTTCACTAGTTGTCAATGCAATGTACTTTTCTCCCTCAGGCCTATAACTGATGTTTTCTTAGAAAAGATAGCTGCTACAGAAGAAGGTTTGCATTAGTGCAAGATGTTCTATCTCTCTCTCACTGAACAGCTTTCTTTTCACAATCACTGACTCCTGAACAGCTTTCTTTTCACAATCACTGACTCCAAGTACAAACGTCTGATGAATGAGGTCTACAATAATTTCTGCACTTATTAGCAAACCTATGTTGGATCATGTTGCATTTCTTTGGATGTGTTGAACAACCAAATGTCTTCCCTTAAAGATTATCTGACAGTAGGAAAACACAATCTAACTTATAAACATGCAACTACCACCCCTCCTCCCCCCTCCACTTCTGCTGCACACATATTGATCGTCCTCTACAGGCAGACAGAGACAGATCAATACTGTCATCTTGTTAAGAGTTATGTGTTATTCATTATCCACTGAAGATGCCAACTGGAGTAGTTGGTGAAAGCTATGGTAGTAATTTAAACCATGGTCCACGGCAAAACAGCCTGGGAGATTTTAACTGTTTTAACTACACAACGGCCATGAAAGCCTAAGAAGTAGTACAACCTAACTCTTACTTTTGTTCTATGTTGTCTAATGTTGATGCATAGATCACAGACATTTTTAAGCCTCTAATTCTTAAGATATTGTCCTGGTATAACTTTGTTATATACAGTTAGGTTTTTGTTGTTAATGATTCAACGATAAATCTGTAAAGATCTGAAGCTATTGCAGGCCCTAGGTTACACTTTTCTGGCTATACCATTGAGATTATTGCCACTGCCAACTCCTCTGGTCCAACTGTATATTTTGTAGCAATAGGGAAGATTCTATAATATGAGTTACATTTCTGTGCCTAGCCTGTACACAGCATAAAGTGAAGAAGTAGAAATGTATTAAATAGCCTTCAAAGTCTCAGGAACTGGGACTGTAAGCTTGTTATAAAGTTCTTGAATTCTATTACATAGATATTAAAATCTCTCAACAGTATTACCTGCAAAAAGCAATCTATTTTGAAACCTTTAAGAGCACCAATATCATGACATCAAATCAATGGGGCTTGGGTTTTTCCTGGTTAATTGCAATCCAGGCTGCTTTTATGTGATTCAACAGTTCATTGGTACTGGCTGGTGTAGGATTTTATTAGGCTAATGCTGTGTGACCATTATCCAGACATGTCTGTTAAACATACAGGTCAAAGAAGATGCAACATTTGATATAGTGAAGAAACATGAACATTGCTGGCAACAGGCGGTTGGGCATTATTCTGCTAGAATAGAGCATCAAGAATGTATTCCATGACCATGACAAGGTGCTGGTGCTGAAGTGAAGATATGATTTGTGTGTCTGCAACTTCCAATATAAAGAGCACCTGCAATTTATAACAGCCAATGTTGCTCATAATATTCAATGACATTACACAATCATGCCTGTAGTTTGGGATTGAAGCACAATGCTGTAGAGTGCATGCTGGATAATGCACACACTATGATATTGTCTAATGCATACATGGTCATAATAGTAGAGCAATTCAAGATGGAACTTGTCTGAAAACCTTAATATATTACCATTCTCAGGTTATTGTCTGTGTTAACAACCTAAGCCATTGATGGTTCCCTGTTAATGGAATCCACTGCAAAGGATACTGCCAGACCTATAGGAAGTGGACACTTTTGAATTGTGGAAGTAGGTAATGTCACACCTGTTGTTGTGCTAATACTTGTTATGAAGTTTAACAATTCATCACTGCTATGCATATGAGATGTTAGCATGCATTGGTGATGAAACTTAACATATCATCATTGCCATGCAGATGAGATGTCATTTGGTAGTATTACATTTTATGAATTTGTCATTGCTAAAATTTCAATGTACCCGATTCTCTTCAGTCCAGTATCTATTCTTACCAAATTGTGGCAAGTCCCAATTGAGCAGCAATATTGTGGTGTGAAAATTGAACTTCAAGCAGGCCAATGATACATCTCTGAACTTTGTTTTTATTTTTCCCTTTGGCATAAATGAGGCATAGTGTCAACTGGAGAACATTTACTGATCCCTGTTGGTGATACATTTACTTATGTGACTTTTTGAGAAAGCTTATGAAAGAAAGGAAGAACTGTATGTGGGCATCCCATTTTAATATTCTTATCATTATTGAGAGTGTTCTTTGCTTCCAGCCAATGCAACCATAGAGTTATGGAAAGGATGTTCATTGCCACTATTTAATCATAAGCATCTTGATTGATGAGATGGTCCATTTGCAGCAGATCTCTGTGGCTGGGGTGTAGTGTTTGAGCTCTATGCAGTCATTTTGCATTGTGAGATTGAATTGATTGAAGGTCAGTGTTGATTGTGGAGCATGTCTAAAGCTATCTTGAAGGTCTCAATGTAACTCAGCATTATTCTTGGTCTCTGGAATGCAGGGAGTGCTACCTCAATGGAGATTATTCTGTTTTGATGTTCAGAAATTCATTATAACATCCTCTTATCTATTTCTGATGGATGATTCAGTACTGATAAATGTCATTGAAGTGCAAAGACGTGTTGTGGTTGTGGTTGCTTCTGATGATTCATTGGGCAGTGTGTGGCTTCTCAAGAGTCCTTTATTATATGCCTAAATTACAGTTTACAGCATTCTATTTGGCACAGTCTTAACAGCAGAATCACTTGCTGATTCTAATCATTTGCTGGTCATCCTCTGCTTTGCATTCCCTGTGAGCTTTTCATCTTTTCCTTCTTTCTTTCATGATGATGCAGTTTCCACAACCAGTAGTGTATAAAATCTATGAGTTAATTGGGGCAAACATTCTCTGAAATTCTCTCTCTATTTACATACTCCAATGGTTATTTTTGTAGATCAAGAAAGTGATGAAAAGCATGTCAAATGTGCATCCTCTCCATGCTGCCCAAATTTCTTATTTCTCTAATATTTTTTACTGTACATTGTCTGAAACTTTCACTTCAAATACTTCATCAGGCAAATGGAGGCCATATTTTTGAATATGCATTCTACAATCATTTAAATGTTTTCTTGCATTAGCATTACAATAAAGGCTTTGTTCAATCATCATACATTAAAGCTGTAACCTTTATTTATATGCTTTGTGTTCACACTTGCTTCATCAGTGCATTGATTTCCATAGGCTATTGTTTGTTGATATTAATATCTGATGCTAATTCTACTTCAGAAAATGTCATCAAAATGAACTGCCTTGTTAATTCATTATATGGTTGCATAACCAGTGAATGCACAATGCACTCCTTAAGAAACAAATTTTAAATAAAGTATAAGCTGTACAGTCAGTACCAGTGATATGAAAACACAAGTATTGTGGAACCAGCCTAAAGTTTTATTTTTGAGTCTATGATTTTTTTCAAAAACAGTACTATAGACACTTTATTGAATGGACACTTTAAAGAGTACCTACATGGGTGGCCAAGGTCGTTAAGATGCGGACTCGTGAGCAGGAGGTCTGGGGTTTGAATCCCATCAGGACTGCCCTCCCTGATTTGAGAATTTTTCAGATTTTCCTCAGTTCTCATAAATGGCAAATGCTGGGAAGGTACCCCTATATTTAGACCCGGAAGGCTTCCTTCCTTTAAAAAATAATAATAAAAAATCCTTTCCCAATTTACCATTTCATTTCATGTATCATCAGTGTTCACCACCTGTGGTGCCTCAGTAGTAAAAATGGGCATTAAACACTAATCAACAAACTTTAAAGAGTGTCAATCTGTGACTTCAAAATCTCATGGTATAAACAAATGCATCTGCTGTGAGACCCGAAGTTTGGCAATGCCCCAGTTTTTGTTACCAAGGAAGCATATCAGACTCCCCCCTCCTTTTTTGTTTATTTATGGATGCTGTTTAACATCTCGGGTCATCAGCATCCCATTCAAATCGGCATGAAACTGCTGACAATTTTTGCTCAGAGGCCTCTTTTTTCAGACTTGAGCTTCTTTATCTTACCGTAAAAGTAAGACACACAACCCACAGCTTTTTGTTTCCCTTCCCAAGGAAGTCATACTTGGGATTTTTACACCAGAAAAAAACCCATTGGTTTTGACTGGGATCAAAACCATGATCTTAGATTTAGGAGTCAAAGTATAGTTACCACTATACCACCAGGGCTGATCAGACTCTTATAGAAGCTTACAAATCAAACATAAGTGATTTTGAAATGGATGTTTTATGAATGACTGTTTTTGACCTCTATGACCAAGGTAAATTTTCAACAATGCATATATTACTGAGATTTAAAAAAGGAAAATATACAAGAACTCTTAATTTGTCCACGTATAGAAAATTCTTGAAATTTTAGCTTCAGTTAAGAGACAAACTATGAATGCAAACATTTGATGGAAACAAATGATATTGTGGTGTCAAGGTTAAATTCCTATGTATGATGCACCAAATCAGAATTTCTGGTGACACAAGATCATTATTTTACTCAAAAGAGAGGTGGATAAATAATAACCACACATTAAGGTTAATATGGCAACATTTCATTAAATTAATGAATTTAGGTACCTGTGAGGCAAAAGGACATCTTATTAGGGTTCATAAAAAACAGGTTTCATTCTGAGAGCAAGTACATATTTAGGCTGGGGGAAAGAAAACCCAGTTACCAGTTATAGCCGTTATATTTAAGGAATGGTCTTTGAGCAGATTTCTAAAATCTATGATGTTTTTACTTATCACCTTCCTTTCAGACAGAGAAAGGAATATCTAACATCTCTATATGGTAAAGCAGGCAAACATGCTATCCCTTCCATAAACAATGCTCATCTGTGGTGGGATGTTTCTCTTTGTACTCTCCTCCTTCAGATGGTTGCTCAATTCCCAATTTTCAGTTGAATGCTTGAAATGAGTCCCAATTTATTCTTCTGGATCTGACACTTGTGGATTAATCACTAGCTGTCTGCCATTTCATCACCCAGTTCATCTTTTTCCCAGTAAGACTGCTTAATGTCTTTCATATGTTCATATGCATTTTTATAATTTTCTGCAGTAATTTTTCCAATTGCGGTCTTAAATAGCACTTGCAAATCAACAGTCTGAACAACCTGTCATAAACCTATACCCATATTATTTCAATAAATTAAAATCAAAGTGATACTTTGGCAGCCACACTGTGTAATGTCTGGCCATTCCAGCAAATCTATTTCATACACTTAAATTTCATCTTCTGCTTCATCTTTTTCATCATCTTAGTCTCCTTCTCTTTATTTTTTTTTATTTTTTTATTTTTTTTCCCCCCCACAGCATAACAATGAATTTATTTTCATCCTCTGGGACTTCTATTGGGCCATTTCTTTCCTGGGATTTGCAAAGGGCTTCCACTTCCTTTTTTTAAATTTAACATTCTTTTTACAGTATGACAAGACACACCTGTAACAGCAATTTTCTTCTTCAGTGCTAAACCGACACCTGACTACTGGCTGTTGCAATTCTGGTGTGTGATGGTGCATCCATGTCTCATCCATGGTTATTAGTGGACACACACAATCGGTTCTTTTTGCTGTTAAAATTCTCCAAGCCTCATGATATTTTCATACAAATGCATTTTTGACCTGCTGTTACTAAATGTGACACCCATGTTGGTGCAAATTTGTTTTATATGCTATTCTTCTAGTAAAATATAACCTAAAAATTCTTTGAAAATATCTGTAACCTCAGCAATTTCACACACTTTATCTCACTGGTCATCTAATACATGTATTTGTTTAATGAATTCTACTCTTGTTGCATTTTTTGAACATCCTTCATATTGGTCATCTTAAAAGCTGATATGGCCATGTTTAAATTCAGCAGCTCATTTTTTAATAATTCAAAATTAACAAGAAGAGATTCCATAAACATTTATAAATTTGCTATGAATTTCCTTTTGCATAAACTATTTTTTACAAAGAGCTTCACTGCATAATACTCTATTTTATCCATTTTATGAAATATCCACAAAATGTCTGCTTTAGAAACCTGTATTAATAAACTATTTGAATCAATGTCTTTATATTTCATACGAATGTGTAAATGCTTCATGTGAATATTTGTAAAATTAGTCAATTAAATACCATCAGTATAATATTGAATTCAATAAATTAGTTTAAAAGACTAATGTCCTCTCTAAATGCTGTATGACTTTAGTAGGCCTTTTTCAAGATGTTGTCTCCAGTCCAATCCTTTTTAATATTTTCATAGATGACAACAAAATATTAGCCTACTTCTTAAATGCATATATGGGATTGTTTGCAGATGTTGCTATTAGAATTTGCTAAAAAAATAAACAGAATAAACATCATTACAAAAAATTAGAAAATGAAATGCAAAAAATTATCAATAGCATGGAAAGATGGGCATTCATCAAAAGTTTTTTATAGCTTTTCAGTCTTCAACAGACTACAAATAATTTGCTACTTAAAATCAATAATGAACTACTACAAGAAAAAGAACAAACCAACTGTCTTGGAATAACACTTGGCAAAATCTCTGAACAGATCGACAATATAACTAAGAAAGTGAATTATTAAGAAGACTGCCAGGTGTCAAATGGGGAGAACCCATAAGTCTCCTTAATGACATGTACTAAAGTAACATTAAGCCCAATTTGCTCTATTTAAGTGAGATTATATTCACAATAAATAACCAACTTAAAAATGGCATACATTACATCTAGGTCATTACTAATAAGAAGTAAAACTGTTACTGCAATGCAGAGCATAACTAACATTCTGCCAATTAAAATAAAACAGCAATGCTGGAACAGAAATGAAAAAGTAACCAACACAGGAATAAATGATTTTGTATTCCTGATAGCATACAATGATTAAAAACACAACAGCTTTCAAAAATTACAGATAAAAGATCTAGGCAACATTTTAAATATAAACACTAAACTTGTTATACCAACTGACCCTTTACAATGTATAGACATCAGCATTAAACTAAATCTAGATACAGTGGTTTCCAAGAAGAATGACCTACCTAAAGTATTAAAGTTGACAACACTAGTACTTAAAATTGACAACATTTAATGCACTAAACCATTATCTGGCTGATAAACGGTGTAGAGTATATACAGATGGACCTCATAAAAATGTAGAAACAGGCTTTGGAATTTGAATGAATTTATTTATTTCTCATACATCATACAAAATATTTATAACAAAAAAACCCACAAAAGAAAAGGGGGAAAATATATATATACTATTCACGTAATAATAAAAACAAAAAAAAACCCACAAAAGAAAAGGGGGAATATATATATATATATATATATATATATATATATATATATATATACTATTCACGGAATAATAAAAACTTCTAAAAAGCATAAAATTCATAAAAACCACTCAGAATACAATATAAAAAAGTTCACACTAAAAACTGTAAAAGTGAACACTAAAACCACACGATATTTCCAGCTTGGCTCTTGATCACGTGCTGAGAATGAACTGAGATGTAGCAGGTGGTGTTGTCTTAGTAAGGCATAAGGGATGTGATGTGGCAGCAAAACTGCCAACTTAAGCTGAACAAAGTATTATGTCAAACCTGGCAGTATTACAAGGAAATATTGAGGCCTGGAGGAATACGAGCTTTATGCAAAACTATTGGTGCCATTTCTAGGTCTCTAAGTAAGGTATGTTTGGATGGAGGTGCGGCATCTATGAGAACAAGGGAAAAACAGTCATTGAACGTGGCCTGGTGAAAATTGGCATGTTGTGATACCGGCAATGGGGAACAGATTTTAACCGAATGCTTGCGATTGTTCATTCTTATAGAAACCATAGTGGACGTTAGTCCAATATAAAAAGCTGTACAAAATTTGCATTTAAGTAATGCAGGCCACGTTCGATGACTGTTTTTCCCTTATTCTCATAGAAGCCGCCCCTCCATCCAAACATACCTTGCTTAGAGACCTAGAGATGGCAGCAATAGTTTAGCATAAAGCCCGTATTCCTCCAGGCCTTAATATTTCCTTGTAATACTGCCAGGTTTTACATAATACTCTGTTCAGCTAAAGTTGGCAGTTTTGCTGCCACGTCACATCCTTTAAGCCTCACTAAGACAGTCACTGCCCGCCACATCTCAGTTCATTCTCAGCACGTGATCAAGAGCCAAGCTCGAAATATCGTGTGGTTTTAGTGTTCAGTTTTACGGTTTTTAGTGTGAACTTTTATGTGAACTTTTTTATATTGCATTCTGAGTGGTTTTTATGAATTATATATATATATATATATATATATATATATATATATATATATACACACACACACAAATTTGATAAGTGCCTTTTGTAATTCCAGAAGGCACTAATTCTAATCAAAATTTAATAAACAAATATATAATTAGTAATATCTTTATAACACTTTGAATATATTACAATATTTTTAATTGTTAATACTTCAATCCAAATATTCCAATTTGATTAGCTCAGCCTCCTAGCTCATCAGCAGCTACCTATTGCAATATCCAGGGGATCAGGCTCTGCTGCAACCAAAAAACACAATACTATAAATAATTTATACACAAATCATTATTTTAACCAATTAAATGCAATTTCTACAGTAATTATCTCCATATATGTATGTTACTAACTTATACCTAAACAAACACACAAAAATATCTGAAAAATTGTTAATACTTTGGAATATACTGTAAAGAATTCTCTCATTATACACCTTTGGGACAGTATGCTAACAATTTTGATGGTAAAATAATGACCATTAGAGCAGCTTTAGAAAATCTACTGTATAGATGTGACATAAATAAAAGAACTGTTATCTTAAATGACTCTAAAGCAGCACTTACAAAGTATAATGAATTACAGTTATCCCCAACATACACTATAAGTGAAAGAAAACAATATCATGCAGTCCAGATCAGATACAGAAATAGTTTTACAATGGATCCCAAGTCGTTTGGGATTAAAGGGGAATGAGATTGCTTGTATTTTAGCAAAGAAAGGAGTCACCATAAAATTAAAACCATATTTTAAACTATAAATTCCTTCTAAATTGAAACTGATAAAATGATTAATAACTGAACAGGAACAACAAAATATCTTACAAAAACTTAAAGGAAAACCATTTTCAGGTCTAAAGACTTTCAAACATCTTTTATTGAAACCAAAAAAATTGGAGTTGCACTTAATTCTACTTATTTGTTGGCATGATTGCATGTCAGAACATCTCTTCAGATATGAAATTAGTCAAGGACAGTCACTGCCAATTGTGTAAAGGCATGAATACTACCCTAAACAAAGTACATATACTGAAATAATTTTCATTTGTTTGATGCTATCAAGTTGACTGCATTTCAGTAGATGTTTTTTTTTTATGGTAGTATTTATGTCTTTACACAATGGGCAATGGCTGTTCTTGATTAATTTCATCCTGAAGAAATATTCTGACAGCCAATTATGACAATTAAGTAGAATTGGGCAATTCAAATTTTTCTCGGTTTGAATAAAAGATGTTTGAAAGTCTTTAGATCTTCATATGGTTTTCCTTTAAGTTTTTGTTATTTTGTTGTTCTTTTTCATTGTTAAGCTCTTTATGAGCTTCCAGGTCACTTTTTTTTGTTATCAATTTGGAGTTTCAATTTAGAGAGAATTTCTTTTCAAAAAATGGTTTAATTTTATGGTGGCTCCGTTCTTTGCTGAAATATCAGCAACCCTTTAATCCCACATGGCTCGGAATCCATTGTAAAACTTGAAAGCAACAAGCAAATGAAAAATTATTTGGAAGCTCTTTTAATTGGAAAGCTAGGGAAAAATTTATGTGGTAGTATCTGCAGTGGCTACTAGCAACCAACCAAATTTTATGATTGAATAAATTTATTTCCACAAATTACAACTTAAATTTATACCATTTTGATACATTTTCCTTTCATTTTAATTAAATAACTAATTCTTGAATCCTCTTCTTTGGCTTATCAGCAGTTTCCTACTGGAATATCCAGAAGACTTGGGTTCCAGTATTATATTAAAATTGAAATTTAATACAATTGTACCCCTAATATGTATTACATCAAAATACTTCTGCATACAAAATATTCTAACAAAATTAACATGTAAAGCCTGTTTAAAATATATCAAATAGGGACAGCACCTTTGGCAAATCCAGAAGGCACTATATCCAACAAATTTACTAACCCCTATATTTGCTCATTTATAATTTACTATACATCACTACCGTAAGTTACATTTAATTAACAATTTACACTCCCTATACGACACTAAACTTCACTCTCCTTATTACTACATTTTCTAGGCCCTATGAATGCAAACACTTGATTACTGAGTTATAGGGACCTTCCTGCCATTTCAATCTGCCTCCTCATACTCTAAAACATTCTTCGCTATCTTGCTTACTAATTTTTCTCATCCATCTCATTCTGACTTTACCTAAACACAAACCAACTTCCACCATCCTTTTTCTTGTTTTAACATTTAACATCTTTTTCCCTACAAATTCTTATGGAAAATTTAACCATCTCCCCATTTCTAGCTTTTCCCTAAGAAACTTGGTTTCCTCACAGTCTCATGATATATGCCAATTATCATCTTGCTGACTACATAATCCAACTTCCCCCTTACTCTTAAGCCCTTCAAAATTATAACTCCTGTTCCTCATATAAAACCTTCTCTTGCTGATTTATCACAAATATCAGCATAATTTTCCTATTCCAAACTCCTTTCAATTTTCTATATACACTCAATGATGTTTTAAGGTTAAAATTAGCAAATATTTCTTGCCTTTCAATATCTTCAATTCTTAACCTAACTTCTTTCCAGAAACCCTTTCCTAATACTCTCCTATCCCTTCACAAGTCCCCAAAACCAATTTTATCTAGATTTTCCTTTATCTTGTTGAACCAAGTACCACCTTGATTAAACCTTAAATGATTGACCTACCAAACATCGGTATAGTACACTGTGCTTCTCTAAATTACTAATTCTAAACCAGTATTTCAATTCTTTCTCCATAATTTTCCCTTTACTACCTCTACCTAATTCAACTTGAGCCACACTGTTAGGTGAGGCGGTAGGTAAGCTCAATATTTGTTTGCAAAAGTTTCTGTGTATCAGATTCACATTAACTCACCTATCCTCCAAACCCCGGATCTCAACTCCTTGGAGCATTTTGGCCTTCACCACTGCCCCATAGACTCTCTCCAACCAATTTACTAACATCCCTGATATTTTATTTAAACATGCCCTTATAGCTTTCAAGGAAAGCTTCCCTTTAGCTAATACCATCTTCTTTTGGTCACTCTATCCACCCTTATTAATTACTCTCACCTCTAAGTAATCAAATTTGTTAACCACCTCAATTTCTCTTCCTTGCTCATTTCTCATCTTTCCGTAATTTGTTTGCTCTTTTTAAAGATCACAATTATTTTTATTTGGATTAATACATGAACTCCACTTCCTACAAAATTGATCTGTTACTTCAATTAATTTATTTAATCCCACCTTGTATATAGAAATTGCCAGAAGATCATCCGCTAATAAACAGCCAAGTTATTTCATTATTATTGATTATTGGAACATGGCTATTCATTGCATTGATTTCCTCTAAGATATGGTCAATGAACAAATTGAATAATATAGGACTTCATTTGCAACCCTGCCTTAGCCCTTTATTATTTGGAATGACTTGCATTGCTTTACTATTTGACATTTTTATACAAAACCTATTATCAGTATATATTCTTTTTAATACTTCTATGAACCTGTTACTTATTATCTTACTACTCAATTTTACCCATAGCATTCCTGATTTATTGTGTCAAAAGCTTTTTGAATATCCACAAATAACACATGATCTTCCCCTCTTTACAGCTGAGTACTTATTTACCAATGTATCCATAACAAAGATATTATCAATTGTTCTTATTCTTCCTAAATTGTGACTGAAATTTCAAGAACTTATTCTCTTCTTCTGCCCACCTTTGCACTCGTCTGCTAAGACCCCTGTGTATAGCTTACTAATACAGATAGCAAACTGATTCTTCTGTAACTTGAGGGTATATTCACACCTCCCTTATTCTTAAATGTAGACACCACTATTGCTATTTTCCAACTTCTTGCGACCCTACTTCCTTTTAGAATGTAATTTAATATCCTAACCAATTAGCACAATCTCTTCTCATCTAAGCTCTATGTTTTCCAAAACTCCCCCTGGTGTTCCAGCAACTCCACTTGCTTTATTCCTTTTTAGTTTCTAATTTGCTCTTGGACTTCCTCCACTGCTATCTGTCTTATCTAGGTGCTCACTGAAATATGCATTTTCCATTATGCATTATTTCTGCCCATTTGAATGTTCTATGCTTAAGATATTTTGGAAGTATCTTACCTCATCTTGCTTACTTATGTTGTTTTCCGTTACTCTACTCTTGTACAATACCTTAACTATCCCCCAAATGTTTTAATGTCTTTTACTCTTGCTGCCTCATATAACTACCTACTCATCTTTCCTTTTCACTCTTTCTTCTTTACTTCCATAAGGCATTTATAACCCTACCTTTTAATCATAAAATTCCCCCTTTCCTCCTACGTGACTGTTCGCCTCCATTTTCTTAACTCCATTAGAACTCTTTTCTTTGCCTTCCTACACTCATCATACCAACTCTTTTTCTTATTTTGCTGGATACCTCTCATATTTGCTCATGTCTTTTTCAATATCTCCTCTAATCTTAACACAGCCTCCTCAATTCTCTTTTCTCTAAGAAATTCCTGTACTATTATTACCTCTTCTACTCCAATCTTTAATCTTAATTCCTTCAGAAATGATTCTGATTACTCCTTCCTCCATCTATAACTTCGAATTTTAATTTCTTAATGTTCAGAAACTTTTTGCTCCTTCTAATGGTTACTTGAAGAAACTACATTACACATCAAATTTGACCAGATAAGAATCTAAATCTACTGAATATAACATGTAATCTATAATACTCTGGCTGTTTTTGTTCACAAATGTAAATTCCCTCCCCCATATCATCTTTCCCTTTTACTCCATTACACATTGTCAGGTTAAATTCTTCACAAAACTCTTAACAATTTCTTACCTTCTCTATACATAATTTTATGTATACTCATGCTTCTTTCTGTTAAACTATCTTATAAACTCGCCTTCAGAACTTTGACTTTCTTCTTCTCTTGCATTCAAGTTTCCCATTATTATGAAACCATTATACATGTGTTTGTTAGATGATACATTGATATGGCCTAACTTAATAAGGTTGAATCATAAAACTCTGAGGAAATTGGGGTTATACACTGTTGCCACACACCACTTTCCCTTCCCCATAGACCACTCAGAATACACCACAGCACTGAGTTACCATCTAAACCTCCACTACACATCTTCACTCAGACTTCCAAGCATTTTCTCACAAATAGGCCTAAACCTCCTGACACCCAATCTTTGCCTTTGCTTTATACCCCACATTTCCCATAAAAATCAAATTCATTCACTTCACCAACTGTATCTTTTACCGGCCATGTCTCTACCTCACCTATCACATCTGGTGTCCTAAAAAATTTAGATATTTCTCTTTTCTTTTTTCAAGTAGACCTTTTATATTCCAGAATTTAACCCCCACTTTCCTTCTCTATAAGGACCCCTTTATCTCTAAACTAAATTGCTGCAGCCTGGCCCTAATTCGTATTTTTATCGGTTGCCTTACTTTCCTGTTTATTGTCCTGTAACTGTAATATGCTTTCTCCCAGTGTGGACACTATACTAAGTCCAATAAACATTTGAACTTGCAGCTGCAACCAGTACAATACTTTGAAAATTATCTATCGGCTGGTTCTCAGGTACCATTTGTTTACTTGGTGACAGATAGTGCTCTCTTCCCCTCCTTCCATTCCCTACTATCTGCTTCTGAAGATTCTTCTCCATCCCATTTTGCTGACTTGAAGTTCTATTCCTCTAGCTGCCATTCTTTGCTTCTTCTACTCCTCTTCCCCTCATATCATCTTCCTTTAGCTGTTCCACCAACATAGGCTGTTTTACTGATGACTTCAGCATTTCACATCCCCCTCCTCCTCCTCTCTACTTCAAGGTTGGATTTGTTGGAAATATTTTCCAGCCCATGTCTTGAATATAGCTGATGAATATCCTGTTTCCTGTCATTGATTCACAATTCTAAACCTCAAACATAAGCTTTCTCCCTGGCCCTGCATTTTTCATTTCTCTTAACAGAGTATTTCGTATTTCCCCATCTCTCTTCCCATAATCTTGCTCTATAAATATTTTCGTCTCTTTTAGCTTTTTAGCATTTGCTAAAATACCCATTTTATTTTCATTGTAGCAAGCTTAATAATGACTGGTCTTGACTTCAAACCTTTTCTACCCACTCTCAAAACACCATTTATTTCCCAACCAACAAGTTGGAGTCCTAATTTTTCTTAAAAGATTTCTTCAATTAATTCCCATGTCTCTCCCTTGTTTTCATTAACTCCAAATATTATCACGTTCGTTTTTCTTCTGTTTTCTTCTCTCTCCAAGAATGATATTCTCCTATTATATACTTGTAATTCTCTATTTACATCACCTTCAAATTTTCCTCAAATTTAGCTGTTATTTTTTCATCAATTCTCCTTTCCATTCCTCTTAAATTTCCAATATCTTCTGAAATACTCTTCACGTATTTCAGAAGATATACGTTCTCATTCACATAATTTGTTCCATTTCTGGCCCAGGGTTAAGCTCCACTGCAATTATTATCAAAGCCACCATTATCACCAGCACATACCATGACATCGTAGCCTTCTGATCACATTTATTTGTACCACCCAAGGCAAAACTATAACTACGAAATAAGTCAATTCTGACTGTATACAATTCTAGCTGGATTCCCATTTTTTTAACTCTAACAATCGTGTGCATACACACACATCTGCCTCCGACCACCTCCCCACAGCAACTCCAACCAAATTTTAAAATATTAGCCTCAGGCTGATTGTCCACCAAAGCTTTTTGTAATATCTGTGATGTTTTCTATAATCTTAAAGATATTGTGAAAGTATGAGTTGCATTTTTTGCGAGACAGATCAGTATTATTGAGAATCAGACAGAAAAAAAAAAAGGAGGAGTGATCAGTTGTAAATGAATATTTATGAGAATATCACCTTAGTATTACATGGAAACCAGTTCTTAAAAACAAACAACCACCCCCTTCCTCCTCTCTCCTTCCACTACACAGCATGTTAAATGTAAGACTGAAAGCAGTTTTATTTCTGAAAAAAATAAGAAAAGTAACCTTATGATGTGAATGTAAGGTTATTGTAGGGGCCTCGATGCATCAGGAAAAACTTTTCTTGGCATTATAAATGTTCCACATCCCTCTGCTATCATCAGTGCAAATACTAATTTCATTGGGGTAGCTATTAAAAATTACAGCAGAGAAATCAATTCTAACTGCAACTCTAGAGTGTATTGAAGAAAATAGTGATGAGATACATTTTTTTAAGTAGTGTTTAATGCCCAGTTTTAATACTGTGGCATCACAGGTAGTAACACAGATATTGGCACTGTTTTTGAAGAGTAATGATGAGAAATGAGCATCAGTAAATAGTTTTTATTGTACAAATGTGAACTTTCTGTTAATTAATGTTCAATTGCAGTTATTTCTGGAAAAGAAATGTTTCTATATTAATGCCTCATTATTTCAGAAAGAATTATAAAATGCTAAATAGGTATTAGTTTTGTAACAAAATAAATAAGAGTTTAAGAAATGAGTTTGAAAGTACTGCTCACAATTATCTTTTTATAATTAGAAAACAAACATTTTTAATAAAAAATTGGACATTATATTAAATTTTTTGTAACTTTCTTTCCATTCAGTAAAATTTCTTTTCTCTTCATTAATTAATAGTAAAAGTATTTTTAAGTATACCATAAAATAATTGGTTACTATGTAAGGGTCATGAATTTACTAACTTTAATGTTAGTGAAAGGCTTTTAGACCTGCTTTAACTTAGTTGGAGCTGAATTAATCATTCATTGACACCTTTGTTCTGAGAAGAAAGATGAAAATTGCTTATTGGAATATAAGAGCATTAGGGGAAACAAGTGGAGAATGAGATGAAATACTCTAGCCTGCATGTTTTGGGTTAAGTAAAGTTAGCCTGAATTTGGAAAATGACAAACAGAAGATAGGTTTGCCATTCTTTATTTGGGATTAAAAAAGGTACTTGCAAAACAAATAAGCAAAGTATTTTAAGTAGCTTAGTAGAATGCATGATGAATCTTGGATAGCATTTTAACAAGCTTAAAACAAAGATAAAATGTCACTGTTTTTCAGTGCTATGTGCGCCTATGTATGTTTCATCAAAAGAAGAAAAAGAATCCTACTGTCTAATGAAGAAATACTATAAAAAATAATAATTATAATGGAAAATATAAATGCTGAAGTTGGTTTTAAAAATGAAGGCCTAGAACAAATAATTAGAAATTATAAATAAATCTTCATTAGGTGACACTAACTTCACTAACAGGTTAAATAATTGGAAAACATTGGGTTGAAGATATGGTTGAAAATGGGAAAATCTTATAAATTTATGTCAAGTCATTGTTTGGTGATCTACCTGTGGTGCCTCAGTAGTGAAAACGGGCATTAAACACTACTCAAAAAAAAAATTGTTGGGTGATAGGTGGAACTCTTTTTATTTTCTCACAACGGCTGCAATAAAACATCATGGGTGTCTCTAAACCATAATACTGAAAATCAAATGGAATAAGTAAGACATTTATATGGCCTTTAATGAATATAACAAATAATAAAGGAGCAGTTATTGGTAGTGACTATCATATTATGGTTGCCAAATTTAAATGAAAAATATTGGCAGCTGGTTTAAACAGTAAAGTAATAGATATAATGCAAATAAAAGGAAAAATGGAGGAAAGAAGGGGTTTAAATTAGAGCTTATTGACAGATTTGAAGTTTCAGTTGAAAACCTAAAAGACTTCAAGCACTGTAGCTCAAATGGAGTATTAACATGGTAAGCCAAATATCTGTTGATCAAGTCTCATCTGTGTCTTCAATTTTTTTTATATTTAATTTCAATTCTGAAAACACTGAAGGTACTTTGAAACAAATAAATTATCCCACTCTGCCTGTAAAAAGAAGTTACATGGTTTTAAAGAAATGCAGAAGAATGTTTGGATTCAAGGAGAGTTCAGGATATCTAAACAAAAAATATTTAAGGCCAGGCTAAATGTGAGTAAGGCAAGGCGTAAGAAAGCACAGTTACAAAGTGAATATGCAGCTGGAAGAGACAAATATTTTATAGATGAGCATGCAATAAAAGCAGAGGACGTAACTCAGAAGGGAGATAAAAAGGGACTATGGGGGTTTTGTTTGATCTTGGTCCTTGATTTTCCCTTATAAATTTCAAACTAAAGGGCATATTTTACTGAAACACAGGCATGCTGGTATATGAGGATAATGGTTATGGAAGAACACGAGTGGCTTGGCAAGGATTAAAAAAGTAGATTTAATTTTCCCTTTGCTAACATTCTCTTTGCATTGATCTAACCCTAAATGTTTGTCAACAACCTTAACATCATATATTAAACAGTAAATTAGATATACTAAATGTGCACTACATAGTTCCTGTTCTGTAGTCATTGGTTATGAAACAAATTTAGGTTAATGAATTTTGTTGGAAATATTTTAATCTACTAAATATAACTTTATCAAACCATACCATATGATTATTACTGGCATATTGGTATCCTCTTGGGTACAGCACTTAAATCAGAAATAAGGAAATATTGTTGCAACTCTTTTATCATAAAATTGCACCTTATGATAATATTTCTGATTTCATTCACAATTTTTTGTTCTAGATGGGCTTGATGGTAGTGGATTAGTCCCGTAAGTTTAATTATACTTCTGCTTGTCCAGATTTAAGGATTTACTGAACTGTTTTTGATTCTCAGAAGTGATTTACAATTGCCTTCCTCTGAGTTTATGTATATTGTAATGTAAATTTGTCTGTATAGTGTTTTCTTCTATTAGCAACTGTTATCTTATCCTCTTCTTTCGAGTATTGGCAAAACTATGTTTCATTCATCCAATGCAATGTGGTTTTCCTTGCTTCTAAAATAGTCCAACAAGAATGAATCTTGCTAATTACATATCTGAAATGTTAAAGCTTCAGTAGGAGAATGACAGTTTCAATTGGCCATGCGCACATGTTGACTTCTTCCAAAATTGATTTTTTGGTTGTCTTCTCTGTTCAGCAAAAGTTAAAGGATTGTATGCTATACTCAGATTTTGAATGCATTAATTTTATTTTCTTTCATTTGACCTCACTGTCCAGATTTCTATTGTATTTGATTACTGGGGGGGAAAGCTTCCACAATTCTGAATTTTATTCTTGTATATATATTTCAATCTTCCTATTGATTTCCTTGTGGCATTACCCATCAGTAATGAAGTTTCTCAAATATCCTGTAACCATGATTTTCGTCATATTGAATTTCAGTAACAGACCCGCCCTTGCAACTTCTTTTAACTTAATTAATAGTTTCTTTTTGTCCTGTTCATCTTCAACCAGCATGAAAGCTTTGTCTGCATATATGGTTCTGCCTTCTTTTTTGACTCATGTATTGTCTTCTAGCTTGACCCTTCACACTATGTACAGACTGATAAAAATGGACAAAACACAGCCTTGACTTTTTCCTTTTTCATTTTCTTCTTCAAACGACTATGCATCTCTAATACTGTTCTTACAATGGTTTGTGTACTTACATATTCTTAATAAGAACAATCTTGATACTATTACCAAGACATTCAATTCACTGTTGTAGCAGTGTAATATCAATCTGCCTGTTTTATTATTTATTTTTATGTTTCATAGCCTAAGCACATTACACTACATAACACTGTCTTAATATGTTGTGTTATGGTGTTATCTTAAAACAAGCAATCTTCCAAACATCTTTGTACTTAATTCTTGAGCTCATAATTCAATATTTGTGATAGTTTGCTCATAGCTGCATTTTATGCAATATGAATCAGCCCAGGTTGAGCACAGAGAGTGAGGCACATATATTAGATGAATAACTGTTAGCAAAATAATTAAGTTTCTCATTATTTTTTATGTCTGCAAGCTTTACAACATTGAGGTTATTGCTTTCCCTGAAGTTCTGATGCTGCAGAATTGCTTATGCAACCTGAGATCTCCATTGAGAGATACAGTGAATGTGTGAAGCATTCTTGGATGATGATATAGCCAAGTACCTTGGAGACTCAGACTACCAAGAATAAACCGAAACCTCAATACAGAACCTGACAGCACACCATGATACATTTTTAATTTGTTCTTAAGTGATGCATCTTGTGATTGATGCAGACCAAAATAAACAAAATGCTAAGCAGCAAATGAACAATGGAAAACAAAAAGACAAGTGTGGAAAAATATATTTTGCTTTTAATATAGTGAAAGAAACATTATTTTTCTGAAGTTTCATGTGTGAATAGGAAGCCACATCTATGTGACTATTGGAGTATGTCTCTTATGTAGACATCCTTTATCAGCTTTCTACAGATATCTACAGACAAATATTTGGCTATCATCACTCATACAATATATGAACACAACCTGGCCTCAATCCACACACCTTAAAAATTTTGACCCAGTAAGTACACATTCCCACTAAATTGAAGACTATGTAATGTATTAGGCTATATTTTCTACCGTATTTATATAAAAGACCAGCTACTCAAATACAAAATTTTTGAAACCACTGGTTGTTTTCCTTGATACATAGAAGTATTAGTTGGTTGATTATCTGTGGAACATGTGTCACAGAACTGCATTGGAAGGTTAACTTTACTTTGTTTACATTTTCATTGAAGTGATGGCACTGCTACAAGAGCTTACTGGGATATACAGTTAAATTATGTATGCATTGTCCTATGAGACAGGACATTAAAATCATGTGTTTCTTGGTGATTTGTATTTGGTGTGCCAATAGAGATCAAATGGAAAATTATGAGCCCAGTTAATCTATTCCATGAAAGTTATTTATGATTCAGAATCTACTTGCACTGTAAGGAGATTTTTTCAATTGGAATCCCTAGGTGTTTAAGTTCCAGGTCTTATATATTAATAAATTGGTTAATATATTTTATGAAATAGGAATTGTTAAAGAAAAAAATAAGGATAATGCTTTACAGTGCTTATAAAAGAAGCTCTGGGAAACATTGGATACCACCTACAGAAGTCCTCTAATGATTCTCTGCTATCTTTTTGAACAAATAGGAATTCTCCACACTTCTATATGAGTGACTGTAAAGTTACTTACAATAGTATAAAATTATTGTGGTGTAAGAATTCCTGGGCAATCCCTGTATCCAGCAATATACTTTGTGAATGAATTTTCAGAGAAATTGAACCTGCTTTTTGATGAATTTTTTTAATAGTGTTTCACGCCTATTTTTACAACTGAGGCACCACGTGCCGTGGACACTGATGATATATAAAATGAAATGATAAATTGGGAAAGGATATTTTTTAAGGTAGAAAACGTTCCAGGCCAAAGTTTAGGGTACCTCTCCAGCATTTGCCATTTATGAGGACTGAGGAAAGCCTGGGAAACCCCAGTCAGGGAGGACAGTCCTGGTTGGAATCGAAATCCGAGTCCGCACCTTAATGACCTCGGCCACCCGTGGTGGTTTGATGAAGCTACAATGTATATTTAAATTTGCAAATCTGTTGACACTAGAATTCCACAAAACCTTTCTGCTCCATGAGGAATACCATGAACAAAAAGAACATGGTACTCAGCAGTGATAGAATAATAGGCAATTTCTTTTAAGGAACAAAAAATAGACATAGGTATGTGTAAAGAATTTTGAAACCCATTTTTGAAGAAATTAATGTGAAGGATTGTGATTTTGCATTTTTACAGAAAGGTTTCAATAGCACATATACCTAGTATTTCTCTGCACACAATTCATAAAGTATTATGGTAATAACATTTGGCCCACTGATTCCCCTTTGTAATCCCCTTTGAGGAAACATTAAAAGATAAAGTGTACAGGACAAATATACACACCTTAAACAAACTGAAGACTGATTTTACCAAGAGTTTAATTATATTTCTCAAAATGAACTAGGAAGGACAATGGGTAATTTTCTTAATATATGCCAGAAATGTGTAGAAAAGGAAGGTAGGCTGTTTCAATATCTCTTAGCATGATATGGGTAAGTACATGATTTTATGTAGTAATATTTTATTAGATAGTTACTCAAGGCTTGCAAACTTAACCTGCAAGCTCTTGTTGCTAACTTGCCCAGAGCATATGCTCTACTGACTGTAAATTTCCCACTGCGTTCATGTTTCATAGATAATCTGCCCACCCAGCATATCATGGTGTCCAGGAACAGAAAATTGCAATGCACCAATCAATGTAGATGGGCATTGATCACATAAAAAGTAAGTGCTATATATTGTATGTGGGCCAATACTTTATAATTCTTAATAACTGCTTGTGGAGATTTGAGTTTAATGTGGTATGATTATTGCCAATAGGAAGGATAAGCTAAAGCAGCACTTCACTAGCACAAATAAAATAAAAGGACATAAATGAAATGTGATTTTTATATGCAAACTGTGTTTACACTAAGGTTTGAAGATAAATTGGTAACAAAATGGTCCCAGCATTTGTCCATCATGTGGTGGTGTTCCAGATGCATGTGCTGAAACAGTGGCACATGATGACAAAATACTAAAGGCTCTTTTTAAGATAAAAGGGTAACCATTAAAAAATGAAGCCAGGCGCAGTAGTACAAAATACCAAGTACAAGGTCAATATGGGAAAAATGCATCAACTGCTATCATACTACAGTGAAACCTGCCCAAATTGAACACTGAACAAGCCGAAATCCTGTCTTATTTTGGTCCCAGTGAAAATCGTATACTTTGTGTAAATTTTCACGAATAATATGGAAACAGCTGAATGTGGCAATGGAAACCATCTGCAATTGCTTAAAATGGAAACATGCAGTTTTAAAACACATTTGTTTTGGGATATGCTGTGCTTCCAAGGAAACTGAAAATGTTTTATTTTTTTTATTTTGGGATATATAGTACTTCTGAGGAAACTTTAAATGTAGATGATTAAGGCAAATAAGTTTTTTGTTTAAACATACATACTTGAGCGGAGATAGAGTCAAGGATGAAAGAAAGGGCTACATTTGCGATGTATTTTTCCTTCAGTGTGTCTGTTCTTTAGTGTATGTATACATTGTGAGAAAAAATGTGCATTTGGTGATTAAGGGTGTTGCATAAGAATGTGGCGCTTTTTTTAAAGGATAAAGTAAAAATGATTGAATTAAAAAAAGAGAAACTCACTGTCAAAGAACTAATGCTGCAGTTCAAAACCCAAATCTACAAAAGTTTAAAAAATAAAAAAAAAGCATAATGAGTGAATGATTTACAGGCAACAATGGTGACATGAAAAGGAAAGGCAAAACAACAGGATGTGAGGAAATCAATGAAATGCTATGGTAATGGTTCATTAGTGCTTGATCAAAAAGTATGCTTATTTCTGGTGGCACTGTACTTCAGATGCAAGCCCTTGAAATCACACAAAACTGAATAAACCAGCATTCAAAGCTTCAAATGGATAGTTGGAAAGCTTAACAAACAGGCACAAAATCATTTGGAATCACGTATGGGGAAACCAATGATGTAAATTGCTTTGCTGTTTCTGAGTGGCAGGAAAAATTTAAAACATTGTTGAATGGATACCAGCAGAATGATGTATACAAGGGGGATGAAACCGGTTTGTTTTTCAGAGCACTTCCTAAAAAGTCACTTTCTGTTCATGGGGAAAATGTCCAAAGAATGACTTACTGTTTTTCTTTGCGCTATCATGGTCGGCAAACTCAAAAACTGCTGGTGATAGGCAGATCAGCTAAACCCTGTAGCTTCAGACATCTGGATATCCACAAATTGCTGGTAATTTGGAGATCCAATAAAAAGCTTGGATGACTGCTGCATTAATGAAGGAATGACCGAATAATTTTAATGCCAGGATGAAGAAAGAAAACTGCCATGTGCTGCTATTCCTGGACAATGCTACTTGTCATCCAAACATAAGCTGCCCAATGTGAAGCTGGGGCATGCCTTGCACCAAACGTACCAATGAAATTGCAAAATCAATTTCTGTGTTAGATGCTGTGAATTGGATTCACATGGCAGCACAGAAGATAAAGTCAGAGACAATTATGAAATGTTTCCAAAAAACTAATTTTCTTCCTTCTTTAGAAGGAATTGAAGATTTGGAGGAAGCAGGAGCTAATTTTGAAGTCATGTCGACACTGTGCTTGAAAGAGAAATTTGACTTGGATGCTAAACAGTACATCTTAGAAGACAATGACGTCACTACTTACTAGACTGCCGATTCAGCTGCAAAAATTGTCATAAATGGAATCCAACCAAAAAAATGATGGAAACATTGAAGAGGAAGAAACTAAAAAAATGACTAAAACAATGGAGAGGAAGAAGCTATTAATGTTCCAGCCATGTACACCAATTCTGAAGCTCTTGTGTAAGCAATGTACAAACATATTTAGCTAACAAAAGTATTATTGAACTTTATGAATATATGTGTATTGTGAAGGAATGTTTAGAGAGGGGTGCCATTGAGCGCAACACAAAGCAGTTGAAGCTGACAGATTTCTGGAGCTCCAAGAAAAATAACATGTGAAAAGACAAGAGACTCAGATTTGTACGTTTATAGATTAAGGTTCCTAGTTTAGTGTTGTAATTAATGTGTTAAATGACAAAGAGACTCAAATGTATAGTGTGACATTTTTAATTAGTTTAATGGTGAATGTGTTGGTGAAAGGACAGAGAGACTGAAATAATTTATACAACATAAATAATATGTATGTACTGAATTATGCAGTGGATATAAAATTACACATGTACATACTAAGGTGAGTGAGTGCTTTTTAATAAAATGGATGATATTGAAATTATTGGTGCTTGCAATTAATCTTAAAACTATGCATAGAAAAAAAAATTTGGAATATCCAAATAATATGGAAACCTTTCAAAAAAAAAAAATAATGTCATGTCACTTCCCTCTTGAGCAGGTTTCACTGTATTTCCAAGTGAAGCCATTTAAATGATTTTTTCACCTGTTCAGTTTGGCCATTGTAAATGCACACCTCTTACCCAAAAATAAAAAACCGTTTTGACAGTCCTGGAAAATTTCAGATCTCATAGCTGAAATTTTCCCAGAATTAACATGAGAATTATCTTGCTGAAGGAATGGTGGTCAGAAATCCAGATACATAAAAGAGCCATACAATGATTATGTCCAGAAAGACGGAGCATGAAACAATATAACTGAACTTCAGTGCATTGTCAACTATCTGCTTGAGAAATAATTCCATGCTTACCATACCAAAGTCAGCAATTGAAAAAGGCACAGATTATGGAGAGTTTCATCAGTAAGTAACAAATTGTGCATAAAAGCTTACCAAGATTTTTGTATAACAGACTTTGTATAATGGGCACCATGAAGAGGCAACCATCAAGGTAAGCAGCAACAATTTTCATACCAAACCTAAAAGCTAATTTCTAAGCAAATCGCAAAATTTCAACTTTCTGATTCACAGAAACAATGTTGTCTGAATAATTTAAAAAGTTTAAAAATTGTCAACAAAGGCATAAGGAACATTTAATTTATTCTGTGTAATGCAATTATTATGCAGATTAGCTAATTGTACAAAATATAAAGAAAAAGAGTTTTTTCGGGGAGAGGGGTTGTCTAACACCTATTTTTACTACTGAGGCACCGCAGGCAATGGACATTGATGATACATGTAATGAGACGATATGTTGGGGAAACACTTTTTTTTTTTTTTTTTTTTTTTTTTTATATGGAAGGGAAACTTTCCAGGCCTAAGTTTAGGGTACCTCCTTCGGATATGCCATTGTGGACTGAGGAAAACCTGGAAAGTTCGGATTCAAATTCCAAACTTCCTGAATCATGAATCTGTGTCTTAATGACCTCTGCCACTTGTGGCGGTAATTAAAATGCTGATATAAATGATATATTACAATAAAATAATATTGTTAAAGTATAAATAAGTAAATAAAATCTGTATATGCCATCCTGATACCTGGTTTCCTAAACCAGCGCATGGATATAAAATTTTCCATTCATTATTATAACTATAGAATTCAATATCTCTTACTACATTATTTTACAGATTTTCCTAATAACTGGATTAAAATAATATAATTAAACAGCAAGAAAAAAAAATGACTGAATATTATTAAATTAAACCAAAATATAAATTTACTAATCTACTTTCCAATTTAATTTTCCAAAAGCTACAAAATCTACCAAATTAACAATTTTTACCGGGAGGGAGCCAGTAAGAATTATAGCTGGCAGCCAGCTATTCTATCCTATGAATTTATTCTATTACTACACAACTATACTACTAATAATCACTGGTTAGCAGTGATATGCGCTGGTATCCAGTACTTAGCAGCAATTTTCTTAAATTAAACATTATACTTAATTGTTTCAAGTCTCCTTAACTTATTTCAATCGTAATAATCGCCTTCTCTTTAACTACTTACTTCACTTAAAGTACATTTATCACTATTAATCTTTCCTACTCATTTCATTTATTTGTCCCAACACTTTAATTCATTAAAAACTATCACCTCGCTTCCACCATATCACTCTCCATCTTTTCTTCCATCTCTCTTGATCCTCCTGGTCCCAATATGCAAAATGGGCATAAACAGTATCCATCATTTCTTCATCACACTTTAATTTCCTTCCTCGAAGGTCCTTCTTCATGAGTTTTCAGAACAGAAAATAGTCACTGGGAGCTAGATCTGGGCTGTAGGGTAATCTCCTTGAAGCCATATTTCTTCACATCTTCCTTTGCAACCAGAGCTGTGAGCACAGGCTCGCTGTCATGAAGAAGGCCCACACCACTACTCCTGTTTCCTCTTTGATGGAAGCATGTAGTCTGTGCAGTAAGCCAGTATAGTACTCCTCATTTACTGTGGTGTTCCTCTCCTTGAAGTCAATGAAGAGTATTCCTTCACAGTTCCAAAAGATTGTGGCCATGATCTCCTTGGTTGACTGAGTGACCTTGGCCATTAGAGGCCATGCTTCGCTAGGTTTATGCCACTGTTGATTCTCTTTTGGACAAGGGATCATAGTAGAGGACTGCTCTAACAATGGTTTGCAGAATTTTTCTCTCGTTACCATGGCAGAGCTCCAAAAATGCCTGACAACAGATGACTTGTACTGAGGAAAGAAATCTAGGCACCCATCTTGCACTATTCTTATTCATGTTTAAATGTTCATGAATAATTTGAAGGACTGTTGTTTTAGAAAAGCCCAACCTTGCTGCTATTTCTGTAACTTTGAGCCACCCAATCTTCCATAATTTCTCCTTCCACGAGAGCAATGGATGTTTTCAGGAGTAAGCACCTCCAAGGGCCCACCTGCACGCTCTTCGTCTTCATTGTTTTCTGAACCCATTCAAAAAAGTTCGGCCCATTCTTTTATGGTAGAATATAAGGGGGATGTTTCCAGATATACACCATCCACTCGCTCTTTAATTTCATTTGGAGTACGTCGTTCTTTTGTGAAGAACTTAATAACAGCTCAATACTCCATTTTGAACATGCCACAATCTTCTACACATAGCCTTCTTTATGCATCTATATCTGAACAGCTGAACACAGCAGAGCAGAAGTTACAGCTGCAATTATTTACTTAATAGATAATGTATGACATCAGATAGGGATTTTGTGAAGGCTATAATCCTTATCGGTGAGGTTGAAGGGTCTACCCTCGTATGTGGATATAATACTCCGAAATGTATAGTTTTAAAATGTTTGCAAGAAGTAACTGAACTTTCTCAATACAAAAATTAATGAATTTATCATTTTACAAATATTATTTAGATGTTTATCCCAAATTAGATAGATTAATTCTAAATCTAAAATTTGCTGTTTGCAATTTTACTGTATAACTATTCATATTTATTTCAATAACAGCATTCTTTCTCTACTACTAAAGAGAATTACATTAATCTTTTTCTCATTAACTGTAAGTTGTAACTGTTTTTAAACTCTTTGATTATTGTTTTAATGAATCTAATGAAAAGTCCGAACATATCAAAGACAAATCATCTGCATACATTAAAGATGGTATATTATAACTATTCACATTCATACATGTGGAAGAAGGCATAAGATAGAATTTTCAGAAACATATTTTACAATTTTGAGCTTGAGTTGATCTTCTTATGAATAATTTCTGTTCTTGTCTGATTGTTAACTTAATAAAACAACTATTATAAATCAAATTTGTTTACCAGTATAGACTAGTTATTCTCTCCATAGCCCTGATGTTTCCCATGACCGAGAGAAGCTATGTTGCCATTTCTGTACTGTTACTGTGAGCATGTATGTTATGCCTTAATGCCTATAGTAGCCATGTTGCTATAATAATAATAATAATAATAATAATAATATAGCTATAACAATAACAATAAATATAACTACAACAAAAAATAACAACATTGTAAGTTGCTCATGTACAAAATAAACCAGTTTCATTTGAACCATCAGAACAAACAACTGGATGCATGTGCTTCAGTTAAAACAAGAGTTGGCAACATAGTGCAGAATGCAGCAGGAGAGGACCAGTAATTGGTGCTAGCAGACTACTTTCACCAGTGATGCATGTGTCATCCACAGCAATGCAAACCGTGAATTAATTCTTTAGCATGTAGTAGAATTTTGAAAGCAGAAGCTGGACTTTTGTAGCAGAAACTATTGTTATTTACAGGATATCCAATCAAAATGCTCGTTGTAGTGTTTATAGGTTAAAACATATCAAAATAGCTTCATTTACTCTAGAATTTAGTTGTGCTAGTCATGCCTTAGGTTGTCTGTGCTGACATCTACCCCCTCTGGCCAGAGACTGAGTGGCCAGACTATTTGCCTTCATCACAGTCAAAGGTTTTAGTCATATCTATAGACTATTTACATAAATATTTTAAAATTACATTAGAAAAATTATAAAGTTCATACATTACCGTTTCTGTTGGGAATTCTTATTTAAATCCATATTGGTAATCTGATAATACAGTTAATTTATTAAGAAATATCTTCTCAGCTCTTTCTTAGAGTAATGACATAGTGGAGAAATGAGTCAAGAGCCAAGCTGTGATGCAAGCTGCAAGATAAAACATATCATAGATATTTAAATTGGGCAGCACATTGTGATGTGCCATGCAGCATTTCATCATAAATCATGATAGTTCGTGCAGAATTGGCCAACAATTTCTTTTGAAGTGCATTTTGCTATGGAACAAAATGTTAAAGTATGGATGTGGAATGTTTTATTACATCAGTGAGGAGCCAAGCACCAATTTGGGCTCAAAGGTTGCTTGACCTTCATAATTAATTTTTTTCTAGATCAACTGTAGAAGGAAGTGTCTGAAGAAAATAAGTGCTAAGGTAAATTCAGTAATATTCTATAATGCACTCAAACATATATAAGCCATTGTTACAAAGAAGTATGTGGGTATGGTGTAAGTGTCTTGTTTCTATTTTCTGTGTTCTATTAATGTAGATTCATGATACAAGTAGTGTAATGTATGGTTTTATTTGAACTGGCAACATCAAATCAGGTAACTAATTAATTTTTGTGCTGAGAGTATTTCACTTTTCAACATTAACGAAAATTAATAGGATTGTGCATGAAATAACACAATATAACAAACAATTTTATTGGCATTTGAAAGACAGCCCTTGTTATCACATTGCAATATCTGATGCCCCTGAGGGTTTATTGCCTTTATTTCTGTCATATGTCTTTAAAAATTCTCCTTATCAAATATCATATTTTGAGAATACATAGAGTTTGTAGTATTGTCAGCAGTATCTATGCTTGTTTCAATGCTCTTAGACAATACTTGCCACTTGGGATATAAAATACCAATTGTGCATTCTACAATTTCATAGCTCTGGAGTGCTGTGAATCTAAAACAGTTCTTTGAACATTCAGGATTTCACTTATGTACATTGTTAGCACATGAGTTAAATAGGATATGCTTCATCTGCTGGAAATGAAAGTCATTTTAATGACAATTCTTAGTAAAGTATCATCTTCTGGAATGTTTAGCTGGTTATTTTGCAGTAAATGTACATCCCATCACCTTGCTATACTATGTCCATATGTTGTAAATTTGTAGTTTACATCACACACTGCTTGCAAAGCAGCAGAATAAAATATCATGTAATTGTAAAAATTGTACTATAATGAGGTGGATCAGTAATTCATTAGTTTTATTCATTGATGCAGCTGATACATTTCAGAAAGTTCCATAGTTCTAGATATTGTTTTTTAACCTATAGAAAAAGTTCTTTTTAGGAATAGGCATGTGTATAGGCTACAATTTATTCCTAATCACAACTGTCATTGAAACAATCTTGCTGATTGTTGTGACTCCTACAAGGAATGCAAAAGCTAAATTTTGGAATGAAGCTCCAGCTGCAAAACACCCGTAAAATAATTATTAGTAAATCTAAGTTAGTGAAGTAATTATTTTTATTATAGAAGTTATTTTCTGTTTTAGAGTGAAAGATGTCCAAAATAAGTAGAAATCCCTCAGGGATTACTACAGAAAGGAAGTTTGAAAAACTCTGCATAATTTATGTGGAGATGGAGGGGAATCCATCTGCAACACACATTGGCCATATTTCAAGCTCTTTAATTTCTTGAGACACCAGTGCACACCAACAGTCTTCTGGAAACTTGACATCCAATTGTTCAGGTTTTGTGACCACTAGAGGATCTACAGAACAAAATACTGAAGAATTAGATTACTGAAACCTGACTTCACAAAGTATGCTCATCAACAAGAAAATTACCTGGTATTGCTGACAATGTACAGAGTTCCAATCAAATGAATTTTGAAGGCTATGATAGTTATTCCCCATGTGGTATGGCAAATGAAACTGACAATTCTAAAACTACCTTTATTCATTTTAACATTTTCCAATAAGAATGTGAAAAGGATTAAGACTAATCACTTACAATCACTTGTTTGTACAGAAAAGAAGAAAATGTCAATTTGAAGGAGAAAATGGCTAAAAGCAAATAAATAATAACACCTGAAGAAGATCAAAATTTTTTGCAAGCTTACTTCCACATGTAAGGAAAATCAAAGAAATAAACATAATGCTTTTTAGAAATAATGTTAAAAAGTTGGTTATTAAATATGCTTATTCAGGTTCTACTATTACCAGTTTTCCTAACTTTTAAGTAGATCTTTAAAGTGCAGCCCCTACTCCTATTCTACAGGTAAAAACAACTGGTGTAAATGCACATCATTTTAATATGTACTCCACTTGAGATTGACTCAAAATTAGTTAAAAAATAATAAATAATGGCATCCTGTAAATGTATAGTTTTTGATTTTTTTCCCTCTTATTAAAATAACAATTTTCAAATGAGCACATTGAATGATATACTGACTGTTTATTGAAACCTGTATTATGTTAATTTACCAACAATAAGAAGAAAGTGCATCTGATTTATTCTGCTTACTGTAAAATTAACATAAATTTCTCCCCAGGCTGTATTTGTTGCCTGATGATGTTTGTTAGATTAGCCATCAGATGTGGATGTACATAACTCTGAATGTAGTCAAAAGCATTATAGTGCATTCTCAGATATTGAAAAAAATTGCTCTGGGTACTTTTTTTAATTGGGGAAGCAATTGATATTTACCCAGTGTATGCTGCTGTTGGTTTATTGGTTGTACAGAATATTCTCTTATTCCAATGCACTGTTATCAAAGAACACTTCATCTTCACTATGCAAATACAGTTTGTTAACTATCAATATTGCACCTTGATTTTCTGATGCACTTAATGCATTTGAAGTGTTGCCATAGTCTTGAAACTAACAGTTTGCATTGCAGCTCAGCTCTTAACTTAACCTCTGTAATATATTTTTACTCTTAGTGCTGCTGTCAAAGCTCTAAGAGTAAATGGATAAAAGTAAATCTGGAAATGTACCTTCCTCATATTTTTTTAAAATAACTGGAAAGATTATATCTCCATTACTAAATTTCCGATTTTTAAAAATTTTAATAGTGTATTTAATTCCTTTTTCATCTGTAGAATATAACAAATATAGTTATTTATACATTTGATCCTGATTGCTTTAAATATATTATTATTTGTTGCCTCAGTAATGCTTAAGAATATTCTCTCACATTTATAGAAGGCTTTTGAATCAATTTATTACAAATGTTTAGTATTGGTTTTATGTTTTCGTTCAGTTTGAATTACTTTTTATTATTAACTGTATTGCAAGTAGCTTTTGCACATTGTCAGCATTATTTTATTTTCTTATTTATGTATATTCTGTTTACCATAATGTATGAAATTGAATTTTAATTAATTCATACTTATATTCCAAATTTAATCACTTGAAAAATACTGTACAAAAATGACAATGGGTTGTATGCATTGCTTTTCCTCTAACAAAGGTTTGATGCAAAAGTATATACTACATTTTGTATGCATAAACACTATTTTCTGGTAGGATGTTAATACTATGTGACTCATCTTTTAATTTTCAATAACAATGAATAATTGAATTAATAGTTAATTGGATTGGTCCATAAGTGCTCTAGTATATCATTTAGTGCTCATGTACAGAAAATAAATCATGGGAATCTCAGTGTTTTTTGTGTTCTTCATAACCTGCTAAACTTTGGAGTTTTTATTTAAAGCTGTCAGAAAATGAAGCTGAGCATAAGTCAGGAGAAGGATGTGGAGAACAGTTTGTGTTTGCAAACTTATTGAAAGAACATTCTGTATTTCTAAACAAATCTGAAATTCCTTCATTAAGGAAAGAAAAGGCACCATCAATGCAGGAATTACAATCAAAGCTGGAATGTTTTGGGAAAAGTATAACAGAAAATAAACAATAAGAAAATGGCGAAAATTAAAATTGATTTGAAAAGAACAGGAAATAAATTTTTTTCTTTTATGTCATGTGAGAAAGCAATGGTTTTGAAGGATAAAAGGACTATAAAAAATTCATGGTATTTTATAATGATTATATTATTATTATTACTATTATTATTTATAATAATATCCATTTGCTGTAGTACCTTTAGGTAAAATGTAGAACAAAAAACCTCAAAATAGATATATCAGGTACAAAAATTGACAATAGTAAATACTTTAGTTTTTATTATATGCACATTAGAACCGGGGGTATCAAAAATGACAGAATTAACAGCAGTTGCTCGAGTACCTGAGAACCTGAGAACAAAGAGGCCAGCTTCACTTGTATGCTTATCGGCTTTTGAAACTGAGGAGATATATATACAGCTCAGAACTGGAGAAATACAGAATTTGCTGTTTTCTATTAATAGAAAAATTAAAATTTACATGATTGCAGAACACGTTTTATAAGAGAAAAATGAGAATTGCTACAATCAAACCATAGTTTAAGAAGTGAACAGATTATGAGTTTTCCGCATACAGCTGCAGAGCTGCATGAGCTGTGCAGTCTGTACTCTCAGCCATGTGACAACAAGAGCCTGCGCTCCAAGATACAATGTTAATACTGGAGGTACTGCTTAACAACAACAATAATAATAATAATAATAATAATAATAATAAACCTCCCAAAAGTTCCAAATATTTGCGGTAATAACTAATGCAGTTATCCATCATTCTTCTTAATTCCCTTGGAGAATTTGAATGAATTTTTTTTGGATGCTTCTTTTCTGTTTCTCTAAGGATGTGGATTTGTACTATACTCTTTATATTTTATTGAATCTTAGCAGTAATAGTCACAGAGTGTTAGATTGGGTAACCGGGTTGGTCAAATGTTCTTACTAATTATTCAATTATCAAACATTGCAATTCTTGCATTGAAATGTTGAATGAATGAGCTGTTACAGAGTTTCATTGAAAAAATGTGAAACTGTTCCATCTCAGTTAATTCTGCAAAGAAAGTTGGAAAATTAATTGCTCATATCTACCTCTATCAATTGTATCTTAAATTATTAGGCCTATTATTCTTCCACACTCCTTTTATTTCTTCTTTCTTTTCTTCTGATTCAGCACTTAGATATTTAAGAGCTCCAGTATCGATAATTTTGCATATTAACATAATTGTGTAATTGGGACCAAGATTCATTGGAAAACAGAAAGAGATAGGGATCAATAACACTGTTATGCACATTAATATAAATTCAGGATCAAGGTTTAAGTTCTTGAACTACAGTGAACAGTGAACTCATATGGTTTTAACTTAAGTAACTTCATGGCCATTCTTACAGAGCATTTGGAAATGTTCCCAATTGCTGAGCAAGATACCAAAGAGATTTTCTAGGGGAATCTTCTAGGTGACAAACCAATGTCATTGAATTCCTGTGAGCACTGTGTCTCATCAACTTCACTTATCTTCACTCCTTGTTAATTGAAATTTGCTAACCAACTTATGAATTGCAGCTTGACTTGCTAATTGATTATCAGGGAATTTTTCTTTGAATAACACTCCTGACAGTGGGGGATTGTAAATGAAACACTTGTTGTGGAATAGAATACTTAATCCTTTTCACATCCTTATTGAAAAATGTTAAAATGAATGAAGGTATTTTAGACTACTTAAGCCTATTATTAACCATGGCTTTCTAAGTACATTACTGTGCATGCGCAGTTTCAACAGCCATTTAGCTGTGACTGATGATTCATTCCTACAAGGCTTATGATTCCTGGCCTTGGCCTTAGCCGACATCACAACTGGAGCAATTGATTGATACAATATCTCTTCATTTACATGCTGTGTATAATTTCTGCAATATATCTCTGATGCTAACCTCTCATGTACTCCATTACTGTCATTTTCAGGTCCACCACCCAAAGTTTTTATCATCAAGACATTTTGCAATTTTCTGCAAAATGACACATATCAATATAAATTTGACACACAATGTAATGCTACTCTCACAGTATAGTGAAGACCTCCCCTGGTCAAAGCAGTGCTCGACAATCGCCCTTTCTGCAGTAGTCCATCTTTGCTGAAAAATGTGTTTATATGTCTGTAAGGTGTCATTAGTCAAGATACATGACCATATCCTTTATCTGCAAGCAGCAACACAGTGATGCAGAGCAGAACTATGTTAGCTTCACTGTTGTTCCATGTTCATGAGTCATGCATTGAACTTGATCAATCAAGTCTATATTTGTGAAACAATTTTTAAATCAAATAATCCCTGCATGTTTATTGAAGCAAAACCTGTACAATTTGAATTTTCATCTACGTTGGAAGCTTTGGGAACTTTTGCATTATATAATCTATAATCCAGTGCACTTGAAAAACTATACTTAAGCTTCCAGTTATCCATAGCTGCTTTCATATCATCAGTAATGAAAGTGAATTTTATTCAAACTTTTACTTTTTCTGCCATAAATGTAATTGTCCTTAAAAAGGTACTCTGGTTTATTCTTATTTCTTTGCCAATTTCATTCTGGAATCAAAGATCTACAATGTACCTCAAAAAGATCAAATTTTTTCTTCGGAGGCTAGGCCTCTCCCACATCTTTCCTCCATGTTCCCTAGGAAATAGTTGCATAACTATTCTATGTTTTGTTTTTCAAATCTAAATAGTTTCTTAAAATTACTTTTTGATGTTACTCTTTTCTTCAAAGTTGTAAAAATGCAGCCATTTTCAACCACTTTAGCATTTACTAAATAAAAGTCTGGAGAAGAGCAGGCTACGATTTTTCTTAAGATAAACTAAGAAAGAAAAGGTTGTACTACAATTACACAAATGAATTTATGTTAATGTTTAGTTTTGTAGTTAATGGTATATACAGCCTCCTAGATCATCTTTCTACTTAGAGGCAAAGAATATATCAATGGTTTTATGCACACAAATGATAGCATATTCTAAAAATTGAAGGAAAAGCATTTACTAGGATTTTATGTATATGACCCAATATCTCTTAGAGCCTTGACTTCTTTAGAACAATTATTTTAACCCTTTGTTGTTTTATAATGCCTTTTAATGGATAGACTTCGCAGAAATACTTATACATCATTATTACTCTTTAAAGTACATGCTGTTAATCATTCACAACATTTATTTCATGTAATAATTCAGTTTTTCTTTGGAGTTAATATGAAAATCTCTTAACCATAAATACTGGCCATAGTGATAAAATACAAACCCATTAACCATTTCTATGTGTAACTGTGACTAGGTATAACTGTAAAAGCTTTATGTTAGTAACTGAATATTCTGTAACTCTAGCTGGCATATGTATTGTGAGATACAGTTCAAATGGTCTTAATAAATTTAACAAATATTTTGGTATTGGTATTGTATGCATTTATGTTTATATAAAATCCCTAAGTATTATAAACATTTATAAAGAATAATAAAATATTTTCAAAGCTTTCAAAATACTTTTATTTCTCAATTTGGTGATTTGTATTTTCCAATAATATTAATTTATACTCATAGCAAATACCTCAAATGCTTATTCAGAATTCAATTTTCCTATCCATTTAATTTTGTTATAATGTAATTGAATACTTTAATGATATAAATGCTACACCTCCACTTCTTAAGTGTTTGCAACAAAACTCTAATTCATTTGTAATTTTGTAAAGTAAAATGATTTTCATTTGCCTATTAATATTTGTTAGTCACAAATATTGCCAGGTAGGAATTCTGTATTATTTTTTCAAGAATCTTACTTTGTGTGCCGTATATTGATATTTGGATGTTGTGGCATAACACTTTTAAAATGTTTATTACAAACTATCTCCTCCTGTTTTTGAAACCAATTTTTGGAATTATTATTTTTTTTTTTATTATGCACTACAACTTTTTGTCTGGTTAAGATAAGTTACACAAAGGCAGATTATAATGAAGGGCATTCTTTGCACGAAAGATCATGTCATCTTAGAAAGAAGTATCTTTTGAAAACTGCACGTTATTGTAGCCTGATTTCTCATCATCTCTTCCTGTGGGTGGGGTCAGGCATAATGTCTTGCATCCTGGTCCCTGATGTTTTCTGTTGCTGTGGCATACCTTTTCCATTTAGGGTGATGGTGCTTCTCTTTGGGTTGTTGCAGGTCTGAATGCTTCTAGCCATTAGGTCAAAATTTGTTATTTCTCCTTCCAGTTTAAATGCTGTCCATGTTATATGTGGTGCTCTCTATTGAATCAAATTTATTCTTGGACATTCTTTATTTGTTATAACTTTATTGTGTATATGTGAGTCAGTATTAATATAATGCAAGGAATAGAGTTGAACTCTTGCCACTTGTCATGAAGTCAATTTCCATAAGCCTGTTTTTTTTTTTTTTTTTTAAAAACTATGTTTGTTAAAATTATTTCTTGTGCATAGTTTGACAGTATGATTTGATTCACCATAATGATTGGTCCATACCTGAGGTTTCTTTGTTGTAACATTTTTCAGCCTTTTATTACTACCAGAAGAGTGCCTGATTTTACCATTTGCCTAACCTTGGAATTTGGCCCAAGATTTTCTGATAAAATAGATGCTGGACATACATGATTGTCGTGAGGTGAAATAATGAACTGGAAAATGATTTTCTTTTTGGAAGCATTCCAGGCCTAAGTTTAGGTTACCTTCATGGCATTTGCCATAGGCGAGTACTGAGGAATACCTGGAAATCCTTGGTCAGGGTGGATGGTCCAGGCAGAAATTGAACCTGAAACCTCCCATTGCTTAACAAACTTGGCCACCCATGTCAGTATTGTAGGGTAAGGAAGGTTTATTTTGTGAATATTATTCCAAGATCTATTTCCACATAACATGCTCCTTTTCAAAGATGGATAGTCATCTATGTCTTATGATTTTTAATTGTATATTGCCCCATCATTTTAAAATCCACCACCTCCATTATTTTCTGTTTTGTGTAACATAGATGACTGATCATTCAGCAACCTAAGAGGGGCAGTTTATTTTTCTATATGTATGTTTTAATAATACATGAAATCTATTGAAACTGCATTCGTTTTTTTATTCCTGTGAGCCATTCAATTCTTAAAAGTATATTTTCAAGTTCAGAAAAGTTTAAAAATCTGAGTATGTTTTAGCATAGACATTGTGGTATTCCAGTTCAATTTAGCATTTTTACTATTGATTTAATTATTGTTAAAACAATAGTATTTTTAAAATTTTGAAAATGATGCAAGAAATTTTATTTTATATACTGTTGTGCTTAAAAGGGTGATTTAGTACATCTGGTGTGAATTACATAAGGTATTACCATTTTTCTGTCCACCTATCATATATATTACCCAGTTGAACAATATGCCAAAATGAAAAGAAACTCCAGAATGGAGCAGTGTGCAGACAATATACAAGAAGCACAAGGTTGATACTGCCAAATATGAAGATATGAGTTTATGAAGTTGCTAATTCAAAGTACATCCTCTGGTTGTCCACAAAGTGGTGGATATAGAATATTATAAGAGGTAGTGAAACGAATTTGCTCATACTACGAAAACAGCTTATCTTATGTTGCAGCCTTGAATTGAAAATAGTTTAATACATCCCAAGATGCAACAGCTATGTTTGGATTCACTTTTCAGTAGGTTTGCGCTCTTGCTTACAAAATTGCTGGCCATCAACACTTCTTCAGCTTAGCAAAGGAAAAAGCAAGCAAAATGCTTTTCAAAAATCAATATACATACGATTTTTGAGCATGTAGGATTTCCATGGCCAAACATCAAATACTCAAGGACTATGAAAAGCTAAAACTGCATACTTAGCATCAGCCACAGGGAATCATACCAAAAGGATTGCACATATGCTACTGTGATAATATAGATGTTTTGTTTGTGTTAAAACCCATGAAACTAATGATTAGGGCTATAAGCAGCTTATACATAAAGGGATGAAATATACACATTGTCTGTTAATGGAACATGGATAACTCCAAACATCATTTTCAAATCAATAACATAATCTTAAGAGAGACTCCCATATATATTATTTAATCACCAAAAGTGTGAATCAACAGTGGTATCTTTCTTGAGTGGTTCCAGTATTTTATTGCTTCCATTTCTGATAAAATACCCATATTATATTAATGGATTCCCATTCAGTCTGTTGTAAGCCATTGTAGTGCTGTAGAAACAATGTGCTTGCCTCTCATGCTTTGGCTCAATTCCTGGTTGGGTCAAGGTGCCCGGTTGAGGTTTTTATTCAGGGTTTTTCCTCAGTCCATAAAAGAATAGCAGGTAGCATTAATGCTTTAAATTCCTAAGCTCATTTGTGCTGTTAATAATTTATTATCTCTATCTTGTAATATCACATGTTAAAGGAAGTTAAACTTTAAAAAAGTTCTGACGTCATTCAACTAGCAAAAGAAAAAAATTTGTTCTCTTCTGCACACCTAGCCATCAGCTTCAACCCCTTCTTGATGTTAGTATCTACCATCTCCTTAAAGCTGCCTAATGGCAAATCAAACTGTTTCAGTTTCATTTCCATTTTTAACCTTGCATATATTTCAAGCTTCCCTCACATCATACTGCTGGATTTAGAGTTTACATTGTGTATGTAATGTTGAAGTTTCTTATTTACAAGATGTAAATAATCCAAGGTGAACATAAATTGTATTCAGCACATCTTTATCAGGTGCAGGAAACTGATGACATGTTTGATCAATGTTTAAAAATCATCCGATGAATCATATTGATATATCCTTTTTCTCTTTCCATCACTAGAAAGAGTAGAACTCTCATCTACTATTATCTTATTTTTCACCATTGTTTTGAAACATTTGTAATTGGTGATGAAAGTTTAATATCTTAGTAAACTAGTGAGAAATGTTGCTGTAAGGATAATTTCATCATGCACTGCATTCGCATATATATCACAAGGCACATTTGAAACCTTCTATTTGCAAATAAGCTGTCTACCGGCACAATCCCACCACCTTGCCATTGCTGGTAGCTACACTGTGAGCTCATGGTGCCACAACATTTCACCATTTTGAAATTTGAATATTACAAATAAAATTAATGAATTCTGTACTCACCCTTCATATAGAAGACGATGGAAGATGATGGAAATTTTGCTCATTTTGTATGACACATAATTCACATCTTAAAAAACTACCATTTACTCTCGTCAGTTCTTTTGCAGTAATGGTCCTAATTTCTGTGCAACACCTCCAGCAGTTTCTGTAAGAAGGGTGAGTACAGAATTAATTTATTTTATTTGTACTACTAAAGTTTTAATAAAAGTGAATTGTGATGCCATGAATTCACAGCATTGGATGTTGGTGATGGTAGGAGGAGAATTTTGGCTTGTAAGCAGCCAACTTGCAGATGGAGGTTTTAAATGTGCCTCACTGTGTATATTAATACATTATTAATTTATTTTAAAATATTATTGAAATGGGTTTTAAAATAATAGTAATTGAAAAATATAAGAAATTAATAAACATAAGCAAATTGTATGATAAAGCCAAAATTAGTACAAATTTCTTATGAGGAGAGTCAGTGAGGTGTGTGCATCCTATTGGTCTTTATGTTTTCCATTTGATATTAATTGCCATTGGGTATAGTGTATGTCATTTTGGCAACTACAATACTGGTGAATGATATTCATTATCTGAATGATATATCTATTCCAGTGGAGGTTAAATCTTGGTAACTTTGCCAAACTGGTTAAACTTTCAATTTAATTTGCTGCTATGTATTTGTACATTTCCTGCTGTTTCAGAATCTTATTTCAAAATTAATGAAAAGTAGTGCAATAATTAAAATAAAACCCTGTGGAAAAGTACTCATTTATCCTTGCAGATAGTCATGGTTGCACCATGTACATGTTCTCAACAAAACAACAAAATTTAGCATGCCTCAACAAAAGTTTAATCATGTCCTAAATTTGGAGGGGTGATGAAAGACACAACAAAATTTGCTTTAGATAAAAGACTATGTTCTTGTGATAGTTGGGAGCAAGAATTGGATAACTTACTGAAAACCAAAGAAAACAGTAGTAATTTGGAAACACTCACCAGGTCTAAAGCATACTTTTATCATTTTGGCGAAAAGCCTTCTCATAGGTATGTTCTAGAACCAAATTCAAGAGTAAATGAAAACATTCTTATGATGAACCCAAGCAAAACTCTTGGGAATATTTTTAAAATTTAATTTAAACATCTATAGTTCTAAGCATGAATTTTGCACAACACATGGTTTACATTTAAACAGAAATGGTAAACTAGTACTAAGTGATGTATTGTGTATTGTAATTTCTGATATTATGCTAACAGATAAACAAGCAGCATTTTAATGTGGCAGAGAAAAAAAACTGAAACAAACACATTAGTGTTTGATCATAGTGGTTGGCATAGTAACACAAATATACATCAGCTGCAGACCAACTGTTGTCCTCTGGTGATGGTAAATTCAATTTGCTTAGACAATCCAATGGTGGGATCCCAAGTTCAAGTTTTGTTTTTTATATTGAAAATCTTTTCCCAAGATGACAACTTTGCTGCATTCTTGACTGTTTTTAATAATTTAGGCTCCATTTTAAAGTAATGAATTTTAGGCCAGAAATGTGCTGCAACTACGGAAATTTCAATTTGTTTATATTTAATATATCTGAAATGTTCTTTTGTGCAGTTTCCGAGTTTCTATTTGTCTTTCCGATATATATATATATATAGGTAGTTTCCATAGTCTTGTGTGACAAACAAGAGCTGGCACAGGGGCTTGAAATATACATGTTTGTAGTAGTATTTTATTGTGTTAAGTGTAATTCTCATTTTTAACCATGTCATTTTCTTGTGCATTTTAAAGAGTTGTTAGGTCTCCACTGGAGTTTTTCACATTTATTTTAAATGTACGTATAATATATATTTATTTATTGCAATTCTCACAATTAAGTTGATGAATACTGGCTTTCTTGTAATTTGGCACTGGGTCTATTTCATATGAGTTTAATACATTTTTAACACTAAATTTGTTATGGGGAAACAATATGATATATTCTTTAAAGAGGCTTTTGAATGTGTTTGCTTTTGGGTGATAAGGAAATTTCTTGTACTTGCTATTTTCATTAATTTTTGTAATTGCTAGCAATCTACAAGAAAACTGTTGAAACCATTCTGAAGAGCTGTGTTGCAGCTGGTGATGAGAAAAAATGCTCTTGGAACATGTTCTGAATTTTAAATAAGTAAATGAGGTATAATAGTGTCACTATGCTAACTGCTGTGATCAAATTATATATTGCTTCTCTGTTTATAACTATTTAATTCTTCATTATTACACAAGATAGTAGTTTGCCTGATATAACACTAATCCATGGACTGTAAATTCCATCAACAATAAAATAGGCTTGACAGGATAGTGCAGGCAAGTACTTCTATGGTTGTGAGCTCCAGCAAGAATAGCAATTGTTATGTGAATTCTGCAATAAGATAGTGTTGAAGGGTGTGAATACTGGAATGCAATTATATACTCAACTGGAAACATCAGAAATAAGTGACAAGGAAGCATGGTTTTGTAACATCTGCATACTGAAAAAGAAAGTTTGCAAAACAGCAGCTATTATAGCCAGCCAGCCAGCCATGAAAGAATAATTCACTTGACAGCAGTGTGAAACACCTTAAAGAGGAAAACCAAAATCTCAATTATGAATATAAGATGCTCAAGTTATTAATTAATGATATTCATATAAAATTGCCAATGAAGTGAACTGAAAAATCATTAATTATGGTAAACAAATAAAATATCAACAGCAAACAGGTGCAGAACCACAAAAAAACAGAAATTATTTACCAGAAAAAGAGAAAGAAAATCCCCAGTCATATGTAGCAGGCAAGCACACACGTAAAAACTTAAAGACACAGTGGGATCAAGTAAATGTCATTTTTGCAAACAACCACAGGAGAGGTTTGATAAGATGCCTCAATAATCCTCTGAGAATTAAGGCTACAGCAACGATGAAACCAATGCAATGATAGAAGATGTGACAAACAATTGGTAAAAGTGCAGTGAACTATTTACAAATGATTTTGTCATATAATTGGCAGGCATGAATGATTTTATACAAAATGAAAATATAGAACATGAAATCACAACTGCAACAACTTATTAAAGTTAAGACATACAAATGAAATAGTTTGTATGTAGTGTACCAACAAGATATGAATGATGGCTAATTCATGTGGAAATAAAGAAATTACAGGGGCGAATAAGCAAATTGAAAAGTAAGTATTTCAGGAATGTACTCATTATACTAGAAAGAAATTTGCACAATGGCCATGGCATGCATCTCAACTGGTCTGGTAAAGAAAGAAGATTGTGTCATCAGTGATAATAAATCTGGCAGACATTATATCTGTTGGTTTTCATGCAATAACAATTGACACTGCTTAGACAAAAGAAAATAAAGTAGTGATTCTTACAGATTCATCTTCAGCTATACAAGCTATTAGAACGATATGATAGTTCATATGAATCTTACAATGTAGGGACTTGAGATCTTATTATAGATTACTCCAAACAAAATTTCAACAAATAATACTACTGTGGATACTAGCACATGTGGGAGTGATAGGTAACAAAAATGCAGACTTTCTGGCCAAAAAGGGGGCAGTGCTATATTCAAAACCAATAAAACCCTGTGGATTAAATGTAAAATTAAAAAATATCAAAACGACCATAGAACAAAAATATTAACATAATATTCAAGTGGAAATATCTAAAAAAAAAAGTATTCTAATATAAAAGAAATGGTACAAAAAATAGAAAAATCTATCGAGGAAGGAAGCAGTTGCTCATTTTAGACTGGCAACTGGACATCATTGTCTGGCGGAACATCTACACAGATTTGGTTTTATGAATGATAACACATGTAAGATCTGCAATACTGACAAGATTCTAAATGGAGAACATCTATTGGAATGCACAGAACTGAGGAAAGCTGCACCTTATGGGAAAATACACAAATTATATTGACTGACCAGTGAAAAATTGATTGATCAAAATCCTGCACATTAGATCAACAACAACAACAACAAAATTAACAGCTGGGTGCAACAGCTGTATTGTAAATACAGATGCAAGAACACAAGTATGTTAAAGTATAAAGGATAATGATAATCATTGCTAATTCTGCATCAAAACATCAAGAGTATGTTTAATAAACATTTTAATTCAGAAATTATGTTAAATGAATATCTTAAATATGTTGACATATTTTGTATTGCTGGACATTAGTTAACAGCATCACATATCTCGGTTAGCATCATCACAGATCTCAATATTCAAAATTGATGGGTTTAAATTGATTTCCCCTGGAGTGTTTTGCCTATGGGTTAGCTGGTTAGCCAGAAAAAACCCTGCACTGATAGGGAAAGCATCACTGATCATGCTGTAGAAACGACATTAAATATTGCTGATCATGCCTCAATGGTAAATCACAGAAAGAATATTGATAGTTTATATAATCTTAAGGAAGAAAAAGTGTTTGAAATGCCAATAATTGCTCTTTGTGAATATAATGTATTTATTCAGCACCAGATGCAGATATTAATAATTTGTTTTATTGAAATAGATTCACTGAATGAATAATTTGTGTTATATGGGGCTGGAATTTAATTTCTTTCAATAGGTAACACAGCTGCTTATGCTTAATATTATACTGATGATGGATTCATAAAATGAAGAGAATTAAATATCAGAGAAGAATCAAATCGTGGAATATACATATTTTTCTATCAGAAGTAAACAATTATATTTATTTTATATTTATTTATACTGGCAGAGTTAAGGACTTAGGGCCTTTTCTTCCACTGAGCCACTTTTAGTGAATGCACATACATATTAAATTGCAACATGTCAAAAACTAAACAAAGAAAAATGAATAATAGGTAACTAAAAACCTAACACATGAGTTATAGTCATTGACAGTATCAATCATATTTAGCAGTTAACATGAAAATTCAGTGAAATAAATGGAAAAATATGGCTACTAAAATGAGCATAATACAATATTTTATTTTAAAGCTAGAATTTATATATCTTTTATAGACATTTGTTAATTAAGTACTTTCTTAATTCTGATTTTTAAACATTTGTGCATACATAAAATATGAATAAATTTTATTTAACAAGCAACATTACAATTGGATATACATCAGTTTACATTGTCAACTAATCTAGGAAATTTATGAGTATGAAAAAAAAAAAATACTAAGGTTCTCTTACACCTTAATCACCAGATGGTATCTTTGGTAAAGAACCTCTATTATAAAAACCATTTTCAACCATTATATGTGTTTTGCTCCTTCTAATGGTTTCCACTTATCCCTTACTTTTCCTAGGAACTCTATCTTTGTGGTGTTTTCTACCCTCTTGTATGATATCATTTTTGTTGCCACTATAGCTTTCTGTAGATTGTCCCATTCACCATCCCAAATACTATCCCACCACCATTTTACCATTTCACATTCCATTAGTCAATGGAACACACTATCCACTTTCCTGGACATGATACATCCTTCTTTAGTATCTTTCTTTAATTCTTTTAAAAATGTTATACCTGTAAGCATCCATTGCCAAGCCCATTCTTCCAAATTGATCGCAATTAGCAATGTATTTCTCCCAACCCCCAGTTTCTTTTAACTATTTTATATAAAACCAAAGAACTTTTATCCTCTAAGCTGGCCCAAATCTCTTAGTTCCCAGTATCTTCTATCCTCTATCTCACTACTTCCCAAAATCCACTAATTTTACTTTCACCCACAGTCACCATACATCCCCAATTCCAATTTCTTCAAGTAATTTCCCCACCTCCCCATACCAGCTCTCCCTTCCCAATACCTCTATTTGAAACATAAGACATTCTTTTAATATATTATTACTGTCTAATTTGAGACTTCTCTACCAATATTTCAAAATTCTCTCCACTATTATAACTTTCCCACCTATCCTTATTAATTCAACCAAACTTACCCCCCTCTGTGAACTTTTTGGTAACACCAGAACTTCTCTGCAAAACATTCTGTGTACCACATCGACCTTCATCCATCCATTTCATACTCCCCAAATTTCTACTACATACAAAATCTTAAACTGGACCACAGCCTCATATGATCTTTCCAATATTTCATGATAATTCTAGGACTTTATACTAACTTTGTTCTGACAGCTTTTATAGCATAATTATATAAAATATGCATTAATTAGTAGTATTTATAATTCATCTATATCATAAAGATATATATGAATTAGATACTGCTTAAGTTCTATTTTAAATCTATTGCCAGAAAGTACCTTTAATTTTCTGGGTAATTTGTTATATAGTACACCACCCATTACATAAGGGATATGCATAACTTTTTTTTGCATTTATATATTCTTTGTATATCAGTCCTATGTCATGTATTGTAAAATTGAATTTCATTATTCCTTTTATTAAATGTATTATCATCAACAGCTATTATACATACATTGAAATAACTGTCAGAATTTTCTCTTTGACAAATATGTCACCTACAAGATTTCAGTTGTTGAAGATTAAACGTGATTTGAATACATTTCTTCTATAGAACCAGTAAATAGTCTGTTAATGTGTTTGGGCAGCACAGCCCCATACTTCAATGCAGTAATTTAGATTTGGAAAGATCAAATCATAATTTATAATTTTTAAATAAATAGTGAAATAGTGTCAATGTATCTTTTCAAGATTCTAACTAAATAATTAACTTTATTTATTTTATAACATACAAGGTATATGTTCCGCCCAGGATAGGCCCCTATCTATTACATTGCCCAAAAAATGAGTGGGTTTTATTAATTTTTAACTTTAAGGTTGAAGATATAATTTCATTCATGGGTTCCTATTAGATATATAAAAAATAATGACCCTAGTCTTGTGCATGTTTAGGCATAATCTATTTGATTCAAAATACTAGTGAAGTAATGGAGCACTAGGAAGAACTGTATTTTTTAAACTCATATTATCTCTCCAACAAAGAGCATTAATATTGTGAGCATAGCTAACTGTACTAAAGTTATCATTTGTAGGCATATCATTTACATATAATATAAACAGCACAGGGCCGAAGACAGCCTTGCAGAACCCGTTTCACTTCCTACAGAGAAGATCTAACCTTGTTAACTCTATTTTGTGCATAGTGTACCATTTCAGTACACTGAAGTGTACTGTCGAAATACAGTGCTGTCAATACAATTAATGATGAATGTAGGAATCCACACAGTGAAATGATCATAAAATTAAAGTAAAACTACTTAAAATCATATTAATACTTTAAAAACACTCTTGACATTCCACTCTTAAAACTTTTAAATCAAAACTGGGACATGCTTTGTGAGACCTTGCTCACATTGTCAATCATAGAATGACTGATGGTTCAGACTGTGTTGGAAATGCAAGTGACTGTGGGTGCTCTGGTGGTCTGTTAATGAACTTAAACAAAATGTTGTCTACCTCTGGGATATCAAAATTCATGAGCCTATGCTTCTTTATAAACATTTTTCTCATGTATTGAGTTCCTTTGGGTGTTGGACTGCATTTAACAATGTGATGTCCTTCTCATCATTCATTCATGAAAATTTTAAAATGCCTGATGTTTATTTTTATTTTTTACTCATATGTTGTGCAATATACATATTTTTCTTTCCTTTATTATTATAATACATTAATAATTTTATTTTCTGTAATATAAGCACTTATCACTTTAGAACATGTACTGTACTGCATTGTTTCTTAGAAATGAAATGAGTACTAAATATGAATAAAACATTAAAATAAAATTAAAAATAAAATATTACAAGTAGTAGAGTTTTCAGAAAGCACAGAACCATAAATGTAGTCAGTATCTCTTGGATATAATGTGAATAGGTATTATCTAAATGGAGGGTTAAAGATAATGTAGGTAATGAAGCTTTAAGAAGTACACACGCCCTTGCACATTTTCATTGTATTAAAAGTAATGGTTTAAGTTTGGGGGGAAAAGGGAGTATGTTAAAAAGTATAATCTAAACTTAGGTATTCATTTTTTACACTAAACTCCACTTACTTACGTAAAAGTAAGATGCGTTTCAGGAGAATCTCTCCCATCTTCAGTTGCTCACTGAACTGCTGTTACTCAAAACGATGGCTAGATAACCGGATGTTCCTGTGGTGGCCTCTGTTGGTTGAAGCATGAAGTTGCTGAGTTCAACCATAGGAGGAAAGTCAAAATTCATTAGGTTTTCTCTATTTTTTAATATGAAAATTTTTCCTAAACTGGAAAACTCCTATGGGTTATTGGTCCAAAAGTTACTGCTGATTTATCCACCTGTTTAAACCAAATATTCCTAAAATGTTCTTTCCTCTGAATTTCCAAAATTCTTTTTGTTTTGCCTATGTAGCTCTGTTCATAATCTGCACATTTTATTTCATAAATTCCTGATTTCTGTTCTGTTGGTATGGAGTCTTTTACTTTGCAACCTAATAAATTTGATGTTGTATCTGTTTTTTGCGACTAACATTATCCCATGTTCTTTGAAGATTTTCTTGAACTTGGGGTAAATTAGATGGTAGGTGAAACTTTTGAATTTGTATTCTTCTTTTGTGTTTTTCAGTTTGGAAACTTCCCTTATCCCTTTTTGTCTCTTAGATTTATTGATAATTTTTATCTCTGTGTCTTTGTTGAAACCATTGATTATAGCTGTCTTTATTATTTGTTTGTATTCTATTTTGTACTCTGCTTCTGTGAGTGGAATATTCATCATTCTGTGTGCCAAACTGTGAAAAACTGCATATTTATGTGGAATGGGGTTATAACTCTTCATTTTTTATGCAGTTTTCCGTGTGTGTTTCTTTTCTGTAAATTCCAAAATTCAAACAATCTCCATTTCTTATAATTTTTAAATCTAGAATTCAACAGCTTCGTAAGTACAATATTTATGTTAAAAAGTATTTAAACAAAAATAAGCAATTCGGTTAATAAAGGTAACAAGCAGTAGGACGTAATAAACCAATATTTCTAGTAGATTTAGGTTTTTAATCATAACAATTTGCAATTATTGTGTTTGATCATATACACAATGTTAATTTAAACATTCAAATATTTTCATGGTCCTGTTATTGTAATATTCATTATATATTGTAAAACTCATTATATTCATGTACTGTAACATTGAAAATGAAATATTGAGTAGTCTTACATGTTTCAAATTGACTTGTTCTGTATCATAACCAGTGAATGGGTTTTAAGGTGCAAAAGTATAGCTGGAAAGGGAGGAAGTTCAGAAAATTTATAATACCTTTATTCAGGTCTATACCAGTTAAATCAACATGCTTATGCAACACTGTAGCAAATAACATATGGTTTTGCATTATTTTACACCCACAAATTTAATTACATCTTTTGTGTTCGTTCTCATTTTATGTTAATTGTTGAATGTCATGCTAAAGTGTAAACTGGAAATGAGATTAAATTTATGGCTCTCTCTTTGGTTATTTTTTAGTATTATTTTTTTTAATAGTGTTTAATGTCCGTTTTTACTACTGAGGCACCACAAGGGGTGAACACTGATGATAGATGATATGAAATGATAAATTGAGAAAGTATTTTTTTTTAAAGGAAGGAAATGTTCTAGGCCTACATTTAGCATACCTCCCTGGCATTAGCCATTTATGAGGACTGAGGAAAACCTGGAAATAATCACATTCTGGAAGGACGGTTCTAGCTGAATCGAACCTCCAGGCCTCCCGCTCACCAGTCCATAGTTTGACAACCACTTGTGGTGGTTCCATATTTTAAGAATCAGATAATATTAAATATGTGGTATACAACCTTTGTTGAAACTATCTTTTGCTCTGATATGACCGCGACTTATTTTGACATACTTGTCTAAAAGTCCTTCTTTTGCCAAACCAGGCACTGATTACACAATTTAAATATTAAAATTTCACTATCACTGATATAAAATTTTTCCTGTTTCTACTTTTCTGCCTACTCTTTTATGAATATTTTCGACCTCACCATCTAAGCACTTGTTGACTTGACTTACATGAAGGGACTGAAAGAAACAAAACTTGGTAACATATGTGAATGAAGGGACTGAAAGATACAAATCTTGGTAACATATGTGACTGTTAAACAATTAGGGTCTTGGAAGGGGTTCACTTCACAGGGTTATTTCCACATTCTAGAACGATGGTGGTCAAGTGCATCTTCAACATTCCAAGGATATACAAACTGCTTACTTGAATATACATATACAAATGAGTCAGTATTTGGTGACACTAAAACTTCACTAACTGGTTAATTCTTCAGAACATGTTTCAAGAGCATTCGCTCTCATCTTCAGCTGGGGACCAACTAGCAGGTGACGTAGTGGCATCTGGTGGTTCCATTAGATAATGGGACAGGAAGTCCATTGGTGGAATGTCAAAATTCATAACTCTATGTTTATTTTTTAAAATATAAGTCTTTTCTCATAATGCCAATTCCTTGGGATAAGTAATTTTAAGAAGAGTTTTATATCTTTTTTGCATAGGAAGTCTTCATTAAAAGTAAAATAGTTGGATCGTACCTCTTGGACAGCCATCTTGTATTTCTGCTGCCACCATGTGTTGTCAGTTTATTTAATGTAGGTTACTTCTTAACAGCTTATGTGGCCATATGAAAGTGTAATCTTAAAAAGTTTTAAGATTACAATTGCTTACTTGAAGTTTCCAGAAGAAAATCAAAGTAATAAGATTTATTGAAAGAAAAAAAATTGTCAATTTTATATTTATCACATATTTTAGTACAGACATTTTCGCATTTCATCATGCTATATCAAGTGTGTAAAAAATCACCACCCCTACCTATTGTATTTCTTCCTGACACTTTCATGAACATAGTGTATTTCATGTGCAATACATGTCACATAATTAAGGTTAGGGTACATGACCTTCTGTTGTTGGAAAGCCAAAGGCATATAGTATGCTTAATCAGTCACCACAAGCCTGGCTTTATCTTATTGTATGCCTTCTGGCTACAATTTCATGCATGAATCATTGAATGACTTCATTACTGCACAGGCATTTGTCTTCTTGAGTCACTATATCTCAAAGAGCACAGGTATCACACTTTCACCAGATAATGGAAACACCAACACATTCAATATATATCTTTGTAGCACATCAGTAGCTTTATCTAACATGAAGTCCATTTCATGTTTTACGGCCACCTCTTTTATAATATTCTTGAAAACATTCTCAACAAATTGGTTTTATGTAATGTTTTCTCAGGGTGGTCTCATCTGGTAATGAATGATCTTTGTATGTACTTCTCAAGGAATGATTTGAATGCAGGATTGTTGAACTTGTGAACTGGAATTGCTGACTGAATAAATGCCATGGTAAGACTTGCAAAGAACTGACTCGATGATTGCTGTTTAGAAGTGGAGGCATGTATTGAGGTAGATTGCTTGGGTTGTGACTTATGGAGTAAAACTTTCTTCACATGCTTGCTGTATTGCATGTGCTGGATTATTCGTGGTTCTTTAATATTTTCATTTGTCTGCTGAATTGTTCTGAAAGTGCATACAATTTTGCCTTCTGAACTTCAGCATGGAGGATTACTCGTACTGCAAAACACAAAAAAACAATGTAGAGCAGCTAGAGATTTGGGTCTCCTTTATACGAGAGAACTGCACAGGGAACTGCGGCTCTGGTGAATAGCTTTAATTAAAATTTATGTTTTCTTTGCAGGTCTTTGCTACATTAACTTAGAAACTATTGGAAATACAAATTTATAAATATATCACTTTATATCTCTCATTCTGCTCTACAAAATACTTATAAGATTTTATGTAGCTGCTCAAGAGCAGTAAAAATAATTTATTTTTTGCTCAAGGACAGTGAAAATCATTTATTTTTCTACCCAAATTTTTAACAAAACATGAAAGAAAAGATTGAAAAATGGTATTGAAGTATCAATGAGGAGATGAACAGGGGATAAATATGTTAATCTCATGAAAAGCTACAAAAGGGTGCAACAGAATTTGTCTTTTTTGCTTCATATCTCAAAATACAAATCTCAAACAATAGTAAACAACTATACTTTTGTAAAGGTGCTCCACCTTAAAATCTAATCCTTAGTCATAAAAGCACAGAATAAGGAACAATATTGAATGATAGAAAAGCTGTAGTAAATAACAAAATCCACTCTCCATAATGCTGCATACAAAAGCTTGTGTCTAAGCAGCTAAAACTAAGTTGAACAGTCTAAAGCCTGACAATCAACCCCTTCAGAAATAATTTGCACAGTAGATGCTTGATATGTGCCATGTGATAAAAACTGGTCTTCTATGAGTTCACAAGCAACTGCTACTATCTACCTGTACATTGTGGTAACAGTCACCCATTACCATTTTCAAAAAGATGGGCATCTGTACATTATGTGCCATCATGCACTCATTTCTTGATGGAAGATTTCCTGGTACCGGGATACAGTAAGGGGGACCTATACCTTGGCCACAATAAATTTTCTCTTGGGTTTTGTAAAGAAATTTGTTTATTACACTTTTGTGACAAATATTGCAGATTTACTGGACAAATATTGCAAGTGGTAGTATTAGATTTACAAATGATGCTTTTGACACTGTGGCAAGAGGTTTGGCATCACCTGGACATAGCCTGCTCCACAAAAAGCCTGTCATATTGAAGTATAATAGATAATGGAAAATTTCTCTTTCAAAATAAGTAAACTCAGAGAACTTAGTAACTTCAGAGGTATCATTGGTTTTTTTCCACCAGCTCTTGCATTTAAACCCTTTGACAAACAAATGAGTCATTGCCAGATTCTGAAAGTTGATCGGAGAACTCCAGGTTATTCACAAGTCCATGCCATGAGCTCTTTGCATATAAATGTAATGGTCACAATCATAAGCATCTGGAAAAGGGAAGTTAGGGTAGAGCAGTGGCAGCTGAGTGGTTTAGAAGGCATTGCTTTTTTGTGGAATCTTCTGGGTTCAAATCCCACACAACATTTTTTTTATAATTAGTTTTGTAAGTGTATATGTAGGACATTATTTTACCTTAATGTCATATTATGTTTTAATGTATCATTTGAGTTTTATGACATTACCTAGGCACACACAAAAACGTAATCACAAACTAACATTCTTTACAAATAACTAACTAAATACATAAACAGAAAAATTTATCTTCAAAAAGGAAAACGCATAGAAATAAACACAAATTGATATCTTATGAACCATCAGCAAATGTAACTGCCCTCAGTCTTTGGGACATAGATGATGTCAGATTTCTACAGTAGTGTTGACGAGAGGCTATAAAATCCCAGGCTTCTTGAATTTGTGTCCATAAGCCATCTTTTGTCCTTGCACGTGCAGAAATACATGTATGGCATATTGCACTTAGATAGAACAAATACTGGAGGAAATATAATATTCATTATATAATATATGTTAAAGTTGCTGTGTAAGGGAAACAAGATTGCAAAACTAATTTGTCATAGAAATATAATATGCATTATATAATATATGTTAAAGTTGCTGTGTATGGGAAACAAGATTGCAAAATTAATTTGTCATAATATGTTAAAAAGACTTATTAAAAAGAAAAAGGTGCTTCAGGCAAACCTGCTCTCTTAACCACAAGATCACTGCACACTCTGCCACAGAGCTAACAGAGCACACATACTAGATAATGTGTTTAGTGTGTGCCATATAACACAACTGCTGCAGTGACTACATGGCCTCGCTTGTTACCTTGTGAACTGCTCAGTGTAATGAGTACGACTTAGAATAATTTTGCATTCAAGAGATGACTCATTTTTTTTTTCTCAAAGGGTATATATGCTGTATATTTCATTACCAGTAGAATTAAACCATGTTCCCTGTTTTTCTAGAAAATTGAAAATGACAAATGATTACCAGCATAATTGTCAGTAACAGAAGTGGGATATTTCAGTCAGTTACTTTTTCAGATTTTTGAGACAAGTCTATCCTAATTTCTGCAGTCTTACTACATACAATATCTTTTTAATTAGTGAATTTGTATTTTCCTTTCAAGAGGTAATGTGAGAATATTGTCACATATTGTTGCCACCAGGAAGCAGCAGTTGAGTGAACAAGACCTTGTAAACAGATAAATTTTATATCCTTTGTGTAATGATACATTAATTCTTTGTGTGGGGGCTACTTTTGCATACAAGTGAAATCATGAAGATCATGGTTTATTCAAATGGTCATCAAACAAGAGCACTCAGCAGGGTAGTACATTAAAAAGTATTAATGCTATAATATGTAGCTTCAGTAGAAGGCAGGGACGCATAAGCGAATAGTCTTACTTAGCAAACTCCACTGTTGCAGTTTGGTTTTTCTATATAAGGGAAATATGCGTGGGCAACAGCAGGATGTGAGCATGAATGGATTTGAATGTGTAATTAAGGGAATGTAGGTATGATCAATCAAGAAAGTAAGGATGCCCAGACAACTGTCTTATTTTTCCTTGTTAGAAAACATGTTACTGCTAGCTCAATCATTTGTGCCGATTGTTAGCAAGGATATAATAGCCTGAATTAGCATAATTTCCAGCACAGAAGTATAAAAAATTTTACGTTTTGTTGACCCAGCTATGCTGTTCACACCAACAATATAGGATTTCATTGGCATTCATTCAAAAAACACGTCTCACAAGCAATCCATCATGAGAACATGGCATGCCATTTTTTTAACCCAAGTTTTTCGCTACTGAGGCATCACAGGCAGTAGACCTTGATAAATTAGGAAAAAAAAATTCTTTTTGTAAAGGAAGTGTTCCAGGCCTAAGTTTATGGTCTCCCCAGTATTTGCTATTGATGAGGGCTAAGGAAAAATAAACCTTATGGAAGTTGGTTCTGGTTGGAATCAAACTGCATTCATGAGTCTGTCTCGGCTATCTGCCACCTGTGTGAATATTTGCAGTCTGCTGTTTCTGTACTTCAAAATTCTTTCATTTATGTTAATCGTGCTGTAAGAAACAAGTAAAGGTTTCTATGATTTATTTTCACATAACATAACATTCAGAACTTGGGTTTTTTTCAGTGGGTATAGCACACTATTTGGCATTTTGATAGTAAACAGGCTTAGTGTAAATAAATATTACAAACACTTGATTTAACAAAGAAACCCATTTATATCCAGAAAAAATTGCCCAAAACTGTTACAATATCCTAAAAATCTTTTATACTAAATCTAGTTGATCTTAACATTCAAAACTATTCAGGTAACATAAATTATCAGAGGTTGAAATGATATATGGACCAGAAACTATATCAAAGATATTTTATATATGCCCCCCATTCATAATTTCTAGACTTTTTATACACTTTAAATAAACTCATAGCTCATAAACCAAATTCTAATAATAGATGTTGATGATTTTAATACAACCTTCTTGGGATCTGATATACTATGTACATACAAAAGTCTAGTTCACATTTTAAGGCACTTTATTTTGGGATATGTTCTACATATACTTTCAATTATGTATGATTCAATTGTTAGTGCATTGTGATGATTAATTTCAAAGCAGCTTCTATGTACAGCTTTTTAATCTTCTATAATATTTTATTTCTGTGTCTGTTGCTGTAAAGCAATAAAAAGGTGTCATAAATTATAGTTAAAGTAATTAAAGGTAGCAGAATAATGTGGCAGTGGATAACTAATAAAATAAAACAACTTTGGATCTTTTATAAATAAATTAAGAAGAGATGCTCCATAAAGGAAGTGTTTACTAATACTAAAAAAATATTTGTTAGGGAGATTCTAGAAGTCATAGTTATTTAAGTAGTATTTGGATCTTAAAATCAAAGAGAGAGAGAGAGGCATGTGCACATGCACACACACACACACACACACACACACACACACACACACACACACACACACACACACACACACACACACACACACACACATGCACATACACAGAGCCAGTTGGAGTTATGTATGTATATGTGTGTGTATATATATATGGAAAATATTGTAACACTATGAACAATGTAACTAAAATAACTATAACTAGAGAAGCAGAAAAAGGATAAAACACAAAGTCGCAGATTTTGTTACTTAAAACTGCTTGAGTTCTTGTAAGGTAAGAAGACTTGCTCGAAGTATAGCAATACAAAAATCTGCAACTTTCTAAGTATTTTATTCTTTTTCCGCTTCTCTAGTTATATATATCTGTGTGTGGGCGTGCATGTAATGCCTGTTTTAACTGCAGAGGCATCACAAGTAGTGGACACTTATGATATATGAGATGAAAGATAAATCGGTACTCCAGGCATTTGCAATTTATGAGGACTGAGGAAAGCCTTGAAGAAACTAGGAGGATGCTCCTGGTGGGAATCAGTATGCATCTTAACCTCTGCCACCTGTGGCAGTCAGAGGGTGATGAGCTGATTTAGATTTGGTTTATTTATGGATGCTCTTTAACATCTCAGGTCATTAATGTAGCTGATTGAGAGGTAAAGAAAATGATAACAGATAGCCATCAGTGTTAATCCTATTATGTGGAACCACAATAAAACTGCCAATTTATTTTAATTTTTTGTTTTTAATCTCTCTTGGTCCTTAGTAGCAATAGAGCTCGTCAAGAGGCAGTGTGCCTGAGTATAAAAATACAGCAATTAAAATAATAAAAGCCTGTAAATAAGCTATGTTTCTGGATTAGTAGATATTAATTCTTTCTTGAAGGAAGAAATTATTCCTGCTAGCCTGAAAATTTCTAAAGTTATTCCTATTTTTTTAAAAAGAAATAACAGATTGAAATAGATAATTAAAGACATATATGTTCCAGTTTGTTGAAATATTTTGAAAAATCATGATTATTGAATATCAGTTACTATGTAAATATCAAAATTGGTTTATAAGAGGAAAATCCACATCATCTGCCATATCTGCATTTATTGATTGATTGCATAAGAGTCAGCATTGATACTAAGGATTTGAATCTCTCTCAGCATAGGTAATTGATTATGACTTCCCAGTTGATAAGCATTGATTCTGGTAAATTATCAGTAGGCATATTTCCTGACCTCTCAAAAATATTTGATTGTCAGTATCAAAATCTTACTTTTTAACCAATAAACTATTAAAATATTAAATGGAAAATAAAGTTTATTTTGTAGAGATTGCTAGTCAGCATGGTACATAGTTATTTTTGGCCTGCATCTGTGGCCGAATGCAAATCATTCATGACCAATATTGCACCAGTTGCTGGCTTCATCAATGGACAAGTTCCCCATACATTTCTACTTATGCAGCATTGATCAATAATACCATTTACACACTATTAAATGCATTTCATAATGAGCATTAACCAGTCTAATAGTAACTGTTGGAAGTTGTGTTTGTCTGCAGTTGTGTATTTCTAACATATTTGAATGAAATTTTAATTTACTCTCAACAGCTGTGTTCTCTTTCCTGATATTAAGTTCCTGCACAGTATTGAGATTCTTCCTGTATTATTTTTTCACTGTTTTATGATAATGTTTTAATACAGTATGAACTTCAGTTTAATTTATTTTACTTACACAGCATAATTAATAATGCTGGTGCATTCACAGCCTGTGATAAAAACTGGTCTTGAGTTATATTGATCTCTTAACTGCAAACTGAGTTATAACAATATAAAGACTGAAATCATGCTTGTTCTTGTAATTGAAAATGACTGTCCACATACAGCAATCAATGCAGAAACTGTTATGACAAGCAGCATGCATGGTCTTGGCCTGTCATGCTGTGATCAGCTGTGTGAGCCAAAAATAACTCTTAGTATATATAAGTTCCAGAAATATAGTACTCCATCTGAAATTCCTTAGCTCTCTGTATTGGAGCTTGTTAATGTTTCTTTTATAATAACATTTACAGGGCTGTAACAAATAATGCAACTTTAGCTCTCTCATCAGATGATGGTAAACTTTGTTTAGCAATAATTATTAAAGTAAAGTAAACTCATTGGTAAGTTACTATTTTCCAATACCTGTATCACAAAAATGTATAATTTTTGGCCTTAAACAAATGCAATTTCAGTCTCCACTTATATTATCTGACAATGCTGTTAAGTGCATGAAAGAGATGAATAACTTAGGACTAGCATTGAATAATAAGCTATCTTAAATAGTAATAATGAAAAAAATTGATAGTAAAATACATTCAAATTTTTGTAGGGATATTGCCATCTCTGCCTATTGTGCTTCATTGTTCCTGCAACTGGCATATGGTATTGAATTATGGGGAAATATTTCAAAATTAAACATCAAAAAAATATTCTAACTGCAGGAAAGATATGTCAGTCATTTAGTTACTTTACCTTATGGAGATTTATTTAGAGAAGCATTTAGAATTATATTTTATACTGTATCTTGCATATGAATATTCCAAGATTTCCTGTTAGAGAGCCCTCACTCTTTTGCCTTACCTTGGAGAGAGTAGCAAGCCTGCTTGCTTACTTGTTGACTGTTGCAGTCATAGTGCAGCTGTTCCAAGGATTGTGCTGTGTTGTTCATTTCTTAATTCGATAGTATACATAAAGTTTATTTGCCTCATGTGTTTACAACACAGCATATCTTTATGTACAATTCACGTGTGTTAACTCAGTGGTGGAAGAATAATAAATCCAATTTTTTTGAGCGTGCAGTTGATTTTGTTACTCATGAGTTCCATACTAACCCCTTTTTTCAGGTAATTAAGCATTGAAGCATGATCATGCATTTTTTTCAACAGACTGCTGTTGAAAAAATGCACTGCCACTGCTCATACTGCGAGCAATTCACAATGTGTTTCCACAAGACAATGTATTAAGGATTTCGTGGATCCCCTCGGTTCCCTCATTTAACAGCCTGCAATTATCTCTGGGATAAATTGAAATGTTCTGTAAAAGATGAACCTGCACACTATAAAAGAGTTAAAAGATAATTTCATCAGGAAATTGCCCGGATTTCTCAAAGTGAAGTACAGCAAACAATGAAACATTTCCTAAAGAGATGCCATAAATGTGTGGAGAATGAAGGAGAATGGTTTTGATACCTCATTTAATAATTTGGTAAGTAACGAGCCTCTTAAATTGGTATGGTTGTATAGTTGGTTTGTTTTATTGTTTTAAAAAGGTAAAGATAAAGATAGCCTATTGTGTCCCATAAGTGCAAAGGCCTCCTAACAAGGTGAGCTATTCCACGCTAGTTATTCGTATACTGTTTAAGACATTCTGACTGATTTGTTCTTTGGTTACTCCATTTCTCATTGCACTAGTTGCTTCTCAAGAGATTTACATTTTTCTCTTTCACTTACTACTCCAATCTGGACCTGCATGTTACTTGAAGAGGTCTGTCCATATTCTTGTATCCTTCCCATCTGGGAGTCCCATTGGACCTTGTAGGTCTTGGAGACCTGGATTCTTGCAAAGTGACTGCCCCATTGCCATTTGCTTCTGGTAGCTATTTGTGTGATGTCTGTTGTCTGAAATAACTGGTTTATTAATACTATAGGTATTTTGTCTTTGAAAGTAATTCTGAGGATCTTGGGTTGCATTTTTCTTTGCCATATTTGAATTTGAATGGTCTGGCATCCATATAGTAATACAGGGTATATACAGGTTTCGAGCGTCTGGAATCTGATTTTCTCAGTTAGTGTTTAGTCTAACAATATAAACTAAAGGGCCCAAAATGCTCTCCAGGTTAATGAGATCTTTCTTTGTACTTCTTTTTCCATTTCACTATGGAAGGAAATCTGTTGTCCTAGATATGTATATTCGCTCACATATGTGAGGACTGTTCCATCTGTTTATATTGAGGTTTCAGGTCCATTTAAAATTAACTATGTCTTCAGTTTGTTTAGTGACAGCCCTGCATTTTTGCTGTTCACTTAATTGTTCCACCATAGTTTGTAGTGCTTTCGGTGTTTTGGTGAATAGGACCGCATCGTCAGCAAATCTTAGATTTGTTAGTCCACTGCTGTTTATGTTGATTTCAAAATTATTATGCCAGTTCATTTTTCTGCATATATGCTCGATTACACAGGTAAAGAGTTTGGGAGAGATTGGATCACCTTGGCGAACTCCTCTTTCTAGTTAGAATGGTGGTGGTTCTTCTTCTATTTTTACTTTTGCAAAACTTTTGACTATAGATTTTGTGCAGGATATGAATGTATTTGCCTCTATTCCTTGAGCTGCCAGAGTGTGTAATATGCTTCTATGTTTGTTTGAGTTGAAGGCCTTGCTATAGTCAATAAAGGTGAGATATAGTGTTAGATGGAATTCCTCTTTCTCCATAGGCTAGTTTATAGTTTGACATGGTCTATTGTGCTGAATCTTGTATGGAAACCCGCTTATTCTGGTGTCTGAATTCCATCCAGAATCTTTGTTATTCTTCTAGTTAAAATTTTTAAACAGTTTGTATATATTGAACATCAGACTTAAAGGTCTGTAGTTGCCATATCATCTCTGATGCCTTTTTTGTGTAGAATAATAATTGTGCTGGTTTTCCATTATGTATGTCTTCTGTTTCTAGAATTGCATTGAAGATTTTGGTGATTTTGGGTGTTAATTGGTCCTCTGCAAGCTTTAGCAATTCATTTTGTATTCCATCTTCACCTGGAGACTTCCCGTTCTTGAGCTTGCTAATGGCAGTTCTAATTTCGCTGTGCTGGATAGGTAGAAATTGCATCTTTGGGATATTTGGTATCTGGTTTCTGAACTGAGTTGGGATGGAGCTTGAGTATAGTGTTTGTAATAGTCTGTAACTGAATTGATTGTCTTTTCTTGATGTTGTGCTTTCCCCTCTGGACTCTTTTGTTCCAAGTATCCATTTCTTTCCTTTGTTCAAATTGCCTTTTGCTTTTTGATTGATTTTGATGATTCCATAATTAGTTTTGTTTGTTTTGTGCAGTAGTTGCAAATACCTTTCCTTATATATAAACAATGTAATACAGTTTTTTTCACACTAACTCCATTCACTTACACCTTTCCTTATATTTCTTTTGGTCATTTTATTCAGTTCTGAGTACTCCAATCTGTTTTTTTCTGATGTGTCTCTCGTTAGTTCTAATTGTGTGCTGCATTAGATCAGCTGTAGAGTGTATATGCTCAGTTCTCCTTGTTTTTCATGTTGAAGTTCATCTAATCATCCAGCTAATCACCGAAACCTGGCTTGGTGACTGACTGACTGACTGACTGACTGACTGACTGACTGACTGACTGACTGACTGACTTATTGGCTGGCTGGCTAACTGGCTAACATGTGGCGAGCTTGCCCATAGGCAAAATATTTCAAGGAAATACAAAACTGGTTGCAAGGTATAATTTTAAGATGTACACCCTTAGATGAAAAAAAGAAAAAGTACAATGGCCAGGAACCATGACTAATTCAAAAAACTATATGCCAGTACTGGGTTCACAACATATGTTTTAATGCCATCTCCAGTTATTGATCAAGTTATGTCATAAACAGAAAATGCATTTGTTTTGACTGTATCCTCTTATGGCTGAACAGACAAAAGCACATTTCTAGTAACAACTAGGTTTGAATCCTTGGTATGCTTGAATTTTTAATATTTTAGTTTTTGCAAGTTAAATTAATGTTTATTATATGGCAATAATATACTTAAATGAACAATATACATTTGAATTTTAAGGCATTTGTGCTTAAAAAACCAAAGGTAATTATTTTGGCTTTCAAAATAAATTCCACAGTAATAAATATTCTAAAGTGAGAATCTAAAAAAAAATTTGAAGTGCCTTTATTTTATTTAAAAAGAATTATTAATTTCCTATTTTGTTTTTAAAACAATGTCTTTCTGTAAATTCTATCTCACAATTTATTACTTTGTTTTTCTATGTGAGTATAAATGCATTTAAATTCAAATAAGTCTGAAATTTCAATTTTTATTATTATGTTTTCTAATAAACATTCATTTTACTTGAAAAGTAAGGAATAAAAAAATTCATACATGGGTAGAATTTGAACTTTGGTAGTTCTCATTATAGACACCTGCTTTTAACTGCTCAGTCATGAGTATAATTGTGCCATGGAGAACTCTGTGACTGGTGATTGAAGCTAAAGGCTGTAAGACCAGCACACAAAGACATGTGAATCAAACACTGAGTTGAAAAGAGCACAAATTAAATAAATGAATGTTTTGAAAATCTGCCTAATTTTTTTTCTTAGTGTGTACATTGTAATATGAGGAAACTATCTGGTTGATATGTGATATAGGTGAAAGCTATAGAAAAGCAAGCCTAAATATACTTTTATAAGGAATGTATTATTTAGCAAACTTCCTATGTGCAGCAGAAATATTATACCGCAGAGTAAGTTTTGAAATTTCTGTTGATAAAATTCCTTATTGAAAAACTGTGTTACAGTGTAGAATAATTTTAGAAGAGTGTATTACTATGCTATTTCAATAACTACTTGACTATGTCTAATGATACATGTTATGGATAGTAAAATTTATCATAGATTATGAAAATTATTATTTTGCTCTAGGTAGTAAATTGTGAACTTCACCTTATTGTCACAAGCATTTCAGAAGGAAATTTACTTAGCTTAGTTTTTTGGTACTGTGTGAACTCCTTTTTCTCTGAAATGGGGTATTATATTTAAGAAAGCTGCACCTGTTCATATTAGATCCCTTGTAGCATCCCATATAAACCTGTACATATGGATGGTCTGGAGTAATAATGAATGAATAGTGTTTAATGCCCATTTTTGCTACAGAGGCACCACAGGCGATGGACACTGATGATACATGAGATGAAATGATATATTGGGAAAGAATTTACTTTTAAGGAAGAAATCGTTCCAGGCATTAGTTTAGGGTACCTCTTCGACATCTCCGGTACCTCTTAGTCCTCATTTATGAGGACTAAGGAAAACCTGGAAAAAACCTCAATCAGGAAGGACGGTTCACGGTATTCGAACCCAGACCTCCTGCTCATGAGTCTGCACCTTAACGACCTTGGCCACCTGTGGCGGTAGGTCTGGAGTAAAGGAGAATACTTTGATACTTGAGTTTTTCTCACTGCTGGCCCTTTGTGCCTACACCCCTTCCCCCAGGAGCACCTCTGGGGGAAGGGGCTTTGAAGATGAAGATGGGATCCTTAACATTTTTCCAAATAGAACACCTTGATACTGATGAAGGGTCCCCCTCCGAAGGTGTGTAAGCCTCTCAGAAGTTATGTTTCATTCCAAATGCCAAGCCTCCATCACCTCATTCTCGCCCACCTCACCCCAGCACTTTTGACCTGGTAACAAAACCAACGAAGTGAAATTATATGAAATGAAAGCGTGGAAGATTTGTGGAATGTAAATATCCATCCTAGCATTTGCCTAAGTGACCAAGGAAAAACATAAAAAAGCCCAAGCTCAGGATGGCCGGCCCAACAGGAATTAAACCTAGGACCTCTCGAATGCAAGTTTCCATCAATACCTCCTGAGCCATTCCTGTCCAGTTATGCAAATAGGTATGCTGCACATATAATCAGGTTGTGAGTCCGTCCTGGTAATGTAGTAGTAACCATACTTGCCTCCTAAACCCAAGAGAGCATGTTTGATCCCGGCCAGGACCGATGGATTTTTTTCAGGAGTAAGTATGGCTTCCTTCAGAATGAAAGTAAAGCCATGGGTTCCATGTCATACACTTATGGCAAGGTAGAGAGCCTGAAGCCTGAAAAAAGAGGGCTCTGAGCAAAATTTATTGGCCATTTCACACCCTGATTTGAGTGGGATGCTGATGACCAGAGATATTAAAGAGCATCTATAAATATACAAAAAAAAAAAAAAATCAGGTTGAGAGTTTTCCAGATCTTTCACTTTCATCAGTGCTCTAGCAGGTTTATCAACTATTATCAGTGCTGCCAATGGAGCCAGATTTTTTGCTAAATCTGGCTTCTTATGCGGCATTGTTTTTTTTTTTTTTTTGATTCATTTATTTATGGATGCTCTTAAACAGCTCAGGTCATCAGCGTCCCATTCAACTCAGGGCGTGAAACGGCCGACAAATTTTGCTCAGAGGCCTCTCTTTCAGGCTTGAGGTTCTTTTTCGTGCCGTAAATGTATGACATGCGACCCACGGCTTTACTTCCCTTCAGAAGGAAGCCATACCTAGGATTTTTACGCCCGAAAAAAATCCATCGGTCCTAGCCGGGTTCGAACCCGCGATCTTGGCTTTAGGAGGCAGGTATGGCAACCACTACACCACCAGGACCGACTGCTGCATTGTAACGAATGTAAATCACCAGTAGATAAAATATTTTAAAATGCCCAAAAACACTTCTGTGGCTCACTTCCAATGAACAAAGATGCAGTCTGAGTTAAAAACATTTAAAATATTGATACAATGATAAAACAATCTTAACATTTCATTCTTAAAATTAAAAATTCAGGACATGTTTTGTGATACCTTTGCTCACATTGTCAACTGTTAAACGACTGGGCCATGGAAGTGTTTTGTGCATTGTAAATTATTTTACCTACTGGAAATTTAAAATATTTTACCTACTGGAAATTTTAGACTCGTTTTCACTGTGTTGATTCCTGAATATATTAAAATTGAAAATATAAATCAGTCAGCAAATCACTAAATTTTCTGAAAAAGTTTTATTGCCTGGCTGGTTAAAAGCTGAAAATAATGCTTAAAAATTAACAACAAAAATGCTGCTTTTTAAAACAGCAGAGAAATAAGTAAGTGTTAAAATGAAAGATTTTATAGCTGGTTTCATTAATATAAATCAATTTTCAGTGTTTGTGGACATGTTCCATTGTCCAGTGTTGAAAGGGGAAGTGGCAGTATCACTTTATTTGTTACTTATTTTTCAATACTTAACAAAATCATTAAGTGTGCAGAATAGGGGAGAATGTAACTTACACCATAGGATATATTAAAAACTAGATTTTGTTCAGTGTGCTACAAATGCAAGGAATATGCATGGGGCAGTAAAATGACAATTTTGACAATGTGGGGAAGTGGCAACTTTCTCAGCAAAGATATCCATGTAATTGCTGATAGTATCTTGTCAGGCTGTGTTATATGAATTGTGCTAGTTTTGCTTATGAGGGTCACTTGAAAGTTATGAGAATGGATAACAAGAAGTTGCGACAAGCCAGTGCAGGATTTCCTAGTTTAGATGGCACCGTGTGCATATCTGATTGCACTCTTAACAATTGACCCAACAGCTGAGTGTGAAAACGTTGGTTCCCAAAACATGCTCTAACTTAAATACAGTAAGTGAATTGTGTAAGAAATTTACCTGCATTGTATTAATTAATATGAAAGTCTTAATTAATACTGAGCAAAATTATGTTTTGCTATATCTTTATTAAGATTATTTAACAATTTATATTTAGTTAGTAATTTAAACAACATAGTTAATTATCGATATATAAGTGTTTTGATACAACTGAATAATTAAGCATCATTATTAGGAAGATAATTTTTTAAGGAAGCAAAAATTTACATTCATTCCTTTGATGTGAATAAGTTAATCATAATATGTGAATTTTTGCTCACATATTTGTAGAAAATAAGTGCTAAAGCATTCTGTGTTCCCATTTATATTATTATTATTATTATTATTATTATTATTATTATTATTATTTAACTTCCTCTCTTCCATTTCCATCCTACTTTCCGTACCCTTTTGTGTCCCTTTTTATTTTAAACATACTATAGACTGGGGCTAAATGAGTAAGAGTAGTGGGAGTTACTGGACAGTTCTTTAAAAGCATAATTAAGAAATGTTTGGCATATATTGGATGTCACACTTTTGTCCTCTTGATTATTTGGAGAAATTTATCATTTTATTTTTAGAATACGTGTATTTAAGGCAATGAATGAAATGTTATCAAGTGCATGATAAAATTGGTTTTTACAAATGTGCAATCTTTGCCATCAATAATGGGTCACAAATTAAACATTGCAACTCAATTAAATGTACTTAAGAAGCTGTTGACAATGGAGTGGTATATATATAAACAATGTAATACAGTTTTTTTCACACTAACTCCATTCACTTACATAAAATTTTGGACATATGTTTTGGAAGCGATCCCTCCCATCTTCAGCCTGTTGACAAACCTATTGTTCCCGAAACATATGTCCAAAATTTTATGTAAGTGAATGGAGTTAGTGTGAAAAAAACTGTATTACATTGTTTATAAACATTGCAAGTTTGGTTTTAAATAGTGGGAATTTTCAAAGTGAAATATCATATAATTTTGCAATTATTTATGAGGAAATCACTCAAAATTCACTAATTTTGTTCCACTTACTTGGACATGTTTTGAAGGCTGTTGCCTTCATCAGCAGCATGGTTCCACTGTCAGCTTCTTAACATGGTATTAAGGAGATGTTCTGTACATTTTAGGAATTTAGCGAATATTTTGGGGGGGGGGGCAAAAAGGATATATTATTACTGATTCCTCCATGTGTTTATATTTTACATTTCTCATGTATTCCTTAAATCATAAGGTAATATTTCTTTTTATTTTGCCTATATATTTCATATTGAAGTGTTTGCAACTGATTTTGTAAATGTTTTCCTGGTGGAAATCTAAGTTTATGTTAGCTATCTAAATATAATTTTGGTTGCTATTTCCTGCAGAAAGGCAATTAATAGTGCTTGATCCTTTACTTTGTATTGATGCTGTCAGGCAACATTCTGAAATCTAAATATTAATATGCCTTTTTCAAGTGTTGTTGCTTTCAAGTAGCATTTATAGTGGAAATTCTAATAAGAGAGTCTTCTCTAAGCTTTATTAATTACTGATTCGTGCAGCCTATCATGCAAAGAGTTTGAATATGACTTAAGAGAATTCCAATTTTTTCATTTGTTACACTGGTCATCATACATTTTGCCCCTGAAATAAAAATATAAATATTTAGTCATTTTGAGATGCTAACTAAGAAAATGACAATATAACCCACCAGTTTGCCTTAGATTAGCTGGGGAATGTTTCCATAAGTCAATAGCAATAATATAGAAAAGATACTAGTTAAAGTGATCGTCTTTGACGATGGGTGACTATTATAGGATAATTGCTAAGAATAACCCTGAGCAGTTATAAAAGCAGCAGGCAAAGCGACACCAAATGCAAAAGTGGATGTGTAGGCATATATGTGTGTTATGTAAGCATTACTCTATTACATCAGAAACTGGCAGTTCTTTCAAACCATGGCCAATTGTGCATTTCTATTGTGGTATTCTTGTTCCACACCTCAAAATCTATAATGCATAACTTATTTCATTAGAGAGAAACATTTTTTGTATAATTTTGTTGCCCAAAATTATCAGGTGTGTGGTTTTTCTACATTGCCACTAATGCCTGTTCTTTGAAAAAGGTTAATTATCAACTATTTGTTTGTTTTTGTGGTAAATTAAGAAAAATTGTTCAGTTTTGTTTTTGTGACATGTTAAGACAAATTGTTTAGTTTTGTAAGGATGTTGTTTGTAAGTAATAGTGCCTATAAATAAAACTGCTGTGTAATTTGTATGGAAGGTTAGTCACACTAATCATAATTTGTTATATGGAACACTGTTTTAGGAAAAAAAAACAAAGCAGAAGTTGTAAATTTGCTGTTATGCAGATGAATCTGATTCAGAGGCTAGTATTTTTGTTGATAATAGTAACAAAAATCCAGATTATTCACCAACATTTTCTAGGGGAAATGGGCTTGTAGCAACACCCTAAAGTGAATTTCGGGTGAACGTGATGATTAGCTACCACAGGAAACTATGAATGAAATGGATCCATCAGCATTGTCTGCTTCTCTTTTCTCTATATAGTGAAAAATCTTCATTTCAACAGTATAAAAAGGTATATTCTGCACAACTATCTGATGCTGTTCTCCAGGAAACTACTCAACTAGTCAACTCTGTACAAAGGAAATCCACAGCATTAGGCTACTTCAATATTTTTTGATTACAATATTATAAGTCTACATCGTTATATATTTTACAACAAACTGCCAATTTGATAAAAACCAATCAGAATGAAATTGTGCATTTCCATGATATATCATTGGTTAATGGCCCGCACATGGAGAAAGAAATGGTGCCACCAATGTCCTGTCAGATATTCAACAGTGAGGTGTGCAAAATACTGCATCATTCTTTTAGTTCCTACAGAACCTTCTTTGTAAAATAATATTTCTTTTCATTAGCAATGACACTTACAAGCAACATGTAGTTGATTTCCTTCTGGCAAAATTGCTTCAAGGCAGCAAATTTAACTTTTGTAAGACACATTATAAATGGTTTAAATAAAATCCATGCTATTCTTCAGGTCACTAATACCTACACTTTAATGTGAGAAATGTTTTATTTAATTTTATTTATTTTTGCCAAATGTGAGGGCAATGTCAAAAGCCTTGCACAGAGATGGTGTTGATATAAATGAATTATTTTCCCCTTACATGTTTTGCAGCAATGTTATTGTCAACAACTTGATCTGCTGAATAGTTTTGTTTTTATAGATACTGTTGTGTGTGCTTTGTTCAATTGGAGAAACTGGAATAATGTACTGTCATAAAATTCTTTGTTTTGGAATGTTCATTGCCAAAGAAAATTCATCCAAATTTGGTTAAGGTTTATAAAGGGACTGCTCCTTTATTTTCAACTGTTGAGAAATGCCTGGCAGAACTTAAACAAGGCTGTAGTACTTGTCTTGATAATGATCCATGTGAAGAACTTCCCAAAACTGGAACCATAAAGGAATGCATGCAGAAAGTGCACAATATGGTATTTGATGATAGATGATTAAAGGTGCAAGAAATAATTCATTCTACAGGCATATGAGAAGAATGTGTATGATGCATTTTACATGAACTAAATATGAGAAAGCTTTTGCAAGATGGGTGCCACATTTGTTGAATGCTGACCAAAAGCAAATGCAAAGATGAATTTTACAGCAATGTTTGTACCATTTAAAAAGAATATCAGTGATTTTGTGTACCAAGTTGTTACTGTAGTATCAGAGGTAGTCCATCACTACACTCCAGAAACAGCAATTGAAGCAGAGGGTGGAAGCCGCTGGCCCTGCATGTCAACGTCATCTGCCTGTAAGGTTATGTGTTCTGGGATGCAAAAGGGTTCTGGGATGCAAAAGGATTCTTCTTAGTGACTGTCTTGCAAAAGGTAATAAAAATAACTAGCAAATACTACAAAAGTCTTCTGGACCTAATGGGTTAAAAAAGTACATGAGAAGAGACCTGGATGGCAAAGAAAAATAATCATCTTTCACCAGGACAATGCACCTGCCCATAAAAGTGCCTTGGCAATGGGAAAATTGAGGGATTTGAAATACAAATTGTTGGAACACCCACCAGATTTGACTTCCTTGACTGCACCTAATCCCATATCTAAAGAAACTTTTGACTGTAAAACTTTTGCATCCAATGAAGAGATTATTGTAGCCATAGATGGGTATTATGTAGACCTTCCAGCATAGCACTTTAGGGCTGGAATCCACTCACTGGAAAATCATTGGACAAAGTACATTGATCTTAAACGGAACTTGTGGAAAAATAAGTGCATTTTTGAACTAGAAAATGCAGTCTTTTACTGCCAGGCCAAGAACTTTTCACCTTGCCCTTGTAAAGGATTAATATATTCCTTTATTTAATGAAAATATTGCAACTGTTGATACAAAAAAAAAATAGTTTTATTTATTTGAGTAAATTTAGCAGATGCTTAATAGGTGGGCAGCATACATTTAGCAGGATCAAAGATAGCATTGTAACTCATTTTTATATGTGTTATCTAAGTGCTATATTTATAAGACTGATGAATCTGTTTGTGGTTGAAGGTACAACATTGTGAACTGACATACAAATACCATCAGTAGTAGCATGATATAAGTAGTAAATATCTTCAACTTTTCTCCCCCTGCCTATACCTTATTATGCTAGCTGTAACATCTGAAAGTTTAAATGTATGTGCAGGTAATGATAAAAGAGATATAATAAGGAATATAGCAAAATTAGTTGTTTTATGTTTTATTAATTGGTGGTCATCATTGTTCCTATACTTATAATGTTTCAGTCCTAGTGGTGTAGTGGTAATCATACTTGCCTTCTAAACCCAAGATCACTGGTTTGATCCTGGCCAGGACCGATGGATTTTTTGGGTGTAAAAATGCTAAGTATGGCTTCCTTCTGAAAGGAAGTAAAACCATGGGTCCCATTTTTTTCATTTATGGCTCAATAAAGAACCTCAAGCCTAAATAAAGGGGTCTCTGAGCAAAATTTGTCAGCTGTTTCATGCCCTGATTTGAATGGGACGCTGATGACCTGAGATTTTAAAGAGCATCCGTAAATAAACCAAAATCTATACTTAAAATTCATTTTAAGAGTTAGTCACTTTATTGTATTGAACTCACTATGCCAGGTTTCCATTTGCATGATTTGCTGTGATCTTTTTGTTTCATTAACTCCCACTTTTATCTCTCTTTCTTGTCTTATCTCATAAAAGAGCTATAGAGAAAATAGGGTAATAATGAGCAATTACTATATCACCCTAACACAGTTATTATTTTTGTTAACTACAGGAACACAAAACTGATGAAATGCACACTGCACTTATGGAAGCTTCGATGGATGGCCATGTAGAAGTGGCAAGGTTACTTTTGGATTCAGGGGCGCAGGTAAGCTACAAGATATTCCTTCTTTCAGAATGGATTATTTATATCATTTCCAGCTGCCAGTACATCTTGTATAGTATGTAGGAAGAGCTATATCTTCAGAAATTGCACACATCAATGACTGTGTTCAGTTTAAATTTAAAGCCATTTTGATAAGTAACTATAAACTGTAGTTTATACAAGTGCATATTTGTTTTGATACAGTGCACTGAATGCAAGTGATAAAGCAAGGTAAATTGGGGCTTTGTTGAGAGATTTTACAGAAGATAGATACTTTAGCATTAGCAAAAATATAATTAGAAGATGAGAGAAACATTGAAGTTAGTATTTCGTTTTCATAGGGAAAAAAGGGAGTGAGAAACAGAAAGGAAAGATAAAGTGTTAGGGAGTTTGGGTTTGTTTTTGAGCTATTAATTTATGTTTAAATGTGAGGAAGGGTTACCATAGATGGAAAGTGTTGTGTGGGTGACTTGTGCATAGTTCTGTATGTGTTTAGGGAAAATTTACAAACCCCTAAAATACTCCCAGTTTCATAACATCCTCTTTTGGGAGGGAAGTGGAAAATATGAATTTGTAATTTCTAGAAATATAATTATATTTTATTGGAAGATTTTAATGCAAGGAATGGAAATTTATAACCAAGTGTCTTGTGGAGAAGTTCTTAGGTGATGCTGATATGGGAGCCATGAAAAGAATGAGTAAGGATAAAGTAATAAATGGAAATGGGAGTATGTTCATTGAATTTTGTGAGAATGATGGATTAACTAGTTATGGTGATGATAAAAATAGTGAATGTATATTTATAAGAGATTTTCGTCAAAATGTGATAGATTATGTCTTATGAAAGATTTAACATTTTTGAAGGACTAAATATAAGCAATATAGTGTTCATTTTCCATTACAGTAGCAATACAGTAAAGACAGTTAACTCTGATATGATTGTATTATGCCTTTGTGGTATTAGTATGTAGTTATGGTTAGGAAATGCTGTGAGAGCTATTGATACTTACAAATTTTTGTAAACGTGGACAAGGGAAATGATGGTGCGTAGAGCTAGTAAGAGGCTATATAAAATGGTGGTTGCTTTGGTAGGGAATGTGGGAATATCAGGAGTTTGGATTGGAAGAAATTCTATGAAGAGAAACTAAAGGAGAGGATGAAAAACAGAGATTAATATATCCTACCAATTCATTAAAGTTGTTAACACTAACTCCACTTACTTTTTTAAAACTTTGGAATAGTTTTGGGAGAGGTTCCTCCCATCATCGGCTGCTGTTGACTGAATGCCATTATTCGAAACGGGGTATGGGCGCTCATTTGCTCCTGTGGTGGAGATTAATATACCTAAGAAAGAAAAAAATGTAAAGAGAAGTCTTAGAGATAAAGAAACAACTATTAAGTATAGATAAAATATTAAAAATTGATAATGAAATAAATGAGGGAAAATACAATAGGTTTGGCAGATATGAATTTCTGAATAGCAAGGAATTATTGTGGAAGAATGGATAAATTACTTTAAGAAGGTGTTTGTTATGATGATATTTAAAAATAATGCAAACTGTATATTTTCAAGTATATATTTTAGTTATAGATAGAAGTAATATATTCTTTTTTTGACATAATGACACTCCTTTTTAATTCATTTCTCATACCATTGCACCAACGTTTTTATTCCATCAGAAAAATTTTTTTTTAGTTAATATATTCAATCAAAAATGCACTGCTTCTTTGACCTTATCACTTCAAAATCATCCTCTCAAAATGTTTTTAAGGGTTTCAAACACATGGTGTGACAACAGAGCAAGATCAAGGTTGTATGGGGGATATTTTAAGATATGAAATCTCAATGTGGAAGTCTACACATGCATTATCTTGTGTTCATTAATAAGCATCCTAGGTACCCAACATGCACATGGTTTATAGTACTTCAAAACCTCTGTAACAATGGTATGGGCAGATTCAATATTGATATTCAATTCCCTAGTTAAAACTTCTAAAGATTTAAGCTGGTTCTCTCAAATCAAGGTATCAGTGCATCCCACATTCTCATCAGTAATGGCCTTACTGGGACAACCAGACACAATGCTCATCAATGACTGATGTTCGTCTGCTTCTGAATGTATCTATCCACTCATATACTCTTCTCTCACTAATGTAGGCATTTCCAGACCTTTCTAACTTCTTAAATGAATTTCTGGAGATTTTACACCTTTTGATATAAAAGTCTTATAACTGCTCATTGCTCTTTCAAGGTGCTAAAGGCACTGAACATTTGTTGATAAATGTCAGCACCTTCTCAAAGCATATATCTTCCTTTTTTTGGAGTTTGGAATGCCTAGCGTATTCACTTGGTATAATCAGAGAATTTGCTGTTACTTTTGGAAACATCCTTTTATGTGGAAGGATGGTATGACTAAGGATAACTTGTAGTTGGGAACCTAGTATAGTGAGGATTTGAATGGCCCCTTTCTCAATGGAAGAGGTATTAAAATAAGTTCAGTGTTTTAAGAAAAATAAAGCACTTGAAAATGATAGTATACTAGCAGAGCCTTTTCATAAATGATGTGGGATATAAAGAGACCTTGAAGTTTGACTAATTTGTTGAATATGATCGGAGGACATAAGAGGATTCCCAAGGCATGGTGAGCTGTAATTTTCCATTTGATAACAGCTATTCAATCTAACTTTAGAAAGGGAAGAAGAACAATGAATAATGTGTTGGTAATAATCAAAATCATGTGAATATATATAATGGTTGTCCCAGAATTCAACCACACAAATTGCAAGAATTGTAGAGGGGAGCACCTAGATAAGCATTTTGAGATAGGGAACTTATGTTCTAAGTTACATTGAAAAGCATAAAATCTGTTAATGGTCAGCATGCCACTGATTAAACCAACATAGGACCTGGGGGAAAAAGAGAGATGCTTCACTTGCTCAAGGTACTGTCCTTGAATGGCACTGTGGTTAAAGGCGTACTAGGTACAGCGGTGTTAGATATTGTGATGGAGACAAGGTTCGAACCTCCTAAACTGCATTTTTTTTGTTGTTGTTATACTGCTTTTCATGTTGTAGTTACCATTTTATTTCTTTTGTTATTCAGAACCGCTTGCATTTTAACTAATTAAACAAAATAAATTATAGTGTGTTTAACAGTGTGGCTGTGAACATCAAAGTAACTAAACTTGCAAGGATAAAGCCATTATCCAAGTGTTTATAACCTTGATCTGTGATGTAAATGTAGTATTCAAAATTTAGAAGATGTTTCCTCCACTCTAGCCAGTGATGGTAGACATAGTATTTACTTAATGGGAAAAATAAACTGCTTTCTCTAGAGTAAAGGAAAACTGTACCTGAATGAAACTAAATATCTAAGAAAAATTAAAGTAAACTGCATTCTATCTTTTCACCGCTGCGTGAAAACCAAATAAAAAAAATTGGAGAATTAGAAAAAAAAAGAAGGTAGTTTAAGTGCAAAAAATAAAAGAGAGATTGCCAGAGATATTGTTCAAAGTGTCTAGAGGTTTGAGGTCCAGAAACGCAATGGCCAATTTACAGGACTACCTCCTGCCAGGAAGTGTGCCGTGGAGATAATCTCGTACTTTGACACTGAAATGGGGAGGAACTCCATCGTGCTGCAACCACATTTGATGTTGGATATTCAGAGGGACATCTTCCAAAATCACAGGCAAAACATGGTTTAGGAACTAAAGATAGACTTGCCCATTTAACCACGTAGGAAGTAGATACATTCCAATTATTTGATTGGACACGGTGACCATCCACACGTTGATGCTAAATCTGTACTGATAATCAGCCTTCTCCACTGCATGCTGCTGCTCTTACTCATATATGACTGTTCCTATGATTCAAAATTAGCTCACCTCGCCGGCAAAGAGAACTGAGGAGAAGAAGTCAGGCTGTTCATTCTGTCGCCGCAAGGCCCACCTGCAGAACTGTAGTCTGTGACCGAAGTCTGCTGGCCCCAATGCCTGCACCTTAAGCAGATGATAGGGAAAGTCGTTCTTCATGCAGGACCCAATGCACACTGGATTTGTTCGTATTCATATCCCTGGCAGTTGCTCGGGTGCTGGTGGAAGATTCCATTCCAACCCTGGTTACCTCTTCCTCAAAGGCCTTTGGTCTGCACCTGTATCGGGCCTGTGTACAATTAAAGATCCAGTTTCCTGCAATCGCCAATGGACATTTTGAAAAGTCAAGCAATAAGGATGATTTTTACTTAAATGTAAATTGGAACTTGCACAGTGAAGCCAATCATATTAATTGATATCATTGTATGATTCAGTTGAACTACACACTCTTAAAGCTTCACTTACTTTTCATAAATGTATGGAACCGGTTTCGAGAACATTTTGTCCCCATCTTCAGCCATGCTAAAGTTCAACTGTCGGATCATTCGTTGAGCTGTGGGAATATATATTCTGCTCTGGTGGCGGTGTGATAAACTTGTAGTTTATGTTTTCATCCCCGACAATGTCGAAGTTCATTATGCTGTCTTTGTATTTGTAGATGTAGATTTTCTCCCAGGTTGCTAATTCCATAGGTCCTTGTGCTGATTTTAATAATTTTGTTTTATTTATTATGTCCTGATTTTGTGTCCAAAAATGATATGCTACTGCTGATTTCTCTATTTGCTTGTACTTTATGTTCCTGAAATGTTCCTTTAACCGTGTGCCTATGTTTCTCTTTGTTTTCCCTATGTAGATTTTTTCACATTCTGCACAGTTTATTTTGTAAATACCTGATTTTTCTTCTTGTGGAATACTGTCATTAACATTATCTATCAGCAAATTTTGAACATTAAATCTATTATCGGTGCCAACCTGATATTAAAATCTTTAAGAATATTCTGAAATTTTTTTGTGGCCCATGGATATGTGAATTTTTTAAAAATAAGTTTATCTTTTGTTGCTGAAAGTATTGTGGTTTCTTTGAATTGTTTTTGTCTCTTGTATTTCTGCACCTTTTTATGTACTAGTTCTTTTTTAAAACCATTTTTAACTGCTGTTTCTTCTATTTGTTTGTATTCTTTAAAATATTCTTCTTTGCTAATTTGTAGGTTAACTAGCCGGTGTGTTAAACTGTTAATTACTGCACGTTTGTGTGCTGTAGGGTTAAAACTGTCAGCTTTGATGTGATTATCTGCATGTGTATTCTTTCTGTATATTCCAAATTTTAGTTTTTCTTGGCATTTCATTATTTTAATATCCAAGAATGGCAACATGTTATCTGTTTCTATTTTGTATGTAAATGATATGTTTTTATCTTGAATATTTAGAAGTTCTCGAAACCGGTTCCATACATTTATAAAAAGTAAGTGAAGCTTTAAGAGTGTGTAGTTCAACTGAATCATACAATGATATCAATTAATAAGGATGATGTCAGTCTGGAAATCTATCCCTGTACAACCGTGCAGTTACAGTTGCATGTCCTCTTGCTTCTCAATAAATCAAATGCATATCAGCAAGCTCGGTAAATGAAAATTCATTAGGCATGTTTCGGGAAAACTGTAAACAGTATGTTGCATATGATACACAAAGCAGAAAATTGCCCATTAAGCACTCACTCAGATGACTTTACCTTACCATGTCGCAGTCCTGAATGGTAGCTAAAAAAGCCGACTGTTTATGATTTCAGTATTAGGAATTACTTTAGGCAGATAATTTCCTTGATGAGCATGTAGACTTGTTAGCTCATTTGGTTAGAGCATCATGCTAATAATGCAAAAGTCGTGGGCTCATTCCCTTTATGTGCAAGCTTTTTTTTCCTCACTTGTAATATTTTTAATAGAATACATTTTTTTTTCATTGATTAGGTTAGTTTAGATTTAAGAAAAAAAGTTTATATGTAACAAAAAAATAATAATAATATTAATAAACTGCACACTAATATTTTTAACTCACTCTGCCGTTTGGGCGAAATTTTGCTTTCTCTGCTACAGTTCAAGACTTGGGCCGTAGGACAGGGTCATTTTGTAATGTCAAGTCTCAGCTGCGATATGCTAGGTACTCCACATGCCATGCCCAAGCCCAATTAACTTCGTAGCGCTACTGAACTGTTATCCATGGGGTGCATACCCTCGCAGAAGAACAATTTTACCTAAGTAGCAGAGCCAATAATTTTCAACTTCCTGTGTACTGTATGTTATCACCACCTTTTTCTGACTCTTGGACAAGGTGTGAGCTTTCTGAATGAAAATCTAATTCACACTCCTGTTATATTGACATATATTGTTATACGTTATCTCGATTATCTGATTTCTAAAATGTGTCATAACTTTTAAAGTTTACAAAAGGGATTATAAATTTCCTATCTGAAAATGGTTATCAAGGACCCTTCCACAATCCTTGCAATTTGTGTGTTTGAATTCTGAGACACTTTGTATATGATGAGAAAGCATGATAAATTTTCTTTGTTTATTACTTAAATGTAAATTGGAACTTGCACAGGGAAGCCAATCATATTAATTGATATCATTGTATGATTCAGTTGAACTACACACTCTTAAAACTTCACTTACTTTTCATAAATGTATGGAATGTATGAAATGTATGTATTCAACCAAGGGTTGAACTTTAGCCTGGCTGAAGATGGGAACTAAATGTTCTGGAAACCAGTTCCATACATTTATGAAAAGTAAGTGAAGCTTTAAGAGTGTGTAGTTCAACTGAATCATACAATTATTTCTTTGTTTATCTTGAAAAGATGTTTGATAGAGTGATAAGGGAAGTTTTAGGTTTAAGTTGTTGAAATTGGGAATGAATAAAGAGATAATTCATTTTGTATTAAGCATAGAGATGATGATGCGACTATGGAAATATATCAAAAGAGACGTTTACAACAAGGAAGCAAACTTAAGTCCAAAATATGACAAAATATGGTATCTTTAGATTAGTTTAGTTCCTGAAGCATTCATTGAGTTTGGGAAGCACTCACAGAGACCTACGAACATAGAACTTGTCATATACAATTACCACATTAGCACATAATCTACAATTACAAAAAATATTGTGTACATTTAAATAAATATTTACAAAATAAATAAAAAAGCATCACCTAGAACAACTCAACTGAGCAATAAAAACAGAAAGGGGAACAGACAAGTCACTTAACCACACAAATTTTACTATATACATATTTACATATGCATTAATAAATATTGCAGGGTTATAACTCAGTGTAATATACTGTCACTCATATATTCCTTTACAGAATAATAAACCTTTTTATATAGATATTTTCTAAGAGCATATTTAAAGGAATTATCATTGTTTATTAAGGCTTTTAAGATAGAGGAAGAGCATTTTGTAGTAAAATGCATTCATAATAAACTCCTTTTTGATGGCAGGAAAGTGTTGAAGCTGGTCTATATAGATTTGATTTTTGCCTAGTATTCTTGTCATGTATATTTTGATTTTCTACAAATTTTTGTTTATTCCTTATATAAAAGTTCATAAGGGATAATATATATTCACAAGCAAGAGTTAAAATTTCAAATTGCCTAAAGAGGTTTCTGCATGAATGTCTGCTATGTGTACCAGTGATTATTAGTATGGCTTTTTTCTGTAATAGGAAGACACATTCACTACTGAATTTCCCTCACATATTAGACTGTATTTCATTCCTGAGCTGAAATAAGCGTAATAAACTAGTTTTAAAATGTTAATTGACTCCAACATTATTAATGCACATATTGCACAGCATGCACTGCTAAGTTTAGGCACGAATCTTTCAGATTGAGATGGTTATGAATTATAAACCAAGGAATTTAATATCTTTGGTTTGTAGAAGTGCACTGTTATAATATCCTATCTGTAATTATGGATCTGGAGATCTGTGAGTGATGAATTTTAATTATGGATCTGGAGATCTGTGAGTGATGAATTTCATAACATTTGTTTTATCTAGACTTAGAGACAATTTGCTTGCTTTGAACCATCACACAAAGAACTCAGAATCAGATTTAATTTAATGGCACAATCATTAAGTCTATTTCTAATTATCAATATGCTTGTGTCATCTGCAAATAAAACAGTATTTCCTACATCTTATATCAGAAAAAGAAGAGGGCCCAAGATCCTTGAGGCACTGCATGGTTAATCATTCCCCACTCTAATGCATTGTTTTTATTTTTAAAGGGACAATTTATTACTACTTTTTGTTTCTTTTTGTCAAGGTGATATATAAGCCATTTTAAATATGGTTTTTTACTATGTAGGAAGCTAATTTATCTACCAGAATTCCATAATTGAGTCAATCGAAATCCCTTGCTAAATCACACAATATTCCTGCTACATGTACTCTTTCATAAACGCAGTTAAAATTTCATTAGTGAGTTTATAGATTACATTTTCTGTTGAAATTCCTTTTCTAAAGCCAAACTGTTCATTAACTAGAAAATTGTTACTTTCAAGGTAATTGTAAAGCATATTCACCTTAGAAAAAGTAGGTGAAATAGCTATAGATCAATAATTAGAGACATTTATCTTTTCTCCATTTTTGAACAGCGGCTTCACTATTGAATATTTTAGCCTCTCAGGAAATACACCAGATGTTAAAGATTCATTACACAAGTGACTAAGAGGGGTACTAATTTCCTTTGCACAGGCCTTTATGACTTTGCTGTTAATCTCATCATAGCCAGAAGAGTTTATGATTTTAGTTTTCTAATAATATTACTAATTTCTAGTGGAGTAGTGGTACATGGTTTGAATTCATTATTTTTGACTGGGAATTGATGATTGCAAATCCTTAATGCATCTCTTTTATCTCCAGAGTATAAATGTAAATTTTTGTTACAATAAGAAAGTGACCATTAAACACACATGCCACATCTGCAGGGTGTTGCATCTCTTGATTGTTAATGCTTAAGATTATTGCATCATCTTGTTGCAAATTTTTGCCTGTTTCTTGTTTTATTATATGCCAAGTAGTTTTTATTTTGACTGATTGATAAGTGTTTGAATGAACCGTTTGCTACTTTTATGACTTCCCTAAGTATCTTACAATAATTTTCAAAATATATTTTTAATTTAGGGTCTTTACTGAGCTTTAGCATATTATATAACTGTCTTTTATGTTGACAAGATTTTTAATTCCTTGGGTTAAGCATTTCCTGCTCATATTATAAGTTCTTTCTTTTTTTTAATTGTTAGTGGGAAATATGGTTCAAAATGCAGTTTAAAAATATGTAAAAAAATTTTGAATTTACTGTCAACATCATTTGCACTGAAGACACTATTCCACGATTCTTGTTGAAGTGTCTCCACCATTTTACTGAGGTTTACATTCTTAATATCTCTACATTTTAGATATTTATAACAATATTTGAGTTTTATTGTAGAATCCTTCTTAACAATTACGTTAGCATCATGGTCAGAGAGACCATTGGTCAATGAAGACACAAAATATGATGACAGTTTGTCTGAATTTACAAATATATTATCTGTTGCTGTGCTAGAGTTTTTATCAATACTGGTGGGAAAGTTAATTATATGCACCATATTACATGCAGCAAGAAGGGAATTTAATTGATTCATTGTAACACTTGGCATTAGGTAATCAATATTTATGTCCCCACATATAATTATTTCATGCTTAGGCTTAAATAAAAAGTTTAAGGTATCCTCAAGTTTCATCAAGAAAGTTGGAAAATTTCCTAATGGTAAGTGATAAATAGCAAATGCAATTACTTTTGTATTTTTGCTATCCAATTGGATTGTGCATAAGTCAATGTCCTTTTCTGAATTAAATTTCGATATATTCTAATGTGTTATATGGTACATCCAGTCTGACATAAATACATATTCCTCCATTATTTAGTTTTTTTCTTGAAGCTTCTGCTCCCAAACAATAGCTATGTAATGACAATTGTGATAATTCCTGTTGTTTCAAATAATTTTCAGATAGGCACATAATGTGTGGTTTTATATTGACACAAGTTAAGCTGTTTAATAATTCATGTATACATGAGATGAGATGTACATGGTATGAAAATTTCAAAATCCCTTCAATTCACCATAAGTTCTGGTGGTGGGGAACACTCAAAATGATGGAAATGTGTATTTTCTCATATAGAACATAAGAAGAAAAGAGCTTTGAAATCTGTTCCTTTGCAAGTTGCTGCTATCGCAAGTCTTGGGAGGTGGGGGGGACCAGAAAATCTTTAATGCTAGACAAATTAAAACACATGACTCCATAGATTATAAATCTTTATACATAATGAAAACTATTTTCCTTAAATGAGAAAGGAGGGAAATTTTATGGACTGCACTAGCTGAAATAATGGTTAAAAAGTGTACCCTAATATTTTCTCCTATAAAGCATCCTAGAATGGAAAAAAAAAAAAGTAACAAATAAATGAATGCACATAAAGAAGAATAAAAGAGTGTTTACAGGATGTTTAAACTTCTATACTGAATCCAGCCTGTAGAAAGGCTGGCAAGATTTCAGCTAGGAATAAAAGACAATGTCACTTTAGTTTTTAATGTCACACCCAAGGTGCACCATTCCTTTTATTGTAGTTTGGATACAGAAAGGAATAGAATACTAAACATAATTATTTTATTTATGTTTTTCTTTTGTCTTATTCTTGAATTTAACATTTTCAGTAAAAAATTTAAGTGTTTAAGTAAATGAAATTAAATATTGAAAGAGCTAATAGACACTTTTGCTTTAAAATTTTTAATTTTAATGTATATGCTCTATGAATAATTCTAAAATATACTTTGTTATAAGCTGAAAACAAAGTGCTAAGTAAATTCTTTTGATGGAGTTGTTGTTAGTGCAAAAACATCATTTCAAACTACAGTTCACTGCTCAGCTAAACAAACCTGAATTTGCTGTATGGGGAGAGAGGGGCAATCGGAAGACTGAAAATGTCACTCTCTCATTCTGCAAGGTTCTTTCAGCTGGGCTGTGAACAGTAAATTGTATTCATGATTCATACTTTTTTGGCCATGGGAAAATAAACTGTTATTATAACACAAAACATATCCAAAAATTATATTTTTATATGTATTTTGAAGCTGATTTATAACACAAATATCAATCAAACTTTGAGCAGCATTTTCTTAGTAAACTGATGTGGGTAAATATCTTAGTTTTGAACTGCAAGGACTATATAGTTATGTATGCAATTGTAAGGGAAGAGAGAGTATTGTATGGTTTAGGCTTGAGTGTGGAGAACTAAAGCTTATAGCAAGTTGGTCAATCAGGATGTCTAGCTTATTTGTTGGGAATCTGAATATGCTAAATCTATTTTATTTGACTAATAATACTAATTTATGGAGGAGAGAGTTGTTTAAACAAAATTGGTTAAATGTGATAAAATGGTGAATTTAAAATTTCTTTTGAATAGTGAATTAAGATTTCAATCAGTTTTCGAATAGGATGAAGAAGAAATGGGAATGGTATAGTAAAATAGCTTAGGAATAAATGTAAGAATTGGTTTGGATAGTGGAAATTATGGAACAAAGTAGAATATTGATAGTTTGTTTTATAATATGGATGCTTTATTTTGTATTATGTGAATATTGGTGTTCTTGAGAGAAAATATCTTGGGCCAGAACACCTAAGACACACTTTGTATACCATTTAGCACTTAATTCTGTACATTGGGCTTTGTTTTTGAGAGAGAGAGGGGGGCGGGATAAGTTGGACCAACTTGTGCTATAATAAGCTTGAAATAACAGAGCCAGAAAGCAAAGTAACAGAACTTGAAATGCTAATTGGAACTTATACAATGAAGCTAATCATATAATTAAGATTATTGTATTTGAATCAAATATAAACCCTTATTAGCTCCACTTGTTTAAATTAGAACATATGCAACATACCATTGTTTGCATCCTCAGCTAACTGTTGATTGCTGGATAATTCACTGTGTTGCTTTGAGGATGCATATTCTACTCTGGTGGAGGTGTGATGAACTTAAAATTTATGTTTTCATCCCCAGAAGAGCCGAAGTCTCTGTATTTATGAAGGTAAATTTTCTTCCACATTGCTAGCTTTGTAGATCCCTATGATGATTTTCATAATTTTGCATTTTTCACTATGTTAGTTTCTATCTAGAAATGAAATGCTACTGCTGATTTCTCCAGTTGATTACATTTTTTGTTTCAGAAGTGTTCTTTTTACCATATGCCTATGTTTCTCTTTGTTTTACCAATATATATTTTATAACTAGAATAATCTTCCAGACTGTTATGCCATGGTCTGCTGGAAATATGAAAGTTCCAGATGTTTCATCCACAACTATGGCAGATATCTTCAATGGTGTGGACAGTCTCCTTTGAGAAGGTATAGCTGCATCTGATGGATTGGCTGTCAGTGTTTCTATATTTGTCCTTGGCACTCACTGACTGATTGGTCCGGAGTGTGCAGAGGTTCGGTGACTGATGGGAGGGGCCTGGCCTCTCCTATGCTGTTGTTTCTTCTGATTGGCTCGCTATGTTTTCTCATGTTATATGTCATACTGGAACTGTATCTCCAGCACAACAGCCTGGAAAATACTTTTAGTTATATTTGTGACTCTGACCGTGAAAGCTTATATTCCCTCAATATAGACTTTTTTTACATTTTGCACATCTTATATTTCTCCAGTGGAATAGTATTGCAGGTATTTTCCAAATAGGTAATGCAGAATGCAAAAATGTCTATATTGGAAAAAGAAATAGAAACATAGGCAAAAGATTAAAAAAACACTTCAGGAACATAAAACACAAACAAATGGAGTAATCAGCAGTAGCATCTTATTTCTGGACAGAAAACCATGACATAGTGAAAAAAGCAAAATTATTAAAATCAGCTCAGGGACCTACAGAGCTAGCAATGTGGGAGAAAATTTACATTTATAAATGCAGGAATAGTTTAATGAACTTTGACACTCCAAGGACGGAAACATGAACTTAAAGTTCGTCATATCTCTGCCAGGGCAAATATGCATCCCTAAAGCAACACGGTGAGTTATCCAGCAGTCAACAGTTTATGAGAATGTGGTCAATGGTCTATCATCGCAAAATATGTTCTACATTTAAACAAATGGAGCCAATAGTTGGAAGTGTGTAGTTCAACTCAAACACACAATAATCTTAAAGTAAGAGAAGTTTTAAGACCTTATTTGGAATATATGTTAAATCTTGTAAACAATGCAGACAGACAGGAAGCCTAAACAGATTTATTATAGTTCTTATCAAAAAGAAAGTTTGATATATTATAACTTCTTGTAATTTAGTAGTATGTAAATATATACATCTGTATTGTAATATATAAATAGTGCATTATAGGAAATTGCTAGATGTAATCTCTTGCAATTGTAACATATTAAGCAGTAGATGTTTATTATGTAGGATATATTGTAGAGAAAAGAAATTAAATTAAATTTCTCTCACTCTTTGTTGTAAGAAACTATTAATCAAAACTAATATTAGGAAATTAAAGTTAGTTATGAAATTTACAATGTGACAAAACATGTATAACATGTCTATAGGTGAATTATGATCATTATCACCATTATCATATCATCATCATTGTTCAAATATAGTTCAAACATTTACTATGAAATCTGTTTCATCTCTGTCAAAATACAGTGATTTCAAACTCCCCTGCAAAAAATGCAACCAAACTTTTTATAATTAAAAAGCATATATAGCGATTGTAGCTCTCAGGAGTATGGCAGCTAAGTGCCATTGTTTCTGATTGGGAAATTAAAGGAGCATATGGTTGTATAGGCTCATATTTAATTTTCTTTTCTGATGCATGATTTCATTTAAATGGGTATATGTCATTCATAAAAAATAAAACCTATGGATAGCTCTTGAAGCTTCACTGCATAAAATTTGTTTAGTGTGCAGCAAATTCTCAGAGTAATAGGGAACTTGTTTTTTAAGGAAAGAGGTAACTCTGAAAGGAACAAGTGACAAATTTTGAATCCATTTTTGAAGCTGTGTAATTCATTAAGCATTCTCATGCCATATTCCAACAATGTTCCCTTATTATTCCCAAAGATGTAAATAAAACAGCCTAATCAGACTAGTAATCAGTGTTTATTATTGCAGACCTCTATGCTCTTATGACATGATTCCATACAGTTTTTACTTTTGGGCGGTTCAATAATAGGTTTGCACAAGTAACCCATAAGAGACAGGGAAGGTGAAATGGTATCAGGATTTCTGGCAAATAATTTCACTGTAATGCAGCTTAGTTAAATATGGAGTGTTTTAGCCAACATAACTCAAACAAGTATTTTAACTTAAAAGCTAGCCTTAATATGAACAGACAAAGAAGTAATGGAGGAAGTAAATTCTCGATTGCAATGGCCATCAACTGTTATGTATTGATGTGCACACAGAGTGCTGTGGCAAATGCATTGCAGAAGCAAACAGCAGAGCAGTACATGTTAATTCTTCTGAGTGATGATGGCAACTTGGGAGTTTCATAAACTAGAAACATGTCAGGTGCATAAATTCATATCATGGACCTGCTACCTGTGCTTATGCCCATCTAGCAAGAAATGTATCTGTTTTTGAACTGTAAGGAAACAACTAAATATTTATTTTGTGGAAATATTCTCCATAGTATAAGTTCAACCTGTAAAGGCTTGATTTGCATCATGTTAATTAATGTGTCAAGTTTGAAAGAGAAGAGTATGAGGCCATATTAAAAATTGTAAAGGAACTTCAGTCTACAAACTAATCAAAATCCCATTCTGGCTGATCATAATATTAGCAAATTAGCTGTGTATCTAAGTTACAAACTTTTGCTTCTGATAGCACAAAAATTATGGCCTTTGATCAATGGTGTATTTGTGAAAGAAAGTTTAACCACAGTCACAGCAGCAGTTTGAAGCAATAAGCTAGTTGCCCTTCACCAAGATGCATAATTCATGATTTAGCTGATAATATACTGTCTGCTCAGTTTGCAAATTATTCTTTGGCACTAAATGAGTGCACTGATAACACTGAAATCACTCAGTTTGTCATTTTAATGTGAGAAGTAGATTCCAATCTGCAGATGAAAATGATGTTGGACATGATCCCAAACAAGGGCACAGGTGTATGTACAGGTGTTCTTCAAGAGGCCATAGAAAAATTTGGTCTCTTTTGGAACAAGTTCATATCCTATACATATCCTGTTAGTACTCCTGCTATGGTTGGATGCAAGAATGGTCTAATAGGGCATGTGAGGAACAAACTGAAAAGTCTCAATACAGTCATCCCAGTACACTGCATTTTACACCTGCTGTCTGTGTTCAAAATGAATTAAGCTAGAAAGTGGTATGCACATTTTTACTAAAATAACATGCAATTAGGTCAAAAGGACTTGCACATCGCAAACTTAAGGTCTTCTTGGATGAAAGCAATAGTGAATGTGATGACATTGGCATAAAGAGCCAGTTTTGTGATATTGCTGGGTTGTTCATTTGGACGTGATAAGAAATTGACTCATTTAGGGAACAAGTCTGGAATTGAAAATTTATTGAAAATATATTCCAACACACTAAATAATATATGGCACTCAAATATACATACTTTATCAATCCATTACAAAATAAAATCTAAAAATAAAATGAAATAATACAAATCGCTTATCTCCTTTAGATGTTTTCTTTCTAGAGTTGCTTGTTTACATTCTAATCCCAATACACAGAACTCCAGGTGGTTAGTGTATTGGTGACCATCATATTTATTGCTGTATTATCCTATCCTTGTTTGTACTAATCTGAACTATTGTACTTCTAAGATTATGTTTCCCTCTATCTTCCTCTTAACCATTCTTATCCATTTCTCTCTAACTTTGCCCAAATATTTTCGTATCATTTTTATTTTCTTCTCTAATTTTGTAGTTAAAATTTTTATAGTTAATATTTCCCCATCAAAATTCTTCCATTTTGGTTGCCAAGCCATTTCTCTCCATAACTTTGTTTTCTTGCAGTATTATAAACAATGAAAATAGTTCATTTAAGAACTTTGGAAAAATAAGAAATTTTTAAAAAATTCTGTTGAAACTCACACAGTGAAGCTTGATAAATGTAAATTATAATTAATCTGTTGTCTAACACACTCTTATGCTTCACTTAATTTTAAATACAATGGGACCAGTTTCGAAAAGACATCCTCTCCTTCTTCAACCAACTTGATGACGAGGATGTCTCTCTGAAACTGGTCCCACCATATTTAAAAGTAAGTGAAGCGTAAGAGTGTGCTAGACAACAGATTAATTATAATTTACAATGAAAATAGTATTGGTTCCTGGACACTTTGGACATTTTTCTACATCTTTGTCATATCTTAACCCTTTTAAATTCATAAATCCAGTTCTAGTCCATGCAAACCCTTTCCAACTTGCCTATCACATTGTTCTATATGTTTTTCCCTATGCCACACTATTTTTATTTCCCTATAAAGCCTTAATAAACTCTTTTTTTCTCATACTACCAAATATTTGTTGTCTTTCAATATCTTTGAATCTTAAATTTATTTCTTCCCAGAATCCTCTGTTTTGATATACTCTATTTATCCAAAAGTTTCCCATACCTATCTGTTGCAAAATTTCTTGCACTTTGACATACCATGACCTTTCCACTTACATTTCTCTTGGATACTGAAACATTTTTTATTAATATAACTCTCTCCCATTGTGATAATTATATATATTTATTTCATAAATCTTGTAATAATTTTTAACTTGGTGGAATGCGTACATAAATCAAGGTGCACTACACCATTTTGGGATGCTGTTGATAAGCCTAAGAGAAGTTTACAAAAATTTCTATTTTTTTTTTAATACTGTTTAATGTCTGTTTTTACTACAGACACACCACAGGTGGTGGACATTGATGATAAATAAAATGATAAATTAGGAAAGCAATACTTTTTTTTTTAGAGAAGGAAGCTTTCCAGGCCTATGTTTAGGGTACTTCCCCAGCATTTGCCATTCATGAGGACTGAGGTAAAGCTGGAAAAAAACCTCAGGGAGAACGGTCCTGTTGGGAATCGAACCCCAGACCTGCCATTTACGAGTCTGCACCTTGACGAGTTTGGCCACCTGTTACAGTACTTCTACTGTGGTTGTGTAAACTCTTTCCAAACAATTTACTCTTATATCTGGAATTTTCTTAAACATGCTCTTATAACACTCATAGCTGCTTTCCTTTTGCTATTTCCATTTTTTTCTGTTCATTCCAACTTCCATTAGAATGTAATCTTATCCCTAAATAATTAAAAGCCATTATCACCTCTATTTCTCTCCCATTTAACCCCATTTCTGATCTTTGCTCAATTTATAACGTCTTTTAGAAACCGTGATCTTTGATTTCTTTAATTTATTTTCAATCCCCATTCGTTACGAAAAGTATTTACTACTTCAATTGCCCTTCTCAATCCTCCACTAGATATAGATCCAATTACTAAATCATTTATAAAAAGCAACCCTGGATTATCTTTATTACTGGTAAATGTATCTTTTCTCTTTGAATCTCATCCAGAATGTAATCAATATAGAGATTGAACAGTATTGGACTTAATTTACAGCCTTGTCTTACTCCTGTTTTATTATGCATATAATCCGCTACTTTTTTACGTGAAAATTTGACACAAAACATGTTCTTATTATACATATCTTTTGTAATAGTTTTATAAACATATTGCTTACCCCTTTCCTTTTTAATTTTAACCACAATGCTTATATATTTTGGGGTCAAATGCCCTCTCTAAGTCTATAAATACCATGTAAACCCTTTCCCTTTATTGCTTAAATATTTAACCACAATTGTCTTTATTGCCAATACACTATCCAATGTTCTCCCTGCTCTGAAACCTGTTTGGAACTCTGATAATTTCTTCTCCTACTCCATTCATTTCTGTAATCTACTTGCTAGAATTCTGGTAAAAACCTTTTCTAAAATGGAAAGAAGACTTATATCCTTATAATTAGCTGGATTATTTACATCATCCTTCCCTTTACTGCTACTGTGCTCATTCTCCACATCTTGGGTATCTCCCTTCCATTGGTTTATTAAACAACTTAACCACTGTTTTTCTCCTAGTATCTTCTTTAGCTCAAACCTTTCAAAAGTCCCCTGGAATACCATCAATACCACTTGCTTTCTTCACCTTTAACCTTAATTTGAACTTTGATCATAGAATTCTTCATTTATAATTTCCATATCTAAGTCATCAATAACTTCCTGATTTTCTATTCTGATTTCCTAGGAAATCTATCTCTGCTCTAATTAAATTCTCCTGCCCTAATAGTGTGCTAAAATAAGCACACCAACTTTCAGAAGTTATATTTTTTCCTTATCCCATTTCTGCACAGACTTTTAACTATTAATCACATCTTCCTTGTGTCAGTGGAACAAATACATACACCTGTTCCACAACTGAGTAAAGTTAAGTAAATTTGTGACTTTGGTAATGTCAGATGTAAGATAACCTCATGCACTTCTCAAAACTAAGGACAGTTCACTTTTCCATAATGACTACAGACTTACAAGAATATGAGCAAATATTGGGAGAATTAAATTGAGAATTTCACTCAAGATTGTAGGGTTTGGATGGCTGTGTCATTTGGGTGATTGCCTTTCCCTTGAAGAGGGAGACTCCTTACTCCATAGAGGTTGATCAAGCTCCAACTGAAACTCTTACATCTACACGTGATCTTGAATTTAAGAAAAAATGTTCTATCAAGAAATGTTTGTGTTACTTTTATTATAAAATCTTTCAGGCCTGATTTCCACATTTGCAAGGACATACTGCTTGAATCTTATGTTTGTTTGTTCTTTGTGCATTTGTTTCTTTGATGAAAATTAACAATCCTTGACATAGTAATCGAAAGATGGATCACAATTTACAATGTGCATTTAGACTGTGCACCTTACAAATGCTGTTCTCAAACATTGAGATGTTGGTGGATGAAAAGAGTGTCCTAAAATGCTGAAAAATCACTGCTATTGTTTGGTGAACCTCTGTGTATGTATTTCACAGACAGTAGCAGTATTTTAATAAAAAGAGTTATATTTATAAAAAATCAATTCAATTATTTATTTGCTTTAAAACCTAAAATAGTATCATAAAATTCTGATGGTTTTGTTCTGGCATTTATGTATGCAGTGGCATTCACTGTTTAATTTAAGAATACATACAAGTTGGTTCTGAATTTGAATATTTTTAATTGAAATTGTGCTAGTAACGTGTAACAGTTATGCTGCTGTTATTTAATTCTGGTTATTCTGGTTGCACATATGAAATGCAATAATAAAGGTACTATTCATTCAAATCCTGTCATCTGCCTGGCCCATTCAGAAACTGAGCTACCCTCTGCACTCTTTACTATTTCCATACACAAAGTTCCAGGACAAGAAAGTGAGCAAGGGCAGATGCACAGTTCAAATAAGTTGGTGACCATTGCTATGTTGTAATCCAGATCTTTTGTTATATAACCATCTCGGCTAGAAGGACTATGCGAGACTGTAGTTGAGTTAAAGGTAATGTATGGAGTAGAAATTTGAAAGTCAAAGGGGTGGACAAATGTTGATGTGGCACATAGGTTGTTTTGTATAGAAATTATGGGGTTACCAAAAAGCCTAAGTAGGGTCAGTTTGGCAGAGTTCTGCCAAAGAGTAGGAAGGAAAGTTATAATAATGGAGAGAACCTTGAAATATTGGCATAGATTTTTAAATTAGATAACAATGTACTAAAAAAATGTCTTAAGTACCAAAGAGATGTATTGGAAAAGGGGAGTTGGCTTGGGGAGGTGGGGAAACTATTACAATGGGGGATGTATGGAAACTGAGTTAAGGAATATCTGTGAATTTTGGAAAGGAGTAAGGCAGAAGTGGAAGATGCAGAGAAGCATGAAATTTGAACTAGCTTTAAGGATAGAAGTTCTTTATACTTGTGTATATAAAATAATTAAAAGAAATTGAGGAGGAGAAATATATAGATAATTGTAATGATTTCAGAATAATAAGTCCTTTATAGATGCGCACAGGGGCATTATTTCTAAAAGGATTAAGGAAACATTTTAAAGAAGGTTGTATTATTGTCTAATAGAATGTGAAATGTAAAAAGATGCAGGAATAGTATATTTGGATGAAAAATGGAGTAAACTACAACAAAATATAGTGGCAAATAAAATATTTACAGATATGAGGGAAAAGAAAATATAAAGGATTAGGGAGTTCTTAGGAAAAGTAAGGAATAAGGGAATGAGAAATATAATGAAGGAACTTGAGGTCTCACACAGTTGTGAAAATGATAATTTTAGAGGTTTTTTAACCACAACTAGGTGGTTAATGTATGGGAGAACCTTAGTTTTGGTAATACTAATTTCTTAGATATTTTGTTTGTTGTTTGTTCATTTTTTTTTAATGAATATCGGGGTAAATAGGTAGCTTAAAAATAAGGGAATTGGGTATGATAAAATTTATAGCTAATCGCTAAAAATAATATTTTATATAGAGATATTAAACCATGCCCCCCAACATTTTTGCCCAATTTTTCAATTATAAAAAAGCAAAAATCCATTGGTAAAATACCCTTTTTATTGTGCATTTTGTTATTATGGATTGGAGCCTGCTACCCTGGGTATTTAAATATGCAACTGCTGATGAATCTGGGAATGGGGACTTAGACAGTCCAGTTAGACCGTTTTGTATTTAATTACTTGGAATTAAAAAAATTAATAATAGTAGTTTTTGAACTGCGGGAATTTTCACAGTGAAATATAGTATAACATAACAAATTTTGCGGGAATTTTCACAGTGAAATATAGTATAGATGCTGACGATGAAGGCAATCGCCTTTGAAACATGTCCAAGTAAGTGGAACTAAATTAGTGAAATTTGAGTGATTTCCTCAATAATAATTTGTTATGTTAATAATAGTATTTCTTGATTTATGAATTAAGAAAAAATATAAATATAAATGTACTGTTGTTTGTTGAAATGAAATTTGTTTGGACTAAGGCATCTAAATTTAAAACTGAGCATCTACAGTAGCACTGGAGCTGATGTGTTGTTTTTCATAAGTTTTTATGATCTAGAATGAATTTGGTAATGATGATCATTTCCAACCACTCCATTCTCTTTCCACTCTGCAGTTTTATTTTTTTTTTATTAAATATGTTTGGATATACTATAAGGTATGTACTTATATGTTCAGCTTGGAATAAATTGGATATAGTACCAGGCATTGCTTATCTAAGTGGATTATTATTTTACAGAAAAGTTCTGTAACCACTGTTTACAAGCTTGGCATCATACAGGTGGATGTATGTATTTATAGACAAAAAAATAACTGCTCCCTGCTATTGTGGGCTGCCACAATGGACAGAGTATATCAACACACACGTATAAATTTAGAAACAAAAATTAAATTACAAAAAAATGAGTGCTTGCAATGAAATGCAGAAAATAATTTTTATAATGGGAATGTGAATAGGAAAAGGACATCTTGAGTAAAATTGTTCTCTTAAGAATCCTTGATTACTGTACTGATGGTGGTGAAGTAAACACAAAAACACATGTAGAGCAGTTATCCTCATCTCTCTTATCTTTTTTTTTCCTGTAAATTAATCCTTTTCCAGGCAGTGAAAACATACTTTTGATCAGGTGATTTTAGGACGGATGACATACGTTGATATAATCATAGGTTTGGAACTACAATTTGCTCTTTGTGGGTTAGCATGAGAACTTTAAACATTACTGTTGTGTAGGGTGATGACACATCCTGGAAATCTGGGATTATCCTTTTCACCTCTTAATTGTGAAGTCCTAGAGAATAGCTTTCAGGACACTTCTGTCCCAGTTTCTGTGGATCATCTCTCTGCAATGTGTTATTTGCCTTTGTTTTATCTCTTATATTGTGATTTTGGTCAATTGTTTTAAGATTTGCGATATTGTATCCCATTATCTTCTTCACAAAATAGTTTGTAGCAGTGACCAGCAAGCTTAAGGACATGTAGTATACATGTATTGTGAGATAATTTCTAAAAGGCGGTCACATCAAATAAAGAATAGAATTAGAATGTATTCTTTATTCACTTGTCTTTGTATAATTGCTCTGCTTCAGTAACTTCTGCTTTCTTTCCTAGTGTGGCTATCTAAAGAGATTTCTGTTTTAATAATTATGCTTTTGGGATATTTTCAAAGGAGAAGATCACTGAATTAGCAATTGGCTATGACACAAAAGTGTTCATGTAAGTATACTGGAAGCTATACGAATGATTGGAATTTTATCTAAAGGAGTTGCCACAGTTATGTTGTGTACACAATTTGTAAAACTTATGTCATCATTAACCATGGTGGTCTTTCAGATCTTCAGGCAAAAATGCATAAGTCAAGAATTAATTTGTGAAATTGTAAATTTTATTTTCAAAAAACCATACTCAAGTGAAGTGCAGGAAGTTGCAACAGCAGAGTCAACACAAGCACATCAAAACACTTTTAATTTTAAAATATTTTATCTACTGGAGATCTTATACCAGAACACCTTTACAATTTTCACTCAAATGATTTTAATAATAAATGAGCAGTTGTACAGTTTTCATCAATTGCAACAAAGTTCTGTTCATCTTGCACAAAACTATCTGCGTTAATTATTGGTACAATTTCACAGGAATGTATTCATAGAGTTAAAGAAGCAGGGTATTTGCCATTTCTACAGATTGCAGCAACCGCATGACAACCAGGATATTTCCACTTGTAGTTCTGCAGTTTGACATAATGAACAAATACAGTCAAAACTGCTGAGAGTCGAAGTTCTATCATGCGAGGCAAAACAAAATGTTAATGTTTTGCATGAATGCACGTAATCATTTTTCATTGGACAAAAGTAAATATGTTGTGTTTTATGGAGACAATTCCGAAACAAATTTTGTCTGGCAGAACAGGCAGGGGAAAAATGTTTTCACAAATCTAAAGATCAGAGTGAACATCAACAATGAAGGAAAACTGCCATGGGTGGCCAAGGTCGTTAAGGCTCAGGCTTGGGAGTGAGAGGTCTGGGGCTCTGTTCCTGCCAGGACCATCCTCCCTGACTGAGGCTTTTTCCATGTTTTCCTCAGTCCTCATAAACAGTAAATACAAGGGAAGTACTCTAAAATATGGGCCTGGAATGTTTCCCACCTTGAAAAATTCTTTTCCAATTTCATCTCATCTATCATCAACATCCAAAACCTGTAATGCCTGTACAGTAAAACCAGGCAATTAAACACTATTCCCAAAAGGGAGAGAGGGGAGAGAGAGAGAGAGAGAGAGAGAGAGAGAGAGAGAGAGAGAGAGAGAGAGAGAGAGAGAGAGAAGGAAGGAATAGGTTGAACTGCACATATAATGCACAATTGCATTTAGGCAGCTGCAGATAGACTTAAGTTATGATGTAGAGTCTGTAGTTAAAATATATAATTATTTTTATGTAAATACAATTAGAACTGAAATAGTGAAAGAATATTATAATTTTATTTGAATGAAACTAGAACAGTGAAATAGAAGTGATAGCAATATTGCAGGAAACAAAAAATAGAATTAAGCAAGAACAGTGTTATAGAGATTATAGCAATACTGCAGGATACATATGGAATAATAAATACAAGAAGAGCCAGCAGTTTAGCTCTCTAAATGTGAAAGAAATGCTTCGGTTTCCTTCAGACAAGAAGTAGGTTAATTTTATGAAACTTGCACGGATTATATACAAAAGTGAAGTGTTACACTTGTGTGGATTGGATGTCTTTAAGTGATTGATGGATAATCATTAGTGTGAACAATGTGCTATCTAAAGAAAAGGGGTATCCACATTGATGATTGTTGTCTTGTTTGATCAAGTGGTTGATTTGAAGTGTTTATGGCAAATAAAGAGGAATAGAATAATAAATTGTGTCAAAAATTTATGGATTTTTAAAGAATTGTGACTGCACAGAACTTCTAAAAATGTGTAAACACCTATTGGCCATACCTTGCCATAATGGCAATATGGAAAAAATATTTTCATTGATGAAGATGTAGTGATGAGAGGTACAATTTGGATGTAGATATTTTATCAGTAATATTTCACATTTTTGCACAGCTATACTACAAACTGAGCAGGTCTCTATTACTTTGCTTTAAAAACCTAAGACGAGTTAGAAAGCAGGAACTTTGGAAAAATATCTGTGGTCATCAGCTTGTGCTTCTAGTTCAGATTAAAATTAGGTCATTGAAGTAACTGTATTGGTTTCTGCAAATTTTGCTACCTATTTAGTGTCTTCAAATAATTATATCATAATAGGCAGTCTTTAGTAGAGTTTTCAGGGAGGAGTGTTCTGGATTTGAATTTTTTTTTTATTCTGTGTTACACGATTTCTAATTGTTTTAGTGCCAATTGTAGCAGCAGTGATAGTTCATTCTCTCTCTTTCCTATTTTGTGTGTACAATTAATGTAATATATACTGTACAGAAATTGACTAAAATAGCAGCTAGTTGAAGTGAATCTAAAAATAGTGCAGAAGAAATGAAATAAGAATTTAAAAACTGCATGCCCTTAACATTTTCAAATTAAAAAAAAATTACTAACACAGTAATATATGAATATTGTACACTCTTGTTTGCTTCCATTATAGTTTTAAAAATATTGAAGGTTATATAAAATCTCAGAATAAGCTTATAAAAATTATACATCAACACAGTGACCATAGGAGAGATGAAAGGCGTGCAACACAGATATGGAGAGACATTTATGAAAATGATTTAAATCAGTTTATCATTGTACTTGGCCCATTATTCAAGAATGGCGACATAATTAAATTTTTTTAAAATGTTATCTAAAAATTATTCTCATTTTCAAGATGTAATTCTTTGGGTAAACAAATGAGCATTGGATAAATTGTAGTGTTACTTATGTGATATAAATTTGAATTATGCTGTGTTTAATGTTAGGTTACCAAATAGTGCATAGAGCTCTTTCTTAGGAACATATGATTTGTAAGTGCAATTCCTGATACCTTGTTCTTTCAAATGCCAGAATTAAATGCATGGTTTAATACATATTGTTTACAGGTAAACATGCCTAGTCAGAATTAAATGCTTAGTTTAATACATATTGTTTGCAGGTAAACATGCCTACTGATAGTTTTGAGTCTCCATTGACACTAGCTGCTTGTGGAGGTCATGTTGATCTTGCTATGCTTCTAATAGAACGAGGAGCAAATATAGAAGAAGTCAATGATGAAGGTTATACACCTCTGATGGAAGCATCACGAGAAGGACATGAAGAAATGGTTGCATTGCTATTAAGCCAGGGTGAGAGACTTTTTACACTTAATATTATAGAGAGGAAAGTATGAAAAAAAGTGTCTACTTTTCAACATTAATAAAATATTATAGAGAGGAAAATATGAAAAAAAGTATCTACTTTTCAACATTAATAAAACGGTACGTTATTCTGTGTTGTTTTCTCTTTTTCTTTCTACTGTTTTCTTATTGAAGGCCAATTTAAATTTCAGTCACTATGTAATGGATTTCTATTAAAGATAATACAGCAATGCCCAAAAGATGCAAGGAGAAGGTAAAGAACAATAATAGTGAAGTGGAATATAAAATTAGAAGAAAAAATGGAGTAGTTTATAAAGGGAAATTATTTAAAAAATAATGGATAAAGTTTTTAAAGATTTATTTTATTTATAATCAACAGGTACACAAATTTTAAATGTGTTGTTATTAAGGAAATGTCTATTTTTAATTTAAAAGCATAAATAAGATTTCCCCAAACATTCATGGAAATTTGTGTAGCTGCTAGTGTATACTTTAGTGATATCCATAGCATTTGTAATAGGCCGTAGAAATATAATTAATTATTTTTTCAGGTGCTAATATTAATGCACAGACTGAAGAAACACAGGAAACAGCGCTAACCTTGGCTTGCTGTGGTGGTTTTACGGATGTTGCAGACTTTTTGATAAAGGCAGGAGCGGATATTGAGCTTGGAGCCTCTACACCGCTGATGGAAGCAGCTCAGGAGGGACACCTTGAGCTTGTGAAGTATGTATTTGACATATAAATTGCAGCCCCAACTTGGTGCCTGTTAAACATGTGAATTTATTACATTTTTGAATTATTGTTTGCAAAATTTATAAGTTAAGTTTAGCATAGTCACAATAGCTAGTTATTAATTTGATATATTGCCAACAAATTTAGTGGCAAATATTAGCATACTTGGTGAGAATATGCTTGGTAAAAGTATCATGGTTCACAATCTGACTTAGCCCAATACACATATATTTTGTTACTTTCCTCTGGCTGGTGGTAGGAATAACTCAATTTATGTAGATGGTATAATGTGGTTGATTGGTTGCTAGTGCCCATTCGAGCTGCTGATATTTGTAATTTTTTCCTAGCTTCCCAATAAAGAGCTTCCAAATTATTTCTAATTTGTTTGTTGCTATCAAGTGTTGTATAATGTTGTTGAGTATGTAACATTTTGGATGTGCAAAGATGATTAGTCAGTTAAATATGGTGAACTTTTGTAACAGTGATGTTTAATGCTAAGAATTTAAAATGACAGAGTCGAATTTGTAACACATTATTAATATTTTAAAAAAGGAAAATTAAGTTTCTGCAGCTAATTGCTCACATCTTCAGTTCCAGATCAATTGCCATCCTTGTTCTTTGTGGTGGTTTGGTTTTTCTCTGGTGATGGTTGGATGAACTTCTGTATTAAGATGTCACTTGGTGGGATTTCAAAGTTGAAAATGTGATTTTTGTTCTTCCAGATATAAATGATTTCCCAGACTGTAAGTTATGTTTTTCCTGTAATATTTTTAAGTATCGTTACAATTCATCCAATATATTCCTGATTTGTTCTCTTGTGTAATACCCTCTTTTAGGTTAAATTTAGTATATTTTTATGGAGTAAATGTTTTTTGGGGCTAAAATAATGTAATGTTTTTTAAAAATCTTTTGGAATTTATAGAAGGCTAATGGATGGTATGTGAATTTTTTGTACATTCTATTTTCTTCCTTGTTAGGAATAAGTGTACTAATAACTTTGAGTCTCTTTGTTCCTTGCTCTCTTACTTTCTTATATACCACTTCTTGTTTGAAACCATTTTCTATTGCTATATTTATTATATTGCTCATTTCTTGATCACACTGTTCTTTGTTCATGGGAACATTTACAAACCTATGCGCAAGATTATTTAGTACTGCATGTTTAAGGGGAACTGGGTTATAACTAATATATTTAATGTAGCTATTAGTGTGAGTAAGATTTTTATAAATGCCAAATGCCAATCCCTACACAAAATCTATACACTAATATAAAAAATTGGTTGCTAAAAATAGGGGAAACAATAGAAGAAACTGAAGAATACATTACACTAACTAACCTGTGCATAGAGCAAAATTACTTTACCTGTAATGGAAAATATTCAAACAGAATTTTGGTTTAACATGAGTAGTCCATTATCAGCAGATCTCTTTAAGAGTGCATTAGAAATGGAATTATGGAGTGTTTCCCCTGGTTGTTTAAAGCATGGTATCACTAAGTTGATGACTTCTTTGCAATAGTCCCGGAGAAACACCTAGAAGATGCACTTAAGTTACTTAATCTACAAGAAAAATCATTAAAATTCACTATGGAGAGAGAATGTAATGGGCAGCTACTGTCCTTGGATCTTAAATTAAGAAAAAAATCACTAAACATTTGGCATACATAGAAAACTTACACTAATAGCTACATTAAATATAATAGTTATAATGCATATTAATTGATATCATTGTATGATTCAGTTGAACTACACACATTTAAAGCTTCACTTTTCATAAATGTATGGAACCGGTTTTGAGAACATCTAGTTCCCATCTTCAGCCAGGCTAAAGTTCAACTCAGTTGGAACTTCAGCCTGACTGAAGATGGGAACTAAATGTGCTGGAAACCGGTGCCATACACTTATGAAAAGTAAGTGAAGTTTTAATGGTGTGTAGTTCAACTGAATCATACAGTGATATCAATTAATATGATTAGCTTCACTGTGCAAGTTCCCATTTACATTTTAAGTTATAACGCAGTTCCCCATAAACATGCAGTACTAAATAATCTTGCGCACAGGTTTGTAAATGTTCGAATGAATAGAGAACAGTGTGATCAAAAATGAGCATTATAATAAATTAGCTATAGAAAATGGTTTCAAACCAGAAGTGGTATATAAGAAAGTGAACAGAGTAAGGAACAAAAAGAGAATCAAAGACCTCAGTACACTTATTCCTAACAAGGAAGAAAATAGAATGTACAAAAAATTCACATACCATCCATCAGCCTCCTATAAATTCCATAAGACTTTTAACATTGTTTTAGCTTCAAAAACATTACTCCATAAAAAATATACTAAATTCTGAACTAAAAGAGGATATTATACGAGAGAACAAATCAGGACTATATCAGATGTATTGTAACGATTGTGAAAAAATTTATATTGGAAACATAAAAACACGAGCAAAGGAACACACCAGGAACATAAATCAAAGACAGGAAGAAAAATCAGCAGTAGCTTGGCCTTTTTGGAAGGAACTACATAACATTAACAGGAATCCCAAACTACTTAAAATATTACAGGAAAAACAGAACTTACAGTTAGGGAAAACATTTATATTTGGAAGAACAAAAATCACATTTTCAACTTTGAAATCCCACCAAGTGACATCTTATTACAGAAATTCATGCAACCACCATCACCACCAGAGAAAAACCAAACCACCATGAAGAACAAGGCTGGCAGTCGATCTGGAACTAAAGATGGGAGTGATTAGCTCCAGAAACTTAGTTTTCCTTTTTTAAAATATTAGTTATGTAATATTTACAAATTTGGATCAATCATTTCAAATTCTTAGGATTATTCAGGTTTATAGTGTCCTAAAACATTTTATACCAGTTAAATCCAAAATTATGATGAAACATTTTTCACTAGAATTTATATTATTATATTTATTTATTTACGGAAAAGGATACAGTATAATCTGTCACTGCAACAATGCTCACTAAATAAATTGCTATGAAAATCTAATTGGTTTATTTTTTTTATGCTACTATTGTGATTGTTGCAAAGTTCTGTACAAATACTACATTTTTAATTGCTATTATGTTTATTGAAAAGCTTTGTGACATACTTGTGAATCAGAACTCGGAGAGAAGTCATTGCTGCTTGCTTTAAAGTAACAAAGGATAGAAAATGTTAAGCACATGGTAAGTGAAAGAAGCTCTTGTTAAGTACATCCTATACATTCAAATGATTGTGTATTGGAATTTCATGTAATGTTGTGTTTGGAATTGCTCATGTTTATACAGCTACTGTCTAAATTACCACTGTCCATAGAGAAACAAAGGTCTTGATGTGAACTCTGTTTCTAAAAATAGAATAGAAAGAATGTATGTTAAAAATATTGTACTTATTAAGCTGTTGAGAATGGAGTGATAATATATCCTAAACTTAGGTATTCATTTTTTTTACACTAAACTCCATTTACTTACATAAAAGTAAGACGCTTTTTGGGAGAATTTCTCCCATCTTCAGTTGCTCATCGAACTCCTAAATTGCTGAGTTCATCCATAGGAGGAAACTCAGCAATTTCCTACTTTAACCAACAGAGGCCTCCACAGAAACATCCGGGTGTCCAGCCATCATTTCGAGTAATGGCGGTTCGGTGAGCAACTGAAGATGGGAGAGATTCTCCTAATATGCATCTTACTTTTATGTAAGTAAATGGAGTTTAGTGTAAAAAAAATGAATACCTAAGTTTAGGATAGAGTGTATGTAGATAATTTTGTTTGTCATTTTCCTGTGGTTATATTATTTTCATTTCTTCCTTATTAGATTTGAGTGTTTCTCTTCCATGCCAGTGGAAATAAAAAAAAAAAGATATGTATTTTTGATGTTGATGACTCAATGCAAGACCCAGAGTTTGGTATTATTGTAAATCAGAATTTATTTCACTATATCAGAATCTAAAAATGATTCTGATATGAAATCCACATCTGTGAAAAACAGGAAACCATGATATGTGCAGGGAGTAATTTATTCCTTTTCCATTTAAGAAGGGAATATGGATGATATATTAAATGATAATAATGCTAGTACCTGCCTGTACCAATATCTACTTAATCATTTGATACCAAAAATATAATATATTGATATTTTCAGGCACATTGTTGTGGCAAAAATAAGAATATTAAACTTGTATATCTTTCTGGGTTTATTTTATAGTAAATCCTGTGTTAAATGGAACCTTTATCAAAAGGAAATTAGTACTAAGTGCAAATATTTTCAGGTTTCTTTACTTTGGGGCTTAATAACTTGTTAAATATCCTGAATTATGTGGAATCTGTCTAACAAGAAACAGAGATGAGCCTTTATATGAAAACTTTCCAGTCTCTGGAATGCATTGTTTAGAAGAATTTTAAGCACCCTATACATTCTGAAGCATTTTATTTTTGCTAACACTTGCATTATTTTGTAAGGATATGAAATGTGAGGCTAGGTATATTTTCCTTGTCCTTAGTAGTTCTTTGGTTACCTTATTTAGAGAATTTTAGTATGTACAATAATTGCTTTTAGATTGTTATCCCTGCTCCTATCAGTATCTGCATTAGTTACTTTAAATTCTAATTATACATGCCCCCTACTTGTATAAAATTCAAATGAAAGGAGTGACACTGCTAAAATTTTTACTCTGTTAGGGCTCTAGGCCTACATTTTTACTTTTGTCTAGCAGTTGGCATCATGGCTACAAAAACAAGAATAATGGTTAATCTTAATACAAAAGTAAAATGGATTCATTCAGGTGAGCAAGATAAATTGTCATTTAATACTGAAGATGGTTAACATTGGTAAAACTCATATGTGTGTATGAGATTCTAAAGAAGAGGAAATAAATGTTTTTGTGGTGGGAAAATTGTGTTAAGAGGAAAATAAAGAGAGATTTGAAGAAAATTGCAACAAAGATGTTAATGAAATAGTGTGGGAATGGTTTGATAGTATCAGGGTTAAAAACCAGTATATGTAAAGTTCTATTGTGCAGGAATATGCTAAAAAGTTGCTTAAAAACTTGAGTGTAAAATGTGATATAAAAACTCTCGAGTTCTGGGAAAATTGCACAAAGTAAGTAATGCAATATTTTTTTGTTTTGTGTAATGTTTGCATGTGTTAAATTATTACAGTATGATTTAATGAATGAATATAGTGTTTTAAGACTTTCACAGCCAGTATTGATCCAACAAAATGTAGTTCCCAGGCTTATAGTATGATCCAGCTGATGAAAAATCACCTGACGTTTTACCCATAGCTCTCTCAAGCAAAACTACATTTTACTGTCCATTTCCATTGTTCAGATTGTCATAACCATTTTCATACCAAACTGTTTCTTCTTAAGCAGTCATAGGAAATGACCAATAAAACAGTTTATTTTATTTTGCACTTGCTGTAAGCCATTCTGAAATTGTGAACTTTGAGTGATTTCCTCATAAAGTGCCCGAATATTCTGGGTGCATTTATTGCACACACTCTTATTTTTAAATAATTGAGAGGGGCTTTGAAATATGAAGTGTGTGCCTTTCCCCTTTCTTTATAATATGCAGCTTTGGTATTTCAGGACAAGGTTAATCACTATTAAGTTAATTTTATCTTTCACAATGTGAAGTTGAAATGGAAGTTTTAATAATTGTTCTATAAAACTTCAGATAATATTAAGAAATATTGTGGTTGTTTCAACAATGTGATCATAACATGTGACTTAAAATGCAAAACACTATAAATATTGGCTTGCAACTATAAAAATTAAGGACATGCAAATTTCTTAATTCCATTTCTTGTAACAGTAGTTTAAAGGAAGTGCTTTACCCAGAAGCATTTAAGAGATTTTTTAAACTACATTTGTTAACTGGAACAAAAATGTTTGCATCTACAAAAGCTTCATACTGTCCATTTTGCTGTGCCTATCTGCACATTTGGCACTGTCTTCTTTGATAGCAATGCTGCTGCTGTGGTAATTACCTACTTTTATGACAATTCTGCCACTTCATCATTTAATGGTTCCATAAACAAAATGAAAGTTTCTGAGAAAAGGCTGAAAGTGAATGACAGCTGGTACAATAAAGAATGCACAGAAATAAGAAGGGTACAGAGAGAATTAAAACACTGGAGACAAACAGGGGAGGAGGTAGATAGGGGTAATTACCTTATAGAAAGATGGGGGATACAGATGCTTATTAAAGGCAAAAAAGGAAGAGTGGGGAGAAAAACTTAGCCAGAAGCTAAACTAGACAGGGAATAAGAATGATAACAAGACAATTTGGGCAATGATAGGCAAAATGCGCAAAAGAAAGAAAGGGGATAATGTGGTATCACTAGTAGTGTGGTGTTTTAAGTTTTTTCAGTGCCTTTTGGAAGTAAAAACTTTGGTTATAGAAGACAATTTGATTAATTTTTTTTTTTTTTTTGAGTAGTGTTTAACGCCCGTTTTCACTACTGAGGCACCACAGGCGGTGGACACTGATGATACATGAGATGAAATGATAAATTGGGAAAGGATATTTTTTTTAAGGAAGGAAGAGTTCCAGGCCTAAGTTTAGGTACCTCCCCGGCATTTGCCAGTTATGAAGACTGAGGAAAACCTGGAAAAAACCCCAGTCAGGGAGGACGATCCTGGCGGGATTCGAACCGCAGACCTCCCGCTCACGAGTCCGTGCCTTAACGACCTCGGCCACCTGTGGCGGTAATTTGATTAATGAAAAATAGAGTTCTTAGATAGCAAAGTTATTTTAAATGAAGTACTAAAACGAATTAAAGTTTAAACCTAACAAGTCTTAAGAAATAGATAGAATCTTAGAGGAATTTTGGAAAGCTTGGACAGAAGACCTAAACAGATTACACGTATTGGTGCAGTTAGTGAATTAATCTTGAAAAAGATAAAATACCAAACAAATTGGAGAGTGGGAATTGTAATGCCAATTTATAAAGGTAAAAGAGAAATTAGAACCCCAGCAAACTACTGAGGAATTAGTTTACTTTCAGTTATTGGGAAAGCTTTCACTGGAGTGTTAGCAAAAAGGCTACAAGAATGGGCAGAGAGAGAAAGGAACATTTCAGTATTCCAATCAGGCTTTAGGAAAGGCAAAAGAGCAGTAGACAATATTTTTTATAACTAGAACATTAGTTGATAAATATCTTAGTATCAAAAGAGGTAGAATTTATTTGTTGTTTTTGGACATAGAAAAAGTTTTCAACACAATTTCTAGGGGAATACTTTGGATCAAACTGAGAAAAAAATGAAGTAAATCAGAACTTTATAAAGGTACCTCAAAATATTTATAAGGAAAATTAATTTTGTATGAAATATGAAAGGGAGAAGGGTTACAAATAAAATATCAAACAATATAATTCTAAGACAAGGATGCAAGTTAAGCCCCAGTTCTCTTCAATCTATTTATTGATTATGTTTTAGAAGAAATTAGTAAAAGTAATGTACATTTGCCAATTATAAATAATATAAAGATACAGAGTCTGTTCTTTGCAGATAATCTGGTAACAGGTTTTTTTGACAAATGTAGGATTAAAATGATCACTTGAAGCTATAGGTATATTTTTTAGAGAATGGGGGGGTCTTGAAGTATACAAACTAAATCTAAGATTAATGGTGATGAAAAAAGGTTTCAAATTTAAAAAAACCCAGGAGAAATGGTGGTGGGGAGGGCACAGAAATTGGAGTTGTCAAGAAAATGGATTACTTGGGTATTAGATTGTCTAGTGATGGGAAATGGAATGATCAGAAAAGAAAAGCAGTAGCAGAAGGAAAAATGACCATGAGTGTAATCAGATCTTGTATAAATAAAATACAAAATATGTAAGTAAAATGATGAGAGAGAATATATTGTTCAATAGTGGAGAGCAGAATACTGTGTGGATTCGAAATCTAGGGGCCAGATAAAGTATGAAATGTAATAAACATGATAAATAGATTATTTTGTAGAATTTTCCCAAGGCTTACCTAGATCTTCACCTAAAGAGGTTGTTGCTCAAATAGAACTAGAAAGATTGGGCTATATAAGTAAGATCATAGAAAGAGTGCTGGCATAGAATAGGGGGGGATTAGAGAAGGAGAATATCATTAATCAATGTTTGGTAGCACAAAAAAAAAATTAAGGGAAGAGAAACTTGAATATCTAAAATCCAATTCTACAACAAAGAATTGGGCATCGGATCAATATGATGTGAGTAGGAAAGAATGAGAAAAGGATTTTTGAAAGAGATAAAATAAAATATGTACTATTATTAAAAACAGGAAATATGGGCTAATCTTAATGTCAAAAATCTTCTGAATTTATATAGCACACCAAAAATATGTCAGGAAGAGAAAGATATATTGAAACCTGAGATAAGACAGGAAGGGAAGTACTGGCATGGTTTAGAACAGGAGTAATATATTTAAGTGGGAAAAGAAATTGATATATTAAGGGGATAAGTCCTTTGTGTGAAGAATCAGATAGTGCTTAGCATTATATATTAGAATGTAAACAAACTAAGTTTTGGGGATGAAAGTGACAAAACTTACCAAATAAGAGGCAGAAGAATTTAAATCTAAAATCAGATGAAAATATTAAGAAACTTGGAAAATACATAGGCAAGGTGGGCAAGACAAATGGGAACAACAGTGTTGACAATGACACTATCAAGGAGTGAATATGTATTCCCATTACATACTGAATCTGGGGTTAATTGTAATGGGGTACGGAAGGAATGCAACTCCATAAAGTAAAGGTAATTAAGTGGGAAATATAAATGTTTTAATAGTAGTAAGTTTACAACTTGAGAACATGGAAATATAACTTATTTACTTTGATTTTAATATGTTTACTTGTTGGTGAAATATCTGCATGTAAATTAGAAATTGAAATAAATAAATCCATTTATTCATAATGGTTCCATAGATAATCTTCTTCAACTTTTCAAACACTTTTACATATTGAGAACCATTCCCCTCCAGTGATCAATTTAGTCCTTTCTTTGAATAATTTAATTCGGTTATCTGTTGTAAATATAGTGCTATTTAAAGTCATGCAATCCTCAATAGTTGACCAAATAATCTTGATCAAGTTGAGATCTGAATGATACTGTTAGTGTACAGTACATTTTATTAAATTTATGAGATTGTAGAATTTTAGTTTGAGATTAACTTAAATTAGTTACACTTTTCAGTATAAGTCAGGAAATCATCTTGCCCTTTTTTTTTGGAGGATGATAGAAATGGCTCTGCTGTTAATTGTGGTATATTGTATTAACACTAGTCAGCATTGATTAATTGGTAAAGTTGGGAATTAATTTCTCTGTTAACCAGTTTTTATAATTTTGCATAATTCATTTAGTGTCCATTACCATTCTTCTTCTGAGATTTAAAAGTTGTCTGTGCATTGTGATAAGGGTTGTTTACAACTGGCATGAGCAATTGGTCCTTGCATTTTGGAGCATGTAAGTCAGCAATGGAATTATTTATCAGTCCACAAGTATAAGTTTAATCCATATTTGCAATCACTTGTTTCTCATTCTAGTATGTTTGTTTTCAATTGCTCCTCTTTCTGTCAGGCTTTTCTGTAAAGAATTGTTCTTTTTCCACATGGTTTCTTCTAAATAATACCTTGCTTTTAATAATTTCCCTGAGCAACCAGTTATCACTTTTAAGACTAATTTAGTACACAAAATTGGTAGTAAATTTCATAATTAAATATGTGTCATGTGTTGTGCAAATTTCATTTATAGGTCTTTACACTTACTCATTTGTCAAAAGTTATTTCACTTTTAGACTTTATCTTTAGACATCTTTATATGGAAATTAGGAGTTGCCCAATTCCACTTAATTGTTGGGTATTATTGCTTGTCGGAACATTTCTTCAGGATGAAATTAGTTGAGGGCAGCCATTGCTCATTGCTAAGGACATGAATACTATTCTAAACAAAGAACATCTACTGAAATGCAGCCAACTTGATAGCAACCAAACAAGGGAAAAATATATCCTAACTTAGGTATTCATTTTTTACACTAAACTCCATTTACTTACATAAAATAAGAGTCGTTTTGGGAGATATTCTCCAGAAACACGTCTTATTTTATGTAAGTAAATGGAGTTTAGTGTAAAAAATGAATACCTAAGTTTAGGATATATTACCACTCCATTGTCAACAGCTTTGTAAGTACAATATTTAAGTGAAAAATAATTTGGAAGCTCTTTTTTGGGAAGCCAGTGAAAAAAATTCCAAATATCAGCATTCCCAGGGGCCACTAGCAACCAACCAACCAACCAACCAACCAACCAACCATCATTACATGGCATTGGGAAAAATGTTCCAATTTGCAAATTATGTTTTTTTTTTCTTTTAAAATATGCTAAACACTCTTTAGTGGCATTTCTGTAACTAAAGTTGAGTCTTTGTGGTATTTTTTGCAATAAAATAGATCCATCTGCATACTTTTTCATAAAATTGTAAACATTGCAGATAAGTTCACCATGAATAAGTCACCCGTCTTTTTAAACTTTTTGCTTCCTTCTACGTTTATTACAAAGGTGCATCAAATATAAAATAATTTAATGTTTATGAAACTTTAAAACATGTCCTACATAAATACAAACTTAAAACATTTTACTGATTACCTGTTACAAAATATTTTAAATATAAATATTTCTAACTTGCATGAGCCAGTTGAAATCAGCTATACACAACAGTTCCTGCAGTTAAGGGAGAACATTGTTTCTTATCTTGTTTTATGGTGAAATTACCTTTCATCATCATTGGTTGTGCTGAGTATATTATCTACAGTCCTGGACTATTGCCCTACACAGTAAATTGCCACTAGAAGGCTGTATGGCAGCATAGGAGGAGGAAACTCCTTGCTTTAGCAAATCAACCTAAAAAATTCATGGGTGAGATACCTGGTGTCTTCACAGATTAATTTAAAGGGAATCTCAAGGGCACCAGTCACAACAGCTTTCTGGTGGTAGCAGTGAATGGCATATCTATGTGGATCCAAACTTTTGAGGTCTAGTCAGTAAACAACAGCGGAATCACTTCGAAAATGGGGTTCATGACATTCTTCCGGAAGTAGGTTGTATTTACCTACACTTATTTGCAATTTTGTGAAACCTGAACTGCACAAAATTACCTTCAACCACTGTGAACCCTTTGGAGAAGTTTTCTTTGTTTTCCTGAATGAAATTGCAGTGGCACTTTAGGGCCATTGAACTGTAGTAAATGGTATGAGGCCAGTTTTTATCATTCAAATATACTCAACCTTCATCCAAATTAGCCACCCCATTGCCATTTGTCACCTGCCAGGTGCAGTTCATACAAATCTCTGGCATTGGTGAAGCATTCCTTTATATATTACTTTTCCAAGACATACGCATACACTTTGTGATGTTATTATTATTCCATACATTTATAAAATATGTGACATCGTGACTTGGTTCTTCTGTGTGTAATGGGCAAGGCTCCTCTATCTTGGTGGGTTTTCTTGAATAACTTCTTTCTTGATATGGGTCACTACTGTTGTGTTTAGTCTTTGCTGTGATCATTTTATTTTTATTATTTTTTTTTATTTATTTATTTTTTTTTTTGCACTTAAGGCTTATAGTGCGAACCCATTCTTATAGAGGTGAGTAATAAGATATGCATACAACTGTCGCAGATGGCTGAGGTGGTTAAGGCGTGAAATTGTGAGTGGAAGTTCTGGAGTTTGATTTTCACCAGTTTTTTCCAGGTTTTTCTCACTTCTCATAAAAATGAATGAAAGAATCTTGTTTAATGCCCATTTTTACTGCTGAGGCACACAAGAGGTGGACACTGATGATACATGAGATGAAATGATAAATTCTCAGTCAGGGAGGATGGTCCTGACTGGATTTGAACCCAGACTTCCCTCTCACAAGTCTGCACCTTAATCACCTCGACCACTCATGGCGGTGAAAGTCCTCATAAATGACAAATGCCTGGAGGATACCCTAAACTTACACTTGGAATGTTTCCTCCCTTAAAAAAACAAGTCTTTTTTAATTTCATCTTGTGTATCATCAGTGTCCACTGCCGTTGATACCTTAGCACTACAAAAGGCATGAAAAACAATTAAAATAAAACACCACACACATAACTTTCTAATGGTAAGGCCTTTCTTTTTTAACCATTTACAACCATTGACAGGCTATAACTAGCATTGGAAAATACATTAATTTATCCATGTCACAAATGTACAAATTTTGATGCCATTGTTCACCAAATCTTGCATGTGGCTCTATCAATGATGACTTTGGATTCACATTGATGCTATTGCAAATATGGAGGTGTGCATTAAAAATAGCTATAGAAGATAAATCCTTCATAATTAGCTGAGACAGTGAGACAAACTAAGAAGTGATGTAAATTATATTTTGGTAATTTGTTTTGAAAGATAAAATGGAAAACAGTTTTTCTCTTAAATCAAATATCAAGTTTCTTGAAATGAAATTGAAATTTAACCTAATAATTAATAAGTAAGAAACTGTAATTGACAATGTTATGATTAGACCATTTTCTGCATTTTCATTTTTAATGTAAGTGCATAGAACAGTGAGCACATTAAACCTGGAGTAAATTGATTTTTATAGGTATTTGCTTGAAGCTGCAGCAGATGTACATGCTCAGACTCAGACTGGGGACACAGCCCTTACCTATGCATGTGAAAATGGACATACTGATGTGGCAGACTTGTTGCTACAGTATGGAGCAGATTTGGTAAATATGAAATTATGGATGAGCTTTGTCAGATTTATCTCCTGAACAAGGAACTTGGCAAATTAAGACAGTTGTTGCTGTGAATTTATATTAGCAATGCAGAAACTCATTATAACTGCATGTCAGATACATTTTTTTAACATGTGTTTTGAAATTTATTTTAGAGATGTACAAATTTTTTGCATTGTAACATGATTTTATATGTACATTGTTCTTTTCTAGCCATTTCCATTTTTTCCAAAACACATTTGACCATATCTTCAGATTAGGAAGAATTTTTTAAATATTAAATGTACAAATTTGTTTGACCCGCAATAAGTTATCAACAAATAGCTGAAAACACTTTATGGGCTAGATAAGATTAGATCAGTCTATTCACCATCAAAATACGTGGCTTCATATTATTAATTAATAATATAATTAAACTAACATCATTAATGTTCACATTATCCCCTTTTACCAAGAAATAAAATCTTGAATATGTCAAACCACATAGAGCAAAAGCATCATGCGACATAATCATTGTTCTTATACACTGGTTCTAGAAATTAAATCTTGCTCATTTGTGTAAATAAAACATCCATCCAAACAATTTAAAAAAACATCACTTAATATTGCCATCTAACATTTCTTGTAAAACCTGTAACATTTCCTCTTCTGTAAGCAGATCATTCTTATTGATCTAAGAGCACATTCTTATGAACTGGTGGTCAGCATCATTTGAAAACCACAAAGTGCACATAATTCAAACAGTTATTAAAAATATTTTTCATCTAGACTATAAAATTCTAGTGGTTACAGATTAGAATTAGCAATTTTTAATCATACCCAGGAGATATAAGCTGTAAAACATGGGTGACAGATAAGTTGGTCATACCCATTATATTGTTGTTATACTTAAAGGAAACATGTGCATCGCTCCTAGTTAAGAGGTTAAATGTGAGGTTTCCACAGCTAATCTATCTGGATATTGTTACTCTATATCTTAAGAATACATTGAAATCCGTAAATGAATGTAAATTGCATCATCTTGTATTAGAATGGCTAGATGGCACTTTGGAATTTATTTGCTAAGGATTTTTTAACAAGATAGTCTGCAAAAATTAAAAGCAAGCATTCTAGCAAACAATAGGATGAAGATATATAATTGATTCATTTATGAGCAGAATATCCTTATTTTCTAAATTGGGTAATTATGTTCAGTAGTAGTTCAGGAGCTCTAGGTCAAGCTTCTTAAGTTCCTTGCTTCTTTTAATTGATACATGGTGAAGTTTTCTTCAAATATTTCCTTATTTATGAGTTGTATTGACACAGCCAATTATCCAGTGATTTGATGGTCACATTGCAAACATTTAACACCATTTGCAGTGTCTGAACACTTAAAGTTTCTGAGCTATGCTGAATAAATGCAGATAGACTTCAGTTAGCATTTTCAGTAAGGAATCAAAATTTGTCATATTGTAAAATTAAATATTTTGGCCTATTATCCTATTTATTTCTGCAACTTTTGGTCAAAATTAGGATGCAAAAAGTGGGGGAAAGAAAAAAAAACAAACATGGAAACTACAAAAATAATATAAAATAAGGTATAAGAAAATCACATCAACCCATTCCTTTCCCCCCCTCTCTTTCCTGCAAAGTGTAGGCACATTGAGGGTTAGTTCCTTTGCTGATGCTACTTGACCCTGCCAAGTATGAACACAAAGATCATAGTGTTAAACACTGCATATAATGTCAATTTATCAGCATTAACTGATGAATTATGAAGACCAAACTTATCTCAACTGCTTTAATCAAACAAACCCAAAGCATCATCTGTGCCAACAGAGGAATCATTATGTTTTCATTATCCCATGTGACACTAACCTGAAGGCAATTAATTGCATTTAATATGCATGTTTCTTAAGCTCTTTGTGACTCTATCCATATAAGCTGTAAATAAGCTGTAGATTTGCTCTATTGCCTTTTTTTTTTTTTTTTTTTTTTTTTCCTTCACTGCATTCACAAGAGCAAAGGAGCCAGACAGTCTGTTCACCATGAAATTAGAGGCAATCTTTGAATATCCTAAACTTAGGTATTCATTTTTTAAACTATACTCCACTTACATAAAAGTAAGACATGTTTCCAGAGAATCTCTTCCATCTTCAGTTGCTCACTGAACTGCCATTACTCAAAACCCTTTGAATCTTTGAATAGCTTATGAATTTGTAAAACTGAAGACATTATGAGTATAATTGTGTTTGAGATATTTTTTTCTTCACCACCTGAGCTAAATGACCCCAAAAACTGAAGTACAAAAATTTCCCTGCATCCATTATTTTAATTAACATGCTGGATGCACTCTGTTGCACCATATCAGCAAACCCAGACAGATAGAACTAATTATTTAAATTATACTTAGGAAGCTATATATATCCTGTTACAATTTATTAAATATGTTCACAATAACTCATTAGGACATGTTTTGGGGGCAATAGCTCTCATCAGCTGTTAAAGGACTACTCAATGTGGTGACTGGATCCCAAGGTGTTTCTGTTGCCATTTAATGGTTTGAATAGGAACTTGCTAAGTACATCCATTGGTAGAACATCAAAATTCATTAATTTTTTTTCTATTTTTAAGGATAAAATTTTTTTTCTCAAGTTTTTCAGCAGCTTAGCCTGCAGTTTAATTTTATGATTTTTGTCTAAAGGTGAGCTGCCACTGCTGATTTATTAATTTGTTTAAAACGAATGTTCCTAAAGTGTTTCTTTCCTGGATATCTAAATTTTTCTTCATTTTTCTAATGTATCTTTGATTACAATCTGCACATATAATTTCATAAATTCTTGATATCTGTTCTATTGGTATGGCATCTTTTACTGTGAAAACTAGTAAATTTTGTATATTATATTTAATTTTGGTACTAACTTTATGCCATGTTCTTTGAATATCCTAATGAATTTGTTGTTAGATGTCCACTGAAGTACTTCCCCTCTTATGTAAATTTATAACTATTTTAACATCTTTTTCTTTCTTCAAACGTTGTGTTAAATACTTATAAATCAAACTTTACTTCTTTAACTGCCATCTTCTAAGGGAATTAGTAGGCAAAGACCTTAGTTTGTTTGCCATTTGGAGTGATAATGTTGTGTTTGAAGAGGGAATGTCGAGTAGAGGGAAAATAAGAAAATGGGGGAAAAAAAAAAAAACACTTCTGACATGTTCTTCTTTTTGCATTTAACAGAGAAGCAAAGATAGTAAGGTAGGTCGAAAATTTGTTCCATATACTGGGAGAATGCCTTCAGGGAAAGCATGATATGATAAGTATAAGTAAAAAGTTTATAAAAGACAATCAGGCAGAACCACAGAATAAAGGTGCAAGGAGCATGCAAGTTATGCCCATCTCTTCTATCCGAAGAAATCTGTCATGGCAGAATTTTGTGGCAATATAGGCTGCAAACCCAATTTTGGCAACATAACCAACTGAAGTATAACAGATATTGGGAGCACACATTCAGAGAAGTAATTTTCATCAAATAGAAGAACGAGCTGAACAGTATCCGACTCTCAATGTTTTCCAAATGATGCAGAGAAGCAGACTCTTTCCCCACTGCAAAACTGACTGGCTGACAGGTATCAGGATCTATAGCAAACAATAGCCCACCATCCGCTGCGTCGGTTCTGGTGGTGTAGTGATAACCATACTTGCCTCCTAAACCCAAGATTGCGGGTTTAAACCCGGCCAGGATCGATGGATTTTTTTGGGCGTATAAATCCTAAGTATGGCTTCCTTTGGAAGGGAAGTAAAGCAGTGGGACCCACGTCATACATTTATGGCACAAAAAAGAACCTCAAACCTGAAAGGAAAGATCTCCGAGCAAAATTTTTCTGCTGTTTCACGCCCTGAATTGAATGGGACGCTGATAACCTGAGTTGTTAAAGAGCATCCATAAATAAAGCAAATCACTCACATACCATCCCCTGCATAAATGAATAGTTTTGCTTTGCACTGGATTGAGAAGGCAAACCAATCAGAGAGCAGGTCTCTTATCGTTGGCTAGCTTGACCAGAATAACTAATCCCATCATTAAGCTGTACTTGCTGCGTACTGACTGCCCATTTGCAGCATTGTGTATATATGCAACATCCAGTAGCATCTAGCACATAATCTCTTGCTTAGCTGGCTAGAAAACTTCTTTGAAAACTGATGTAGCTCATTTAGGAAGTGATGTCCAAGAAAGCAAAGTGTCAAGCATAGATCCAAAAGCAGAAAATGACTGAATACTTCTGCATAGTGAGCTTAACATGCCTACAAGTGTGACCATGAATAACTTTGTTATTATAGATGTAAATGTGGCTGTGGGAAATGACGAGAGAGAGGAAAATATAATGGGTAATATATTTAGTGGAAGAAAATCAGCTGGAGAAGTGGAAGGTTAAAAGATAAAATGTTCTGTGATGATAGCAAATACAAATTTAAGATATCCAAATCCACAAGCACAATGCCCATTATGCAACATTTTTTCTCTGATGTAATGATGTGCAAAATGCCATAGTAAACCCTAGAGAAAAAATAACTGATTAACTAGAATTTTCTATTCCTAGAGTGGACAAAAATATGATCATTATTGTTACCAACAATGATATTGCAGTGGCCCTTAGTGTACATGATCTGTTCCCTTCATATTCCATTTTTGGATACACAAACAACTACCTCTGGCAGCTTCTTTTTGCTAATAGTTAGTCATGTTTATTTCAAAAACAACATCAGCTGTCCAGAAGCAGGCATTTAAGGAAGAATGGGGAGAATAGTATATTTTCTGTGTATATAGTACATATAGTGGTGATGTAAAGTATGCTCAGAAGTTCTGAAGGGCACTTATAAGTCAAACATCAAGCGACATCACCACAAATGTCATATTGATCATAAAATTAAAGTAAGGAAACTTTTTAATTGGAAAGGGGAGAGAGGGAGAGAGAGAGAATTACTCTTAATTTTTATTTTTCTGTGACTGGGTGAGTCACAATGCAATCACTGAAAGAAAATAATCAAATACTAATTTTGGTATTGAAAAGAGCAAATAAATTTAAAATGTATATACTCTCTAGCATGTGCGTGTGTGTGTGTGTGTGTGTGTGTGTGTGTGTGTGCGTGCGCGTGCGTGCGTGCGTGCGCGCGCGTGGAGTTGATGGTGGTTATGACAAAAGTAGCAAGTATAGTTTATCAAAATTGTCTAATATTTTTAATAGCACATTTGAAGCATTAACTAAGCAGAAAATTGTAAATTGTATACAATTGCTAGCTTATGCTTTTACATTAGACAAGAACATTGATATCGCTGATATACAAAGAGCTTTTAAAAGTTCCCGGCCTGACCAGAAAACACAAGATTTAAAAGAAACTTTATTTGAATTTTCAACATAAATCAATGCATTTAGTCCAATGATTTTCCAACTTTTCAATACCCTCAGTAAAATAGATTTGTCCAATTGTGAAAAACAAGCATTAACTCAGCTTCAAGCTCATCATTTGATATGAATCTTTGTCTATCTAGCCATTTCTTCAGATTTAGAAACAATTGCTGGGAGCCAAATCCAGTGAATATGAAAATACATGGAAGTGAAGGTCATGCAATTTTGCAGCAACATTCCCAGACAAGTTTTTTTTTTTGAATGATTTATTTATGGACGCTCTTTAACAGCTTAGGTCATCAGCATCCCATTCAACTCAGGATGTGAAACGGCCGACAAATTTTGCTCAGAGTCCTCTCTTTCAGGCTTGTTCTTTTTCGTGCCGTAAATGTACGACACGGGACCCACGGCTTTACTTCCCTTCCGAAGGAAGCCATACTTAGGATTTTTATGCCTCGAAAAAATCCATCGGTCCTGGGCGGGTTTCCCAGACAAGTGTGAAAGTATTATTGTGATCAAAGAGAACTTTATCATAGGGTGTGGACATTAACCTGAATGGCATCCTGAAGTTGGTATAGTAGCGAAGGGTAATACTCCCTGGTTAAGGTTCTGTCCTTCTGGAGGTAGTCTACAAGTACTCTACCATGAGAATCCCAGAAATTAATAGCCATAAATTTTCTTGCAAATGGAACAAATTTTTGCTTTCCTGATGCACTTCACCTGTTACCCCCACTCTTAGGGTTTCTCCTTTGTCTTTAGCAAATTTTGTCTTTATAAATTCATGTTTTAATTACTGTAATGAAACTTTGGAGAAACTCTCTGGAATTGCATTTAAACAAGTTTAAACACCCTTGTTCAAAAGTTAAATCTAATGCATTTTTGGTTCATTGGACGAACGTGGAGTGGAAAGCTTTCTCAAACTTTACTTATTTCTCAAACTTACCCCCACTCTTTGAACTTCTTTGTCTCGAGCAATTCTTGTCTATGTAAATCCATGTTTTATTTACTGGAATGAAACTTTGGAGACACTCTCTGGAAATGCAATTAAACAAGTCTAAACACTGTTGTGAAAAGTTTTTTCGAATGCATTTTTGATTCATTGGTTCACTGTTAAACATGGAGTGAAAAGCTTTCTCAAACACAAATCTTTTTGTAAAAGTGTAGTGGACAGGGCCTATCAAGGTCTTTGCAATGTCAGTCAAATCTCATACTTTCATTTGGTTATCATTGTATGGCATTATGAATTTTTGTCACAATCTCGTTAGTTGTAACAGTTTTGGGATGACTCCCTGAGCACTCATCTTCTTGAATGGATGTATAACCATGCGTAAATTTGCAGCCCACTCTTTAAACATTGAAAACAAAGGGGAAGAATCCTTAAATATGGAATCTATCTCTCTTGTATTTCAGTTCTATCTTTTTTGTAGAAAATATTAACACTAGTTTGTTTACATGGTCATCACAAACAAGTGACTACGCTTATGCATCTGAAACTTTACAGCTCACCATCTAAAGGATGATAGTGAACAACTATCATAGGAATTTGGCCATCTTCACATCTCTGAGTTAGGCTGAGATCTTTTAGAACAGCCCTTATATTCATTTCATTTTAATCTGCTTAATTAATATAATACAGTCTATATAAAATCATTTTATATAGATGTGATTCTGCAATAGGGAAAACACAACAGTAGAAGAGCTATTACAAGCATTATTAAAATGTGTTGAAGAAACAAAACTATTTTTGAAACAACTTGTATAAATGGGGCTCAAAATAAGCTTGGTAGAAATGAATATTTTAACATGTAGACTAAAATTTACTTGAAGAAATAGGAATGAATTCAAACATAAAATACATCTAGACTAGACTATTGAGTTCATTTTGTATTTCTATGCTGCACTCCTCCTAACATGTTTCACAAGCCTTTGTGTTGGTCCTGGTAGTGTAGTGGTAACCATACTTGCCTTCTAAACCCAAAGTTGTGGGTTTGAACCCGGCCAGGATTGATGGATTTTTTTCCGGCATAAAAATTGTAAGTATGGCTTCCTTCGGAAGGGAAGTAAGGCTGTGGGTCCCGTGTCATACATTTACGGCACGATAATGAACCTCAAGCTTGAAAGAAGAGGCCTCTGAGCAAAATTTGTCGGCCATTTAAATTGAATGCCTTAGCCTCATGTTTCATAACCTTAAACTCCTATTTCTTTATATAAATTCTTTCACATATTCCCAGCTCAACTGGTCTGTCCACAAATATTAGTAATATACTTTCCATTTCTATATTATGTTTGTTCTCTCAAAAGTGATATACTATTGGCAATTTTTGTGTCTGTTTGTATTTTATGTTCCTCCATTGTTCCTTGAATCTGATCCCTATGTTTCTGTTTTCTCGATATATACTTTGTTACGATGTGAGCAGTTAATTTTGCATATTTCTGGTTTCTTTACTCTGGAAATGAGCTGATTATTTAAACTGAATTTATTTGCTGGAGACAAAGTAATTCTGAAATCTCTGAGAATTTTGTGACATTTTCTGATAGTCCAAGGATGATAGGTGAATTTTTTGTAAATGGTTGTTTCTTTTCCTGCTTTCAAAATTGTAATACGATTTAACTTTCTTCCCTGTTTAAATATCTTAATTTTCTTATCCAAATTTCTTTGCTACGTCCATTGGTAACTGCAGTTTGTATTATATGTAAATATTCTTGGTTGTGTTCAAGGTTAAGGATACATGAACCAGTTTATGCACTAAACTGTATAGAACCACATGTTTGCGTACTCTAGGGTTGAAAATGTTTGCCTTAATGTAAATTGAAGAATGGGTGTCCATTCTATATATTCTTTGGAATATACAGTATGGGCATTATTGCCTGTTTTGATAATATTCAAGTAGAGGATGGAATCCTGTTATCTTTTTCTACTTCAAATATGAATTTAATTTCTTTGTCCTTAGGTTTAATAATTTCAAAGCATCATCTTTATGTTATTAAATGTCATTAACATACCTGTGCCAGACCTTGAAAATATAAGGAAAAAGTTTGCTATTTAGTATGTTGGGAAAGAGTTTTTTTTTTAATTTGATTTATTTATGGACGCTCTTTAACATCTCAGGTCATCAGCATCCCATTTGAATCAGGGCATGAAACGGCCCACAAATTTTGCTCGGAGGCCTTTTTTTTTTTCAGACTTGAGGTTCTTTATCATGCCATAAATGTATGACATGGGACCCATGGCTTTACTTCCCTTCCAAAGGAAGCCCATGCTTAGGATTTTTATGCCCCAAAAAAATCCATCGATCCTAGCCGGGTTTGAACCCGTGATCTTGGGTTTAGAAGGCAAGTATGGTTACCACTACACCACCAGGAGCGATGTTGGGAAAGAGTGAGCTTACATCAGAAGCCATCAGAGTGCCACCCTTATGGAAGGCAAAATCTTTGATTTTCTCAATCATGGCAAACCTTGGAAGTTCTTATAATCTTTGAACAAGCCATTTCAATAGTTGGCAATATGATGTACAAAGGGCATCTAAAAAGTTCTCGGAATGAAACACAGAATAGTAATGTAGCTTTATGAAATGATTCTTATTTTTCAGGAGTTTCTCTTGACTGATGAACTTTGTCACTGATGCTCCAAAGACTTTATCCCATTAAAAAAGTTAGATTCCTCCAAGCCTACTAAATACACCTCAACTGATGTTTTAAGCTCTTCATCAGACAAAAATTTCTTTCCATCAAGAAATTTTCTCACTTTAGGGAACAGATGGAAATCCAATGGAGCCAAGTCAGAGTGATAAGGAGGGTGTGGCAGCAAATCGTATAAAAATGTACTGATTTTTGCCATTGCAATAACATGTGCGAGTGCAAGCACTGTCTTGATGAAGATTTCTTCTTTGATAAACACAGCCCCCCCCTTTTTTTTTTGCATATTCTTATCTTCAATAGGTCGCAAAGTTTAGCATATTATGCTCCAGAGATACATTGGAGAATCATGGTGCTTCCATTGTTTAAACTGCTCTTTTGTATCAGGTGTGTAGTAATGCATTCTTGTTTCATCATTGTTCACGAATTTACACACAATTTGGAAGAATCTCTGTTAAAACAGGCCAAACTTTGGTGAGAGATTTGCCTTCTGATTTGCTTTTGATTATGAGTCAACAGTCACAGCACCCATCTTGCCAATACTTTTTTCAAGCACAATGCTTTCCTCAAAATGTGAATTATGTGTTTCTCTGAAATGCCCAGAGCTTGAGCAATTTTTGGACACCTTTAATCTGCAATCCACCAAAACCAATTGTGAACCTTATAGATTATTTCTGAAGTCATAATAGATTTTGTTTGTGTCATCTTCCAAGCTTTCACAGTCCCATTTACCATTTAAACTGTGCGGTGTATTTGAGAATGGTTGAAAATGATGGTGCAACGTTCCTTAGAGTGTTTGTTGTATTTGTCTGAATTTCTGTTGCATTCATACCATTCTTCAAATACTTAATAACTGTACAGTATTCGATATTTGCCATTTTCACCATATACACACATCTGCACTGTAACAAGCAGCTATTGCTGCTATAATTCTTGGCCAATCCATATTTTATTGCAAAAATGTTTCTATGGAAGATGGCGGGTTTTAGTAACAAAACTGCTTTGGAAGTGCTGCTGCAATCTATGGGTCATTCTAAAAATTTTTCAAATGAATCTCATATTTCTAGTATTAATTATTGATCTCATGGTGTTCCCCAATTTATGTATTTTTTACAGGCCACATATTTTAACTGTTATGGTGTTATTTGTTTTCAGTCTAAGTTTCTCCTTGGTGAGAATGATTGTGCTCCCATTTATTTATTTGTTCACTGCTTACATACATTTCTTTAGTGGATCCAAATTTATATACTTCCAATTTTTAATACATCACAAGGTATTATGTGGCAAGACAAGCCTGAAACAGGTTATAGGATGTGGTTATACATGTTTACTATAAACAGAACTATGTCAAGCACCCTTAAGCATTGCCAATTTAGTTGGTTTATAGAAGATTTAGCAATATATTATTAATACTTCTCATATTATGAGGTGCACTTTTTTAACACAAACAGACAAGAAATTTTTGATAGTACTAAATTATCCTTCTAAACAATCCAGAGGATAAAACAACATTGCAGCATTAGCTAAATGGAAAATTTTCAAACATATACCACAGGATATCTTATGCTTTTACATTAGACGAGAACATCGATATCACTGAAACATTAATTAATTTATTAATTGATATCATTGTATGATTCAGTTGAACTACACACTCTTAAAGCTTCACTTACTTTTCATAAACGTTCTTGAAACTGGTTCCATACATTTATGAAAAGTAAGTGAGGCTTTAAGAGTGTGTAGTTCAACTGAATCATACAATGATATCAATTAATATGATTAGCTTCATTGTGCAAGTTCCAATTTACATTTAAGTATTAATTAATTTATTTTCATCTATTAAATTAAAACAACAACAATAATGATAATGATGGTGGTGGTGGTGGTGGTGATGATGATGATACTTGTATTGCAGACCATAGACTGTATACTAGAGTTTCAATCAAGTCAGAATATTAATGTCAAAATACGTGTAGCTCCGTATATAGCTGTGAACATCCGCTTTCTAAACTGAAAGTTATAAGGTAAAATATAGCACTAATAAAAGAAAATTACCTATTAAAGGTGGTTGTTGTTGCTGTTTTCTAAACTGAAAGTTATAAGGTAAAAATATAGGACTAATAAAAGAAAATTACCTATTAAAGATGGTGGTTGAATTGATTTATTTACGGACACTCTTTAACATCTCAGGTCATTAACATCCATTCTATTCAGGGTGTGAAACAGCCAACAAATTTTGCTCAGAGGCCTCTTCTTTCAGGCTTGAGGTTCTTTTTCGTGCTGTAAATGTATGACACGGGACCCACAGCTTTACTTCCCTATATTTTTTTTTAATTATTGCAATTAGAAATGGAAATTCTCCTGGAAGTTTGTACAACCATAAAGTTGCATAACAGAATGGACGTAACTGGCAATGAAACCATCAACTACATCCTGTTTGTAACATACAAACAACAGGATGGGTGCAGTTTTCATAAATCTGTTTGATAACCTTATTCTGGGAAAATTTAGCCATAAAAAGCCTATTTTTAAACATTTGCATCCTAGAGCAAAACTGTTCTAGATGGTTGAATGCCATCATTTTTTACCTATGAAATTATTGGGTATTCAGGGTAAGAATAAGAAACAAAATGATTTAACTACTCACCCAAAAGGGTGTGAAGCTAATACCGCCATTTACTGTTTAAAATTGGGTAATAAGGGTGGCTCTAAAGAGCAAGACACTAAAGAGGACCAAGAGAAGCTAGTAACACATTGAACCGAGCTAGGAGGGACGAGGTCAAGAACTTAGTCAATCTGGCACTGGGTTTCACTCTAGCTGCTGAAACAGCTCCAATGGCCATCATTAGTTATTTGATCATAGCCCTGCATTTCCCAAGGTAAGGGAAGAGCATTTATTATTATTAATAAATACCACTGGATATTAAAGATTATGTTAATAAATAGTACTGGAATCATGGGAAGTAACTTACTTTTATAGATATCTATCACCATTCCTTTGGAGCTGCTTCTCTATTGTTCAGTCCAAAACTCAGTACTGAGTATGCTTGAGCTAAGCTTACCAAAATTGATCATGGCTATATCTCTAAACTATGAACTAAAATAAAATAAAATTTATTCACATGTAAACAAGGCCTATGTTGACATTCTATCACTGGCATCGTGATTAGCTGTGCTTACGTTACATAATGTAATTTGCAGGTTACATGTAATGTCATCATCAGCACAGTTTTGTTCATGCGTGATAAATTGTATGTAATAATGCACAGAAAATAAAACAGATTTCTTTCCCTAACTTGTACATTTTAACTTTCACAGTTCAGTAATTCTTACAAAACAGCTTGCGAACCAACATGCCACCTGCTAACCAAACAAGTGTCTCATAAATATACCAATATTGATTGTTAACTTAAACTTTGTTATTTTATATGTCATTCCATGATATTGCAATCCAAGCTGAGTTTATTTTATTTATGTATTATTTTTATGTGTTAATTGTAATGGGATACAGAAGGAATGGAACTTCATAAAGTCAGGGTGAGCAAGTGGAAAATTTAAAAGTTCTTCCAGTTAAAATTTCCCCATTTAAATTTGTCCATTTTTTATTCCAAACTTTTTCTCTCTACAACTTTGTTTGATTACAATATAACTAACAATGAAAATTTTATTGTTTTCTCCACACATTAAACACCTTTATCATATCCTAATCCTTTTAAATTGATAACTCCAGTTCTAGCCCAAGCAAACCCTTCTCTCCTGCCTTATCAGATTGTTCTGTATATTTTTATGTATTTTTCCCCATCCCATACTATTTTTATTCCCTTATAAAATCTTAATGAACTCTTTTCACCCAAACTACTAAATATTTCTTGTTGTTCAATAGCTTCCAGTCTTAGATTTATTTCTTTCCAAAATCCTCTGTTTTGTTATTCCCTGTTTATCCATACTTTTCTTAAACCTATCTGTTATAAAATTTCCTGCTCTTTGAAATACCATGATTCTTTCCACTTACATTTCTCTTGTGTACTAAAACATTCTGTATTAATATCGCTGTCTTGTAATGGGATAATTATGAATAAATATTTCATAATTCTTATGATATTTTTCATTAGTGGAATATCTACCTAATTCTAGTTATGATATATCATTTGGGGATGCTGTTGGTAAACCTAAAATCAATTTAAAAAAAAACTTCTATTTATTATATCAGTACCTATCCATGCATTCTCTACACCCCAAATTTCTGACTCATATAACATTTTAGCTTCTACTGTAGTTGCATATATTCTTTCTAACCATTTCACTCTTATATTAGGAATTTTTCTTATACATACTCTTATTTTAATTGCTGTTCTCAATCCTCCACTAGATATAGATGCCATTACTAAATCATCTGCATAAAGCAACCCTGGTATTTTCTTATTATTTATTAGTGGACATTGTAACATATCTTTTAGTTTCTACCAAAATGTCATCAGTATAGAAATTGAACAGTGTTGAACTTCAAGTTATGTATTCACTTTTTTACACTTTACTCCATTCACTTACAGAAAAGTAAGACGCGTTTCGGGAGAAAATCTCCCATCTTCAGTTGCTTGCACTGTGTTGAACTTAATTTCCAACCTTGTCTTACTCCTGTTTTACTCTGCATATAATCCATTACCTTATCATTTGAAAATTTGACACTAAACGGGTTCTCATCATGTATCTTTTGTAATATGTTACATACTCCTTTCATTTTTAGTTTTAACTACATTGCTTCTCTATTTATAGTATCAAATGTCTTCTCTAAGTCTATAAATACCATATAAACTCTTCTCCTTTTCTTGCTTAAATATTTATCTACAATTGTCTTTATTAGGAAAACATCTGCAATTTTTCTCCCTGCTCTAAATCTGTTTGAAACTCTGATAATTTCTTCTATTTTTCAACCTGTTTCTTTAATCTATTGGCTAAAATTGTAGTAAAAACCTTACCTAAAATGGAAAGAATAACCTCTTTAATTAGCTGCATTATTTACATCACCATTTCCATTATATATGGGTACTATCATGCTGTTTCTCCACATTTTAGGTATTTTATTTTATTAAACAATTTAACCATTATTTTTCGCCTATTATCTTCCTTAACCCAAATCCTCCAGAATTTCCCCAGAATAACATCAATACCACTTGAGTTCTTCAAATTTAATTTGAGCATAAAATTCTTCTTCTAAATCTGCCTATCTAAATCCTGATTTCCTAAGAAATCTATTTCTGATCTAATTTAATTCTTTTGTCCTAATAGTGTCTTATAATGAGCACACCAACTTTCTGAAGTTATATTTCTTTCTGTTATCCAATTTCTATCAAACTTTTAATTACTGACCATATCTGCCTTGTATCATGGTTTTTTTCTCCATGCATTAATATTTTACTTATTCTTTTGTCCTCAATGAGGCACCTATATCGAAAATGAAATTTTAAATTTATTGGCATACTAAGATCAAATATAGAAAATGCAAATACAAACTACCAGGGGGCCTCAACCTTTCTGGAAATTTACATGAACTGAGAACATGGAAAGAAAATTGTGCATTTTGATCTTAATATTTTTACTTGTTTGTTTGTGTATATGGTCCAAAGGCCTCAGCAATTCTCAAGAATAGAAATTTAGCTGAATGTGTTTAATTTGAACAGGAGGAAGGTTCATCAGTGCATGAAATGTAATTTAATATTGTGTTGAACGTATAAATTATTTTTAATATTGTGTTCTTTAGTTGGATCAGAGCCTGGTCCCCTGCATATTCCAGTAGGTAGCTGCTGATGAACCAGGAACTGGGGGGCTGAGCCAATCAAATTGGAATAGATTGCCAATCTATTTCTTCTGGAATTGCTATAGGCACTGATTGTATTAGTTATATTTAAAATTAATGTTGTTTTTATTTGTGTTCATTTTGTTTAAAAGTGTTATATGTTGATTCATGAGAAATAAAATTCATATTATTTTTATTTATGTATTTATTTTGCTTATGTTGAAAATATGTCAAAGCCATCAGAATAGGTACACGCGAGGTTTATTCAATACTTAATATAATAAATATAAAATGAAATATAATATATAGAATTATATAGTCAATACATCATCCTGTACTATTTTGTATTAATTATAAATTTCTCTACTAATATTTTACCTCATGTTAGTTGCAGACGGTCCTGTTGATCCACAATTCATAACACTGTGGTTACTAGGATATTGGACTCATTCACATGATTAAAACATTTCTTCTCTAATTTACTGCTCATTTATTTCTTTTATTTATTGATCCCCCTCAACAATTTCTTCCCCACTTTCACTAAATTATTTCCTATTTCCTTACATTTTTCTTTGTGCTTAAATTAATTATCTTATTTCTAACTATCACTACTGGAAGATTATTCCATTGCTCCAATAAAATTCCACTTAATAATCTTGTTTCTTTGCATTCTAATAAGATATGCTGTATATTAATCTTCTCTCCACATATTGGACTTACCTCTATATTGAATATTCCTCCTAATGCTTTTAATTGTACTACTACAGTTCTGGACCATGCAAATCCTTCTCTGTATTTGTTATAACAACTTCCAACATATTATTTTTCTATTAAGTATTTTTCATGCAATATATTAACTTAAGGGTATGTTTATTGTTAAACCAACCAAAAATTTTTTGCACTTCATTATCTTCGATCCTTGGCTTAATTTCTTTCCCAAAAACATTCCCTTTTAATTCCCTATCTTTCCATTTTTCTCCCATACAAATCCTTTCCTTTTTGATTTGGCTTATTTACGGATGCTTTTTAACATCTCAGGTCATTAGTGTCCCGTTTAAATCAGGGTGTGAAATAACGGACAAATTTTGCTCAGAGGGTCCTGGCTGGGATCAAACCCGTGATCTTGGGTTTAGGAGGCAAGTACGGTTATCACTACACTACCAGAACTGACAGCAGTTGCTCAACCATAGTATATTCTCCAAATAGCATTTTTGCCTCGAATGTTGCAGCATAAACTCTCTCCAACCATAAGTTTGACTTTTATGGGAACCTACAGAAATTTTACTAATACATTTTGAAATAAAATTAATTTGTAGAGAACCAGGCACCCCATCCTCTGAATTTAGAAGTACAGTCAGAAAAATTATCATACGATTCTTTTCTTGGTTTTTCAGATTCAGTTAGATGTTTTCTGTTAATTAAAATAAAAAAAAGCACATTATTACCTAATAATTTTATGTTCAAAATAGTTGAGAAAGAAAAAAAAAATTCTAAATCAATTCTTCATAAAATTTTGCAGTACATTCTTGAAAATATGTATTTTTATCTAACCATGTAACCTAATGATTGAAGTTGGAGAAATTTTTTTCGAGGTACAAAAGAAAAGTGGGGAGGAACTACAAAGTAGTAGTATATAGCCATGCTGTCCTATCTGTTTAAGGAGTAGCACATGAAGTACCACTTTTTTTATAAAGAGTAACATTTTGGTCACTTAATAATCTAATCTTCTTTTTATTTATAACATAACTGTTAGTCTTAAGCCAGCAAATAGCAAAAATCCTGAGAGAAAGAGCAATAAGTGAGTTTAATTAAAGAAAGCTCTATTTTTTGAGATATTTACATAAGATGGCTATGATTTATTTGTTATAATAATAAGAGCTTTAAGTTACATTTTTAAATTAATTTGTTCCCAGGAGCATGAATCTGAAGGAGGTCGAACACCTTTAATGAAGGCTTGCCGTGCTGGTCATTTATGTACAGTACAATTTCTAATTTCCAAGAGAGCAGATGTAAACAGACAGACAACCAACAATGACCACACACCACTGTCTTTAGCTTGTGCTGGTGGTCACTTAACTGTAGTGGAACTTCTACTTTCCCACTCTGCAGACCCCTTTCACAAGTTAAAAGTGAGTGATACATATATATATTTTAAGGCATTGACAAATTCTGTTCATAAAGCATTTTGAACCAGAAGGCAAAAGACATGAATAAATAGGAAACTGTGATACTTTATAAGATAGGAGAAAGTTTGTATTGTATCCCAGGAGCTCAATGGTAGAGCTTTAGCAATTAAACCAAAGGTATGTATAGCAAATTTTTGTCATGACTCAAATTTTTCCTATGTAATTGTTTTTTAAAAACATGTATTTCTTATACCTATTGGAAATGATTTTGGTGATAGTGGTATGACATCCTGGAGCCAGATGCACTAAGCCATTCATGAGTGATGTAGAACCGTAATGTCTGCTAGACCCAGAGAGGGATTTTAATTTACACTTTATGCTTTTGCAACTGACTTCAGGCATAATTTAAGTAAATGAGGCTCAAATCTGATTTGCCTTCCCATTCCTTGAAGTTTTTGAAGTTGTTAGTCACTAAAGTTAATACATAATTAACTCACAGTTTCTTGTTCCTTTTTGTTTCTGCAGTTACATGGTAGAATCTTTTTATTTTTACATATCTACTAAAAATGGTTTTCCATAGTAGTTATTTGCTGCAATTTGAAGTATATGATACTATTTTTTCTCAAATATTGCTTTCTTTAATGCCATGTTTTGTAGCATATGGCAGTGGTTTTCAAACTTATTGATTCACAACATCCATAGTCTCCTATTAGCATTTACATGGTAATTTGTGGTCAGAAATAATACTTTAATTGGTAAAGTTGGTGTGTTAAACATGCTTGGGAAACATTGTGAAGTAATCGTTTACATTTGACAGTACAGTAGTTCTTTGAAAAAAAACAATGTTTTTGTTTTAATGACTGCAGTATGTAAATTTGTTGGTCTATGCACATTCCATCAAACCATAGAATCAAATGTGATACTACTGATTATTTATTTCTCATCCATTGAATTTTCTGTAAGGCATTCAATTTTAATTATACACCAACTGCAGAAAATAACCTTTGATAACATATGAAGTTAAAAATGGAATTAGTATTCACTGAGCTTGAATAGCAAATACTGATAGATTGTGATATCCAAAAGTGAGTTTCATGTTGCAAAATTTTGTTTTTAATACATTGGAGCAAGAGGTTAATTCCTAGGGAATCTTAGTTTTGAATGTGTCTCTATCATGTGCAAACATGCATTCTTTTAAAAATTATTTCCAAACTATTTATTGATGTGTACTGGATGCTTTTCATTAATGAGGCAATTAATGGGCCTAATTTTTTAGAGAGATTCAATAGATATGCTTATTTTGACAAATAAATTTACTGTTTAAGAAATGTTTGGCACACTCATGTTCAAGTTAATAATAATAATAATAATAATAATAATAATAATAATAATAATAACAACAATAACAACAACAACTTGAGTATAGAAGTGTGTCTATTGTCATGAGAGAGTCATAAACTGCTGTAATATAACTTTTTTTTTTTTTTTTAATTTGTCTCTAACATGTGCAAACATGCATTCTTTTAAAAATTATTTCCAAACTATTTATTGATGTGTACTGGATGCTTTTCATTAATGAGGCATTTAATGGGCCTAATTTTTTAGAGAGATTCAATAGATATGCTTATTTTGACAAAAAAATTTACTGTTTAAGAAATGTTTGGCACACTCATGTTCAAGTTAATAATAATAATAATAATAATAATAATAATAATAATAATAATAATAATAATAATAATAATAATAACAATAATAATAATAACAACAACAACAACAACAACAACAATAACAACATGAGTATGGAATTGTGTCTATTGTCATGAGAGAGTCATAAACTGCTGTAATATAACTTTTTTTTATCTCTGTTTTTATACAAATATATAAAATAAATCTCAAATTCTATGAAATCTATTGTATAAAGTTACATCTTTCTAGGACTCAGTTGCTTTGTTAAAGGACTTTTGTGATTCACAGTAAATTCAGAACATTGCTTTATATCAGTATCTGCAGTGAGTATGCAGATCCGATAAATATTCCTATGGACATAATACTTTATCTGGTACAACTGGAATTTTATTCTTTCATGTATATGTACAATCCTTGAGATCTTCCTCAATTCTTCATTTTTTTTTACACTAAACTCCATTTACTTACATAACATTAAGACGCCTTTCAGGAGAATCTCTCCCATCTTCAGCTGCTCACCGAACCACCATTACTCGAAATGATGGCTGGACACCCGGATGTTTCTGTGGTGGCCTCTGTTGGTTGAAGTAGGAAATTGCTGAGTTCATCCATAGGAGGAAACTTGAAATTCATTAGGTTTTTTTCTATTTTTTAATATAAACATTTTTTCTCAAGGGGATAACTCCAATGGGTTGTGAAGATGTTTCAGCAGTTTAATTTCTGGTTTATTTCATGGTTTTTGGTCCAAAAGTGAGCTGCTACTGCTGATTTATCCACCTGCTTAAACCGAATATTCCTAAAATGTTCTTTCCTCTGAATTTCCAAACTTCTCTTTGTTTTGCCTATGTAGCTCTGCTCACAATCTGTACATTTTATTTTGTAAATTCCTGATTTCTGTTCTGTTGATATGGAGTCTTTTACTCTGCAATCTAATAAATTCTTGATGTTGTATCTGTTCTTTGGGGCTGACATTATCCCATGTTCTTTGAAAATTTTCTTGAACTTGTGGTAAATTGGATGGTAGGTGAAACTTTTGAATTTGTATTCTTCTTTTGTGTTTTTCAGTGTGCAAACTTCCCTTGTCCCTTTTTGTCTTTTAGGTTCCAAACTGAAAAACACATAAGAAGGATACAAATTCAAAGTTTCACCTACCATCCAATTTACCACAACAAGTTCAAGAAAATTTTCAAAGAACATGGGATAATGTCAGCCCCAAAGAACAGATACAACATCAAGAATTTATTAGATTGCACAGTAAAAAACTCCATATTAACAGAACAGAAATCAGGAATTTACAAAATAAAATGTGCAGATTGTGAGCAGAGCTACATGGGCAAAACAATGGGAAGTTTGGAAATTCGGAGGAAAGAACATTTTAGGAATATTCGGTTTAAACAGGTGGATAAATCAGCAGTAGCAGCTCACTTTTTGACCAAAAACCATGAAATAAAACCGGAAATTAAACTTCTGAAATATCTTCACAACCCATTGGAGTTATCCACTTGGGAAAAAAAATTTATATTAAAAAATAGAAAAAACCTAATGAATTTCGAGTTTCCTCCTGTGGATGAACTCAGCAATTTGCTACTTCAACCAACAGAGTCCACCACAGAAACATCCGGGTGTCCAGCCATCATTTCGAGTAATGGCGGTTTGGTGAGCAACTGAAGATGGGAGAGATTGTCCCAAAACATGTCTTACTTTTTTATGTAAGTAAATGGAGTTTAGTGTAAAAAAAAAAATGAATACCTAAGTTTAGGATACCATAATAGATAATAATGCTCGATATATTCAGTAATCATCTCCAAAGCAGTTGGGGAACTAGGTGCTATACCTTTTGTGCTTATATATATATAAACCATTGGTTTGCCGTTCATTGTAATGTTTCACAAATGTACCTTTTTTCTTTCAGTTTTGGACTATGTTTACTGTAGCAATGATATATGTATGAATCACTTGAGAACTTCATTAAAATTAATATGATGGCGGATTATGAACATAACAATCTAACCTTGAAAGATGAAATATATGAGTTTGCATTATCGGATGTCACTTTCTCTTTCCCAGGTATACCCTGCTGAGATCATATTGCCTTGGAGAACCATGGCAAGCAGTTTGGGAATTGTAGTTTTGTGAACTAAACTTGTAAATTGCCAAATTCTGGTGCTGAGTAATATTTTATTAAAAATGTTTATAAATATTCCAAGATATAAATGTATTTATTTTTATTTAAGTTTTAGGGTATTTTGTTATATCTTCTTATATACTATAGGAAATATGCCATGAACCTCCACGAGTGGCCGAGGTCATTAAGGTGCAGACTTGTGAGTGGGAGGTCTGGGGTCCGAATCCCGCCAGGACCGTCCTCACTAACTGAGGTTTTATCCAGGTTTTCCCTCAGTCCTCATAAATTGCAGAGGTACCCTAAACTTAGGCCTGGAACATGTTCTTCCTAAAATAAAAAATATCTTTTCCCAATTTATCATTTCATTCCGTATATCATCAGTGTCCACTGCCTATGGTGCCTCAGCAATAAAAACAGGCGTTAAACAATATTAAAAAAAAAAATATGCCATCAAGAATCTGAAACCTATGCTGCTGCTTAAGCTTTGCCTTAAACAGCACTACTGCTGCCATCAATGCTGCCACCACCACCACCACCACCACCACCACCACCACCACCAATGTTGCTAATTAATGAGAATTTAAGTCAATTAAAAAAAATACAAATTGATATCCCAATACAAGTTACCAAAAAAAAATTCAAAATAACATTGAGTGGCTGCACATGGAAGCAATGATAAATATAAGGTATCAAATTAAATTACATTGTTGCTTTCTTTAGGCAAAATGGGGACAAATCTTTTAGCAGTGAAGCTATGTCTCTATTAGACCACCCCCATAAAAGGAATGAAGATGTTTACATATAGAATAGTGATTTCCTGAAGGCTGGGTCGGGGCAAATCTTTTGGCAGTGAAGCTGCGACTCTATTATACCATACTCTACATGGGATGAAGATGATGATATGAGGACCACTGAGAGGATCATCTGAAAATCTCCCAGACTTTATTGTTAGAACATCCAAAAGGCATTGGTTAGGCCTGAATAGATATTGGCAGCAGCCCCCTTACTCAGGCATCAAATTCTAAATCCTATTCCTGGAAGAATCTGACCAAGATCTCAAGTCCTAGCAAGGGAAGAAAGAGCGCAGAGGACAGTATATTGTATTTGGAGGTATAATCTTTACAGATTTTCAGGATTGTGATGCTCCAGTATTTATATTATATAATCTCTGTTATTGTGAACACCATAAGAAAGGAATCTGCATGTATTTGAAAAAGGAAGAAGTGCCTTTTATGAAAATGAAGCTAAAAAATTGTGGTGTCATCTTCCCCAACTCCATTTAACAAATACATTTACTGCTTTGAACATACTTTACAGAACGTTAGAAATTATACCACAGGGCATATGGAGAATAACAAACAAATTTGATAAAAATAAAATAATGTCGTGATGGTGTTTTTTTTAGTAGTTTGTAACGCCTGTTTTTACTACTGAAGCACCACAGACAGTGATACTGATGATACATGAGATGAAATTATATATTGGGAAAAGATTTTTTAGGAAGGAAGCGTTCCAGGCCTAAGTTTAGGGTACCTCCCCAGCATTTGCCACTTATGAGGACTGAGGAAAACCTGGAAAAAACCACAGTTAGGAAGGATGGTCCTGGTAGGATTGGAACCCCAGACCTCCCACTCACGAGTCTGCGCCTTAACGACCTCGGCCACCCATGGCGATGCATGATGGTGTATGAATGTGAAGTTGCCTTTCAGATGGCACTTCACCATAAACATTGGAAGCTCTTTTAATTTGCAACGTCCTTCCCATGGAAATTTCCTTAATAATTCCATGTTCATCAGCATTATACTTTTGTTCAATGCAGAAGAAAGTAGTTATAATTTCATTCACTATGTTAATTTTAAAACTTGTATTACAGCATCATGCTGAGTGTTGTACTGTATTTGTCAGTTTGTTAGAAAAATATAACTTTCTAACTACAGGGCCTTCATTTGAATGCATGGCCAGCTTACAGCATCATGCTGAGTGTTGTACTGTATTTGTCAGTTTGTTAGAAAAATATAACTTTCTAACTACAGGGCCTTCATTTGAATGCATGGCCAGCTTAACAGGGATTTGTCTGCCCTGTTTCTAACCAGTTCTATCCTATTCTGTTCCCCCTCCACTTTCCCACTTCTCCTGAACTGATGCGAAGACTTTGTGCTGTTGAATATTTTGAGACTGCATGTTTCAGCATTATAGTGTATTAGTTAGTGCTGTTATAATGCCAAAAAGTTCATATACTTTAGCATACAGAATCTTCATGTATGATTCCTATTGTGACAAACTCATTAGAGAAGTGAGATAGTGATTTATAGACAGATTCCCTGCTGTTCATATGTCTCATAAGGAAACAGTTCATAATCTTCTGAATTGATTTAGAGAAACAGGATTTGTTCTTGATAAGAAACCAGAATTAAAATGCCATCTTCTTACAGAAAAAAAACTAGATGACATCTGAGAAAAGCTAGAGAGAAATTCAAAGAAATCTCTGAGAAAGCTTGCACAGGAATCAGAATTTCACAAACTTCAGCTTGGAATGCCACTAAACTTTTAAAATGAAAACCCTATAAGATAACTGTAGTTCAGGAATTGCAACCATGTGATAATGTGAGTAGAGTTAATTTCTGCAATTGGGTAATGTTAATGTTTGGTCTATTAACCAGCATTTAATTTTTTGGTTTTATTTTCTGGCAATTTAGCAACGCAAAACAATAGATACTGGAGTGCAGAAGATCTTGTACACAAAATGTTATTTATGACAAAAAATTAGTATTTGGTGTGCTTGAATTTAAGGGACTATGAATATCCAATTGTGCCCCCAAACAGTGTGTTTCCCAATGCCAAGCAAATCCTCTTTAAGCCAGCCACACATTCAAATCAGGGCTGTGTACATCATAATACTTTTTGAAATGGAATAACCAAGAAGAGTTTGCTTTGAAGACATCCATTCATAATTCAGGTGCTTTAACCAAACAATTTTCTGTAAAACATGATCTTTATATATTTCCTTTATTAATCTGTTTCATAACTTATCTACATACTCTTACCATAAATACTGTCACAACTTTTGATGGTGACTAAACTTTCCTCCCTCCAACAGCCTGCACATTCCTGAGTTGTGATGCTAGTGGTGAGTCATTACAGCCTGCACATTCCTGAGTTGTGATGCTAGTGGTGAGTCATTAAGAGTTCAGCTGCAAAAGCAAAAAGTTTTTGTGTTTTCAAAATGGAATGGGATGATTACAAAAATCATGTGGTTGTGATAGCTTTGAACAAGGTAGACAAATCCCTAGGTGAGATTTTCAAAATTCTCTAGAAACTGAAAATAAGCAGGAGGTTTATGTATTGCAATTCCAGTGCTTCCTTGAGATGTAGAACTGTGAAAGATCACCACAGGCAAGGAAAACCATGCACTGTGCACACTCCAGAAATGGTGAAAGCAGTGGCAGCACATGTGTACAGAAATCTAGTATAGAAATAGTCAGTGATGGCTCATGAGCTAAAAATTTGTAAAATATCTATGTCTGGCACATTGAACAGTGACCTGGAAATCCATGCTTACAAACAATGAAAAGGACTTGCTTTCACAAGTGAGCTGACGAGGTAGAGGCTTTTAAAATTGAAATGTTTACTTCAGCATTATGCAGCAAATGGTCATTGAAAAATCCTTTTCACTGATGAAAAAGTTTTCAGTGTTCAGGAGCCTTTCAATGCCCAAATGTAGATGCTCTACAGAAGCTGCTGAAAAGGCTCCAGGGCTCCTAGAGGACATCATCCTGCATTTTTTATAGTGTGGTATGGTGTGAGCTATGAAGTTAGTGTGGAGCTCATTTATGTGAAAAAGGGGTCCAACATTGACCAAAGTGTATCATAAGATAGTGCCGGAGGTACTGGTCAAGAACCTCAACAACACCCTCTTCCATGGACAAAACTGGAGTTCCCAGTAGGATTCAGCTGCAGCATATAAGGCTTTGATAACCCACAAGCGGTTTAAGGCCATTGTTCCTGATTTTATTTTGAACTTGAATTGGCCTTCTGCACTTCCTGGGTGATTTGTGATCCAAGCTTCAGGAAAGTGCTTGCAAGATGAGACAATAAATTTTGAAAGTTTGAAGCTTTCTCTTCAGAAGGCATCAGCCGATTTCCTGATGGATGTTTTGCATAATTCAATAGATGAGTGACCACAAAGACTTAATGAGTCATTTTAAATAATTATTTTTGATTTTGATTTAATATAGCTCCATTTAACTAATATTATATGGTATTAAATATCCAAGCATTTTGTTTAAATTTATTAGAAACACTGTGATGATATTTATGATAAGACTGGGTACTTCTTCAATCTGGTGTAGGGTTTTTGTCAGTGTTCAACAATTGACAGTTTATACAATTGTCATTTGTAAGCAAAGCAAACTAATGTTTCATGGATGATAGGTTTAATGGTTGAACTTTTTTCTGGAAGTAATTATTGTTAATCACATTAACCTTCTATTGAAATGAAATTTCTCTTGATTGTTTTTATTGGTGATGGCATGTATGTTGATGATGCACATTGCTGTGAAGTACTGGATCCACTATCACTTCAAAAGAAGATATCATATTTGTAATAATTTACATTCTTCTTCTTAATGATAATTATCTTCAGGTACATTACCTTCAATATTGAGGCTAGGTCCACTTCATTTTCTGATGTGAACATTTGTTAATCTTATTTTGATTTAAAGTAAAACACTAAAAATCATGTCGTCACATTAAAACTCAGCTCAGTCGTCATTTTGGTTGACAATGTGAGGAATGTACCTCACAAAACATGTACCAAAATTACTTTTATAAGTGTGTTTGTGAAACTTAAAGAGAGTTTTAATGTGACGACATGATTTTTAGTGTTTTACTTTAAATCAAAATAAGATTAACAAAAGTTTCACTGTGTGGATTCCGACATACTGTAAACATGTGAACATTTGTGTCAATGTTTCTTTTGCTATAATTGAAGTGTGAATGTATACTCCCTCTTGAAATTTTGTAAAATAATTTAGTACATTTAGAAGATAAATTTCAAACACAAGATAACAGAACAGGTCCACTAAGGTAGATATGTATTCAAATACACAACTCACAGTGCTACAATACACCACTGCATTGCTTTATGTTTATCTGACATCAAGTGATTGCAGGCCTGTTCAAACATTCTCTCTAGAGATAGATTTAATTGTCTCACCTGTACTGCATGTCTACCCACCTGATGAAAACTTTGCTGAAATACTGCTTCGGTCACCAGTGCTCAGAACTCCACGAGTGTAAATGAAGTCTCTATATGACGTCATTTCATCATGAAGGTGTTTTTTGAGCTGTCTATACTACAGCAGTAGTGACCAGCTAGACGTGTGAATAAATTTTAATTTTGCCGGACAGTTTTACCCTACTACTTTATTTGCAAAACACATCTTATAGGAAGCAATACAAAAACATACTTAGCTTTGCATAGTTTAACAACTGGAATCTTAAAAAGTCATTCTTGAGTGTGTCTATCATTGAAACAATTGGTGCACATTTTAGATTGTCCTGGACAGTCATTGCAGAAAGTTGTAACTCTCTTGGTTCTATTTTCTGCTGCTTTTTTGCCTTGCTGAGCAAACATCCTTTTGTAGCATAACGTGCAGTGTTGCTAGAATGTTCTAGCTGGTCCTTCAATTTTTCTTAAAGTGTGCGCTTTCTTTCTTGATGAAGGATTTGATTTATTTATGGACGCTCTTTAACAGCTCAGGTCATCAGCGTCTTGATGGAGGAGTGGCACATGGGGCATATCTATATAAATGCAAGGCAATTGATTCTTTGAAAATGCTAAATGATATTCTTTTCTTTGAAGTGCCCTTTTTAATCAAAGATCAGGTTTAGTGATAGGCAGTTCTCTGTCTCCATTTATGGCAGATCTTTTCATGAGCTATTTTGAAATACATATAACTATAGCCTTCCCATACATGTTCAAAACATGGTACAGGTATATGGATGATGTGTTTGCCATTATACAAGATAGATTCATGGAAGATGCTCTGAAACTGTTGAATTTGCAAGAACCAACAATAAAATTCACTGTGGAAACAGAAGCCATTTTGGACCAGAAGAAAATAACAAATATTAAGAAACTGGTATTTGTTATACATAGGAAGGATACACATACTGACAATTGCTTAAAGGCTAAAGGTTTTAACCCCAGATCCCACAAGGAAGCAGTATTTAATAGTAATAGTATGACATGCAGATTAGTTAATGTACCACTCAGTAAAAAAGAATACATGAGGAAATGCACACATGTAATAAACACAGCAGAAATTAATGGATTTAATAAACAAATGGTAAATAAAAAAATAAAAGATTTGGAGAAAAAACGAAAATTAAACAAATCACCACACTCAGTACTTCATCTAAAGAAAATATAATCACATATTCACATATCACCCTTATGTCAACCATAAATTTCAGAAACTGTTCAAACCGTATAACATTACTCTGGCACCCATAAACAGATATAGTGTTGGTTAATTATTGAATCTAAACAAAACTAAACAAAAAAAGTAAAAAGAAGATCGTTTGGGTATATGTAGAATTAATTGCAAAGATTGTGAAAAAATATACATAGGAAAAATAAAGAGAAATCTGGGGATAAGATTAAAAGAACATTGGAGAAATATTAGACATAACAAATAGAAAAATCAGCAGTGGCAGAACATTTTTGGAATGAAAATCATGAGACAGAAAAGGATATAACGATACTAAAAGCAATTCAACATCCAAATGAACTTACTATATGGGGAAAAATGTACATAAAAATATGAACACAGGCTTATGAATGGGTTCTTTGACGAATAAAGTGAAATTTCTGAGATTTCATTTAACTCCATAATTAGCACTATGCCAATAAACTTACCCACTTGCCCTCAGAAGTGTCACCTAATTGACTAGATGAGGTTTTTTTTTTTTTTTGCCTGGTATTTTGGACAATTTCTGTGCTGCATATCTGTTTGTCTCCATAACCATGTTGTTGAATATGTCTTGTGTTACCAACATTTAGTAAGCATCAGAAGGGATATCAAAATTGGTGGAAATATTAACATCTGAGTCTTGATTGAAAATTACTGTTGCTATATTGTTTTGTCTAATTGGATATTAAATTTGGGTATACTTTCCATCAACACCATTATCAGAACTATATATTGTATTGTGAACCATGCGAGTCATCACTTATGTTTAAATCAGAAGATAATCTTGAATCTTGAGAATTGTAAGCTGCATCATCATCAGATGCAGGAGAAAAGTCATAGTCACTGGAGTTGATTTGATTTAGATAGTAGTTCACATAATAGCATATTCCTTCATCTAATGGTGTACTATATCTTGTTCATGTTACAGGTCGTCCAGATATAAATGGATCCATTTCTAGCTAAAATGCAATGAAATGTGATAAAGACAGGTGTCGAACCATAATTATTATAGTACATAAATATCTCATAACTGTAAACAATATTTTGCTACATACCTTAGAGCAGCTATTGTTGCCTGCTAGCATTAACAAATGATGGTGTGTGTATTTTCTTGTCCAGCAATAAGTGATCTGTTTTCTGCAGTGCTTGGCACTAAAAGAGTGCAGCACAACAATCGGGACATGTAGTGACCTGAGCAATTAAAAACCCATACGTAAAAGTTTTATCAGGTCACCAGTGGATCGAATGGAAGTAATGGCATATTTTAATAATTTATCTCATGCTGAATAAATACGCAACTTTGAGCCTTTTATAGCTTAGAATTTAAGGTTATCATTTCCACAGTTTTGGGAAGTCACCAAAATTGTTGCTGATGGGAAGGAAAGAACTGAATCGGGACACATGGTGGACTGAACCGCAGGGAATATATATATATTTTTTGAACGGTAAATGGATATTTAACACCTGTTTTTACTACTGAGGCACCACATATGGGCAGGGAATGTGTTAAACAATTTAAGATGATCTAAAACCGTTATCTTCAAAACGAGCTAGCACTCAATATAATTTCACATAGGTTGTAAAATTAAAGTTAAGTGTGCTGCATCTGTCAATGCAAATAAAATGTTGCATTTTTATTTGCCCCTCCTGAGGGTTGCCTGCCAGTTGACATTTTGTTCAGTTTTACAGAAATTAATTTCAAAACAAAACACTTATCTTTGTTGCGCAGACATTTGATCATTTGACATTTTGTTTATTTTTAAGGAATAAAATCTCAGCATAGAACATTTATCTTTTTTTACTGTGACATAAATTTGATGGATAGAATGTATTGTCTGTCCAATGATGGTTATATTTTAAAGCAAATACGTATTTCTCTTTGGAGACTTAGTGTCCTGATTGATGTCATGTAAAACAGATATTCTTCAATTGTGTCACTCAAACCCAAACATTATTTTGATATCACTGCAGAATTCCAGCACTGGTCTCTTATGCTTGTTCACATGATTCTCTTTGAGAAGCTGAATCTTTTGTTCTTTTCCCTGTTCAAGCACATTGACTGTTATAAGTGCCGCTGTTTTTACACCTGTGGAAGACATTGCAATTATGTTACAACAAGTACAACTCCCAGCTAAATCTTACAAATTAATATAATGAACTTGAATTGATTTAATACTCTTATGCTCCATTTACCATTGAATTATACAGAACATGTTTCACAGGCTTTTACCAGCATCATTAGTTGTGAGCTGTGTAATGGTTCTGATTACTCCAAAGATACAAATATGTTTATAGATGGCCAACAGGACTGAAAACATAAGCTTAAACTAATAATTTATCCTGTCAAATACAAAGCATTACTTTTGTGAATCAATGTTGTAATGTATAAATGTTCAAAATAAGATAACAGTGCATTACTGTCTGATGTACTACATGCCAGATAAATGTCAGGCATCTCTTTATACTGAAAACGAGCCATATCACTCCTTTCAAATAACAGTACAGTTCATACATTAAATGCTAATACATAATTTAATTCAGTGAAGTTCAAGTACATTAATTGTTCATAAAACTTGGCTAATGTAGTTCTTAAAATACCTTATCACTTGCACAAAGACATGTACACTGAGTATCCGTATCCATGCTTATAGCTCCATATTGAAGCACCTGAGACCATTCTTTTCCACTTTTAAAATAAGCAAGCCCCTCTTTCTGCTCATAAATTCTTTGTACTTATATTTTTTCCTGCCTGCATAAATATTCAACTTTGTTAATTATTTTGAGGAATCAGCACCATAAAGGACAATTCTCACTTTGTTACCAAACATTTTAAGCAACTCAAGTTATTTAATCACAATCATTTTTCATAATTATAAATGGTATATGTAATAGTGAAATAAGAGCCTCATAAACTTTTGCATATTGTTGCATAGGACAATTCTACAATGCTGATTGAAGCAGCAAAAGGTGGTCATACAAATGTAGTACAGCTGCTCCTAGATTATCCTCACTCAATCATGATGACAACACCTCATGCACATGGTCCAGCAGGTGCTAACAGTGCACAAGCTCAGTCGGTGAATACAAGTGGGTCAGGTACTGGAGGATTGCATGAAGTGCCAGAGGCTGTTAGAGTGGTTTCCCAGGATGATTTACAAATCAGTAATAGTCAGAATATGGGAGCTGCTAAGTCATCTTCAAGTCAAACAGGTAATTCATATTATGCATTTTAATGTTGTTGGTATCTGCTAAAACATGGAATAAGGATAGTAGGGAGTTCATTATTTACATTTTAATGGGTGCATTATTGAACAGTCAGAAAACCAAAACTAAAATAACAATTGGTTTAATCATGCATAGTTTTTGAGGAAAGTACTATTACTTTTAAAGCTGTTAAATGTATCAGAAAATCAATTTTATTTTCAAAATACATTAAGAACAGAAATATACAAGTGAAATTATCTTAATTTTTCTGCAGCTAATATAATAGGCCAATTTTTGTTCAAAAATGGAAATAAAATCTACTGAAAAAGTAGTAAAGTTTGTGTACTGGGAATGGCAGGAGCATAATTACAGTTAAGACACATTGAAAACCAACCAACAAGGCAATGGGAATGGTATGCTCATTTTCAACTCTAAAGGAACTTATTTGCTTCAACAAATGTCTCAATTTTGAAGCATAATTTTCCCTTTAGTAAGGATCTTCCTATAAAATATAACCCAAATAAAGTACTAATGAGAGTAAAATCTTTATACACATGTATGCTTCTTAGCTATTTTCCCATTCTTTAGCCTATTATACTTCCTAAAAAGGCCCTGGTGCTTACTCTAGGTCAATAACCACTTTGCTTCTACTTTTGAGGGTTTCCAAGCATTGCATGGCATCATTAAATTGTAGCTAAGCACAAGAATTTTACTATTAAGTCTCTAAACTCTATGAATATATAAACTATATTAAGCACTTTGAAAAAGTAACAATCTCTGCATTCTATCATCCCACAGGTTGAATATTTATATTTAAGCAAAACTGATAATTAGAGATAGGATCAGAAGTAAACTGAAAATGTGATAGTGAAACCAAAAAGTAAACAGTAGTCTCTGCTACAGCATTTTTCCTCATTGAATAGACTAGAATATTTTCAGTAAATAAATCAGTTTTAAATGTGGTACCAATCTCTACATTAGTGTGTGTATGTGTGTGTTTGTGTGTGCGTGCGTGCACGTGTGTGTGAGAAATAGAGAAGTTTATGGTATTGCCAGCACATTATATTTTTTTTATATCAAGTAATAACAAAGCAGGTATGGAAATTATGTTATTTATGTTATAAAACATATTACAGTTAATATGGAACAACTACATCACCTTTCATAACTCTTAATTGTGAAAACAAACCCAAGTTTTTTTTAACGTTTATGAAATTTTGTTAACCCAAAGACTGAACAGCTGTCTTTTCCAGAATAAAGCAGAGAATGAATGAATGAATGAATGAATGGTGTTTAATGCGCATTTGTGCTACAGAGGCACCACAGACGATGTACACTGATGATACATGAAATGAAATGATATATTGGGAAAGGATTTATTTTTAAGGAAGGAAACATTCCAGGCCTAAGTTTAGTTTACCTCCCTGGCATTTGCCATTTATGAGGACTGAGGAAAACCTGGAAAAAACCTCAGTCAGGGAAGACGGTCCTGGCAGGATTGGAACCCCAGCCAATGAGTGATTTCTCTACTGAAGACATTTGCTTAGCATTTAGCATAACAGTGCATTAGAACAAGATATAGAAGGAAAAGAAAATGTAATCAGTATTAGCCCTAATGCAAGTCAAATTTATTATGTTATGCATTATTCTGCAAATTACTTCAGTTTTTCCTGCAAAGCATTTTGTGGAGGGAGCATATGGAGTTCAAACTCGCCAGAATAATATCTTACTGAATTTCCCTGACTTATTCAACAAACCCATGACTGCAATATATATTCATAGAACAGTTCTGGCAACTTCTGATTAAAAAGCAATGCTAATGAATATTTCTAAGTGGTCAAAATAGAAGAAGAGGCCAAGTATAAAAATGGTAGTTGCATGGAAGATGATGTAAGAACTGAGAGCGTCTTCAGTATTCTTGCAATATTGAAATCTAACAAGGAAGATAACCAATCTTTTTTGCCACAAATAGTACAAGCAGAAACAGTTTTATGTGTGTTAAGGCAAAAACTCTTTTTGCAGTACTATGATTAGCTTTGCAATTTGATGATCAGATGCCAGGGAGGAATTAAAGACAATTGATCATGAGTAAAAAAATAATTAGCAAATAATGTTTTTAAAATATACTATGGGTAACTTATTAACACACTTCACTTACTATATTTTCCTAAGTTGGAATAATTTTCTGGAACCAGCTTTCCCCTCCTCAGCAGTTGACCCAGTGGTTTCTGATATTTGTGTTGGTTCCTTGCAAGTTATTGTGTGAATCGTGGTGTCATCTGGTGGATCTGAAATGAATCTCGAACAACTTGCAAGGAACCAACATGAACATCAGAAACCACTGGGTCAGCGACTGAAGATGGGAATGCTAGTTCCCGAAACCAACTTAGGAAAATATAGTAAGTGAAGTGTGTTAATAAGTTACCCATAGTATATAATTTTAAATATGATGACTTCAATGTAAACTTCGAAAATTATACATATAAATAATGTTTTATTGTCATTAAGCTTCTTACAGAATAGATGTCAAAGTGTGTATACATATATAAACTGCAGAAAATGGCAATACAAAATAAGATATACCAATAGAACAGGCAAGCATGCAATAAGAAGTTGGTCCTGGTAGATTACAGTTTTCTGTTCCCACAAAATTTTAAAAATTTGGTTTAGACTAAAAGTAAAACTACGTAAAATCTGTTAACACATTAAAACTCTCTATGTTCCACTTTTTAAAAACTTATTTAAAATTTAAATAAGTTTTTAAAAAGTTGAACATCCAGAGAGTTTTAATGTGTTGACATGATTTTAAGTAGTTTCACTTTTAGTCTAAACCAGATTTTGTGATAGTTTCACTGTGTTCATTCCTACTTTCAGTTTTAATTGAATTTTAAAAATTTATTTGATTTAATTTGAAATTGTTCGAAAAAGCATTAATGATATTCTGACACATTTATAATGAACTGCTTTTTGATAGCAAGATGGTATGTGTTTATGAAGATTTTTTTCTATATATTATGTACTTTATATTTTATACTACTTGTTATTTTTAATATAAAAACTCATAATGTAAAGTATATACAAGGATGTGCTATCATACTAATTTTTTGAAAAAGGCTGTTGCCTAAAACTTTTATTAGTACCACAAATTGTTAACATTTAGGAGCAATTTTAAAAACTTTACAACAACAAAATTTTAAAAACTGAGTTGTACACAGCAGCCATATGGCCTTGATGTAGTATATCTCATATAATCAGTTCTTTTAAAATTGACATTTCCAGATATTTAGAAGTAGTAAAAATATTCAGGTATATCAAAACAATATAAATACTGAACAGAGAAGGTAAAAGTCTATAAATGTATATAAAACAATACTGATTTTCCATTCAAATCCTCCTATTTCAGTGTAACTTTATACTAACATTATTTAACCTCCAGACTTCTTGGTTGTGAACCACATTGCAAATCATTATTGAAGGTAAGTCATTATCGAAGATTTCACTTTATTGTCAACACAGTTTTAATTTTACTTAATGAGAGATTTGCTTAATAGCATTATATTATCCCAAGTGATCTTATTATAATGAAAATCAATGTGACTGGACAAATCAGTGGATTCCAACATTGAAATATGAGTTGAATGTTTCTAAAGTAAAAAAATAGCTAGCTTCAGCAATTTGGCATCAACGTATGAGCTGTCATTGTTTCAAAATGTGTAATTGGACTCGTACTGTTTCCTTTTTGACTGAATGGCCACATTTATAAACATTTAAAAACATTAATTAAAACAATATTTTTTAAAAATTATTTTAAAAATATATATGGAATTACCACAGGGAAGCCAAGTCATATGAATAAATTCATGTGATATATGTCGTACTAAACACTCTTATTGCTTCGTTTACTTGTATGATATTTGGAACTGGTTTCAAAGACCTTCGTCTTCATCTTTGGCCAAGGGAACGACTGATTGGAGAATCCAATGTCTCTGTAGAGTTGAAGCTCTGCCTTGGTAGTGTTTTAATGTACTTAAAGTTGGTGTTTTCTACCTTTGGAATATCAAAGTTCATTAATCGATTCGAATAATTAATTCATAAATCTCTGTATTTATGAATGTAAATTTTTTCCCAAGTATCCAGTACTATATGTCCCTGAGTCTCATAATAAATCCATCTTCCTCACAATCTCGTGATTTTTTGTCCAAAAGTGATATGCCACAGTTGATCTATCTGTCTGTTTATATTTTATGTTCCTGAAATGCTCTTCTAAACTTGTGCCTATATTTCTCTTTGTTTTTCCAATATAGACCTTTTCACAATCTGCACATGTTATTCTGTAAATACTTGTATTTTTCTCTTGTGGGGTCTTTACAGTCATTTTACCTTTCAAGATTTTTCCTAAATGAAATCTCTTGATGGGTGCTAATTTTATATTAAAACCCTTAAAACTATTTTGAAATTTTCCTAAGGTTTTGTCTTAGTCATTTGATTTTATTTTCACCTTCTGCAAGTAATGGTTTAATATTTCAGTGATATGGAGTGAGAATATACTTTTGCACTTCCATGCTTTAAATACCAATGTTTTAATTTTTTTCACCATTTGTATTTTCATTAACAATTGCACCTATCCATTGCTTTTGCAAGAAAAATTTGAATTTAAGTTCATCTGAAGCATTCTTTTTCCTGTAAATACATTAGCATATTTATGACCCATTTCATCATTTTCTTCTATATTTTAAGAGCTTTTACTATTGATTGTCATTCCATCATCTGCTATCTAGGAGGAAGAGTGCTCATGGATCTGAGTACAAGCTATTGCCTTCATACGTTACTGAATTTAAACCTGGATAAAGTTTTAATAGCCTAAGCTATGCAATTGACACAGTGTAATTTTTTTCTTGCTAAAATTTGACAATTTTGCTGGCTATGGTAATCTATAATAAAAAAAAAAAAAATTAAGCTTTGTTCATTAGTTTAACCAGAGGCAGCATATCTTCCTCTTTTTGGGGGGGGGTACCTTTCCAAAAATTGCTAACAATATGTTTTGTGCCCTTGGTGAAATGAAGGCAATTTTGTGGCTAGATATATTTTAATTCATTTAGCGTGCAGGTTTGCATTATACATTTTTCTTTAAAAAGGGAAGTTAAATAATAAGGGCTAAGAGAGGGTGTCAGTGGTTTACACATTATTGCTGCCTACTTTGTACAGTTTGAGTGTGGAAATTTGCACATCTGTAACGGATTCCATAATGTTTCAAAGGACAGTTTTAACAAAAAATTAGTAAAGCTGGAGACATTTAAAGACCAGTCAAACTTTTAAACGTAAGTATCAGTAGCTTTATTGAAATTATAATAAATTGCAAATGATAAAATTTTCTGTATATAAATTACAGTCCAGTAAATGGTTGTGATCGTCATTGAGATATACTTTTAATTTTATAAGTTCCTCATATGCTGTTTCAATTTATTTTCTGTTATCTAAAATTCATGTGCCAAGTCATGAATTGCAAGCTGTTAGCATATTAACATTTGCAGGTTTTTGCATTTGGCTGAAATTCAAAAACTGTCTGTTAGTTTATGTGAATTATTCTGTATACCTTGAATATAACAATACCTTTTTATGAAATTCTCAAATCTAAAATGATGGAGTCGTCTTAAAGTCCCAGATTTAGGTATACTGCTACACCCTTTCGAGGTGTAATGTTTTTAATGTTGTGTAGTATTCAGCCCCCTGCGGGGAAAAGATCATTGATGTAAGAATAACCACATATGGAGCTGAAAATAAAATTATGCTGGCCAATAGGAATACATAATAGCCATCCTCAACAATGATTTTAATTAAAATGCAATCACAAATTGCTTTCAAGTCATTTATAGATCAGTAAAGTGTAAAGAATCTTCTGAGCATCACCAGTTATGTAATCTTAAATTGAATCCAAACAATTGTGATTTTGTTGAAAGACATGGGTTCACAAGCTTGCAGTTTTAAATAAATGGTTATAAATGAAGCAGAGGCCACAAACTACTGTGCAGCAGGAAGAAAATTTGGCATCTGGAAAGTGAACATTATAGTGGCATGAAATGAAAGAGAACATAAAAATGCCAATTCATCACTTGAATTTTTCAGGGACATTAGAAAGGAAGGTTTCATGATTTGGAGCAGTAATTTATTCAGTATGTGCAAGAGAAATGAAATCAAGGCTTCCCCATCACAAAGGAAATTATTGTATGAATGAAGACGCTGAGTTGAAGCAGCAATTTCCAGAAGCAAGCAGCATGACCTTCAAAGTGAATACGAACTGATGCATGAGAATGATGAATAGAGTAGGTCTTTTGTTATAGCGTAGAACATCACTGGGCACGGTGTTTCCCAGCAGCATATGCTGAAAAACTTGTTGCATTTCAGTATCATTTCATAAAATTTATAAGATTTGCTCAGCCAGATTGGTAATGCTAATCAAATATCATCTATTTTGATATGCTGTCCAATCTGACAGTCGATGCAAAGGGCGTGAAAAGCGTCCTAATTAAAACTGCAATCAGAAGACAAGAATTACGGTTATGCTGTGTGCCCTAGCCAACGGCAGGGAACTAACTTCTTATGTGATACTGCAAAGAATATACATACCAAAAGAGAAACTGCCTGCTGGCCTGTCTTCAGTTCCCAGGAAAAATAATGTTTGATGAATAACCTGATAATTGAAATCATAGTATGATCGAATTGAACTAAACACTTATTGTTCCATTTACTTGTGTATAAGTCTCAGTTGACTTTCTAGCTGATGATGCTAACAAAGTTTTGTGAAACCAGTTGTACATTTATAGACAAGTAGTAAAGAAATAAGATTGTTTATTTTGATTCAAATCATGCTATGATTTCAATTATATAATTGGCTCCACTGTACAAGTTTCAATTAGCATCTCTAGCAAATAACCTGATGCTAGCTAATGGTTGAAAGTTGTTTGGAATCGAAAACCAGGCTCATTACATAACAACATAGGCATTTTAGTGCTTGATCCATTTAGTAGTGACATATCACTCGAGAAGCAAAGAACTTGATCAGAAAACTCAACTCATATATTGTTGTAATTCTTGCTGACATGACATGACATGACATGACATGACATGACAACTCCAAGTAATGGATGTTGTTGTGAACAAGTCCTTCAAGAATATTCATCAGCTTCAATAAGACCATGCCATGACTCCAGGTGGAAAACTGAATATCCGTCAATAACCATCCTAGGGAAATGGATCCTTACAAGGGTCATTTTAAAAATTTTGAGAATGGATACAACAAAATTTTAAAAATAAGATATCATTGCATCTTTTCAAAGTATTCTCTATTGCTTTCTATAGAATGTTTCATCCGTTCAAACCATTTTGTAAATGCTGAATGCCATGCTTCTTTTAATAGGGTGCAATTGCATTCTTTGTACGCAGCTACTGCGGCTTCAGAGATTAAAATTTTTGGCCACCATTTTTTTATTTTATTTTGAGAATAGAAAAAAATGTGTGGCCAAATCTGGACTGTAGGGAGGATGGGACAAATATCTGACTCCTGATTCTTGCAGAAATTGCATTGTTTCCAGTACAGTGTAGGTATAGACATTGTCATATTGCAACAAGATTCCATGCAGACCATTCTTAGGATGCTTTGTTCTTAGTCCATTGAAGTGTTGAGATAGGCATTTTGTGGTGTAGCATCTTGTAGTGAGTCTTTTGTCCCTAAAGTGGAATTATCACAATATGACCAGTAGCTTGAGAATAATGAATGGGTCATTTTCTTGCCAACACTTCTGACTTGCCTAACTTTTGCTGGGGCATCCTCTCCTGGTAAGACCCAGACCAATGACTGTCACTTAGTTTCTGGATCATACTGGTATATCCACCTTTCATCAGTTGTTATGTATAATATTAAATATGTTTTTTGATATTTCTATCAAATTGTTCTATCATCTCTTGGCACCAATGCACTTTGCTTTTTTCTCCTCATTTGTGAAATGGTGGGAAATGCAACAACTGCAAATCATCCTGATGTGGATCTTTTCTCTGAGGATTGTTTTCCCTGCTGTTTATCCAATATTTAGGAATTCTTGAATCTGATATTAGGTTCAATGATGATCCTTCCTGCAACATGCTCTTTTCCTTCATGACATTTTTATTGGCTTTTGCTGTGGCCAGCCCTTCCAATGTGGTCTTCATCTTTGAGGGAATCCTGCCTTTTCTAAAATCCCCAAACCATTATAAATAGTGGATTGCAAAGGGCAAAGATCCCCAAAAGCTTGATGCAATCTTTCAAGGCATTCTCTGTCACTTAAACTGACTTTAAAGTCATAGAAAATCATAGCGTGGAAATGCTGTTGCTTGAGATCCGTTCTAGCATTTGGCATGGCATCACCTGCATATACATACATACAGTGTTGGAGTACACTCAGACATGAACATGCTGCTATCTAAACTTCGATCTAAAGCTAGGCAAATCTGCACTGGCTTGTCACAACTCCTTGTTGTCCACTCTCAAAACTTTTAGCATGACCCTCATACAGTTTGGAGGAGTATCTCTAGTGAATCTATTGTAAATGGGTTCAAAAAGTGCTGCATATGCAATGCCAATGATAGGTCTGAAGATGAAATCTTGTGGAAGAAATTCCAGATGAAGTAAGTAGCAGCGTTAGTGAAGACAATAGTGATGATAATAGGGATGGCATATAATTGAATAAAAAAAATCTTATAAAGTCTTTTCAAAATATGAGGTTGTCTTATATTGAAAGTCGACTTAAATTTGGGTAACTATGGTACATATAAACTGTGGAGCACCATGCAGAACCATTTGGCTCTTTTAATAAAACACCAGTTACAAAAAAATATATGTTAAAGTTAATCAAGGATCAAGCAAGTATATTGTCAATTAAATTAGCTAATATAATATTATATGATACAACTAAGAACATATTGTAAAAAAGTTAATATCAAACCTAATTACATATTATTGTTCATGAGAAGTGTTGCCACTTGTCAAATAGGATGCACCTTTCCTGAGGAATGCCTGTTTTTTTTTTCTTAATCATTCAGAAGATTCAACTGTTTAGGCATTATTTGCTGATATATAAATATTAATGATCATTTTGATTTTTGGAATTAATTCTGAATAATGGGTTAATACATAGGCGAAATAAGATTGGTAATCTCCTTAAAACTCCTTCTCTGCTTCATTTTATTTTCTTCATTGAATTTTCATCTTAGCCACTCATTTTTCCTTGTACTCTTTCATATTCTAACCTTTTTAAATTATGCATCAAGCTGTTGAAAATACAAAGAGAACCAACATTTGTGGAAAACAAAAAAAATAGACTTCTCTAAAGCATGTAGTTTTAATGACAGCTGGAATGTGTTCGGGAATAATAGCAAGTACTACTACTTCTACATCTTTCCTTCACTCTCTCCTCCCTCCCTCTCTCCCTCCCTCCCTCCCTCTATTATTATTATTATTATTATTATTGTTGTCATTATAGTTATTCATTTTTATGGAGTGCAATTTACTTTATTATGCATAAATCATGATCCACAATATTTAACTTAAGATGTTCCCCTTTTAGTTTGCTAGTTTTTGCTGCATAAGAAGCAACACATTTGTGTTATAGCAAGTTAGGATTTTTTTTTCAGCAAATGCAGAAAAAGTAAATAATTAAAGGGCAAACTGTATAGTTTCCAGAATGTTACAATATTAATATTGTTCTTAAACTTGTTGTTTTCAGGCCGTATTGTAGAACACCTAACTCAGCAGAAACACAATACTCAAAAGTCTCTCCTCCGTAAGAACCGATCATCATCTGTAACAACAGATAACAACCTAACATCAGCAGAAGTACAGCAGGTAAATACATTAGGGTCTTTCCTGTAGATAATAGTTTAGAATGCCAGGTATATATACATATATACAAAGTATTTGTTTAGGTACGGAATCAGCCAGTAAGTGAGAGTGTTGCAAGCCTTGCATCTGTAAGTCTTCTGGGGAAGGAAGAGAGCTCTACCACTGCTACTGTAGATGCTGAGAAAGCAAGAAAACAGCAATGTGCAGAGAATACAATTATACAGAAGCAAGCTATTTTGGAAGAACTACAGGTAGCATCTCTTTTAACACCAGCAGCCATAAACATTTAAAGATATCCTGAAAGTGCTATTAGTTTCATTGTTGCTGAAACAGGGTATGAACAATTTTTCTTTCTTGCAGACAAAAGTTCCCAGTTACTTTGTTCTAATCTGTTGAGTTCTGGCATAAATTATTATATTTGCTTCAAGATCACTCTTTGGTATTGCAAATATCTCAAGCTAATTGTTTCATTTGAATTATATTTGCTGCAGAATATATAAATTGTGAGGGTCTTTGATTTTAAATAACATAAAATATGTAGTTGTTAGTTTTCAGATGTTTACAAACTGCAAAGATCTTTGAGGCACCTGTCAAAAGCCTCCCACAAGTATGTTTGCTGGATATTTGACTTTAGACATAAAGGCCATGAAATCATTTGTTCTCAGGATAAGTGAAAGTTCTTGGACAGTGAAAAATTTTGAAAGCATATATTCTTCAGAAGCAAAACATCACCATTGGCCTCGAGTAACTTAAAGATAATTGCCAATAAACAATATGTTACATTGCCACAACCAACTCTGCAATGTTTTGTGTAACTATATCCATGCTGAGGTTTGGTATAAGCAAGGAAATGCCTCAATGGTCTAATGGTATTCTTATTGAAATTAACTTGCTTCACATAATGTTGTTATGATTATTGTAATTATTAGTATTGTTTTTATTTATTAATGATTTGATTAATTAATTGCACAAATTGAACAGGAAAATAAGATATGCTTATTCCCTAACCTTTGGAAATGCCTGCAGAAGCCAAGTTCTCATCACGGTTTGGGCCTGGGCAAATTGCTTTTAGGATAACTGCATGGATAACCAAAAAAGCAGATGAGAGCTATCATTATTTAAGAGAATGTCCATATTTAAACAAGTCCAATCAGAAAGTATAGGAACTCTCTCTACCCAATTTCTGGGAAATTACCTGTGTGTTCTTATTCTTTTCCAACCCCAATAGTTTTCAAAATTTTCACTGATATCATCTAGACATTAAAGACATTCTTAATTCCATTAACTAGAGTTCTTCAAAAATGTTTGTTGTGTAAGCTGGGTTTAACTCTGAGGAATTAGAATGACAAACATTTTCTTAGAAGATGCATTCAACTGGTAAAGATTACCTTACAGTACATTCCATCATCCTTAAATGACAGACAAACAAACAGGAAGTGGTTGGAGACTTCAGTGCTAGCCAAGCCTTTTTTATGTAACAAAAGTGGTAATTCATCGCTTCTGTATAATTCTATGACCATATTTATCATACTGAGTAATGATAAAAATGTTTCACCCATAGACTGAAGTTTGCTATTTTTCCAAAGTCATAAAATCCTTTGGCCTTAGCATATAACAGTATCCACCTTAAAATTATAAGCCACTATCTAAATAATAATGGGATCTCTGTAATTAATATGAAATTACAAGGATCATTTAAGCTCTCAGAATAACCCACAGATTGCAGCAGCATTTTTATTATCAAAATCCCATTATCCTTAGAAACAGTAGTGCAATAATATATGGATTATTTGAGAATTGTAAGCTATAACTAATACAATTGTTGCAGTGCAGACTTATGGGAAAAATGGCAAATATGGAACAATAATATTAACTACTTGTTACAGAATGCAACAGAAATAAATACAGATATGACATACACTCTAGGGTATTCACAATATCATTTTAATGAAAAATTGGAAGATGACCCACGGTGCTGATGACCAAAATCTGTCACAATATCAGAAATTATTGACAAGATGCTGAACATGGTTCTGGAGGATTGCAAATTAAATGTGTCCAAAATTGCTGAGGCTCATTTTTGAGAAGAACTGCACATGAAAAAACTATTGGCAAGTGGGTGCTGTGGCTGCTGACTCAGGATTAAAAGCGAACCAAGAGTGCAAATCTCTTACCAAAGTTGGGCCTATTTTCAGACAGTTTCCATCAACTTTATGCCTAGATTTGTGACCAGTGATTAAACACTACTACACACTTCAAACAAAACAGTAGTATAAATAATGGAAGTATCATGATTATCCACTGCCAAAGATGACCAAGTATGTGAAATAGGCAGAAAAAATCATGGCATCAATTTTCTGGGATGCCAAGGGTTTACTGCTAATTATCTTCCCACTGAAACATCTATCATTGCAGCATATTATGCTAACATTTGCTGAAGACAAAAAGACAGGTTTATCAAAGAAGAAAGTCATCTTATAACAAGACTATACTTAATTGGTATCATTGTATGATTCAGTTGAACTACACACTCTTAAAGCTTTACTTGCTTTTCATAAATGTATGGAACCGGTTTCGAGAACATTTAGTTCCCATCTTCAGCCAGGCTAAAGTTCAACTATAAGACTATACTTGCCTTCACATATATCTTTGCAATTGCAAAAATCATTGAATTGGGGTACAATTTGCTCTTACATCTGTGTTCTTTCCCTGACTCGACTTTATTGGACTTCCATCTTTTCAAAAACTAAGAAAATTCCTTGGTGAAGAGACATTTTTGTCTGATGAAGAGCTTAAATCAAGTTAAGGCATATTTTGCAGGCCTAGAGGAATCTGATTGATGATGGGATAAAGCCTTGGATCATTGCTGGATGAAGTACCATAGTGTCAAAGGAGACAGAGGTGAAAAATAAGAATAATTTCAAAAACTATGCTGTCATTTTGTGTGCTTCATTTCAAAAGCTTTTCAAATGATCCTCTAAAACTGCAGTTATACTACAGTTAATAAGAAATATTGTTTATTACTTAAATATAAATTGGAACTTGCACAGTGAAGCTAATCATATTAATTGATATCATTGTATGATTCAGTTCAACTACACACTCTTAAAGCTTCACTTACTTTTCATAAATGTATGGAACCAGTTTCGAGAACATTTAGCCCCCATCTTCAGCCAGGCTAAAGTTCAACTCAGTTGAAGAGTTTAATAGTGTGTAGTTCAAATGAATCATACAATGATATCAATTAATATTGTTTATGTTAACAAACCAGTAGTTTGGCAGTAAGCAAGAGAAAAAAATTAATTAATCTACCTGAAACCCCATTAGACAAAAGCAGATGTCTTGTAAAGCCTGTCTATATGTTGGGGCAGCTACTATTAATATAATATGGTGGTTGCTTTAAGAGACTCTGCATTGATAGTTATCTTTCAGAGCCATTGTTTTATCTTCATTAACTATATACATATGGTGAGCAATGCTTGATGCAACTGTGGGACCGACTGGTAGTTCTATGTCAGCATATATTTCCCCTCAGCAAAGCTTCAGTGTGAGTTGAAATCTTGCATAAGTAGCACGTGTTTGTTAGGCTACGCAATACAGTCTATTGAGTGAAAGTGTATCAAGTGAACCTTGCCAGCTGGCCACATGCCACAAAACCGGTTGCATACAGGATTGTTCACCCCATGTGTGTGTATGTATATATATATAAAACTTCATTTAGACTATTGTTTTTTATTCTTTTAATGAAACTGATTAATGTCCTGTTAAAGATGCTGATACATATCAAATCATCACAAATCCCAGAGGGAAAAGAAAAAATGGTCCAAGTATACAGGCCATCATTTATTTAATGAACACATTTGGGAGTGTTAGTTTGCAAAACTATTCTGACTCTATAAATTTATTTTGCTGTTGTCGTCTAAATATAAACATATTTTATTAAATTACAATAAGATATATTCATCTTATTTTGATTTAAAGTAAAACACTAAAAATCATGTCGTCACATTAAAACTCTCTTTAAGTTTCACAAACACACTTATAAAAGTAATTTTGGTACATGTTTCGTGAGGTACATTCCTCACATTGTCAACCAAAACGACGACTGAGGAGCCAATTTCAGCAAAGTATGTATGTTACTATGCTTGCTCTGGTGGTCTGTTAATGAACTTAAACAATATGTTGTCTGCTTCCGGTATATCAAAATTCATAAGTTTGTATTCATATTTTTTTATGTAAATTTTTTCCCATATATTAAGTTCTTTCGGATGTTGAATTGTTTTTAGTAATGTTATGTCCTTCTCTATTTCATGATTCTCATTCCAAAAATGTGCAGCCACTGCTGATTTTTCTACTTGTTTGTGTCTAATATTTCTCCAGTGTTCCTTTAATCTTATCCCCAGATTTCTCTTTGTTTTTCCTATGTATATTTTGTCACAATCCTTGCAATTAATTCTATATATACCTGAATGTTCTTCTTTCTTCTTTTTTTGTTTAATTTTATTTAGATTTAATAGTTTACCAACACTATATCTGTTTATTGGTGCTAGAGTAATGTTGTACTTTTTGAAAATTTTTTGGAATTTATGGTTAACATAAGGGTGATATGTGAATTTTTGATAGGTATTTTCTTTAAGTGAAGAACTGAGTGTGGTGATTAGTTTAATTTCCTTTTTATTTTTAAATCTTTTTATTTTTTTATCTACCATTTGTTTGTTAAATCCATTTATTTCTGCTGTGTGTATTATATGTGCATATTCTTTCCTGTATTCTTCTTTACTGAGTGGTGTATTAACTAGCCTATATGTCATACTATTGAATGCTGCTTCCTTGTGTGGTCTGGGGTTGAAACCTTTTGCTTTTATGTAATTGTCGGTATGTGTGTCCTTTCTGTATATACCAAATTCTATATTTTTATTCCTTTTTATTATCCTTAGGTCCAGAAAAGGTAAAGTATTATTAACCTCGGTTTCCATAGTGAATTTTATGGTTTTTTCTTGCAAATTCAACAGTTTCAATGAATCTTCTATGAATCTATCTTCTACAATGGCAAACACATCCTCAACATATCTGTACCATGTTTTGAATATGTATGGGAAGGCTTTCATTATATGTGTTTCAAAATAGCTTATGAACAGATCAGCCAAAAAAGGAGATAGTGGACTACCCATCATTAAACCTGATTTTTGTTTATAAAACTTTCCTTCAAATGTGAAGTAGGTTTGGTTTAAACATAGTTCTGTGAGTTTTACATATTCTTTTGTGTGTGTTTCTGCAATGTTGATAGATAATAGCCATTTTTTTAACAAATTCAGGGTTTTCTCTTTTGGAATGCTTGGAAACAATACTTTTACATCAAAGGAAACCATGATATCATTTGAGTTTAGTTTATTATCTTTGATTTTGTTTATAAGATCGAATGAGTTTTTTATACTTAGACTTGGGAATTTGGGAAATGTATTAAATCGTGTAGTTAACCATTTGGCTAGGAGGTAACATGGGGTATTGATATTGTTAATTATTGGTCTCATGTCTTTTCCTGGCTTGTGTATTTTTGGTAATCCTATTATTTTAGCTATTGATGGATTAGGTATTTTGATTTTGTAAACATCTGAATTTGTGAGTAAGCTATTTCCTTTTAATATGTCTTCTATTGATTTCTTGCATTTGTGTAGGGGATTTTTTTCCACTTCAATGAACTCTTTATTGTTTAGTAACTCTAGCATTCTATGTTGGTAATCTTCTTTGTCTAGGATTACAATTTGGTTTCCCTTATCTGCTTTTGTATATATGACTTCTTTTTTATTTAATGATTTTATGGTTTTTTGGTATGATTTGGGGATTTGGCTATGATTTTTAATTTCTTGTAATATTCCTGAAGACATTTTCCTAATATAATTTTTATCTATGGTGAAGATAAATTCAATTCAATAAATTCAATAATAAAGATATATTCAATTTATGCAACAAAAGAGTCTGTAGATTATTGCTGATTTGTAAAAGCCTCTCTCTCTATATTTTTACACCCTTTTAAACTACAGTGGCATCACACATCACAGACAGTGGCAGACACTGATAATAGGTGAGATGATAAACTGGAAAAAAAAAAAATTAAAGGAAGGGACCATTCCAAGCCTAAGTTCAAAGTACCTCCCCAGCACTTGCCGTTTATGAGGACTGAGGAAAACCTGGAAAATACCTATCAGGGGGGATGGTCCTGGTGGGAGTCGAACCCCAGACCTCCTGCTCACAAGACAGCACCTGAATTACCTCAGTCATCCATGGCGGTGTAAAAGCATTCTGATAATTAAAGTTGGATTATTTCACTCTCCCATCTTTTTTTGTGCTATTTATGTCCTACACTGGTAGTCTTGATAACATCTCTTGCCTTATGTAAGATGGATTCAAAATACTGGTCTGCATTTTAAAACTTGCTTTCTGTTGTTTTGCATCTGATATATAATTCTTAATACTTTTTTTTAAAAATAAATATGTTCCCTTTCCCAGTGTTCTAACCCAGCTTTGCTATCCAAATTCAGATACGAAACGAGGGTATTTAGTGAAACCAGCCTGCTGACCAAGTAATAGTTCAATAATTTTGAAACCTTCAAAGACGGACCACTCATGGGTTCCATACTGTAGTTTTCTAACCAAAAGTTTTTCACATCTCTCCTTTAAAATAATAGAGTGGGCCACAGGGATAGATGAATGGATGTTTCTGTTATGAAGCAAAACTTCTTTAAGACTTTTCTGAAATCAATCTATGAATAACCTCTACTCCTTGGCATCATAATGTATTTTAAGATGGCAAGGATGTCTCAGCAATACACTTAATATTTTTCTTCAGAGGAAAAGGGACAAGTTCCCTCTAATGATGCCTGTACCATAAAAAATATGTACCCTGAGTCAATAGTTTCTTTTCTTATAATCTAGAGCCTAACAATACTGCTGAAATTTTAGGCAGATAAAAGTTTCTCATTAAATCATGATGCTTGCTTTGATTAAAACATTTATAACCACAGATTTCTGATTCATAATTATCATCTGGAGATTCAAGTTTCAGTGATACTGTATTCAGATAGTGGCACATTTGATTGAGAGAATACAGGAACAGGTATATCAGGACCAGGAGGTACAGGCCACTAGCAAAAGAAGTGACACATTTGATTGAGAGAATACAGGAACAGGTATATCAGGACCAGGAGGTACAGGCCACTGGCAGAAGAAATGTTACGGTGTACGATATCTTTCTTACTTTTAGCAGATGTTTAGCTATCTTAACTGTACAAATATAACAAACATCTCTACAATTTTTAGGTTCCCTCCATATCATAGGGATACCAAAGCAATGACTCCTTTTTCCAACCCCTCAACTCTTCAACACAACTAAGACACACTTTATGAGGACACAATTTGTCCTGATATCCTAATTTAATGCCAAAGTACTCAAAATAAGTGTTTTTACTGAAAGTTGTTATATTCTTTGTTTTGCTAATGTGTATGAGCAAAATTTAATACAAAACAAATTTGGATAATTTATAAAACCACATTTCAACATTTCTATGAAATAACAAAATATTCTGTACTCTTGTGAATAACTGGTGACACACTTCACTTTAACATAACAATGAACAACATAGGACAGCTTCCAAGTTTGAAAAATCAACTTTTAAATAGAAGTGTTGTCTCAGGCTGGATCCCACTCTCAAAAATCTATTCACAAGATCCTCTGTCATTTAGCTCCCTCTTGGTTTGTTTCAATAGCAAACTCTTAAAAGAGTGAACATTTCCTTCCATAAATTTTGTTTTGAATTTGCCTGTGATTTCAATTGTATAGATGAACTTGGATGGAGAAACTGTAGACAGATAAAGATACTCAAGAATAAATAACAGGCATCTTACCCACTCATTTTGAGCTGCTAAAAGGATGGATATGGCAATACTAGGCTTTACTCTTTACTGAAGGAAGCATGTGTTTTTTCACATTTTAAGTAGTAAAGTTGAAATCAAACTGTCTTGTCTTGCAAATAATTTTTTAACAAATCTCAATCACAAAGAAATAGTAATGGTTTACTACATTACGAAAAATATTAAAAACATAAAATTGTAATGTGATAGATAAAAATGGATTTCATTTTTGTAATCAGCATGAAATTCTGATTCACACACACTCATTGTTTTCCAAATAACAAAACCATGCATACCAATGTTATCTGCAGCAGTAGAACATCGAGTGTAGTATTGATATCCTCTTGATGATATGGCATCAGCAGAAGGTCAGGTACAAGGCATGGTTTCCTACTTCTCCCTTAATGTTGCAATTTCTGCTCTGGTAGTAGATATATATGATTGATAAAATTCTGGACTCAATTTTTTTTAAAATGTTAATATATGATTGAATTCGCCTTGCAAGAGGTATGCGACATATGTCATCATTGTGCCTACGAAATCTGCAATATAATTTTTTCTAATAATTTTACAGGAGAAAGAAAAAACATAATCAGAACAAAATCTGACACATTAGGGATGTGTGTGCCTTCTCAATAGGTTCAACAACAGGGCTGTAGATTTAGTTAACAATGTGTGAAGATTGCTTTAATTTATGGTTTGTATTTCATATGTGCACATAGCAAATGGTGACTGCCATTTTTTGTGTCCAGTTCTGTAAAATTAAATAAATATGTAAGAATGTGTATTATAATTTAAATTCAAAACTAATGTTCTCTCTATTTTATTATGATAAATACATTTTAAATATGTATTACAATTACATTCATAATTGATGTATATTAATAAATACATATAATAAATAAATATATATTTTATTATATAAACTTACCTGAAACAAAATTTGGGCTACTTTCTGTCCCATCTCATAATGGGATGGAGAACGGCATTACATTCAATGCACAATATTGTTGTCCTCAGCAGACCCTCATTGAACAAAAATTGTGAGCAGGCCTTTTCATCTAGGCACATTATAGTTAGACCCACTTCGCTAATAAACGATCCAATCTGCAATAGTAATTAAATGCTTATTGACTTTTCAGGCTTTGCTTTACTCAGAAGAATATATTGTAGGGCACAGAAACATTTTTACTTGTTCAGGAAGTAAAGGTTACAAAGGAATATGGTCTGGCATTTTCAAAACTGCCAGCCCCTTAATTTCTTTCAAATTTCTGGTTGCATACATGTATTGCGCAGATGTCTGGGGGTTTTCCTGCAACAGTTGGCTGCATTACAAGACTGGATATCTTTCAGTCGTCTGCTGATGACATCTGCATATGCATGTTCACTATGTCTCCTTCTGACATAGAAAATTTTCTGTGAATCTCCCGTCACATTTCAAAATTTTCTCCAAAGGAAAGTCATATTCCTTAATGCAAAATAATTACAATTGGTCATTTGTTGAATACCTCTTGTAAATTTTCAGCTCTTAACATTAAAATGTTGATATTTGTTCATGATGATGTTATTAATGATTCAACCTGTCATAGAAATAGTGATATTCTTTGTACATTAACAATTTTAATTTCTGTAAACTGTCGAATTTGATTTATTGATTTTTGAGTGTACACAATATAGGTTTAGAGGTTGGTCTGTGTTGGTCCTAGTGGTCTAGTGGTAACCATACTTGCCTCGTAGACCCAAGATCAAGGGTTCATTTATGGCCAGGGTCAATGAATTTTTTTAGGTGTAAATATCAAAGTATGGCTTCCTTCCTGAGGGAAGTAAAGCCATGGGTCTCATGTCATAGATTTACGACAAGTAAAAGAACATCATGCCTGAAAGAAGAGGCCTCTGAGCAAAATTTATTTACTGCTTTATGCCCTCAATTCAATCTGGTAATGATGACCCGAGATGTTAAAGAGCATGGAAATAAAAAAAATAATAAAAAGGTTGGTCTGTATTAACTTCCTTTCATCATTGGAAATGGGTTGCTAATCATCCCCATGCTTAAGTTTGTAGAAAACTTAACTTTCTTTAAAAATTGCACCCCTAATGTTGACAACAGTTTGATCTTCAGCCCTTCTACAAGACTTGATCAAAGAAAAATTTTTGGACACAGCTTCAAAATTCTTAAAGGAATGTTTAATAAAAATGGTTGATTATGAATGAATGAAGATTCATGTTGTCAATCTCTTCTGAGTCGAAATATTTAGAACACTCTTTATAGCTTCATTTACGCGAGATTTACTCAAGATATGTTTCATGGAACAATTGTCTACATCATCAGCTGTTAATTGACTTTTGGATTGATCATTCGTAGGAGTTGAGTAGGTAGGCACCTGTGTTGCCTCTGGTGGTCTTTGATAAAGTTAAATAAAGAGCTGTCTGCTTCCAGGATGTCAAAATTTATAAGGTTTTGCTCATGTTTTATCATATAAATCCTTTCTCATGTGTTTAATTCTTTTGGTTGTTGAACAGTTTTAAATAAAATTGATATCATTGTATGATTCAGTTGAACTACATACTCATAATGCTTCACATACTTGTCATAATGTATGGAACCGGTTTCGAGAACATTTAGTTCTCATCTTCAGCCACGCTAAAGTTCAACTGTTGGAAACTTTAGCCTGGCTGAAAATGAGAACCAAATGTTCTGGAAACCGGTTCCATCATTATGACCATTAAGTGAAGCACTAAGAATGTGTATTTCAGCTGAATCATACAATGATGCCAATTATATGATTAGCTTCTCTGTGCAAGTTCCAATTTACATTTTAATTAGTTTGTAATAAGTTGATGCCTTTTTCTACTTTATGATTTTCATTTTAAAACTGTGCTGTCACAGCTGATTTATCCATTTGTTTGTAATGGATATTTCCCCATGCTCCTTCAACCTAATGCCTATATTTCTCTTTGTTTTTCCTATGTATATTTTTTCACCATCTTTACAATTAATCTGGTAAATACCAGGTTTTTTCTCTTTCAGCCTGGAATCTGTTTTGTGTAATTTCAATAAATATTTTACACTGTGTCGGTTTTGAGGTGCTAAGATGATATTGTACTGGTTGAAAATTTTTTGAAATTTCTGTCGGAGTATTAAGTGAACTTTAAATTTTTTTTCCCCTGCTAAATCACTCAAAGTCATGATTTGTTTAATAGTTTTTTGTTTCTGGAATTTTTAAATTTTTTTGTTAATCATCTGTTTGCTGAACCCATTGGATTTATTGGCTTTAATTATACATAGATATTCATTGTTGTATTCTTCTTTGTTCAGTAGTATATTTATTAGTATGTATGTCATGCTGTTGACCTCTGTTTCTTTATGTGATCTTGTATTGAAACCATGGGCTTTGATGTAATTGTCTATAAGTGTGTCCTTTCTGTAAATGCCAAATTCATATTTATTATTATATGTTGTTATCTTCAGATCCAAAAATGGCAACATATTATCTGTAGGTTTTTGCAGGTTTAAAAGTTTTTGTCATCAATTTATTAAAAACTATTGAAAAACCAAAAGAATTAAACATGTGGGAAAGGATTTATATGAAAAAAAAAAATGAGCTAACCCATATAATTTTTGACATCCCAGAAGCAGACAGCTCTTTATTCAAGTTTACCACAAGACCACCAGTGTCAACCCAGATACATACCTATGCAACTTCTATGAATGTTTCAACAGTCATTTAACAGCTGAGGATGTGGAGAATTGTTTCAAGAAACATGTCCTGAGTAAATCTCATGTAAATGAAACTATAAACAGTCTTGTAAATATTTTGACTCACAAGAGATTATTAATGCATGTTTCACTGTGTTCTATTCTAAATTGAATTAATATTGAAATTCTTTAAGTTATTCCTGACATCCTCCATTTTGCTTATGCAGTGTGCTGGAGTGTATATGGGCCAGGAAAACAGATGTTCCAAATTTGATTGGACACTGTCCACCTCCATTATTATATACCTTTTTTCCAAAATTAGTTGTGCAAATATTACAATATTTCTTTGAAGAGTCTGATGAGATACTAGCCAGAAAGGTCTCATAAGGTACTACCCAGTATCATGTTCTTATTTTGAAAGAGGATTTTGAATTAAGGATGAACTTCTTATAACTCAGATTCTTCTTAAAAAATGAATAACACATTATCTGAACTCTTTAACAAAACTGCATCTTAACCATTGTGCTACATGTTAGATTTGATTTGGTTTATTTACGAATGCTCTTAAACATCTCCGGTCATCAGCATCCCATTCAAATCAGGGCATGAAACAGTCGACAAATTTTGCTCAGAGGTCTCTTTTTTCAGGCTTGAGGTTCTTTATCATGTCGTATATGTATTACATTTGCTGATGGAACTTCCTTCTCTTTCTGCAAAGTTATCTAAATTGTCTAAAGCTAATTGCAGTAACTTCATTCCTCTTCTTGCTGTGATAAATTTCTAACAAATGTTATCGTGTTTATGGTAATACATTGGAAAAAAGGGCATTATGTTAGACCATCATACATTGTTGCTTTGTACTGACATGGCATGAGAAATGTGCAACAACAGGAGCTGGGATCACTTATGTGCACATTAAGATCACATAATTCATTGTGAAGGCGCAGTTTGAGGAGAGAGCAAGTACATGGCAGTTTAAGCCTTTCCCATAATATTATGTGAATCACTTTCTATTCACATAGCAGGTTTTTACAATTGATTTCTAATAGTTTTATCCTTCCTAAAACTCTTGCTGTGCATAGTGTAGTAAAACGTAGTGAAATGATAAATGGCATGCTGCACACAGTGTAATAGAACATAGTAAACATGTTTATCTTTTCTCATGGTTTCTGTTTATGCTGATCTGAACTTTTTGAACCTGTGTCAATGTAAATACACTACTATAAACAAGTAATGCCAGGGTGGAATTACAAACCATAAATTATGTTGGTTAGAACTGCATTCAGAGGACTTTGAAAGTGTTTTAATGAGACTTTTGTAACTGTATTAGTACCATGGAGGCCAGTCCAAATACAACACAGGCTAGAAGTAACACATGAGGAAATACTTGCATAAGTTTATGAGGAATTAAATTGTGAAAGTAGTTCTAATGCATCTTGGTTAGTCGAGTTAGTGGAGGATAGTGATAAAGGAACAAAGTGACAATGGCAGTGATGGTGAAAGTGTTGAGAAACAGAGAGCACGGGGCATAAACAAATCAAAGGTGGACTAAAACCAAACTAGTCTCTGTACAGTGAACCTCCAATTTGAATTTCAGTGTGTTAGAACAATTTTGATCCCTCACAAGTGTCAAACATGATCTCTCTCCAGGGAGTCCAGAAATAATATATTTCAAATCTTTTATCAATTTATATTTTTTGTGGCATTGTTCCTTAGGAAACTGCTCAAATGCAAGCTAAAAAGAATGATTCAAAATGGGAAGGTCACAAATTCAAGGGAATTTAGGCCTATTTAAGTATTTTGGTATGTATGGGGATGTTAGCTGAAACCGGAGATTACTTTTTCAGGGATTTTCATGTGTGCCAATTGGAAGACAGGCAATGACTTTGTTTAGCTTTCACAAGATGCACAATGTCCTCATCTGAATGACGAATCTGGAAGACCAAAAATAGAGTAAGATTCTTAAGATGTCCTTTATAAGGTATGGCCTACTTTATACATAATCTGGAAGTTTGCCAATGTATATAAACCTGGTCACAAAGTCTCTGTTGATAAAGTGATGATAGGCTTCAAAGGTTGCTTCTTTCCAAAAAAAATATATGCCTGCTAACCCAACAAAATAAAGTATAAAGGCTTGGGGTGTTGCAGATAGTAAAACTGGATATTTATTAGACTGTAAAATCTAATGAGGTGAGCAACAGCAATCTTCTGCTTGGAGAACAAGTAGCTCTAGAGTTGTGTGAAAAATATAAGGGAATGTGATAATTGTTTTACATCCACAAAGCTAATGAACTTGCCTTTGAACAGGAAAATATACATGTGTGGTACAGCTCATGCAAGTAGGAAAGACTGTCAAAAGAATTTTCAAAGCCAAAACAATTGAAAATAAAAAGGAATGAATCTCGCAAATTGCAACATGAAGGCATGACAGCAGTTATCTGGCATGATATAGGGACATAAAAAGAAAGAGTGGCAGGGGAAGAGAAAAATAAACATTTTATATCCTTTGCAATAATAAACTATGCCAGTAATATGGCAGAAGTTGATATTGTGACCAAAGGAGGGAATATTATAGTGTCTGCTAGCCCTCAAAAAATTGTGGAAGTAATTGTTTCATTTCGCAATAAATGTAGCTTTTTTTATTATATTTGTAATATATGATATTTCAAACAGACTTGCTTCAACATCTCACGGCAAGAGGCTTCTGAACTACAGGCAGAATTTAGTGCAATAGCTGATATGCTTTATTTCAAATAAGAGTCTGGAATTTCAGCATAGCCTACCTTCTGCTACCCCTGCATCAAGTGCTCTTCACAGTCTCATGAAAATACAAGGTTGTGTGAAAACACATTGTTCAGTGTATGTTTAAAAAGAACATAATCAGGTTATGGCATAAAGTTGTAAAACAAATGTAAAAAGTATGACATTGCATTGAGTAGAATTGGCTGTTTCCTTAGTTGCCACAAGAACAAAGGGGTGTACATTCAAAACTAAGTGTATATAGGAAACCATTAATAAACTTAATTATGCAACTGAATAGTTTATATCAGATTTTGTGACCCAACATCTATCTTCACCACAATAATGGCCAGCATATAAACATTATAGGGGTTAGTAAAAGGGCATTTTTGCTGCAAATCTTTAAATTATTGCAGCTATGTAGGGAATATTTTAAATTGAGTTTAATAGCTCATAGTGACGAATATATTGCTTTTAATGGTGTGAAATTAGAAAAAAGTTGTGGATAAGGGTATGCACATATAAAAGTACTTTGCCTTTAAAGGGGATGATTATTTAGGTTGTAAGTTATTAAAATATAATACAAATATTATTTATTGTATGCAGATTTAATTTAGCCAGTTTAATGATAATTAACTAAAATAGATTATACATAAGTATTTAAATCACTTTTAGTTTACATCTGTGCTAACAGCTGAAAATTTAAATGCCCACAAGTCTGCTTGGAGAACAATTAGTTAATTCCATATGCGTAGCAAAGGGTTAAGTCATATAAACGATTTTATTAAAAATATCCATTCTGCCATTTTGCAGGCTCAGCGACAATGTATTATACTAAAAATAAAGAGCAATGTGGAAAAGAGAAAAAGGAATGTTATTGCTAGGACAGTGTCAACTGTTTTCATGGCCTTGAGTGACTAATGATGCAGTACAAGTGTGTGGTGTAATATTAGGAACAATGTTGTTGGAATTTACATATAGTATCTCAATGAACAAATTTAGTGATAAAGCCTTTTTTTAATATTTTTAATTGAGAGTTAATGGAGGAAGAAATAGAAACAATGAATATATTCATTTGTAATATATAGGGATATTATAATGTAACATGCAACATTTATTTAGTTTGAACAGTGTATGGGAGTTATAAAAGATTTTTCAGTTAGGAAATTAAGTAAAGAACTTGGGAAATACTAAACAGGTTTACAAGGTTCTTTCATTTATTATTTCATAATTGGTGACAAGATTTTTAGAAACTGAATTTCAGATAACCACTGGAATTTCATCCGTGCAGGATTAAAATTGTAATGGTACCTCGTGTGTATGTTATCTTATTTTATAATAATAGGAAAGTCAGAATTATTTGTAAGGAAATAATGTAACAGTTAAAAACTATACCATATTCTTGGAAAGAATGTTTCTTAGGCATTCACAGCACCAAGAGTTGGCACGTAGGTATCACTGTTAGAGTTTGACATTTAGGATTTTGAACCATGAATTAATGGTGTTTAATGTCTGTTTTTAATACTGAAGTTTGAATCATGAATACAAATATATTTGAGAAACATTTTTCAGATGTTATGTTTGATAAATCACTTGCTGGCTAAGAACAAATTTAATGTTTAGGTAAAGTTTTATAGAGCTTCCTTAGCTCTCATGTTCACAACATTGCTGCTAGATAAAATATGAATATTGAATATAACCTAGCAAGTAAACATTAATAAGCCATTTTCTAAATAATTCTTTATTCAAGGCCCATGATGATTAATAAAAGCTAGAAAAATAATGGCTATGTTGTGATAGTGGTGTTCTGGATAATCATATAGCAACTTCAGAGTTTCTTTTAGGTGTTCCTAGATATATGATCAAAGTCAGTATGTAGGGTTTTAGTGTTAAAGAGTTAAATTATAATAGCTTTTAGTAATTTTTCTGTAAAGTTTTGTGGGCAATGTTTTGACAGCCCAAAGAGGCAGTTTCCAATTTCCACAAGAGCACATTGGTATTATTTTATAAGGGATGTAATGTCAGTACTTCAGAATCATATTTTGATTTAAAGTAAAACACTAAAAATCATGTAATCACATTAAAATTCTCTTGAAGTTTCACAAACACAAAACTTCAGAGAGTACTGAGTACTGCAGGTAAGTTTTAATACATAGAATAGGGGACAGCATTGAGTGCATTGAAGGCAGTTTGCTTAGAAGTTCATACTTTTCCACTGACACATTTTGACTAACAGTTGTTTGTATTTCAAAGAATGATGGGTATTGTGTGATAGTAAGTTTTATAAAAAAATATGCATATTTCGGTTATAGCGGGTTGAACGGGAGCTGCAGGAAAAGGGACCAAATCCCCAAGTGGTACTCAGTTCTGCTTTGCCTGATGCTGTAGCCACTGTACCTGGAGTTACTGTTTCTACTGCCACTCTTGTACCTGGTGTGCAGCCATTGGGTCTAAACATAGATTTAGCCACACAGGGTATGTTCTTAGTTTTTTAGATAAATGTATTGCTGTATCATATTTATTTGCTTGATTACAAAACAAACCACTTACTTGCTAGAAACAACTATAAGAAATACAAGGTATCTTAAATTAATATATTTTGCTGCAATAAATGCTGCCTGTAACCTCATTTTCTCAAATCTCAAGTACAGTTTATGTTTGCATCATTAAACATATTAGGTATTTCCATATTACTTTAAAGAATCAGATTTTTTGATTTTCAGTGGCTCCAGGGAATTTGTAATCCATGCACAAACATTTAAACAGAATTAAAAGACTCCAAAATAAAGGGAGGTTTTGGCTTTTGAAATAAAGTAAGATAAAATTATGTGCAAATTTTCTGAGTATCGTTTTATAATTCAAGGGTATAGTTGATAAACTGCATTATTCAGTTTTTTTGTAAAATTGAGTTTTAGCAATTTTTGTGCCTTTCAAGCATGTATTCAGCATCCAGCATGAAAAGAACTAAAGTTCTGCTGTATATTTAAGATATTAAAATGTTTTACCACCAGTTATGATGTCGAGTGAAATACTAATGGTGCCACCAGCACCAGTTGCGTTGCCAAAGTATTCTGCATGCAAATATTATGAGGTAAGGTTTTTTGTAATGTATATTCCATGTGTTTTGAGTTTTGCTGTGTACAATCACCAGTAGACATTTGGTAAGTACAAATCTGTAAAAGCTACTGCTATGCTAAAGATATTATGGTTATTCCTTTTTCTCTCTCTTACTTTTAGTGAAATAAGCTGTTCATGTTGTTGATGTGGTTTGTTGTTCACTAACTTGTTATAGAAACCATGTAATTTCATGAATGGAATAGATTCAACACCAGAAAAGGAGAAGCAGCACACACAAATCCTGAAAAATGGTTGCAAATAAATGTAAACAGAGCATATTGTCCAGAGATGAGTACATCATGTCAAATGGGAAGCATGTACCAGCTTGAATTAGAGGCTGAGTATATGTGTAGAAAATGTCTCCAGATGTTTACTGGTGCAAACAAGTACATGTTCATAGATGATTTCAGTAAACTAGGAGATAGATTGAGGAGCATTTTTTCAAAACTTGATAAATGCAGAATTTTTCAAAATTGAGTTATACATAATGATTCAATTTTGACCTTCCACATTGTCCTGTGAATCAAATTTATGGGGTTTTAGCAAAAACGGATATATGTAATTTGAGAGTTAAAGCAAGTGTTGACAAATGCAATAAATTTTTCTTTACATTTGTTTCATACCAAGCAGTAGGCAATAATGAAAGTGAGTGTAGTTTATGCTATGCTACTCATTATTATAACAATGTTTCTTCTTTGATTGGTTGCCTATAATTCCGCAACCAGACTGCATTGTTGTTAACATATTTCTTTTTAGAGAAATTATCAATGGAGCAGTCACATTTGTAAGAAGAAATATTTCAAGTTAAATCAGAATGGATTCCAGTGACTCTGAAAGTGGTGTATGAGTAAAAGAATGTTCAAATGACAGAAGATCTAGAGACAAGAAGGATGTCCCTTCAAACTATGCTCTTTATCATGATGCAAGAATTTATTCTATAGATATTTTAATCTATCATTTTGAACTCCTCGCACTGATACATGCTCCACTTGTAAGATTGATCTCATGAAAATAAAATTTAAAGATATTTTTGGAGAAGAAAAATAAATTAAGAACTATCAAGCATCACTCAATTTCATGCAAAGTAGGTTAATAGAATAATGAAGGGAGAAAATCCAGGTGCCATTAAGATTGCCTTCCATATGCAACAAAGTCAGCCAATTCCAAAACTGTTAGTGATCAAATTTTTCTATGCTGTGCAAGTATGCTTGTACCATCTGTGCATTATGGTTCATGTTAATGAGCAAAAAAAGAAAAATTATGTTTTCTATTCCTGGCTGAAAACAGAGTCTTCAAGAGGATGCAAACAAGTTGTTTTGGCTTTGCTGGACTTCTTTCTTAACTTGAAAAGTGTTATTCTTCATTTCTTTCCAGTCCATAGAAATAGCTACATGGCTCCAGATAGAGTCTTTGGTAGAATTGAGAAATTAAAAAAAATAATAATAATAATAAAAAATCATCCTGTCTCTAAAAAGAACATGGCACCCTGAAAGCACTTAATGAAAACTGGAAAATTGAAAACCTAAAGGATAGTGCACAGAAAGTACTAAAACCTAGGTTACCATTCAAAGTTAATATTCAGCGTGTCATCTCATTCAAGAAAGTAAATAACAATGTTAATATATCAGTGAAAAGCACATAGGTCGAAGATTTGGAGAAAATCATGTCATTCAGCACTATCATGTTCTACCAAAGCAAAATATGGTTAGCAAAGAAAAGGAGGACATTTCTGCACTATTGAAATATTATAAAGTACAGAATGATGCAATTGAATTAAGATGTTATAGGAGACAAGAACAAATCTATCTAAATATGAGGATAGGAATGTTTAATATTGTATGAATGATAGAATGATTGTAGTAGTTTAGATTATTAAACTATATGCATTATTAAAGATGATTAAATTATTGCAAAACACATGATTTTTTTTGTGTTGTATTTTTTTTATTATATTTATTCTCAAAGTAAACAAAATTAAATCTAACTCCTCCCTCTAGGTGAAAATAAAAAATGCATTTCCAGAAAAATTGAATATTTTGCATTCATCCAGTTTTGAAAAAACACTCCTCATTTGCCACAAGATGCAAATTTTTGTTGTATGATGCAGCCTATAAAGATAAAACAATCTAGACCTAGAACCGATAATCTTAAGTCTATCACCAACAACTTTATATAGAATGTAGGAATATTCAGATGTATATCCATATCATATCAATATGTCCGAATGAAAAAAATTTCAACTTTAAATCATATCTAAAATAATGTAGGCCTAATATTGTTACAGTATAGACTTGTTTTGGTGGTAAATTCGTAATGGTGATAAAGAATATGTTGAATGTTATGTGGCATTCTGCTCATTATTTAGCATCTTGGACAAGTGACTCAGGCATCTGATGCAACATTTACCAAAAATACTCAAATAAGTGTACTTACGAAGCTGTTGACAATGGAGTGGTATATATATAAACAATGTATACAGTTTTTTTCACACTAACTCCATTCACTTACATAAATTTGGAACATATGTTTCGGGAGCGATCCCTCCCATCTTCAGCCTGTTGACAAACTGTTGTTAAACGTGGCGGTTTAACATCAAGAGACCCAACCGCCACGTTTAACAACAGTTTGTCAACAGGCTGAAGATGGGAGGGATCGCTCCCGAAATATATGTTCCAAATTTATGTAAGTGAATGGAGTTAGTGTGAAAAAAACTGTATACATTGTTTATATATTTACCAAAAAATTATACCAGTTCAGCAAACAGTAAACACAAGAAATATATCACAATCTCTTGACCAAATCAGAGAACAGATAAATGCTCATATACACCTTTTCTCTCACAGGAAGTTGCATTATTCGCATTCTGCCAATATCAAGCACTATTGACTGTGATTAGATTTGTATATTAAAATGTGGCTAATATATCTTTAAAACCCCTGAGTATTGTTTAGTTAAAGGTAACATGGCAAGCAAACCAGCATTCAAGTATGTCTTCCACAGAAAGTATTTGTGACACACTTTAGCATAACATTTGGGTTCTTGCACTTCAATAGGTGCATAGTACAATGCATTAATTACGAGTATGGGTTATGAAACTGACATCATTATTCTAAAAAACCTTAGGATGGAGCATGATTTGCATCTGCAAATAGCAACATCTTTTTGGAATTTTCTCAAAGAGTACAAATTAAAAATAAAAAACAGGACAAATACTTGTGTGACACACACAACAATATCATTAAGATTATTGTATTATTATTGTCCAATTAACACTTCAAGACAGCAATATAATTTTATTTTCAACAGAAAATTCCTCTACCTAAGCTGACAGTAGATGCTGTGTTTTATTGCAGGCAATGCTGGCTGTGTAATATGAATATATGTGGTACAAAAAGCATGTCTTCAACGAAATGATGGTGCAAAAGGTCCAAATGAAATATGTCTGGACCATTATCTCAGGAACTGTGGACAATAGTGTAGAATTCGTTGACATATTCACTGATAACTGTGCAGCTCAGAATAAGAGTTACTCTTAGTCACCATTTTTGTTAATCTCATCAAATATGGATGTTATAAAGAAATATGCCAAACTTTCCCAGAACCAGGTAACTCATATCTACTTTCTGGCAAAGAGTTAACAATCATGCAGAAAGAAGCATGCCATCATGAAGAGGCATACAACACATGCTTGGATTGGTGTAATATGCACAGCATCACACTCCTTTCAAGTCATTCATATGATATACCATAATTTCAAGGACTACCATAGTTGCTTTCAGCATTAATGCAGGAAAATTCCAAGATCAGAAAGTGGATCAAAATTTGCAATCTCCAAAAAAAAAAAAAATTTGCTGTTCACAAACATTCCCTGTTGAAATTGATACATGTACAAAAATGGCAACAGACCAAGTGAACTACACCCCACGCCGCCATCATATTGTGCACCCATGCCACCAGCCTGCTTCGCTTCTCAAGGCGTTCCTAAGGCCTCCATGCCAAAGTTTAACTTAAACAAAATCATTTGTGCCCAAATATATCTAAAATCATACCTCTCTTTAAAAAAAGAAAGTTTTCCATTGCTGAGCCCATGTTGAAAGATTCCAAAAGTTAAAACATTTGTTCCACCCCATTATATTTCTCTTTTACCTAGCAAGGCTCCTCAGCAGGAGAATGCTACAATAGAAGAATTAGAATTATATGATCAGTATGAGTACAAATCAAACACAGAATTTGTGATAGTGATTTGAACAGAATGCATCATCCAAGAAGGTTTGGTCAGTTTGATCATTACACTTATATATAGCATCTCTGTGCAATCCACAATATAGATTAAGAATAATATATTGTGGTATTTGCTGAAAATGGAGATACCCTTTTGCTTTGAATTCCAATCGAACATAAAGGTCATGAGTCGAGGTAGATTAAAGGCATATCCAATAGAAAAAAATACAATATTATTCAGAAATGAAGATGTGCTTATTAAAGCACATACTATAACCAACGTAGATGCTATCATCACAACCCAATATTTTTGAAAATATTCAGTTTGACCTGTCCCCTGGAATTTGGTTTTCATTCCCTTTTTTGGACCATAACCTTGAATTTATATAATTGTATGTTATCTAGAAGTGACTTTAAAATTTTTAAAATATTGCTGCACATGGTAATATTTTTTTATAAAATTGTCATATTCTTTTCCTAAATTATATATATATTTATTTATTATTTTGAACTGATTTGGTAATAAAGGTTTTTAATAATTGCCAGACAACATTTGCTTTTTCTCTCATCTGTTGTGATGTAAATAGAATTGCTAACAGAATTGTAAAGTTGAAAGAAGTTCAGAATGGTGAGGCTGTTAAATATGCAAATGAGTCAGTATTAGGTGACACTAAACTTCACTAACTGATTAATTCTTCAGAACATGTTTCAAGAGCATTCGCTCTCATCTTCAGCTGGCTACTGACTAATGCTGGCAAGTGACATAAGTGACCTCTGGTGGTTCCATTAGATAACGGAACAGGAAGTCCATTGGTGGAATCTCAAAAGTTCATAACTGTTATGTTTATTTTTTAAAGTATAAATCTTCTCCCAAATTGCCAATTCCTTGGGATTGATGGTAGCTTTTAACAGTTTGGCTTCTCCTGCCATGTTGTGATCGTAAGTCCAAAAATGATCTGCAACCGCTGATTTATCCACTTGTTCATATCTTACATTTCAGAAGTTTTTTTGGTCCTTGTCTCCAAATTTTGTATTGTTTTGCCTATATATATATATATCTGATCACACTCCAAACAATCTATCCGATACACTCCTGCTTTTTTGCTGGGTGGAATAACATCTTTTATAATGCTGTTCAGAAGCTTTCCAATACTAAATTAATTTTGTGCTGCCAAACCAATATCATAACTTTTAAAAATCTTCATGAATGCCCTGTTTACCCATGGATGATATAATATGTAAATTTTTTTAAAAACCATGTCCTTTTTTATTGTGGAGAGAGTGATGGTGTGTTTAATATCTTTCTGTGTTTTGAAATGTCTGATCTTATCAACTAAAGAGCTGCTGAATCCATTGTTGAGGGCCGTTTTGATGATATAACGGTATTCTGCTGAATATTCTTCTTTGTTGAGTGGGATGTTTACCAATCTATGGACAAGGCTGTTTATAATGGCATGTTGGTGTGGTTTAGGGTTGAAGCTGTTATTCTTTATGTGGTGGTCTGTATGTGTAGGTTTCTACATGTGCTGAATGAAATTATGTTGTTTTTCCTGTACATTTTTAGGTCCAAAATGGCAAACAACCATTCTTCTGCAATTCCATGATGAATTTAATATTTTGGCCCTGCAAATTTAATAATTTTAGAGCATTGTGTGTTTAGTTTTTTGGTACTATTGCAAGTATGTCATCCACATAACCAAACCATGATTTGAAGGTGAAAGGAAATGCCTTAGTAATGTGTGTTTCTACAGCACTCATGAATAAATTTACCAGAAATGGAGAGAGAGGGTTACTCATAGCTAAGCCAGAGATTTTTTGGTAAATTTTCCCATTGAATGTAAAAGTTTTGGTTTATACATAATTTTGTGAGATTGGTATAGTTCTCAATATCTTCTAGTGTTAAGTTTGTATTTTTTAACCAATTCTGTAGATTTAGGAGTAGTTTCTTTGTGGGAATACTAGTAGTAGTAGTAGTAGTAGTAGTAGTAGTAGTAGTAGTAGAAGTAGAAGTAGTAGTAGTAGTAGTAGTAGTAGTAGTAGTAGTAGTAGTAGTAGTAGTAGTAGTAGTAGTAGTAGTAGTAGTAGTAGTAAACAAAGAAGCACACCATTTGCGGGCTGAATCAGATCTTCGTAGCCCCTTAAATTCAAGCACATATATTTCTCATGCAAATTATAACTACAGTAACTTACATACGTTCATCATAAAAGATGTTCGAAATGATGTCCTTGCACTCACAGTACACCTAACACAATTTTTTGACCTGTAAAAAAATTAATTGCTGGTCAATATCCCATATCCAATTGCAGAAATGAACTCTACTCACATTGTTGCATGGTTGCAGTTCCTGAACTACAGTTATACCATAGAGTTTTAATTTTGAAAGTTTAGTGGCATGAAAGTTTAGTGGCATCCCAAACTGAAGTTTGCAAAATTCCTGATTCCTGTGCAAGTTTTTTCAGAGATTTCTTTGGACTTCATTTTAACTTTTCTCCAGTGTTATCAAGTTGTTCCTGTGTAAGAGCACTGCATTTTAATATCAGTTTCTTAATTAGAACAATTTCAGTTTCCCCTAAATCTATTCACAAGTTTATGAACCATTTCTCTGTGAAGCGCATGAACTGCAGGGAATCCATCTATAAATTGCCATCTCACTTCTCTACAAGAGTTTGTTATAGGAATCATACATGAAGATTTTGAGTGCTAAAGCATATAGAATTTTTGGCATTATAACAGTACAAACACATGACTGAAGCGCATGGTCTGACAATGTATCAACTTCTGTACAGCATAGAGACTTTGGGGTCAACTAATTACCCAGCACGTGGAGAGGAGGGAAAGGGGAGGGGAAACAAAACCTGTTAGAAACAGGGCAGGCAAATATCCATTAAGCTGTCCACACCTCCAAACCAAGACTCTGTAGAATAATAGGTCCTAACCAGAAGATAGTGGTCTTTCCAACCTATTACTTAAATGCATTATAATAGTACACCATATGTATATAATTAAAAACGTACTTTAACCTTCACTTACTACTTGCTAATTATATACTCAGCTCCCCAGTTATTGGTGTATTAAGAGTTCTAATGTTTAATCCTGTACAATCCCTTAACATCTCTCCTACTAAATTATTATTTAGCTCATAATATTCATTTCTATACACATTCTAATTCATCACCATCAGTCTGCTCTTATTCAAGTATCATCCTCTTCAGCGTTACTTTTGTCTTCACTAATTTCCTGTTTCTTCCCCTTTTACTTCCCTAATTTCCTTATATATTTATTTCATCTTTCTAAAAAATCTTATAATTAATATTTCTTTCTGCAATTCAACTCATTTTGTGTTCCAGATTTAACCTTAGTCATAAAATGGTTTTCTTCTTACTCAGCTAAACAGAATCCATTATCAATCTTTTAGCGTTTATTCCATATTAATACCTTTTAGATTAATCACTCCAGTACTTGCCAGTGCAAATGATTCTCTTATTAATCACCAATATCAATATATTTCACTCTATCACAATCTCTTTTTGTTTTTTATATAACCTTAGTATCTCTGAAGCTAGCAAATGATTCTTAATTTTCTATATGTTCAGTTTTAATTATTTTTCCTGAAAAGTTCCACATGTTAACCTACTTCATACATTTCCATTCCAATTTCTTCTAGTATATTATGTACCTGGAAAATCTAACTACCGTCCATTTGGCCATGTGCTAACAACAGTATTTTAAAATAGTATTCTCTTCCAGAACTTTGTTCTGGCAATTCCAAAATCATCTCACAAAAGACTGTATGTATACAGTTTATATTTTTCCCATCTTCTTTCACTTGGCTTATATCTACACTATATAATATTTTTGTTTCAGCAATACGCTAGTATACTCTCTACCAAAATATTGCATTTCTGGTTTATTATTTAGATTAAATTTTATGCCAGTCTTTAACTAATTTGCTCATTATTTTCAATTTTTGAAACTGCTTCAGAGTACAGTCATTAGGTACTTATGCCCTTCTTGCACTAAAGTGATGTCCTACAACTGAAAATATTTATTTACTTTGCTTTACTAGATGTCTCCCTATCTCTTCACTTCCTCTATATATCTGTTTACTATATCTATTTACTCGTCTATACTCCTTATCAACTATCTTATATGCATCTAATAATTCTTATAAGTACTTACTTACAACTTGCAAGTCATAAGCCAAGTGTATAGATCATTGCACTACATGAACCGTGCTCAAGTAAGTTTCAAAATATTCCTCATATAGTATCTAATTTTAAATTACATATTATATATTATATGAATCTTAACTTAAACCCTATCAAAATATATTAAAAGTTCTGAAAAATTACTAAATGAAGTATAATAATTTATAAAACAAGAAAAGAAGCAATATTATAATTAATGATGTCGCTTCAATGTAAGAACATGAAAACATCAATCATTGGATCAGACAGCATATAAGTGGAATAAAGTTAACATCTACCTATTACTACTTCAGAATAACCAGAAGTAAGGTCAGAAATGAGTGTAAATTTAACCTCAGTAGTTGTGAAATACCAAGAAGATGTGAGAAAAGAAAAATCATTTTAACTGGCAAAGTAGTGAAATACCAAGCAGATATGCAAGAACAAAAAAACACAAGAAAAATTTGTAACTTTTCTAGAAATAGTTGCAAAACTAAGTGGTAAAACCAGCCCCTGCCTATGTTTGCATTCATCTGTAATGATCCAGTTTTTCTTCAGGATACTCATAAAACTGTAAGTACGAAAATGCATCATTAGTTCATTCACTAACATGATTGTGTATATATCAACCTGACCTAACCATACCTAACCAAAAAAACTCATTCACTAAAGCAATTTTAATTGGGATTCTAACAGTATTTTAAGGGACAGCTGGGAAATTGTAATTAATTCTCTCTCTCTGTCTCTCTCTCTCTCTCACACACACACACACACACACGCACCGCTAACCTTGGGTGAATTCTAGAAACTGGTAGACCCAGTAGTTTGCTGGGGCAAACTAAGGCATGATGTCCTATACTTGCCCCCTTTTCATAAGTATAAATTGTTCGTAATTAACTCGTATACACACACACTAATCCTAATGCTAACTTCTGGAGAATCCTAGAAACTGGTGGACCCAGTGCACTGCCTATGCTTGCCTCCTTTTCATAAGTATAAATTGATAACAGATTGTGTGGTATTAATTTAGTGGGTAGATCGTATTAATGTAAAGAGAGCGGTATGTTACAGGACTGTTGAAAGTATTGGAAATGAGTAAAACGAGTTCTATTTTGTGTAAAAAGTGTACCCCTAACATAGAGGAAAGTGTGGTAAATATGTTTTATATCCTGCATTGATCTTATTGCAGATCAACTTAACACATAAGAACTCTATAGTGCTAAATTCGTGCAAAAATCATATCATATATATAAATGTAAAGTGCACCACTCTTCGTAATCTATGGGGGTAATAATGACAGAAACAGTGTGCATGCTCACATTGCTTGTCGAAAATCAAGAGAGCAAAACATATAATGTTGGTATTACTACTGAGATGATATATGAAACAAGTCAGTACTACAACGTAAGTACATGATGACCGCATTCTGAAGGTTAGTCTAATTTTTTCTTTTGTTGCACTCACCTTCCTTTGCTACTCATTCTCAGTCCCAAATATATAAATTTCTTTATCATTTGAATTTTACTGATATCTATCCACATTTTTCAACCTATTATTATTTCCTTTCTCAAGCATAATGATTTTGGATGTACTTTTGTTAATTCTTAAACACCAATACTAAAAATATTTGCCTATTGCCCCAAATTCTCTTGTTAATGCTTCATTTCATATGAATCCTGCTGCTAAGTCATCTGCCAGATACAACACAGCATAGTAGGACAATATTCTCCTTTGTATCCTTCCTTTTCCTTTTTTCAAGGAATAAATTTAATAATGCTGGAGACTTAATTTATGGCTTTTGTGTTAAATTTTATATTTTCTACTCCACTTTTGCAATACTGAATATATTGTTCAAATATAGTCACTGTGAAATTCTTACAAATGTCCTGTAAATCCCCTTCTCTTTCATTTTCACTAAATCTGTAAAAAAACATCCCCTTTTACTACTTAATTATTTGACCATTGACCTTATTATTAAAAATATCAGATAATTCATCTTTCTTTTGACCTCATTCCTGCAAGTGTTGAACTAAAACTCTTGTATAGATCTTTATCAGTTACATTGAGTTAATACCTCTGTAATTAGCTGTATTATTGGTTTTTGTTTTTTTTTTGTTTTTCCATTAACGATGGGCACTATCTTCACCATCCTTCATTTCTTTCAAAAATACATTTATACCCATTTTTAAGCTCATGCTAAACTTGCCAAAATTCTCCTAAAGTGCTATACACACCACCAGATCTATTCAATTTTAAATTTATGAATTGCTCGTTCACGTAACTGTACAATTTCTGGATCCAATTCCTACATCCTCCAAGCAAGTTTGTCAAATGTATTTTTACATTCCCTCCCACAAATGTCACAAAATCTCTATGATGATGATTTGGCATTATAGTATCCTCATGTACCATGTTCCTTACATACATCTTATATTCTTATAACTATTTACCACACCATTCAGTTATTCTTAGCTTCTGACTAATTTTCTCTTTGCATTATTTCTTTAGCATTTATAGCCCCATCTGTCGAATACAAAGTTTTCCTTTTCTTTCTTTTTTCTTTTTTTCCTTTCTTTTAATCGTGTTTAACTCCCATTTTTACTACTGAGGCACCACAGGTGGTGGACACTGATGATGCAAGATATGAAATGATATACATGGAAAGGATATTTTTAAAGGAAGGAAGTGTTCCAGGTCTAAGTTTAGGGTACCTCCCCAGCATTTGCCATTTATGAGAACTAAGGGAAACCCGGAAAAAACTTCATTCAGGAAGGACAGTCCTGGCGGGATTGGAACCCCAGGCCTCCCGTTCACTCTCTTTGTTATACCAAGTGGGGTGTCTCATATGGTAACATTTGGATAGGGAGTTCGCTTCAGATCCCTTTGGGCCTGCCTCTTCCTCTCTCTCTTTCTTTCTCTATTTCTCTTTCTCTTTTTCTTTTTCTATATTTCTCTTTCACCTGGACAATTAGGTGATGGATTTTTCCTTTCCAGAATTTTGTACTCATTCATTTTATATAATTTTAATTCATCAGTTCTGTTACAGGGTTGAAAGTGCCAGACAAGGTGGGCTGGTGTGGTGTGATGGTGGTTTGTGCCTTAGAAAGGTTTATGTCACAGTGTCTGGTATGGAAGCAGTCCTTTTGAGGAGCTCAAACTCCTTCGAGCAAGTGCTATGAAGTCATTGGAGTCTTCTCTGTGGAAACAAAGTTAGGAACCCCAGTGCCTATACCTCATTGCCCATGGACCCTGGCCAACCAGTATCTCCCCTCAAATCAATCCCTTTCCTCCAGAAGGTGACTTCACTGGGGGTGTAGGCATAAATGGTCAGCCCTTGAGCAAGTTGGGATTTCAAAATACCCTCCATCCTGATCAATCCAATCTAATCTTCTTAATTCCTATCTTGTTTCCATATCCTTAACTATCCCCCTCTAGCCTTATCTTTATTATTATATACACAACATCACACCAGCTCACCTTCTTTTGTGCAACATGTTCTTTTGAATTGATTCTACCATCTGCTCTTTCTTTCAAACTGCACTCTATCTTTGTTACTACTTTATCAGGTGTTTCACTTGTCATTAAGTTTATTACTGTATCATTCTTTCCATATCTGAATCCAATTCTTTGCAGAATAGCTCTGAAAAATCTTATCCTCTCCCTTTCCTCTTCCTGCTCTTTACCATGATATATAGACCTTGCTATTAATTATCTATTTGATGCTAAGCAGAATTTACATTATGTGTAACATGGTCTACAACCATGTTTCATTTTCAAGTCATAGTAACAGGGGTAAGATAGGGGGGGAAGGTTAACTTTAGGTTGAATGGGTGACCATTTCTGTTTTTTTTTTCCCAAAAGGAGTTGCATATATAATATATTTTGTGATTTTTCCTAAACTTTGTGTGTCTAGTTGTATAAAGTACTATAAAGCACAGTTTCCCCTTTCCCCTTCAAGTATATAAGCATAATTTTAACCCTGTGAAACAAAGTAATGCTGTAATAGAATTGAAGATGGCATATTGCATTTGTAAACATTTGAAGTTAACATAACAAATTATTTATGAGAAATTCACTCAAATTTCACTAGTTTTATTCCACATGCTTGGACATCTTTCAAGGGCAAATTTCCCTCATCGTCAGCATGGTTCCATTGTCAGCTTTCCAGTTTGGTATTAAGATGTTGCTCTTTGGATTTTATAAATATTTTGATGAGGTTGGTGTTGTTTGGAAGATCAAAGTTAACTAAATTTTTGTTCAAGGATATATTTTCCCACACCAATAATTCTGTGGATTTTTGAAGAGCTTTTAAGAGTTTTGGTTCATTTTGTAACTCATGGTATTTTTTTTGTTTTGTTTTGGTTTTTTTTTGTGCCAGAAATGGTATGTCACTGCTGATTTTTCCGCATGTTTATATTTTGCATTTCTCATGTGTTCCTTACGCCGTATGTAATGTTCCTTTTTGTTTTACCTATATATTTTATTATTGCAGTCTTTGCAAATGATTTTGTAAATGCCTGATTGTTTTCCTGGCAGGATTTTTTCATTTGTGTTGGTTTCTAGGAGGTTTTTCAAACTACATTTATTCACTAGAGCCAAAATAATGTTGGCATCTTTAAAAATCTTTTAAAATCGTTGGTGTGCCCATGGATGGAATGTAAATTTTTTATAAATCTACTCTTCTTTGTAACCTTTCAGTGTGGTAATTTCTTTTATTTATTTTTTTTTATTAATTTTTCTATCATTTTCTTGACCAGATCTGTTGTGTAGCCATTTTTCTGCGCTATATCCGGTACTCCAATTTGTATTCTGCCTCATTTACTGGTAGGTTTGTTAATCCGAATGTGAGGTTATTGATTATAGCAAGTTTATATTGTTTTGGATTATGGCTGTTGATTTTTATATAATTATCAGTGTGGGTATCTTTCCTGAATATGCCAAATTCCAGTTATAATTTTTATATTCAGGAAAGGAAGAACCTTGTTGTTCTCCATTTTCATTGTGAATTTTATGTTGGTATCTTGTAGGTTTAGTAATTTTATTGCGCCATTTTTCATCTACTATTGCAAAGACGTCATCAACATAATGATACTAACATTTGTGTGTGTGAATACACACACACACACACACACACACACACACACACACAAAACATATAAATTGAGCAATTAAAGCCTAATACTTGCCAACCCAATTAGCTCATCAGTATATTGTAATGATTATTATAAATATGTATCTGTAGCAACATGTACATAGAACTTATTTTGAGGAACAATTTTCCATAACAAATTTCTTAAAAAGACAATAGTGATGGCTTATTTGCATGCATTTCTCACTGTAAACATACCACTTATAAATAATTGCCGCCAAACCTTTTTAGCTGGAAATATGCTGATTTTTCTTTGGAACCTCCTGCATTCAGATTGGTTTAAAATGTGCTTAACTGACTACATGTGCATGTCAATTCAATCATTAGAGTGCATCAAAAACCCATTTATGGATAAAATGAAGAAAGGTATAAGATAATGTCAAAACTCTATCATTATGAGTGCTTGGTCCACATTTTCAGCTTACCTATTTGAAAGCTTTTCACATAACATATAGTCACACTTCAATTTAATTCTAACTTTTCTTCAATAAATATACATTATAAGTTCGTATCATCTATCATTTTCTCATATGCTGATGCTTTGTGGACAATGCTCTGAACTGGAGTTTTAGAAATGCTAATGTATGCAATGCCTCTCTCTTGTACCTAGATAAAAACACAGTCATACCAAATTTTCATTTGTGTACACAATGAACAAATGAACCGATATAAGAACAAAAAAGTAAATCCTGTGTGGTTTGAAATATGAGTATAAGTGTGCAATTTTATACAAGCAAACTCATGACAGTTTTTGTGTTTTACTTTAAACAGTTGTGTGGTTCACCTCCTCAGCAATACATTAAAGTTTTACTTGCATTGTTCAGCTTCTGCATTAAATACACATTTGTATTCTGTATGATGACATGTCTGCAACAATAAGAAATTTTAGTTTTTCAGTTGCATTGTTATAGGAATAATTCATATTTTGTTTGGGATTGACTTCCATTTTGGGTTTTTTTTGTCAGTCTACGTATTTTTTTGATTTTGATAAAAATTTTATTATCACTATCCATGAGAGTGAATCAGATATATATCAAAATTTTGATTTCACTGCTTGTGATTAATATGGAGGAAGTTACACCATTCAGATATTATGGGGTTTTAGGAATATAAGAAATCGGTTTGTCTCACAGCTTTTTCATTTATCAGTCACATTAAGTCGGAGTAAGAGGTATGCAGCATATTACTATTACCACCACCACCCTGCTGCTGCCTCTGCTGCAGCTGCATTTTTGGCACAGGAGAGCATGAAACCAGCGAAAATTTTATAAAGATTAATGTTTGGGATAAAGATGCTGCCTTAAGACATAAGTATATGAATGGCACAAAAATTACAAAGAAGGACAAGAAACTGTGAGAAATAAATGTCACCAACATTAACCTTGAATGAATATAACTGAAGTAAAACATGAAGCCATTCAGAATTTTATCAAGTGTGACTTATATTTGATGAATTCTGAAATTACTTCTTAGATTGGAATAAGCTATGAAAGTGTTCAAATCAGATGATTTGGATTATCAAAAGTCTATGCAATTTGAGTTCCTAGAATTATCATTTAGAATCAAAACCTGCATATATAGAATTGTGTCAGAGACTTTTGGCTCAATACCAGAATCAAGGAGAATGGTTCTGCATCATTGAATCTTGACCTGCAATGAAACATGGGTACATCACTGTAATCCTGAGATGAAGCTGGTGAACATGGAATACAGGAAAAGGGCAATCCATTACTGTAAAAGCAAAATTTGGTCTGTCAGCAGAAAGTTCTCTTTGCAATTTTGTGGAACTTGCAAGAAATTTGGATCAACTTTTATTATATTACAGCTGTTTAACAGTCATATTACAGCTTATTAGTGCCAGCTTCTGGTTGAGGAAAAATGTGTTTATCAGGGAAAGAAAGAAAAAAAAACAGATTTGAAAAGTTCTTCTCAAAGACAAAATTCAAGGAAATTTACTGGACAGCAGTGAAACACCCTCCCTACAGTTCAGACTTATTGTCTTACAATTATTATATGTAACAATCATTAAAAAATCATTTGGAGTTTGGTGATTTGGCAGTAATGAAAATTCAAAGCATTTGTGTGCAATTGTTTGTAAACCCAACCCAACTCTTTCTTCAATAATGGGATTAAAAAGCTTTTTATGCACTGGAAAAAATGCATTCATAAATCACAAAATTGTGTAGAAAACTGAGATGTATCCCATTTTTATTTAACTTGTTTTCATTAAATCCCAAAAATATCCATTTTATATTTCTTTCATCCTAACTATTTTTAAATGAAAGATCTCTTTGATCACATCCATTTCCATAATGATTTGAGATATATCTACTACATTTCATAAGTATTTTATAACACTGATACTTTAACCTATATGTAATTAATTATACCTGTACCATTATTGCTTCAATTTAAAAAATTGACATCACTCTCCCATCAACTCTATCAGCAGTTCATTTTAATCAGACCATTGGTGATCTTACATAACTGGCAATATATCGGGTGATGAATATGTTCAGTCTTAGAATATCTCACTAGACAGTAGGATAGTGCTAGTAAATTTATTAAGAAAAAATATAATTGATTGAAACAAATACAAGTTATCGATAAGGATTGCAACAAAGAAAACTGCCTGGAAGAAAATTTATGAGAAATTTACAAAATGTTCTATAAATCTTGTGAATACTTAGCTGTTAAAAACCCTTTATACAGTTTGGAATGAAAAAAAAAAAAAAAAAAAGAAAAGAAAAGAAAGAAAGAAAAGGAAAAAGAAAAAAGGAAATCATGTCAGCAATTTAAAATAAACCTATCAATCTTTTAAAATGGCAAAAATATATTTATACATCTTTAATTTTGAAGAGACTCCTATTTATGCAAAGGCTCCAGGGGCTCTTACAATTGTATTATTAGGCAGTCTTAAATCAGCTTTAGCATCTAACACAGAAGAACAAACATCACTGGTGCTAGGCAAAATGCAAAAATTCTTAACCATTTCAAAATGCAAGCTATGAATAAAAGATAAATTTTTGATAATGAATCAGAAGAAATGTTGAACTGCAACATTCTGCTTCTGAGCTGCAGTATTTAGTTTTGTTAGAATAGCTGCATCTTAAAAGTTACAAATTTATAGAAAAATGTTACTAAAATGCTATCCTAACAGAAAATTAAGTTTCAATCAAAATGGATTGGAATTGATAACAAAGATAAATCAAATGAATGAGATTTTTTTTCAGAGTATGTAAATATGTAATAACATTATTTCAATATTTTTTGCATTATGTTTTTTAATTTCATTTTGTGTTATGTTTTAATAAGAGAATGAGTAATAGTAATATGTGTATGTGTGAGTTTGTGTAAAATAATACAAGGGATAAGTCATAAGTCTCAGCAATTTTTTCGCGTGAACAAAGGACAACAAAAAAATGTAAGATATACAATTGAATGTGTATGAAATGTACTTTAGAATGAAGCCACCAAATGGTGTATGAGAGCAGAGCTGCATGTTCCATCATGTCCTGAAGTTCAATTGGTGAGTGGCATGGTCAGGAATGGAGGTCATGAAGAGAGAACAACATGCATAGATGAAAATAGCATTTCTGCAGTGCAGGAATGTGATGCTGGTGGAATAGTACTTATGCAATGATGGGCTCTGGACGCTTGTGGAATTAGAAGAGCAAACAGGAATTATGGCAAAAACAGTGCATTGAATTTTACAACAGCAGTCCAACATGCAGAAAGTGGATGCCACATTAATTAAGTCAGGAATAGAAGTGGACTTCCAATGAAACATATCCCAACAATTTGTTGAGATTTCAGGAAGAAGGGGATGCCATGTTGAACAACATCATTGCAATTGATGAAATGTGGGTAAGGGCATATGAACTCAAGTGACATTCCTGTGTCACCAGCAAACTCAAGTTTATCCAGACTCCATTCCAAAAAAAAGTCATGGTAATTCTGCTGTATGACTGTCAAAGTATGCTTGTGTACCATCCAGTACGTGAGGGACCTCTGTGAATGCCAGTATTACAAGTCTCCCAATTGCTCCATGCCATATGCATCAAACAGCCAGAAATTTTTAACGTCACCATTATTCTACACAATAAGATGGCAGCTCACACAGCCGACAGTGTCAAGTGTCTTTTACAGTGGTGGGGATGGGAATTTCTTCAACACCTACCATGTTCATCCAATCTCAGTCTCTCTAATGAATGAATAGTATCTAACACGCATTTTTGCTACAGAGGCACCACAGGTGATGGACACTGATGATACATGAGATGAAGTGATATATTGGGAAAGGATTTATTTTTAAGGAAGGAATCGTACCAGGCCTAAGTTTAGGGTACCTCCCCGGCATTTGCCATTTATGAGGATTGAGGAAAACCTAGAAAAATCCTCAGTCCTTCAGGACGGTCCTGGCGGTATTCAAAACCAGACCTCCTGCTCATGAGTCCATGCCTTAATGACCTCGGCCACCCATGGCAGTCTCAGTCTCTGTGATTATGATCTCATCCTAAAAGCTAAAAAGTCATTTTCTTTTAAATATTTTTCTAACAAAGTGGATATTTTGACACCATTTCAATGCAATGTGACTCATGTTAGGAACTCACATACAGCATATGGTATTCAGCACATTCCCCATTGCTGACTATGAACCTTCAATGTACATAAGACTACTTCCAAGGCTGCTAAACACTATGGATTACCTGGGAGACTCGTCCTGTAATGAATTTGCAACCCTGTGTAAGTAATTGTCAACGTGGTTGCCTGTGTTTTGCTTCTTCCCTATGAGGACTGCCTGCATCCAGCCTTTAGTTGGTGGTACCACTCAACAGTAAATGTGCCATATACTTTCAATTGTATATCTTAGATTTTTCGTGTGGTCCCTTATTTTTGAGAAAAAAAAAATTGCCTTAACTTATGACTTATCCCTTGCATATTATACATATTTATACTGAGTATAAGTAACACATAATGAAACGTTTTTCTTTATTTATTTTCTCATGTATCTATGAATAAAAGCTAAACAGTAAAAATATATTTAAGAATGGTTGTGAATGTCTAGTGAATGAGAGAATATTCAGATGACATTTTTGCAAAAGTGAAAGATTAATTAATTTTAAATTAGCTCATAACAAGTACTTTTTTGCACCATGACCTGAAGATCTGTTGCCAGATGAAAGATAACTTGACTGAATGAGTTCAGGGTACTTTGAGGTCTTAAGTTTCTTTCATTTAAAAAAAAAAAAATTGAGAGAAAACATTTGAAAAAACCTCAGGAAACTAACCAAACCAGTAATCAAACATAGGCCCAAAATGATACCGCTAGTCCTTGAGTTATTATGGTTGTTCTGATGTTATTGTCAACTTCAGTCACCCATTCAGGTTCATCATAATCATGATCATTATTGAAAGCCATTTCTTCAAAATCCCTGTCATTATACAGTTATTTTGCTGCTGTATCATGTTCAAGATCAAATGGTCTTTCAGTACATTTTTTATCGTGGGCATTATTAGAAGCTTGCTCCCTTTTATTTTGTTATTTAAAAGTGTTAACAACTATGGATTTATCCCATATCCAGGTAGAAAGATCTGTTAAACTGCATTGATTATATAACAGAAGTTTGGAAACTAACTGCTGATTGGCTATAAATAAAAGCAACCTGCATATATATAAATATTTTATTACATACATCTGAAAACTACAGATTTCCACATTTTTTTCAAAATAGCAACCATTTAAATTCATGAAACCGTTGTTGTAGCATTTCATGAATTACCAAATCCCTTCTGCACAAAACTTGGCTGCCTGGGAATGTAGCCATTCTGTCCAGCATTTTCAAGATCTTCATCATCCAAATGCTGAGTCCCAAGCCATCTCTTCATGTGAGTGAACAGATGAACAGATGGAAATCAGAGGGAGCTAAGTTGGGACTGTGTGGGGATGATCTAAAACTCCTCATTTGAATTACCTCAAAAGGTTTTGTGTTCACCAAGCACTGTGAGGACAAGCATTATCATGCAAGAATACAACACACATTGTAAGCAGATTGCGACTTTTGTTCTGGATGGCTCTTCTCAGTTTTTTCAAAGTCTCCCAGTAAACTTCAGAAGTGATTGTTATTTTGTTATTTGTACCACATTCATATTCATAAGCTTCCTTGCTGACAAAGTTTGACAGACTTTCATCAGCTTGTTTGTAGAACTGGTATGACCCCATGCCATAGACTGTTGTTTTGTCTGAGCATTCACATACACCCCAAACTCTCATTGCCATTCACTATTCTGTTCAAAAATTTTCTCCTTCTGTATTGTATTGTAAAAGTAATTCTAAGACGAAGCCCATTCATTTTGTTTAGCGGATCTCAGTTAGAACTTTTGGTACATACCAAGCACAGAACTTCCAATAGCCTAATGTTTTGGTAACCACCTTGTACAAAACAGTCCAAGAAATTTTTGAAAATTTTTGGAAAATTTTCAAGATCATGAATTGATGGCTCTCATGATGTTGCAAAAGTTCCAAGATCATGAATCGATAGCTCTCGTGAACTCTTTCATCAATTTTCTTAGAAAAATCATCAATAACTATATAAGGCCTACCACTCCTTCGTCCATCATGAATGTTTGTTCTTCCATCTGTAAAAAATCTGATCCACTGATGAGCAAAACCTGCACTTATAATGTTTGGGCTATATACAACACAGAATTAATGATTGTCATATGTTTTGCACAAAGAAATCTTATCACTCTACATACCTCACATTTGGCAGGATTTTCCATTGCTGCATTCATTTTGTGAGGTTATAATGAGCAAGCATATGACACTATGATTCTTCCACTAGCAAAACTGGGCACCTAACCATATCACAAATTACTTTAATGTAACAATGGCAGTGCTCCATCCATTACTACTAGTGATATGAAACAATGGCAGTAGTTTGTGAACTGCCCTAGTAACTATTAAATTTTGTCTCCAAAGTTATTGTAATCATTGCCTGGGTGCTGTGCCTGAATACTAGCGATTTCATTAACATGAAATGTCACTAGCACATTTATGGTTGTTTACCTTTTTGGTTAATATAATTTTTATTGCACTCCTTTGGCTTTTATATTTCTATGTGTGTGCAATCTAGTGCTCCAAAACCATAGAAGTCTGAAAACATTCTGCCTACCTCACCTTCACCATGTTCAAGTCATTCAAATTATCCGTGAAAAAATTACCATTTGATTGTCGCATACACTATTCAGAAACACCAAATACTGTTTTACAAACTGTGGTACAGTCAGTACCTAAATCTTCAATTACTCCACTTTAATATCTGGGATCACTTAGATAGTCAGAAATGTTTTCATATTTTTTCTTGGCGAGAGTGTACCACCATGTGTTCCTCTATTATTTGGCAAAAGCAGTTTGTTACTTTTTTGACACTTTCATCTTCAAACCATAAGAAGTATTTCAAGCTTATGGAACTAAGTATTGCCTTTCCCTATACAGTGTTTTCTCAAAGATATGCATATATGTTTCCATGGTGATCAGATTAGAGCTCTTGTGTTGGCAAATATTTACTCGTTTTTGTTCATCTGAATTTAGGAGAATACTTGCTAGAATTTCTGAGTTTACTCCTGCAAAGATTTACTTGCATGTCCACAAGAGAATACTAGAGCATGAGTAATTATTCTCTTTATATTGACATAAATGTAAGTATAATGTTCTTTTTTATTCACACCACTAATTTTTTTGAAGACATATCTTAAAAGAATGACTAACCTCAATCAAGTTACCTGAATAAATAATAGAACAATATCTAAACCTCATCAAAATTTGCATCAATCAAACCTACTTCACAATCAGAGACGAGATATATACACAAAAGAAGGGTTTAGCAATGGGAAATCTGCTCTCACCATTTTTAGCTGACATATACATTAGTTTCTTGGAAACAAAATTAATAGAGGCTTTCCCACATATATACAAATGTTGCTACCATTATGTTGATAATGATAATTTTCTTTTAACTACATATTTGGGTGATTATTTTAATGCATGTAAGCTGAATGTAAACACTCTTATAATAATTCTGTGCTACTGACTACACTACATCTATTGCATAAATGAGGGAATAGTGTAAGACTATGAACTTCCCTTACTGATAGTTTATTAATTACATGTCTGAAACAGAAATTATATCATAGATATATATTTATTGAAATGCTAAGACAAAAAATTAATGCAATAGGTCTTCATCATGCCATAGATAATAAAACTAACTTGCAGCATTTGGCTTATGTATGACAAATACATAAATTCACAGTTTTGCTAAAAAGTTCAAGGACAAGGCTTAAAAAATAATTAAAGTTTGTGAAAATGTTTTAATACATATAGTATTTTCAATTACATATGCCCATATGAAATTTACTTGTAATATTCAGTAGGCCCAACTTAGGAATTTTTATTCTTTCACATGCTCATTTAACTTAAGGCATTTATCCTATACAATTTGTTGTCATGGTTGGGCATTCATGAACCACAGCTCATTCTTATTTGAATGATTGTTCTTGGCCAATCTCTGCATCATGATGTCCAGATATTCACTTGGTTTGAGGTCTGGGCTTCATGCTAGCCAAGATTGAACCTGAACACTAGTCATCAGCAACCACTGTATAGATAGGCTGATGGAACTGATAACAGGAAGCACTGTCTTGAAATTGAAGTTTCTCTCCATGAGTCTTATGACAGAAGATAATATAACCTCATTCATTGCCCAGCAGTACACATATCCACCAACAGTGTGAAGTTTACTAGGCCCCTCAGATGTAAATCAACACCATATCATGACAAGCATACTGATATTTTGGACTGCTTTAGCTACATAAACTGTTAGAAGCTTTTCTTTTGAATTTCTACAACTAGGAAATGTTTCTTTACATTGGAGAGTGCATGTCTCCAGACTCTGTATGGAACTTTTCAGTGTTTTTTCATTAATTCATTCAGTAGCAGACTTTGCACAGCATAAAAATGATTTAGTCTTTGGTCATAGAGGCTTAACAGAAATAGAAGGCTTTTTATATTTTGGTGTAGATGTGCAGGGCTTCAACTATTATGCAGCTTGTTTCCTGAGAGTTATAAAACACATTTAATGATCTTCCTCAGCATGTCAAATTAGTTTACAATATACCATGGCATTTGGTGTCCACACTCACAGCATGCCAAAGGAATAAACATTTAGGTCCCAAACAGCATAAAGAAGCTTCTGGGTGTGCACATAACTGCCCGTACCATCACAACAAATCAAACCCAGCTGTGAATATGTTACATACTAGCTACTTCTGTTCAAAACTTGTAATAACATAATCCTTTTATTTTCAATTTAAATTTTGAAAAAAATAAAGTACTAAAAATGCTCACAAAGTTAAAGGTGTTTGTAATTTTGGAAGCATTTTTTAAGAGTTGGATTAAATTATTAGATTTGGTTGGATTCTTAACAAAAGAACTTACTAACCTATTATTTTCTGGACATGTTCTGCATTCATACTGAGGCAGTTTCTCCAACTGGATTTTCCTCAACACTAACTTATCACCTTTGGTGCCTCAGTAGTAAAAATGAGCAGTGAATAAGGGGGGGGGGTTGGAAGTTTGAAAAATTATTCATCAGGAAGCTCATCTTGATATAGTAGTTCAAACATGTAATTCTGCAACCTGAAGAAAACCAGTTAGGAGTAAAAGGAATCAATCAAATTAATGCTGATGCAATTAGAGAATATGCTGTGAAGATGTAAGGGCTTAATCAAAAGAAATATTTTATAGAATTAGTTTTCAACATTAGTAATAGCGAAAAAAATGCTATGCTATAAAACTGAGCCAATTTTTATGCTTCTATATTGTTAACAATCACCTTGATTGACTATGAAGTTTTGTATGTGTACAGTGCCACATTCCAGTGCTACTTATGTATTATATTTGAATATCTCGCTTGTTAATAAGTTACACTGTATATTTATGAAAAGTGAAAGAGATTTGTATAAAGCTATACAACAAGCTATTACCAAACAAAATGTATTTTGCTCATCATTATTGGCTTCCCTATAGAGAAGCATAAATGGTTATATGAAATATTGACAGTTTTGTGTATCAAATTTCAATATTTATTTTGTAGTGCGCTACAAAAGTCTCATTTTCTAAATAGGCTTATAGGATCTGGAAGGATTCAGTTTTATATTTTGGTGAGTGCTTAAAGTGCACAGCTTGGCCACAAGCATTAAAGTGTGAAAAATGTGAGTATATTGTTTGAAGTCTAATATATTAAAACAGCATTGGGCAACACTGAGCCAAAACAGAAGTTTGCTATCTGCATCCCTTCATTTGCAAGTTGCAGAGAGCAACCCAGAGTTGTTATAACATGATGCCATCAATCAGTAACACCCTGGGATCATTCACTTTAGTGCTTTGTGTGCATAGAATAATTTGCATTTGGGTGATTAAAATTAAAAATCATAGTAATATAATGAATCGTACAACACAGTAATTAATACTTAAAAGTTAATTTAGTAAAAATTTACTAGGAAATAAATCTTATTATGGCTCTTAATAGATAAAATCTAAACTGGAATGGCTTTGATCATGTGGTTCAGGAGGGGGGGGGAACCTAAATATGGTTTCCTTCATTATGTACTGTGTTTACTGGATAAGTTTAAAAAGAGGAAAGATGGTGTACTATAATTATTTCCATTTCTCTTACATGCTGTGAGATTATAGTATAGGAAATATGTTCTGGGTAGAATGTGATGTGCAACATTTGTAGAAATGAGCTTTCCAGATATTAGAGTCTATTGTAATGTTGCCGTGCATTTATGAATGACAATTATGAAAGTGCATAAATACAACACATTATGATACATATATTGTATAGGTACATACTGCAGCAATACTGAACTAAGTTTCCAGCAGTTAATTTAAATATTTGCAACAAACTGCCAAGATAAATAAAAATACTACTCACAATGAGTCCAAAAAAAAAGAAGATAAAGAAGAAGAAAATCTAATGTGGCAAATGAAAATTAAATGCCAAAGAGATGGTATGACACTTTAATAAAGTGTTAGATAATATATAGTTACTGCTTTAATGTAGGAAATATTACTTTCTGATCAGTGATTTGATTTGGTTTATTTTTCGGATGCATTTTACAATATCAGGTCATCAGTATCGCATTCAAATCAGGGCATGAAACGACCAACAAATTTTGCTCCGAGGCCTCTTTTTTAAGGCTTGAGGTTCTTTATTGTGCCATAAATATATGACATGGGACCCACAGTTTTACTTCCCTTCTGAAGGAAACCATAGTTAGGATTTTTATGCCTGAAAAAATCCATCGGTCCTGGCCAGGATCAAACCTGTGATCTTGGTTTAGGAGGTAATTATGGTTACCGCTACACCACCAGGACCAACTTTCTGATCAGTATTGAAATATAGTTGTATGTTGTTATCAGCATTATCATAATTATTAACCTTATTATTTGTCACCAAATTTATTAGTTATACCTGATCAGTTTTAAGCAATTATGTGATAGTAAATAAATATAAGATGAATGCAATTAAAGAATAAAAATGTGAGCAAAGAAAATGTATTTAGTACTTGCAGGAGTATTAATATCCCATAACATGTCTCATTGTATTTTGTTCTTCATGCTCTTAAATTAGGAAAAGTTATAGAGAGAATCAGGGCTACGAATTTAAGAAAAGGAAATAAAATTTCTGTAATATTACCTAGTGCAAATTGCTGATCGATTAGAATGACTGGAAAGTTTATATTTTTACCTATTCTGGCACAGTGGAAGGATATGTACCTTTTACTGCCATAAGGAATTTTTTCATTGCTCTCAGTTTTATTTTATCTTTAGTTTTAACCTCAGTACAGAGTGTAAGATATACAGTGGTGAATGCTTAGCCATTGCTTATATAGATCAATCTTAAAATTATTGGTAAATCGGTTTTTCAAATGAAAAATATTGTATTTGACACAACTGGGATTCAATTGGAAAATCCTTGCAGCTGCCGAGATAATAAATTACATTTTTAAGCAAAGAGCCTGCAAATAAAAATAAATAATGTAATGTAGCTGCAGATGTAGAAAAAACTGCTCTCCACGATTTTAGCAAACCACATAGAATCCCAGCTATTCAACACAGAAATTTAGGAAAATCTGGAAAATATTTGAATTCAGCTCTTTCTCTTTTTCTTTCTTTCTTCCTTTCCTTTCCTTTCCTTTCCTTTCCTTTCCTTTCCTTTCCTTTCCCTTCCTTCCTTCCTTCCTTCCTTCCTTCCTTCCTTCCTTCCTTCTATCTTTGTTTCTTTTCCTGCTACAACAGAAAGAAATTGAAAGATAGCTTTTATTAACCTATTCCCATCTCATGTATTTTTCTGTGTTGTTTACTGACAGGGTTGGTATGTGGTTCTGCTATATCTGGACCTCTGATCCACTCTGGACCCAACACCAGCCTTTCAGTCCGTACTTTGTTTAACACAAGTAACATTCTACAACTTCCAAGTACAGCAAATCCCATAAATTTCCAAACCACTTTTCCTTTACCTCAAAATACTTTGACTGTAACACCAAATGAAGAAATGAGTGGTAGCAGCAGCTTTATATGTGCAGCTCCTGTGATCAGCACGACAACTTGTGCAGTGCAACATCCGCAGGTTCAACACCATGGAATTCATACAGAGGAGCAACCTGTGTCACCATCACAACCTGTCTCAGCAAGTGCCGATGTAGTTCAGGTTAGTTCTTTGAATTATTAAGATTGTTTTCCATCTGTTATACTCTGAAAATAGAATAGCTGTAACTTGTCAAACTGGTTTTCCATCTTTTGAAATAGAAAAAAAATAAGCAATTTAAATATTGTAATATAATAATAAATTAACATATTTTAATACTCTCTGTCTTCTGCAGAGTCCCATGGTTGTAACAAAAATGTATCCTTAATAACCTACACCAATATCCCTCTCCAACTTAGCTCATTTATATTAGAACTAGAGGAGAAAAAATATTTCTCTGAGAGAGATTTCCTTGCTAGGGCTTTTCTTTTGTTATTAGATGCTAAGTTAAAAGTTGAGGTGAAGTAGTTTTACATTTAAACAGATATGTTGAAGGCCATAATTTAGGCAAACTGTATAGTTACATTTACTAAAGTAGAATTTTCATAATGAACAAAAGATAGGATGATGCATTTACTTTATTGATTTAATCGATAGCCACTCCAGTAATATGTTGTTTTCTTGCTCTCATAGAAGTTAAACTATGAATACCAGCATAGCATTTAGATAACCTTATATCACCCTAAGTGATCTGTAACTGTCTGAACCACACATTGTCCATTATATACCATGCTTCTGCCCACATGTTATATTGAGTTGAGGCCAGTACTTTTAAGAATCCAAAGGAAAGTGTAACAATCCAAATGAGCCACTGCTGCACTAAAGAGATGCATGACTGGAGAAAGGGTCCTGAATAAAAGTAATCAATGAACAATGAACAACAAACTTGTGCAGAGATTTTAATGTTTTAATTTATTTGCTGGAAATATGTAATTTAATCTTGCTGCAGTATGTTTGTTCTGGGCAGCATTGTACTTTCCAAATGCAGATGTATTGCTGTGAACTCAAATGCTCTTCATTCTTGCATAGAACTCCATTTCTTAAAGAAATTTCACTTTTTAAACAATGATAGAGATCAACTGCATTTTCTTGATGCTTCCTGCTGTCAGAAAACTCACTGTAGGAGCAAATGCATGTATATACTTGTGACTAGTGCTAGAAAGAACTTTTTTAACTGCAAATATTACATTTTTCTATGGGTAATTATTATATTCCTGACAAAATGAAATGCATATATTCTGAGCATGTGTAGCTTTATCTTTGATGCCTGTCTTCATCCTTACCAAGTTGGCTGACATCCAAAAATGAGAACTGAGTTCAGCAGTGCTAATTGACCACAATCTTGTCAAAATTTAATTGCATATTTAAATGTTGTAGTGAAACAAAGTCAGCAATTTCCTTTATCTAGATTATATTTTATTTATTCAAATGCTAAGAAAAATACAAACTTAAAGGGGTCTCTACCTATCTGGCCCAGGCCATTTTAGGTATACATGTCACAACTACAAAACTTTTAATACAATAATGATTTTATACTAATCCTTTATGTAAATTCTAAATAAACAAAGAACAAAATTTCCACCTTGATTGCATCAGACCCCAATCCCTGGTCATCAGCATTAGCCTATTGGAGAGATTATATATTTTGTCATACTAAAACTTTCAAAGAGGTGGATAGTACTTTGTGTTTGGTGTTAGATTAACTTTTTTTGTGCCTTCCTGTACTCCAAGGATAATGAACTTGACTCTCCTGGGTAGGATATTGTTTGACCTGTTGCTAACTTCATGCTTATAATTGATTTCAGTTCTTGTGATTTCACAAAATGAAAGCCATGGAAGCACCTGTATTAATTGGTTATCATATGCAATATGGATTCCCTTGATTATTTCTGCTGATTGTGTTAAATTTTTTATGTTTAAACTTTTACTTTGTTCACAGTTTTTAATTTTTGAAAGTAATTTCATTTGAAAAAGAAGTTATGGCAATGTAATTTCTTTACTTTCCCTCAGTAAAAGTTGAGTATGTAAATATTATAAAAAAAAATTTAAGAGAATGATTATTTGTTCATTTATCTGGTTATTTTCCTTTGGAATCACATGTTTAATTTCTTTAATTCTCAGACAACTTTCTGCTTATATTTAGTGCAAGTGTTATGACTTCTTAAAATATATGTACTTTAAGCAACAACAGATATATTCCTAAGGTCTTTAAACATATTTCAGTTAATATTTGTCACCCATAAAAAGGTAATATCTCTCGAATCTGATCAAAGGAACATGCTTAAAGAGTGTAACAAAACCTTTATTAAGCAAACAAGATAAATAAGATGTACATGGTCAATATATATTCATAGACTGAAAATTCAGGTGCAGCAACTGGTTTTAAACTAAAAACTATAATTGAAATGAAAATCATACATTAACGACTGCAACAGAGTTCTTGGAACTAGGTATTTGAGATATGCACTTTATTCGAGGGATAAGTCATAAGTAATGCCAACTACATTTTTTTTTCTCATGAACAAGGGGGACAACACAAAAAATCTTAAGATTGAAAGTGTATGGAATGTGGTTTTGAATGAAACCACCAGATGGTATATGTGAGTAGAGATGCATGTTCCAGCACACCCAAAGTTCATTTGGTGAGTGACACTGATTAGAAATTTGGTTACGAAGAGTAAACAGTGTACGTTGGTGAAAATAGCATTTTTCAACTGCAGGAACGCATGAGAATGCCACACAAACCTACTGAAAGCACCGGATGCACATTGTTGGTTTATTTTATTTACAGATGCTCTTTAAATTCCTGGTCATCAATGTCCCATTCAATTCAGGGATTGAAACGGCCAAAAAAAGTTTGCCATTTTAAGGAAATCATATGCTTAAAAAAATCCATCAACTCTAGCCAGGATTGAACTTGCAATTTTGGGTTTACAAGGCAAGTATGGCTACCACTAGACCATCAGGACCGATTATGGATGCATGTGTCCTGCCTATCGAACAGTGGCGATGTCAGCAGAGGCCTTCAAACAGGGCAGAATGTAAGCTGCTGATCTGCCATGCAGTGGATGTCCTTTGTCCGTGGACAAGGATGTACAAATGATGGTGGTGGAACAGTACTTATGCAATGATGGGTGCTGGACACTTGTGGAACTGGAAGAGCAAACAGGAATTCCAGCAAAAACATGTGTGCAAAGTGGGTGCCACATCAATTAAGTGAGGTATAGAAGTAAACTCGCTACAAAACATGTTGCATATACCTGGTGATATTTCAGGAAGAAGGAAATATCATATTAAATTACACCATTGCAATTGATGAAACGTGGGCAACAGTATATGAACCAGAACTCAAGTGATGGATAGTTCAGTGACTGGCATTACCCTGGGTTACCATGCAAACACAAGTTTCACCTAACTCCTTCACCCAAAAAAGTCCTGGTCTTTCTGGCATATGATAGTCAAAGTGTGCTTATGTATCATCCAGTGCATGAGGGAACCTCTCTGAATATGAGGTGTTGCAGGTCTTTGTAGGTGTTACAATTGCAACATGTTGTATGCATCAAACAGCCAGAACTTTTGAATAATGCCATTATTGGGCATGATAACATGGCAGCTCACACAGCCATCAGTGTCGAATGTCTTTCAGTGGTGGGGATGGGAAGTTCTTCCACACCTGCAATATTTGCTCGATCTCAGTCCCTGTGATTATGATCATATCCCCATAGTGAAGCAGATATTTTGTGGGAAATGTTTTGCCAATGCAAGGAAGTGAACATTTTGACAGCATTTCATGCATTATGGCTCATGTTAGGAACTCACATACAGCATATTTTATTCAGCACCTTCCCCATTACTGACAAGGGATCATTAATATACTTGGAACTATTTTTAAGGCTGCTACACAGCATGGATTACCTGGGAGATCTGTCCTGTGTGGGATTTGCAACCCTGTGTAAATAGTTGTAACTATTGCTTATGTCATAATAATTGCCTGTATTTTTCTTCTTTCATATGAGGGTCATCTACATCCAGCCTTCTGTGGTGGCACCACTTGGCAGTAAATACCATATCCTTCCAGTCATATATCTTAGATTTTTCATGTTGTCCCTTGTTCATGAGAAAAAAATGGTTGCCGTTACTTATGACTTCTCCCTGTTATAACCAATAGAAAAGAAAATTAAATTCTGAAAATGTAATTTTGATTTCTAACCTTTTCAAATTTCTATGCCATTTATTGGACAACACGCAAAGTGGTTCTATTTATTAAGGCATGTTGTCAATGAAATATTTATTTTTTTAAGTGAATTTAAGGAAATGCAAAATGCAGTTTTAACCATTTGTTTCAATAACTTATGCAAATGACAAATGCCATTTATTGTTCAAGGTGGTGGTTATTTGTAACATTTTTAGTACTTATTTTTTTGAATTGGTTAACATGCCATTGTTAAGTTTTAAGATGTGTAACATATTGAATGAAATGAATTCTAGTTCATATGAGTATTTCATCACATAAGTTACCTGGCATTTGGTTTTTTATAGTGAGATCTTACTGCAACTTGATTTCTGTTTTTGCATGATCACATTTTGGAGGTTAAAAATCACCAGTATATGATTCATAGCATTCAAATGTAATTTAGAACATTTTCAAATGAGCATGCGCTGTTATTTTCATTGAAGAGAATATAACTTTTAAGTTTTGAATTATTAATACTTTGAAATAATAATACACATGTATTTGTGGTAAAATTTGAATTCTAAATATTATTTTTATTTTTATTTTTATTTTTATAGAAATATATATTTGTAAATAATATGCACAAATTTTTGTAATTATATGTGCCAATACACCATTTTTATTGTATTATTCCTTTTTTTATGTTTTTAATGCCTATTTTTACTACTGAGGCACCACGGGTGGTGGATACTAATGATACATGAGATAAAATGATATATTGGGAAATGATTTTTTAAGGAACGAAACATTCCAGGCCTAATTTTACTGCACCTCCCCGGCATTTGTAATTTATGAGAACTGAGGAAAACCTGGAAAAAACCTTAGTCAGGGAGGACGATGCTTGCAGGATTTGAACCCCAGACCTCCTATCCACGAATCTGGACCTTAATGACCTTGGCCACCCGTGGTGTTAATTTGTTAATGGTGATTTTATTTAATTTTTGTAGATATTGGTATGAACGCATGTCTGATAGTTAAACATTGAAAATTGTGATACCTGTTTGGATATATAATAAAGCCTTAGGAGAAAAAAAAATTAAGGTTTTACATTTGATAATGTACTAAAGAATTGCAGAATTGTTACATTACTGAAATGACAGATATTGGTTTCATTTAAAATTCTAACAATAATCTATTCAAAAATACATTAACTGGTGTTTAATGTTTTTAGTATGTTCACCAGCTGATACAGCTATATTAGGGAATAAATAATTATGGTATAATTATTTGCAGACAACAGCCATTAGTGACAGGCCAAAAGCCAAACCAGTATCGAAAAAAGAAGGTAAAAATATTCGAAAGCAACAGGCCTATCAAGCTGCACTACAGCAGCAGCTGCAAATCCAGCAGCAGCAGCAAATCCAGCAGCAGCAGCAGCAGCAGCAAATCCAGCAGCACCAACACCATCACCACCACCACCACCACCATCAACAACAACAACAACAACAACAACAACAACAACAACAACAACATCATCATCATCTTCAACAACAGCTGCAGCTTTCAAAACAGCAGACACACCAGCACCACCATCACCATCACCATCATCAGCATCAGCATCAGCATCAGCAAATTCTTCAACACCAGGAACAGCAACCAATGCAATTCCACCAACTACATCATTATAGCCAACAACTCCAGCAACAGGTAACTTCATCTAAAATATTATAGCTATAATGAGAATAGAAAGAGTGAAAATGTTTTATTGCTTAGATGTCTTTAAACTTTTTGCATTAGTTGAAAGTATATAGAGTATTGCAATATAGCCATATTGTTTTCTCAAAAATTCAACTTCTTGTCGCAATATAATATAGCATCTCTATAAGTATGCCGACATGTGTAGTCAAATACATGGAATTTTATATAAAATATTAAGCTAAAATAAATATACCAACTCTGTTACTCCCATTAGTCTTGTAGCTGTTATCATTGTTATTAACAATTATGCTTTCTTTTAATTTAAATAATTGACAGAAATTTTATCCAGGCCTATTTATTTCTTATATAAAAATTATATTACTGTAATATGCAGGTGATCCATTGCTCATGCTGTATGTTAAGATCCTCATTAATGTGTTTTACTATATTCACAATTTTAGCAATTGGCAACTTGATACTCTCATAGTTGTATAGGGGCAGTAGTGTGCGATATAATATCTCCTTTCATTTGCAAGTTGCTCAAGCTCATACATTCTTCCCTGTCCCTATTGTCTTGCAATAATTCACATACAATTTTCATTTGCAAAAGCTGAATTCCATTGGATAGCATCCATACTTGAATTAAACTTTATTTTTAGTGAGATATTCTAAGTATTGTAAGAAATTACCAAGCAATAACATTCATGATCCATATCAATAAATGCATGGGCTCAAAAGCCAGTCTTTATATACAGGGTGAGGCATTTATAGTGTCCTGGCGATTTTACTCCGAAACGAAGAGGAAATTAAAAAAAAAATGCTTCAGATAAAATTTGAAGTGCTTTTAGGGGAACAGAAGATAGCGAACCTTGAAATGTTATTTTCAAAGTCAATTTGTTTTTTTCAAATGGAAGGTGTATTTTTCTCCCCCAGAAATGGAAAGAGCATTTAATTTTCAGTTTAAAAGTTCTAGTAAATTATTAACTAGGGGTTATAGATGATGAGATATTGGGCAAATAAAATAGCAGGTATTATTCACTTACTTTCACTTCTCTTTTATTTTGTTGTTGCAATGAAAGAAACTCATTTGTTTACATGCAGATGCTCATTTGTTGATATCAGTACACAAACCAGTGCTATCATTGCTGATTCAAACCTAAAATAACATTATTCTCAGTCTGTTCTACTTCATTTTCAATTATGGAAGTTCGATACACAGTTAATGTGAGGATCGATATAGTTTACATTTATGGTAAACTCATAAAAATGCTAGAGCAGCTTGCAACTTACAAGGAGATTGATATCCTGAAAGGAGGCAGCCATCTGTTAGAAATTGTCAATGACTTGCAAACTTATTCTCCGAAACAGGAGGTTTTGCAACCAGAAAACACCATGAATGATAAGTGCTACTGGGGAAAATTCAGATTTCACTATATTAGTTGCAGTTGCCGCTAATCCTCTCGCAAGTTCCTGTAAACTGGAACATGATTCGGGAATCTCTTAAAGCAGTCTTCTTCGAATATTTCAGCATCACAAATACCATCCATATCAATTATCCTACACGAAGGCCTTCATGGGGATGATTTACAGAAGTATGTTGAATTTTGCCAATGGGCTGTACTACAAATTCAAAACTAACTTTTCCAACATTTTATTTTCTAATGAGGCAACATTTGTCAACCTTGCTCAAGTGAACCACATAACATGCATTAATGGGCAGTGGAAAATCCAAGATGGCTATGGGAAGTAGAACATCAGCAGCAATAGAGGGTGAAAGTTTGGTGTGGCATTTTGGGATTCCGTATAATTCGATCATACTTCATTGTAGATAAACTTAATGGGCAGAAATACAGAATTTTTTGGACCAAAAACTTACACTGTTGCTTGAAGAAGCGCTTCTTGAAAACGTGCCTGTAACCACACTGTTTTGTTTTTATAAATACTATATTGTAAAGTACCCAGGCAACTTGACCAAGTGGACAGGGCATTGTAAGTGCTCATTATCGCTTATGCTGTGGCAGAGCAGTATTTCAACATATAGTCAGTATTTAAATACAAATGAGATACTCAGATCTATGTATTGTGATGCAAATGTGAAATGATCAAAATATGCATTAACATAAATGATTATACCAAATAGTACATTAAGAACCTCAGAAAATACAAAGGCAAGGTAAGACAAAAGTGGTTATGGGTGCAAAATACTTATGAAAGGTGCTTGAGAAATGGTATAGAATTGTGAGATAGTCAAAGGAGGATGAAATGAGTAGGGGAGGGTATGGTACTAGTTATCTAGTATTTGTTAAACAGGAATCTTATACACCAGTAACCAGGGTGTTAGTGTGTATAAGGCCCTAAGGAATAAGCAACTCTCAAGGATAGAAATTTGGCCAAATGGATAAAAAGAAAGAGAGAGAGAGGTTTAGTATTTTAGGAAATATAACTTAATACTGTATTGAATGTATAAATTACTTTTAATGCTATGTTTTGTTTTTGTTTGGATCTGAGCCCTGTTCCCTGGATATTCCAGTAGATAGCTGCTGATGAACTGGGGACTGGAGGGCTGAGCCAATCAAATTGAATAAATTTTTATTGGAGTCAGTGCCTTCGGCAATTCCAGAAGGCACTGTTCCTAATTGTTATATTTAAAAGTAATGTATTGTTTTATTTGTGTTTATTTTGTTAAAAAAAATTGTGTGTTGGTGCATAAATCATTTCGACATGTGTAAACCCTAATAGTGATCATTTTCTTGCACAACCTCCATCCAACTTCAAAAGCCTCAGCAATCTCTTACTCTTTTAATTGCATCTCCAATTTTCTTTCCAGCAGTTCTGTACTTCCTGTATAGGCAAAATCTCTCTTCTTTCTTCATCTCCAGATATACTCTATTGAATTTATGCAACTTTTCTCTTGATACTTTATACATCGATTTCATGTTTTAAATTTCAGTCCTTATTTCTTCCCTAATCTCCCCATTCAGATCACTCATTTTGCTTCCTAGCCTCTCTTTCATATCCCGTATACTTTTCACTATTTCTTTTATTGCCTTCCATTGTGCCAAGGATTCTGTTCCAAGCTTCTTAATAATAAGAAATTGTACATTATACATAATAGGGCATATATATTTACCTTCACCTCAGTACTGTTCTTTTTTAAACAGCTCAGTTTCATTCTATTAAATAGGCCTGTTCTTCTGTAGACCTTAGTACTTATTCCCTTATTAATCACCAAACTGGAACTATCATACATCACTTCCTCTCTTTAGCATTGAATTTGTTTATAATATTTTTGAGCAGAAAATGGCAAGCTGAAAAGAAGTGGGTGATTTGAAAATTGGTAAAAAAATGTAACCATCATGCAGGAAATATTCCTTATAGTTTTACAAAAGAAGAAACAAAAGATGCAGGCAATTAGTATGTGAATCATGAGCATATATGGAGTATAACAATTATAACATTCAGATGTAGTAAATAATTGGCCTCAAAATAAAGTGAATGGAAAAATATAAATAAAAGTAAATTGTACTCCAGGTAGTAAAAATTTTAGATTACAATATAATTTTGAGGAAATGTTTTTGCCACTGTTGATTAGTCTGATGTAGAAGATCATCCATTCATGGTAGGAATGTAAAAATTAATATTCTAGATTGTCCATTATGGATGTAGGTAAGCTACTCTGAATGAGTAATGAAGAAATGAAATGGTCCAAACATGAATGAATGAGGGATGGGAATTGATATATTCATATTTACTTGTAGAAAAATAATACACATACATTACACCTCATGCCACTTGTTTCATTTTCACCTGTAAAAAGGTCGCTGTAGATGCTCTAGAAAGAGAAAAGGAAAAATGCTTCAAAACCATTTTGTTCACAAATTTTGTATTCATAAATATTGATCATATCAATGCCTTTTTTTCATTACAAATTATTTTCATTAAATAACCAGTTAATGGCAATAATTGAAGAGTTAGTTGGCACCACAGGTCTCACTGGATAATTGAGGTTTCTGCAATGAGAGGAATTGCAGAAAAATGGAAAATGTAAACATATCAGTTCTCTTCAAGGTCAGGTACATCAATAAGTTTACAATAAAATATCACAGTTATCTTCCTTAGGAGCCAAATGTTATGATTTCAAACTATTTGTAGCATGAAAAATGTACCTATGTTAAATGAATACTTGTTTCTACTTTATATCATTTGATAGCCCATGATAGATTTAAGAGTTAAGCAGGAAAGATTGGCCATTGAAGTAAAGAGGAAATTGAACTTCATAATGAACTGGATAGGCAGAAATCCTGTGAGTAAATGAACACCCAAAATTAATGTAGGAAGGAAATTAATCAAACAATCTGCATGAACTTTCAAGAATCTATATGTGCTTAGTATAGTAACAAGTGATGTGCATTACAGATATATTGAATTGAATTTATTTTTTCCAATTTCTAATTTACATGCAGATATAATGTTTTTAACATATAAATAGAACCAATTTCATGCAATTTCCAAAAACAAACATGTTATAATCAAAGTAAACAATTTACATTTCCATATTCTTAATACATGTAAACTTATTACTATTAAAATTTTTAAATTTCCCACTTACTCACCCTCAATTTATGGAGTTGCATTCATTCTGTACCCCATTACAATTAGCACCATGTTGAGTATGTAATGGGGATATATATTAACTCCTGTATAATAATATTCGGTCCTGGAAGTGTAGTAGTAACCATATTTTCCTTCTAAACCCTAGATTGTGCGTTCATTCCCGGCCAGAGTTGATGAATTTTTTTGGACTTAAAGATCCTTAGTATCTGAGGGGAAATAAAACCTTGGTCCCATGTCATAGATTTACAATATGTAAAAGAACTTTAAGCCTGAAAGAAGAGGCCTCTGAGCAAAATTTATCAGCCGTTTTACACCCTGAATTGAAAGGGAAACTGATGACATGAGATGTTAAAAGTGCATCCATAAAAAATCAAATCAACAATTCCTAGATAGTTCAATTGTCAGCATTGTTGTACCCATTTGTCCTGCCCATCTTTGATAACCATTTTTGTCTCACCTTGCCTATGTATTTTCTAAGTTTCTTAACATTTTCTTGTGATTTTAGATTTAAAATTCTTCTGCTTCTTATTTGGTAAGTTTTCCCACTTTCATAATAGGAACTGTTCCTTCCAAAACTTGGTTTGTTTATGTTATAATATACATTGCCAAGTACCATCTGGTTCTTCACACATTGGACATATCCCCTTAATATATCCATTTCTTATCCTACTTAAATATCTTACTCCTGTTCTAAACTATATTACCAAGCCCTTATTAAGTAGTGAAAAATTGGTTGAGGGATGCAAGAAACCATTGTACCATTGTCAGTCATAGTCACAGAATATAACAAAGGTATTTTCAATTTCTGATTATTCCTTTTATCAATATTTTACAAGCATTCATATTATGCAACCTGTTAGAAAAATTATGCACTTTTTCTATAAGAAATGAGTATGTATACAACTTGTATCAGTGCATAGGACCATAACTGCAATATATCAAATGTAAATTATACTCTTTCCAGAAATGCACTTAGTTTTGCTCTGTCACATACAATTTCACATTCTGGAATCCAGTCTTCAAAGATTTGTTGCAGAGAGCATAATATGTGCCAATATATAATGGACATTGCAGGAGGCTCATTAAAAGCCTTTAGGTTGACACAACTGCTGCTGCTGCTGTGTCATTGCCTATGTTACAGTTATTTTATAGTGTGTATTGCAAAGAACAGACACTTTGTAAAGAAAGTGCACTATGCTGATTTTAAAGAGAAACCTTGGGCAAAGCACTATTGTGCTGAGAGGAGAAAGTTGTGGCAGAAGGGAAATAAAATATTCAGTACATTTGCAATTACTGTGATCTTGAGGGAGCCAAAAATCACTTAAATGACCATTACTTTTATCTAGTTCATGTTCAGAGGTGTAATTTGAAAATAATTTTGTTTCCAAATACTACTTCAGCCATTAGGCCAGTTCCTCTGGTGGAATACCTACCTTTCTCTTCCTCCAGCTATATTAGAAAATATGGAAAATGATGTTGAAGGTTTTTTTTTTTTTTTTTAAATGAAGTTTAACACCCATTTTTACTACTGAGGCACCATGGGTGGTAGACAAAGATGATGCACTAGATGAAATGTATATTGGGAAAGGATTTTTTAAGGAAGGAGCCTTTCCTGCCCTAAGTTTAAGGTACCTCCGCAGTGCCATTTATGAGGATTGAGGAAAGCCTGGAAAAAACCTCAAGTCAGGAAGAATGGCCCTGGCAGGATTTGAACTCCAGAACTGCTCACAAGTCCGTGCCTTAATGGCCTCGGCCACCCGTGGCAGTAATGTTGAAGGTGATAGCACCTCTAAAGATGATATGATGTGGTCTACATGCCTGAAGAAAACATCACAGGAATTTTTTTAGAGTGAACTTAAAAGATCCGGTATGAAATCTGAATTTGCCTAAAAATTCTGTTCCCAGCTTAAAAGGAATCTTATGGAACCAGAAGCTTAGACACAGAGAAAAAGAATTAGATTCTTTATCACACAGGCTGCTTTCTTGGTTTGCTGCAATAACTTAAAAAGTTAATGCACTTTTGTGGAATTGAACATGATCCTGCTCAGAGTAGACTTTTCGTTGTCTCATTGAAGAGAAATCTCAAAGATATGTTGCTGCATAACAAGAAATTGGTATGGATCCATTTCTGTGGCCCATTCAGTCAAAATGAAGGAAACATTAAGATATTGTAAATGAGTATCCAGTATGAGGAACATAAATGACTAAAGTATGACTTCAGAGATATAGTATTACTATTGGGACAGCAAGCTGGGTACATAGAGGAAAACGTAACCTTAGAAGTATAATAGGTCAGATAAGTTTAAACAAGTATAGGATAATACAGCAATAAATATGATGGTCACCAATATACTAATAACCTGGAGTTGTGTTTATTGGGATCAGAATGTTAACAAAGAAAGGAAATATCTAGAGGAGAAAATAATATTAATATTTATAAACAATGTATACAGTTTTTTTCACACTAACTCCATTCACTTACATATATACCACTCCATTGTCAACAGCTTCGTAAGTACACTTATTTGAATATTAATATTATTTTATTTTGTAGTGAATTGATAAAATATGTATTTTCGAGTGTAGTATATTATGTAGTCTGTTGGGATATATTTTCAGTAATTTCAATTTAAATTTCATTTTCAAAGCTGGGTACATGAAATGCTATAGTGTGTAAATTGGACAATCAGGCAAAGAAAAGGCATGGCAGTATCTGGCTTTAGACAGAGAAGAGATATTTTTGTGCTTGGAACTAAAAACATCCTGAATAAACTATTTGTACATCCCCAAAAAGTGTTTGTTCCATCACTATACATCAAATGAAGCTTGATGGAGAGGTTTGTAAGAGCTCTTAGAAGAGGGGCCCTGCTTTAAGTACCTTTCAGTGAAATTCCCCTTTATAACATAATAGAAATTTAAAAGTGGAATTTTTTTATGTATTTAAGCCCACAATTTGATGAAGGATAAAGATTTTGAGAAAAACATGAATAGTTTGTTTTATTTAAGGACGCTCTTAACATCTCAGGTCATCAGCATCCCATTCAAAAACATGAATGAGAATTACATTAACTGCCTTCACATCTGTTACTAAAAATGTTGTAGAGAATAACAATGATACAAATTTCAAGAAAATTCTTTAAAAATGTTGAAAATTTTCAAGAAGGTGAACTGTATCATTAGTGTAAAACTTCACTTTTTGGGCTGTCAAATTGACTACTTTCTAAAAAATACAGGAAACTATAGTAAAGATAAATTTCACATGTTATTAATGAGATGGAGGAAAGATACCATGGGAGTTTTTCTCTTCTTTTTAATATCTGTTTTAATGACAGTGGACACTGATGATAACATTAGATGAAATGATAAATTGGATTTTTTTGGGGGGAAGGAAATATTCCAGGTGTACGTTTAGTCCCCTGCATTTGCCATTTATGACTGAGGAAAACCTGGAAGAACCTCACTCAGGGAGGATGATCCTGATGGGAATTGACTCCCAGACCTTCCCTCTCACAAGTCTGTGCCTTAACAACCTTGGTCATTGTACCTGAACCAGAGGAGATGGAATGAACATAATATGAATATTGAATATTGTTGAAAATTGGACAATTAAGATGAAGGATCTACAAGGAAATAAAAAAAAGGTAGTTTATTAAGATGAAGCATCTGTAAAGAAATAAAACAAAATAGTTTGAAATTACTAAAAAAAAATTTTTTTTTTTCTTTCACGTAGTATTAATGGAATTATTTTAGTGTATTTTGAAAACATGTTTGTGAAATTTTGTCTGAATATTTGTGCATAAATAAATTAAAACCAAAAAAATAAACTCGCATTTTGTTTAAAATCTGGGGAGAAAAAAAAAAAGGTATTTCTTGAACTTTAGAGAAAGTTTTTTAAAGCATATATTTTTTTAAGAAATCGTTTGAAAAATAGTTTTAAAATGCAGGCCTGTGTCGTAGGAATTAGAAATGGTTTATACTTCAAGACATCACATTTATGCCCAAACTCATGCTTATATATGAGGAATATACAGTTGAAAAAACTCCATTTTTATTTATTTCAATTTACAATTTTGAAAAGTATCTTTGTTTATGCTTCTAATTTTCTGTTATTGTGCAGTTTGCATTATCATTGCTAACAAGAGCTCTGCCTTAATCAGCTGCCATTTGCAAAGAATATGGGGAGAAGAATTATATATATTCCACATTCCTTGCCAAATGTGTAAAATATAGAATTAAATGACCCCTATTGTTTAGTTCATTTCATTGGCACTTGTTATATAATCCCCTCAGATATTGTGTTTTATTTTCTTTTCCCTAGAATTGTTTATAATCACCATAGTGCTTAGAAAGAAGCAACAAGAAAAGAGTAGTAGGTTGATTTAGTGAATTTAATGGCCAGCTACATATTGTAACCACTGGAAAATTATTTCTTAACACAATTAAATAGAAGATAACAATGTATCCCATAGAGGCACATGAAAAAATGTTTCATTGCCTTCACATTCTGTTCATAAACTAGTCTCTGGGAGAATGAAACTGCAGGTTTAAACAAAAGATGTGTACATGCAAGAAAAAAACTTTTGAATTTCTAATGTGTTTCTCTGCTCAATATGACTAAAATATTGGTTAATTATTTCATACGTTTGGAGCACAAAGTACAGCTTAGAATTATAGATCTTAAAAGCTTTCCTGAATTTTTTGGAAATTCATTGGTTAAAATCCTTTTCTGAATTTTTGGGGAGATGCTGCACTATAGACATTTAGTGCAGATTTAAAAATCATTCAGTTTTTGTTGCACGATATAGATGACTGAAATAATAATAAAAAGCATAAATGTAATACTTTTGAAATAATTTTTAAAAAAAATTAACTCCTACAGGAATCTATATTATTTATATCTTTAGTTGAAATTTAGTGTTTTATGAGAAAGTACTAAAACTTGTACTGAAATTGGGGATTGTGCAGTCTGAGAAAAAGTGGCACTTAACCTCTTGTATTTCTGCAGCTACAACAGCAACAGTCAATGGATCTGCAAGAGCAACATCAGCAGACCCTGGGAAAGGTTAAAAAGTTAAAGGTTAAAAGGTTTCTTGAATTTTTTGGAAATTCATTGGTTAAAATCCTTTTCTGAATTTTTGGGGAGATGCTGCACTATAAACATTTAGTGCAGATTTAAAAATCATTCAGTTTTTGTTGCATGATATAGATGACTGAAATAATAATAAAAAGCATAAATGTAATACTTTTGAAATAATTTTTCAAAAAAATTAACTCTTACAGGAATGTATATTATTTATATCTTTAGTTGAAATTTAATGTTTTATGGGAAAGTACTAAAACTTATACTGAAATTGGGGATTGTGCAGTCTGAGAAAAAGTGGCACTTAACCTCTTGTATTTTTGCAGCTACAACAGCAACAGTCAATGGATCTGCAAGAGCAACATCAGCAGACCCTGGGTAAGAGTAACATGCATAGTCCTCCTGTGATGACACCAACTCAACTTATGGCACATTTACAACAGCTGGATCCTAGTGTTTCCCCAGCAACTCCACAACAACTGACCCAAGTACTGCAACAAAAGCATCAGCAACTTAGATCACTCCAGCAGCAGGTATGCCTATAGATTGTTCTATGATAATAAGAGTAAGAAGCAAATTTTTCATAAGTATGACTTTAGTAATAGTTTTCTTTTAAGACTAAGAATAGAAGAAAGTAATTACGCTTTGAGGTTAACAATCTCGACCAGTTCCAGCACACAAAAATATTATTATTATTATTATTATTATTATTATTATAATAATAAGATAATGATTGCATATTATAAATAATAGTGCTAACATTTGCTCTTGTCTTTGGTGATTTTCTTTCAGTAGATATGACAGTGATGAGATCACTGTCAATAGTAGAGAGAAGTTTATATGAATAGTGATAATGTGCTGTTAAATGAAATATTGTAATGTGCACAATTTTTAGATGCAAATTATTGATGCATGCTATATTAATTACAGCTTGTTCTTTGTTCAATATATCTATTGCTTATGTTTTGTGGTATGTCTACAAATGTTCACAACTTAGCTTGCCATGTCCAATGGATATTCTTTGTAAAAAATCCTGACATATATATATATACAGACTTAAATTTTTTGTCACATTATTGTAAAATTACCATGAGTTATATGCAAATAAATAGAGTATAGTGATATTATTGTATGATTTAGCTGAACTAAACACTCTTAATGCTTTACTTCATTTGAGGTGAATTTTAGCCAAGCTGATGATGAAGATGAAATGTTCTGGAAACCGGTTCTATATATTATGACAAGTAAGCAAGCATTAAGAGTGTTTAGTTCAACTAAATCATACAATAATATCAATATGATTGGCTTGACTGTGCAAGTTCCAATTAACATTTTAATTTTAAAGAGTATAGTGAGTTACAAAATTAAAAATAAATGTTATTTTGAGATTAGATACCTGATTAGCTAGACACACAAGTAGGTACATATGAGGGGTGTTCTAAAAGTTCTCGACCAGACTCAGTTGTCATGAGGATGGCCAAATTACTGTGATAGTTGTTAAGCGTCATCCTTTAGATAGCACACTGTAAAGTTTCAGACACATAAGTGTAGTCACTTGTTTGTGATTGTGTAAACAAATTACTGTAATCATTTTCTACAAAATGGATAAACTGAAATTGAGCTGTGATAAAGTATTTCATTTTAAAGGATTTAACTCCAATATAAATACAAAAGGAGTTAAATTCCACATAAAGGATTCTTCCCATTTGATTTCAATGGTTAAAAAGTGGGCTGCTGAATTTCAGCATGGTCATGTGTGCATCCATTCAAGATAATGGGCGCTCAGGCCATCCCAAAACTGCTATGACTATAGTGATAGTGACAAAAATTCACAATGCTATGTGAAAATGGGTGCCATGTTTGTTAATGATGGACCAAAAATGCTTCAAATGGACATTTTGCAAGAGTGTTTAGACTTTTTTAAATGCAATTCCAGTGGATTCTCTGACATTTCATAACAGTAGATGAAACATGGATTTATCGCTATATGCCATAGTTGAAGGAGCAGTTCAAACAGTGGGTGGCATTAGGTGAAAGTGCAAGAAAGAAAGCATAAACTGTTCCATACAGGAAAAGGCATGGCTAAGGCTTTCTGGGATTCTCATTGTGTGCTGCTCATAGACTACCTCCAGAAGGGCAGAAATATCACCACTGAGTATTACACTTCATTACTGGGCCAACTGAAGGATGTTATACAGGCTAAACATTCACACCTTGCAAAAAAGAAAGTTCTCTTTCATGACTATAATGTGCCTTCACAAATATCTGGAATTTTGCAGTAAAAATGCATGACCTTCACTTCCAATTGCTTCCACATCTGTTATATTCACCATATTTGGCTCCCAGCTATTACTTTTTGTTCCCAAACCTGACGAAATGGTCAGTTTGATGAAGAACCTCAGTAGAAGACGAACCTTTACCCTCAATAAAATCTTCTGGCCTGCTGTAATGGTATACAGGGAATGATTTTGCTTCTAAATTGCAAGCCAGGTTCTAACCCAGTTTGCATTTAGCTTTTGGGGTGAGTTTGTGTATACTTAGTGTCTGCTTAGCATCACATATTTAAGTGCTCTTCTGACTTAGGCAGATGAAATTTCTTACGTACCAGATGACTATAGTGATGTAGAGGGAACAATATGGCTTCTGATATGCAAACCAGTTTTGAATTCACCTTGAATCAAGCTTCAGGTTTCAAATATTTTTATATTCATGGTTTTTGCTCATGTATGTTTAGTACTTTATGTCCCCTGGCTCCTTTGCCTATTCATTTAATTTGTTGGTAATTCACTGATTCATTCACACATTTGTTCATTCATTTTTATGTTCATTGTTTATAGGTTATCTCTTGCTAAAGACTTTTGGTAAAAAAAAAGGGGGGGGCTATTTATTTTTTATTTCAAGTATAAGCATATGTTTTCTTGAAAATAAATATCTTATTATATGAATTCAGTTTACTTTGTGCTATGAAGTAACAAATTATTTATACAAAAAAGACATAAGTTATACACACACGCAGACAGCTGTTACATTAAAATATTCTCAGAGATATTGGTATGACACTTTTTGCAGAGTTTTTGATTTTACAAGAACCACATACAAATTTTTTATACAACTGTCTTTAATTTTGCTTTTCTTACATAACCCTATTTGACATGTTCTTAGATGTTCCTTTGTCCCTATGATCAGCTATGAGTGATGGTTACAGTAGTCTATGAAAGCTACGTGAAAATGAAAAGCTAAGCTAAAAACGACTTGTGCACTATGCTACAATGAGTTGGAAACACGTTTATTATGCAGTGATTATTATTGCTTACAACTAACCAATATATGTCAAAAGAAAGGTGTTTAAGGAAGCAGTCAATTGACTGCCACTGGGAATCATGGTAAATTTGTTATTATTTTAAAAAGTTACTGCCAGAAATGCAAAAATATATAGGTGAGCTGCACATCATTAAAAGGGAATAAAAATCACAGAACCATAGAAAAATACTTCCAAAAGCACTGAAAATATGAACATTTGAAAACCAAAACTGATCAATTGACTGACATTGGGTGTTCTAGTATTAATATTTGTCATAACTTTTGTCTGATTCATACAAAGGCTTTTATCTAAATCTATGAATGCTAAATGAATTTCTTGATTCTCTTTTTTTCTATAATTTGTTTTAAGCTGAAAGCATCAGCTATTGTTGATCTTTCTTTCCAAAAACCTTATTGTTGTGTTAGTATGATGTAATCTGCAGTTCTTGTTATTCTTTTATTAATTATCTTGGCATGTACTTCATAATTTGTAGCCTGTATGTGCCCTAGTGTCTCTCACTTCAATTCCAAGATTCTTATTAACCAATATGTAATATATTAATTTTCAATGGCCTCTTGTAATCTGTGTGTATTTGTATATTTCATTAAGAAAGTGTTGGTAAATTTAAATTCATTAATTGTGAAAAATTTTCTTAAGTTCATTCCCATATGTATTTGTTTTAATTCTCGAAAACATATCTCTTATTTTTGGTACTAATAATTTTCCAATGCAAGCATTCATGTCTCCAGCTATTATCTAATAACTTTTATTATATTAATTTATTTCATTTTGTAGGGAATAATAAAATACTTAAGTTTCTTCCTTCTTACCCTATTCTGATGTGTAAACAGCTATTAGGCATATTTCTCCTCATTACTTTCAATTATAATATTAGTATCATTTCATTAATATAACTAATAATTCTGTTTTTATGTTTTATATTTGTAAATGAATACCCCAACAGTCTAATATTATCTCTATATTAATGTTTTGCTCTTCTAATGCCTTAATTAGTTCTAATTCTTTATCACTTAGTCCTCTGATATTACATATTCCTATTGTTAATAGTTCTGTAATCCTGACTCTTGTTTAATTTGTGTTTGTCAGTTCTGCTTCAATTTTTATCAATCTGGCTTAATTTTGAATCTTATCGGTAAATTAAGAGCTTATTCTGATGACATTACAAGTGCCGTGCAGAACTATTCTGATGGTAGGGTTGCTACTTTAAATGCTTCCAGACCTATGTAACTGTGTATTAGCCCTTCAAGCAAGAGCTGCTCCTTCTGCTCCCGAAACCTTGATGATTAATCTATGACTCCTGTACGCTCTGGAGACCATTGGGAACTACCCATTACCCTGGGCAAGGGACCCCTGCCAGGTGTTATCCTCTGGGTAAGAGAAACCTGGAGCTCATACAGGCAGGGTCACTACTCCCTTAAGTTGGCCTATCTCCAAATAGAGTTCCCATCCATCGTTCTGTCTAAAAATTATACCAAGATCTGTTGAGCTAACAGGTTTGACAAAGTATTATTGGAGTTAATTTGAATTGTAGAAGAAAGTTAATGCAAGATTACTCAAGTGGAAACTTGATTCTTCTGAAACATTCAAAGAATTGCTAGCAGTTTGTACTACACTATGTAGTTTATTATTTACATTTTAAGACCAGTGTGATATAAAAAGACAAGAAGCAGAGATCTATGAAAGTAACGAAAGCAGATACGTACTTTCTTTCATCAGCAAAATGCTGATTCATGTTCACTTTGCTGAAAACTATACATGTACAGCACAAGATGAGAGAAGTGTTCACTGGTAGCAGTCGTAGGTTAGCATTTCTCAAAATATCAGAGGTTTTATATACTTTGAAGGTACAGAATCTCAGTTTAACCCTCTGATGGACATATAGGGTCTTTAGGGACCTCACACTTCTGTTTTGGTTTATATTTCCACAGATATTGCACATACAATGCTAATGCTTCGTGATATCTCTTTTTGTGAAATGATTTATCAGATCATGACATGAAAATATAAAATATAATTATTTTCTCAGAGTTATTCAGGTCTAATAAAAGAATGAACAACATTGGACACTTACAATGGACTCTTTGAAGAACCCAAGAATTTTTTTTATTTTTGCCATGTTTTTCTCTAGTAATTTATATGGCTAAGCCGTCCAACAATTAAACTATACATTTGGGCATTCATAGACAGCATTGTTAAAGAGATACTTCAGAAAATGGCTAGTTTCATCATGTAGGCTAATCGAATACAGTGATTTTTCCAAATGCTGGTTTTAAAGTGTACAAAAAATTGAAGAAATATTATCACTAATATAAATACTGACATATGCTATTTCAACAGTAGCGCAGCATATTTGTAATGAAATAGGCTAAAGTCACAATATATATTTTTATATTTTTATGTAAATAAGAATGATGGGAAGCTTGTCTGTAACGAAGGAGGTGACCAGATTCTCCTTCAGATGTTAGATGAGGCAGATGATAATGAAGAGAATTTTGACATGAATGATAACAAATATTTGCCTTAACACAGTGAAATAGAGGAAGATAATGGCAAGGTAGAAGAAGAGGAAAGAACAGGTGATAATGATTAGTATGATGATGTTCCAATAGTAATGATATTTTGGTGCAAGATAATTTCACTGGAAAAAATGGAATAGTTTGGTATAAAGAAGCTTCCTGTTAGTAGACACCAAACTTTATCTCATAATATTGTTTGTGACAAACCAGGCCCTAAAGGGGAAACATCCACTTCAATAAAGAATGCTCTAAATCTCATAACAACCCAGAAATTATTACTGTTATAGTTACGGAGACAAACAGAGAGGCAAAAGGAGTGTACAAAGAGTGGAATGACTAATTTTGACAGTATTCCCAAAGTTTGGAAAGAATTAAAGTATGAAGAATCAGTCTTATATAGGTGTACTTATTGCTTCCAGAGCATATTGATTATGAAGGTAGGACTTGAACTATCCATGAATGAGTTGTGGAATGAGGAACATGGCTGGTTTATTTTTAGAGCAAAAATGTCCTAAAATGATTCCAAGCTATTACAGGTTTTCTCTAATTTGACAAGAAGGAAACTAAGCCAGAAAGCCACATGTCTGTTGACTTTTAGAGGAAAATGCCCATTTCTTCGGTACATAAAAAGTAAGCATGCAGAATACAGGATAAAAATATGGTTGATCTGTGAGTATAGAAATGCATTTCCATTCACCGGCAGGTTTACTTAGGAAAACACCCTGATCAACCAAGGTATATAAACTAGGGTTCTAGAGTTGTAAAGCACCTACCTAAGAAATGGGTCAATAAGGGTTACAATATTGTAACTGGCAATTTTTTTTCCTGCAGTATCCCATTAGTGAGAGAAATACTGACTGTGAAAACAACAAATGTTGAAACTGTGAGGGAAAATAAAGTAGAAATTTAAAAATTTTTAAATAAATTGTTCAAGAGAAGTACATTCATCTTTCTTTGGATTTTTTTTAATCTTTGCCACTCATATCATAGTCCCTAAAATCATTTTTAGTCATACATATATCTTCCTTACACACATAAAAGTAGGTCCCGGTGGTTTAGTGGTAACCATACTTGCCTTCTAAACTCAAGATCACGGGTTTGATCTCGGCCAGGACCAATGGACTTTTTTGTGCTTAAAATCCTAAATATTACTTCCTTTGGAAGGGAAGTAAAGCTGAGGGTCCCTTGTCATACATTTATGGCATGATAAAGAATCTCAAGCCTGTAAAAAGAGGCCTATGACCAAAATTTATTGGCCGTTTAATGCCCTGAATTGAATGGGATGCTGATGACCTGAGATGTTAAATAAACCAAATCAGCCAACAATTACACACATCAAAAACATTCTTCTTTTTACATTGGGTCAACTTGTAGGCTCTTACAGTGTGAAATGTAACAACAAATGTTGTCCCTTGTATTCTTCTATAACAGGGACTGCTGCTATGATTATTTGACTACATAACTACCCAGAAGGTCCATCTTCTACTCAAAAGGCAACAATTTCTGCTGCAGCTAGGAAGACAGTTAGTGCATCCTTTCATCATACTAGACTAATGAATGGAAAATGCATGCAAAAGGGAGCAAAAAGTGGTCTTCTTGCCCTTGGATATGACTATGAATCTCAAACACACAATATGGTTTTTACATCAACAAGAAAATAGGAAGAGATAAACATGTTCATGTTCAAGAAGTATGGACAAAAAAAAATTAAAACATGTCAGAGATGTGGAAAATCTGCCTGCAGTTCCCATTCCAGGGAAATTGCGATTTGCATGGAATGTAAATGAAAAGGATTGTGAAACAAAAGTGTTAATGTCATTTAACTATAAGTAGAAATTTTTTTTTTTAAATTCAGAATGTACTGTTTTCAATTTTAAAAAAAATAAGTTTATTATTTTCTATGTCTTATGGGTAATAAAAGGATTTTTAAACCCTATAAATACAATATTGACTTTAATCACCGATTGAGAGTGTTATGATACAAAAGTTACAGTTAAATATAATTGTATTAATTTACATAAGTGAAATGTTACATATAAATATAATAAATAATAATAATAATAATAATAATAATAATAATAATGTGAACTTATAAATGTAACATTGAAAAAATGCATGCTTCATAACAAAGTCGCAAAACAATATAACAATATTAATATACCAAATGTAGCAATAACAATGTGTATATCAATTAAAATACCATATTGTCCTGGAAGACACTTAGTGCCAATTTGTTGCATTCCAAGCAGGTGATTTTATAGAAAAAAATGTTATAAAATATATAAAGTTAAGGTTAACAACTTCAAGATTCCAACAGGAGATAAATTAGTCCAAAAGTTCCTAAATGTGCTCAAGAGCTACACCAAGTTCATCCAACCATCAATGAATCCAGTAGCCGACTTACAGTTGATGGTGCCAGCAATGGCCTGTGAAATATGTTCTGTATGATTTAATAGTAAGTGGAGCATAAGAGTGTTAAATCATCTCACAAGCTATTAAGAATATGTACATAAGTTGCTTCACTGTATTAACTGGGACACAGAGTTAGTCTTATATTTGTATGTCAAGTTAGCATTCACATTCATATATGTTAAAACATTTTATTTATATAAATGAAATTGGTATTCCACAAAATAATTTGTCAAAACATTATTTCAACATCCACTGAGAATAGTGCATTAAATTTATAGACTGGCCACTTCTGTACCTCAAGGTAGTGTGTACTGTTTAACATAACAGTGGCTCCCAGTCCTTTTTTGGTTCACAGTGCCCTTAGAATATCAGCATTTTTCTGCAGTGCATCCAGTCCAACCTAACAGTAGCAGTACTGAGAAAAAATATGTTTTTGTTCTTAATTATCTAGTGAGTTAATTTGATAATCTTATGCTCCACTTACTGTTGAATTATGCAAAACTAGTTTTGCAGGCTGTCCACGAGAGCTACACCAAGCCCAGCCAACCAACAACGAAGCGGACATTTGACTTGCAACTGAGGAGCAGGCAAAAGCCAGCGAAACTAGTTTTGCATAATTCAACAGTAAGTGGAGCATAAGGTTGTCAATTCGGCTCACCCAGATAATTAAGAACATTTTAGCTTAAACTTGGGTGCCAAAACATTCATACAGAGTACACATCATGGTCCCATTTCATTGTTGACATCTATTAATATAAGGCCATAATCCAAATAACTAGTTCTATTTATGATTTTTCATGTTTCCACTACTACTGTATGTTGCATTCTTTTTATTTTCATTCCTAGAATGTATTATAATATTCAGTAAATATTGTCCACTTTTTAGGAAAGTTACTTGTAAAGATTTACTCAATCACACCATCATTCATTGGTTTTAACTTAAGTAAATAAAGGCCACAGAGATATACGAGGGTGAGGTGAAAAGTTCTTGGCCTGGTAGTGGAAGATTTTTTTTATAGGTCAAATGATCACTTATTTTTCTATGTAGTTACCTTTGAGGTCAATACACTTTTTTCACCGTTTTTCCAGTGAGTAGATTCCATCCCTAAAATGCAATGCTGGAATGTGTGCAAAATACCCATCAATGGTTGCAATAATCTCTTTATTGGATGCAAAGCGTTTTCCCAGGCAAAAATTTCTTTAGTTGTGGGAATAGGTAGAAGGTAGAGGGTGCCAAATAAAGTTCGTTTTATTTAAGGGCGCTCTTGAACATCTCAGGTCTTCAGCATCAAATAAACCGAATAGGGGTATATTCCAACAATTCATACTTCAAATCCCTCAGTTTTCCCATAGCCAAGGCACCTTTGTGGACAGGTGCATTTTCATGGTGAAAGGTTATTTTTTTCTTTTACAATCCAGGCCTCTACTTCCGTAAATTTTCATCTAGTTGGTTCAGAAGACTTGCATAGCATTCACCAGTTATTGTGTCACCCTTTGCGAGATAGTCGCTTAAAAGAATCCCTTTTGAATTTCACAAAATGCTTGCCATAACCTTTCCGGCAGATGACATTGACTTCACCTTTTTTAGTGCAGGACCCTTTGGCTTCCAAGCATTGCTTTGGTTGTTGTTTCATTTTTGGAGTGTAGTGGTGGACCCACATATTATCCATAGTAACAAATTGGCATACAAAATAAATTGAAATCTTTTTAAAATGGTTCAGCATTGCTGTAAAATTACTTTTTGCATTTGCTTTTCTTCCACAAAGCCTTATCAACCTTAGTTCATGTAAAATGTACCATACATGTTCTTCTGATATACCTCTGGTATCAGCTATTTCAGGCACCTTTAATTGCCAATTGCTCAATATCATATTGTTCACTTTCTCTATGCTTTCCTCTGTGGTTAGAGTTTTGGGACATCCTTCATGTGGATCATCTTCAAGAAAAGTGTGACGTCATTTAAATTTTGCCACCTATTTCTTAACAGTTCAAAATAAAGGAGCAGACTGTTTATAAACCTTCACCAACTTGTATGAATTTGCATTTGCAATAAACCATCCAAAATAAAGAATTTTATAATGGCATGATATTCCATTTTCATTATCTGAATGAAATAAACCATACATCTATTTTCAACAGCCATAGAATCAAAGCTATTCAAGTAGACAATTGATTTACATTATTCTGAAACTTGCAGAAACATGACAAAAACAAATTTCATTGATGCTAACACCATATCTGTGCAAGACAGAACTTTTCACCTTGCCCCCTCATATAAGTACAAAGTATGAAGAAAGATAAAATCGAATCAATAGATGCCCTGCATGACTGGAGCAATCCAAAGTTTAATATTCTTACTTTGAGCATAATGAAACACAAATTAAAAATTAAAATATAATTTTGTGCTTCCTTTTATTGCATTGACATATAGCTATTTTGATTGTAAAACTAAGTGGGCTGTCATTTTAGTGAAAATATTCGACACATTCCCAGGGGACCACATTACTCAATTTCAAACAATTTATATGAGGCATAGGATAGAATATTTTTTTCTCAAGAAGGAAAAAGGAAATCTTTTACCTAAAAAGAACATCCATGTGCATTGTATATTCACTCACCTCATTACTCTTACAAAATATAATGTTGGAATGAACAGAAATGTTAAATTTGTGAATGCTATTTAAGAGTAAGCTTAATAATTAAGTCCTAGTTCCATATCATATTGCAAACAGTTTATTGAAGGTGTATGTATTATCACCACACTCATTCCATCCCCCGCCAGTATCAAAGCTAGTGCATAGTCTACAACTCCACTCTCTTATCTGCAAATTGGTTTATGACTGTTGATAATTCAAAATAAATTATGTTACAAAACATCCTTTTCTTCCTTTCCCTAAGTTCATTTTTGAGTCAAGGCAACGACAAAGGATTTTATATGTTGTTATATTGTAGCATCAGTGCACCAACAAAACTCCATGCACATGCCATTTATAATTTATAAGGAAGTTTGGGGAAGCAGAAAGTGTTTGGCCACTACATAAAGTTTGTTGACGGGTGATCAAATCAAATCACACTAAATGATGTGATATATTTTCCCTGTGTCTCAAAGCTATATGCTTATTGACCTTGATCTAATAAAATGTTCTTTTCTCCTTTATTATTGTTCTTTTCTATTTCATTGCAATAGATCTGAGTGTAACATAGAAATGCAGTATAGGAGTTTAAATTCTCATGAACAGAATACATTCATTCATAGCTAATTTGTTTGAATGTAGTATTTTATTCATTTTGCAATGGCATATATTAAAATTGTGCAATTTTTAAAATAATTGTTCCAGATAAAATATATAATTTTCTAGAAAACCTTTGCAATTCAATTTTGCATTAAATGGCGAACTCAAGTTAAGAGTTACATTGTGTGTGCTATCTAATGACCACAACTAATTATTAGCCATTGCAAAGCAGAGAACTGTTTTTGCTGAAGTTTTTTTATCTTGATGGAAATGCAACTAAAATATATGATATCATCTTACAAGGCAAATCACTGGAGCATCCCTGGTAACAACAATGAAGAATTGAGAAAATATGTGTTAAACTGTATGAGACATTCTGCATTTTCTCTTGAAAGAAAACTGATATTTTTGAATGTGTTCAAGCCAATCAAGAACGATTCTCAGCTACCAGTATCCCAGTGAACCGATTAAAATCCAACACTCCTACAAGACGGTTAGGGGACCCAAACTAATGGAGAGTGAGACAACCAGTGCACTGGCACAGTTGCTGCTAAGGCAGCAAACAGAGTGCTTTGTAAATGTAAATTGCACCATTTTTAGATTAAATAAGAGTTTCATTACACCATGACTACAACACAGAAAATTTTATTTATTCACTAAAAGGTTTTTACTAGAGGGATTTAGTGAGTTTGTAAAAGGTGCTAAAAGATGCTACATATGTGGTTAAAGGCAGCCCATTCCGAAAGAATTGATGCTGCAATTCAAGATATTAAAAGTAGAATTAACAAAATATATGTACCATTTTAAATATTTTTAAATGTCTAGTTATAGGCACAGATCTGTAACTGAACCTATAGAATGACTGAAATATGCAAATGCATCCTTTCTATTGTATGATTGAATTAAATGAAACACAATGTTCCGTAAAGTATTTGTTTAAGAGACATAATCAGTACAATAATGATATTGGACAGAAAATGATTAAAGCATATGTATTCCATGCACCAAACACACTTTATTCTACCGTGGAATATTGACACACATTTTTGGTACTGTAAAATGTTGTTTCAAATTTTTTCCCTTTTCGAGATTCACGTTCAACTAATATTGAACCATAACAGTGCACATTCTCAATTTTGATTAGTAAATTATTAATTAATAAGCAATTGAAGTCTAATGATATTATTACTAATTTGGAGGCTGCACAGAGATATTTGCGTAATGAGATGTTTCTCTACTAACATGCTTGTACATGCAATTTTTGTGCAAATCCAGTGTTTGCATTATATCATTAGTAGCTGGTGGCAATATTGACACCTTTAGTTTTTCCTCAGCATAGATCTGTGCTCTTTCAACTGATACTATTCTGTATGAATCCTTGAGAAGTGCATGAAAATCTAGAGGCAACAGGTACCAGAATCGAACTTCACGCAACTAAGCAGTCTTGAGAAAGACAACCCGTTCAATTATATTGTTTGCTGGGAAAAAGATTCTTTGTACGTCAATACTAGAAGCATGTTGCTCATATATAATAACCAATATTTGTTGGTAAAACCTTCCATGATTTTGAAATAACTGGCATAACATTGTAAGTATGGGCTGTTGCACCTTTGGATTACATTGCACCATAGACCTTCGTTGCATTGAAATATGTAAATGTCCTTTTTATTGTCATTTTTTTAATGCTGTTCAATTTGCATTGAATATCACATCATTGAGAATACCCATAACTTTGTCCTTATTTACAGAATGCTTTGACCATTAATTGAAAATCACTTTTGTAATCTGTCGATGTGTGGCAAAAAGAGCAAATTTTCTAGATTGACAGTGATGCGCTTTCATAGAGCTGTCTAGCAAGTGTAAACCTCACTTAAAATTCCATTCACTCACTGGTATTGTAATATGTCATGAAGTTCTCTGAGTGTGTCAATCTCAAACAACAAAATGCTCTGAACATAATTCTTGCAACTTTTCATAGATCCCCTTGTTAATTTCTTGATGTTTTCACATTACTTTTGCCAGCATTCTATGCTGACTTTTCATCTGTACAGCTGTCAATTGTCTGGTCTCCAAGTATAAATATTCTTCATTGTTGATGATCATTGGTGGTTATATTTCATATTATGATGTTTGGATATTTCAGTAGCAGTTGTATTTACTTTTTCAATTGATGGTTTCACTTCAGGCTTCTGCTTGGTACTTGGATGATAAGAACCTGACAATTTACCTTCTGATCTATGTGAGTCTGAAATATTGCTGCTTTCTGTAATTGGTGCAAAGTCAAAGTCACTTTCTGTTTCTGTCAGTAGGGTCATCTTAGGAGTCTAAAAGCTCTTCATTGTCATCTTTGCATATTTCCACATTTCTACGTTCTTTTAATTTGATGAAAATGATTTCTGACATGATTAAGACCTCTTCAATTTTGTCATTTTCTAAAGCCCCGTGCTTTTTAAGTATTGATTAGTAAAATTGATATGTCTAGTGGATTGTTTTCAAAACACCCTCTGCATTTGGAAATATGCACAGCACTGAACTAATGATGCTTGCAATGCTGGCTATCAGTTTTTGCCTTCCATTACTTAGTGCTGTAGCAAACTTTGTTGTCAATCTTATATTCATAAGGTTAATGCCCTTGAGTGGTGCTACTGTAGTATTTTGTTTATTTTCCCCTTCCTAAATTCGAAAGTGTAAAAATTATATAAATTTCTTTCTGACACAATAGCTATTTGCTTCTCAGACACCTTAAGTTTGAAGCATCTGCACTTATGCATTTTGCTAGGCTAAGGTTTGATAAAGTAATGATTTCTGAATTGCAGTCCATAAAGGATAATTTGTATTTATTGACATGAAATATTCTTCTGGATCATTAAATTGTATGATTTATTTGTATGTGTAGATACCATCAAGTGGCATAGAACATACAGACTTGGCGGGCCTATTGTCAGATCAGCAGCAGCGCTGTCATGTTTTTGCAGCAGCTGCTGCTGCTGCTGCTGCTGCAGAGGAAGCTGAAGGAGAAAATTTAGTAAAATCTGATGATACATCAAGGATTGACCTAGATGAGGCAATGGAGGAAGTTGCACAAACACTAAGTGGTTTCAATATTGAAGATATGACTCTAGCTGACAGAGAAGAAATGAAACTACAAATACAACAACAGCAACAATTCAGTGGAAGGCAGGCTGTACGCCTGGAGGAAGCTATTTCAGTAATGGTAGCCTCTCAAGCTCCTGTACAAGTGGGTACAACACAAACAGATGTCGCAAGAGTTGAATACTTTCCTGTACCTTCAAATGGAACACAAATTCCAGCATTGCAGGTGAGTATTGAAAATATTCTTACTTTGTAGCACTAGAGGAATATTAAGGACAAATGATACATTTGTTTCAAATATAAAATATACATTAAACTCTGTAAATTTTTATTATTGTTAAGAAGGTATTTTGTTGCAATACCTGGAGGAAGGGTATTTCAATAAGTACTTGATGGACATTTTATATATGCTGCTGGCCATTAATATTGCAGCATATTGCATTTTCTTAACAGCATATAGAAATGTCTTATCTTTTCATTTGGTTGTTTGATGAGGCTTGTGAGATCCTTCACATCTGTATGATTATACTACCTTGATCAGATTGCTGTCATATTTTGACAATTTATTCTGATCCCTTTTGAGAAAATGTGTTGGTTTACATCTCTCATGAGTATTGCAATTTTAACTGTCAGCGATGTATTTGGGAATATTCTCCACATTTATGTTGTACTGATGAGGAAATTGTGTCTGCACAGGTGCAGCATGGGACTGGTTTACATCTCCAATACCAGCAGTACCAGTTAACAACAGGGTTACAAGTAGCAGCTAGTGGTGTGCAAATTCAGGCTGGCGGTGGAGCACTTGAAGTCACTGGAGGTATACAAATCACAGGTAGTAGTGCCACTCCTCTTCAGACAACTCAGATTCTCAATCCCAGATTAAGTGGTTTACAAAATGTGGCTGGGACAGCCTTCCAGTCTCAGCTACTACTACAGACTCCTCAGCTTGGTAAGTTGCAATGGCTTAACTTTCTGTGAATGAATTTGAATTAACACAGTAACTGCATGATTATTGTTATGGCATAAACAAAATATTTTAGTGTACAAGGATATCTGCCTCTGTTCTTCCAGAAACATAACCTTAATATTAACATAAAAAATATGTGAAAATTATGGGCTTCCTTTGGTGAAATGGTTGAAAACAACTTCCAGCCTTTCCTGGTCAAGGAATTCCATCCGAGCCAGCTGTTGCAACACCAAGTAGTACAGCACAGTATGTACAGCCTTCATGTGCAGCCCATCAAGTGCAAGTTGCAACACAGACACCTTCAGACAAGAAAACTACAACCAGCTCCTCATCATCTGTATCAGGATCTAGTGCAGGTTCAGGGGGAGGGAAGGGGAAGAAAGCACGATACCAGCTGCAACAGAGACAGACTCAAAATCAGCAAACTGCATCTTCCTTTGGTTCACAAAATTTGCAGCAAAACTACCAAATTGATAGCACTGCAGGTTTGTGTTCATTGCTTATGTACATGAGTCTCGTTTAAAATAAGATACATTTTATGTATATAACATTTTAAGCCAACACCTATAATAATTACAGGCATTTATTATAATAGGTGTTGGTTTCATAGAACATATTTTGTGGATGGCAGCTCATAGCAGAAGTTGCAGTAATTTCCAGCAGATAATTTCTTATTTAATGGAAGTTAAGAATTGAAAATGAGCATGTATGCTTAAGATTAGTAATGACTTAATTTTAACACTGAAATTAATCAAATTGAAATCAAATTAAAATGCCCTTTACCTCTTTATTGCAGTTTCACTATAATAGGTTTAAGTATAACATTGTAATATTAGTGTACCAATTGTAATTCTGATTAACAAAATGCACATATGCATTGCTAATTTGTGTGGAGTAGCATTTTATTAATTTTTGAATAAAATTTATTAACATTTTGCAAGTTTTCAAATAATTTTTACTTAAATGTAAATTGGAACTTGCACAGTGAAGCTAATCATATTAATTGATATCATTGTATGATTCAGTTGAACTACACACTCTTAAAGCTTCAAATAATTGTTTGGGGTAAAAGATACAATTTTCTAGATAATCTAAGCAAGATCAATATTGATTAAATTATAAACTCAAGAACAGTTGCACTGTGTTTAAAAATCTAATGACCATAACTAACTAAAGAGCCAAGTCAGAAAACTGGCCTGCTTTTGTGTTTGAATGTGTTAATATAAATATATACACACACACATTCAACTGAAATATACACCGATTCCACAGAAATATCATATTTAGGAATACATTTTTAATTCAATATTCTTCTGTTATAAAATTCAAGAAATATTATTCCCTACAGTTAAGCTGCCTTGTTCAATTATTAAATGATTTCACATTCCGAAGTACAAGTGCATTCCATGCTGAATATCATTGCACATTGAAACACAGAGGAACCTCTCTGTGATGTATGTATAAGTTTTTCTAATAATGTTTGAACTTTAAACCATATTTTTTAATATATTATGATTTTACTTTTTCTTCATATACAGCGCAAAAGTTTCTAAATATATTTTATGATATTTTTTAATAATTAGGTGTTGCAAATAATTTTCAGACAGTGATGTGCAATGTAGATAAAGTTTCACACACAGAAAATTAAATAATAGACTGAAATTTCCTTCCAGATTGGGTTAGCATACAGTCACAAAAAAGGGTATCAGAACAATTCCTAACTTGAAATATAATTTGGAACAGCAATCACCAAAGAACGGTATCATAACAATTCTTAACTTGAAATTTAATTTGGAACTTACACAGTAAAACAAGTTATGTGATAATTTTTGAATTATTGAATCAAACTGAAACATTCTTGGCTTCATTTAGTTGTTTAAATGTAGTAACATGTTTATCAGACTGTTGTGGGCATCCTCAGCTACTTGCCAACTGCTGAAATATTCTTGGTATTTTTTCAGGGATGCTCATTCAACTCTAGCAGACATAAAAGGAACTTATAAATAGGGTTTCATCTGCGGGTCCCTGATATCTTCTTTCAGATGCCTACTTAAGCTTCTCTTCATTTTCACTATATAGACCTTCATGCATTTTGCACATTTAATTTGATAAATTCCAAATTTTTTTCTTAGTGGAATCAGTGAAAGGACCTACAGAATTAGCAACATGAGAGAAAATCTACATTTACAAGTACAAAGACAGTTTAATGAACTATGACAATTCTGGTAATGATAACATAAATTTTAAGTTATTCACACTTCCACCAGAGCAGATTAACGTTTCCATAGCACAGATTTATCCTCCAGCCGACTAGGGGCTGACAATGCAAACATAGGGTGCATGAAACCAGTCCTACATATTTTAAATAAGTTAGTGGAGCAAAAGAATGTTAGTTGGACTCAATCACACAATGATTTTAATATTGATTAACTTCACTGTGCAATGTTCCAATTAACAATTTTAGTTTATATGTTTTATGTTAATTTGTCTAAATAAAACAAAGCAAAAACTGTAGAATGCAGGTTGATTTCAGTGCAACATTCTGCAATGATGCACTGAAGTTTTGGTCATTTGTTTCATTGCCCTACTTACTCGGAAGAACTCTTTCAGTGAATTTCCCCACACTATCAGTATATGTTGTCAGTGGCCAAGCATAGCACAGAATTTAGTATTCATGATCATCAACAATTGTCAGTCTCATACTGTGGCATTGTCATTAAGTGATAAGATGGAAGCAATGAAACTAAAGGAAAAGGATAAATGAGGTGTTAGGGAAATAATGCTTAAGTATAATTATAGAAAAGCTTAGGTGTTTGAAACTCATAAAAATAAAAGACTACCTAAGACAAGAGTGGCTTTCATAAAGGCAAGATGAAAAGGAAATAGAAAATAAGCTATAAAGAAGTAAACAAATTGCTATATTATCCAGGACCAAACTCTTGAGCTGGCAGTGAAACATAGGCATAATTTCAAGGCTTATAATGGATGGCTAAAAAGTGTCAGAAACAGGCATAAAATTTTCTGGAAACAGATATGTGGGAAAGCAAATATGTTAAGAAATTTCTTGTATCTAAATGGCAATAAAAACTGAAAACATATGGGCATTTCAAACAAGTAATCTATAAAATGGAGACAATAGGGTAATTTTTTGGGCACTTGGTACAAAATTGCTCTCTTTGTATGGAGAAAAATGCATAGGTGATAAGGTGTCAAAAGAATGCCTCACTGCCTTTCTTTGTTTTTAAGATACTGCACATGATGAGATAGTTCATTTTAACTTCATGGGTGAATAATGTGAAAAACTGTTTAGAAAGGAAAAAAAATTGGGGTCAAGTAAGTCCCATCTTGAACTGTACAAATAGCCTGAGAGGTCTTCTTTGTTACATTTTAATATCGCTCATAACTATGAAGATATAAAGAGAGAGTGAATTAATGCTTGATGAAAAGTGTTAATAAGCTCAGAGCCTGTAAAGCTTAAAAAAGGTTACCTGGTATTCACCTTTTGAGCGTAAGGAAAAACACCAGATAAAAAACCTTACCGGATTCCAACCTGAGATCTCCATATTTGTTGGTAGACACACTGGCTACAATAACATGGAGATTGTTAAAAAGTAACACAGTGCAGGCAGTTAATACTTTAACACCAAAATGCCTGCTTCACTGCAGTGCAGGTCAAGTAGCCAAATTGACTGATAGTTAAGACATCATGTAATAGGCTGAGGTCTGAAAAATAAAGAGTGGCAAATCTGTAACCCAGTTTAAAAATTTAAAAAGAAATTTTGAAAGAAATAAGTTACAAAATGTATTAATAGACATACAAAACGTCATAAAAATGAACTTCCATTGTGTCAAAAATGAAGGTACTTTTTGAAATCATTATTTTGTATGTGCTGCAAAGCACATTCTCTGTCTTATGCAAAATGAGCTGTGAATGAATTTTATTTTATGCAGCTGTTTGGATTGGCTGTTAAATTCTCTTTCTGCTTTATTGTTGGTTACATACCTGCATCCCTTTCATGACTGCTTCTTTCAAAGAAATCTCTGCCAAAGTGCATGGTTATATATCTTAAGACAACACGTACTTTTAATTCAAGTTTAAAGAAAATTCTTTTGTGGACAGAAGATTGAATCTCAAAAGAGCTACATTTTGACATCCAGCCATGGACTATGAAACCATACCTCTGGCTAAGTTTAGCTGGTTCCAGCTACATTTATCTACAAACTGAAGTTCACTTTCTGTCTCATCCTTGATTTGTCACCTGCTGATTACAGATGAAAGAAGCGTCAAAAGGACAACTATATAAACTAAAATAAAGGAAATGTAAACATTATATTCTGCACTGAAAAATGAACAATAGCATTTGTTTTTTGCAAAACAATAACTTGAGGTTTGTGTGTGTGTGTGTGTGTGCATGTGCATGTATATTGTAGAAGTATGACTGTTGCTCAGGCAGCTTCAAAATGTCTTGCATAATAATATTGTGCAAATAAAAACATAAATTTTTCACAAATATTTTTTAGTGCAAAAAAAAAAAGACAATTCTATTGCTCAAGTAGTTGCCACATGGGTTCTTAACAGCACTCCTGTCACAGGGCTAGTTGCTGTCTTAGGCCCTGGCCCTACCCCATATGGTTTCTAAATCTGTGAGAGACAGCTTTAATGTTAACTCATTAGAAAAAAGAGTTTAAAAAAATAAATTATCAGAACTATCAATTCTTTTCAAAAGCTTCAAAGTTTGAGTATTCAAAATTCTTTTGATATAGTAGAAAAATTAAAACAAACTACAATTTCAACAGAAGACCTATTGGTACCCATTAATGTCATAGCCTAATTTCCCAGCATTCCTATATGTAAACTTACGGACCTATTAAGAGAATGGCTAAAATAAAACTTTAAAACAGAAGAAATAGAAGATTTAATACCACTCACAAACCTGTGCATACAGCAAAATTATCACCAACAAATACCAAGATTAGCCATGGGAAACCCACTTTCTGCATTTCTGGAAGACTTATTTATGAATTTACTTAAATGTACATGTCCATACATTATGAAAAGTAAGTGAAGCTTTAAGGGTGTGTAGTTCAACTGAATCATACAATGATATCAATTAATTATTTATGAATGTTTTTGAAGCATACATCATAAATGTTTTTCCATTAATTTTTATAATATATTACATATAAGTAGATAATGTGTTTGCAATAGTACTAAAGAAATATTCACCATATTATGTAAAACTTCTAATTTTTCAAGAGAAATCCATAAACTCATGATAGAAACTTAGGAAATTGGAGAAGTTCCATTTTTATACTTAAAATCATAGGAAATGCAGAACACCTCAACTTTAGTATTTGTAGAAAAAGCACAATTACAGGTAACTACATAAAAACAAAATGGCAGCTCAAGTATTTACATCTATTCCTACTGTGAATATATGATGAGCCCATACTACAAAACCTAGAAAATGAATTACGGATATAGCTCAAATTATTCCGTAATTACTGAAGGCTTCTTTTTTTCCTCTTTCATGTAAAATAACATGCGAGATTATTCCGAATCCAAATGAAAAGCAGTTATGAGTGTTATAAGAGCATGTTTCAAAAAATTCCAGATATAAGAGTGAATTGACTGGAAATAATTATACAACCACAGTTGAAGAAAAATGTTATATGGGGCAGAAATATGGGGTGTAGAAGATGCATGGAAAGATGTTGATAAAATTAATAGAAATTTTTGTAAATTAATCTTAGATTTGCTGACAGCATCCCAAATGGTGTAATGCAGCTGGAGTTAGGTAGACATTCCATCAAGATAAAAACTATTACAAGAATTATGAAATACTTATTCAGATTTACTACATTGGAACAGAGTGATATTAAAAAAATGATTCAGTATCCAAGAGTGGAAAGTATAAGTTTAGGAAACTTATAGATAAGTAGGGAATACCAAAATAGGGGATTCTGGAAAGAAATAGACCTAAGGTTGGAAGATATTGAACGACAAGAAATATTTGTTAGTATGGAGAAAAGAGTTCATTAATGTGGTAGGTAAAATATATAGAACAATGTGATAAGACAGGTCAGGAAGGGTTTGCATGGGCTAGAACTGGAGTTATGAATTTAAAATAATTAGGATATAGAAAAATGTCCAATGTGTGAAGAAATCAATACAGATTTTCATTCTCAACTCATGTATTCACATTTCTTACACTATACTCCATTCACTTACATAAAAGTAAGACGCATTTTGGGAGAATCTCTCCCATCTTCAGTTGCTCACTGAACCTCCATTACTTGAAACTCACTTTTCGAGTAATGGAGGTTCAGTGAGCAACTGAAGTTGGGAGAGATTTCTTACACTATACTCCATTCACTTACATAAAAGTAAGACGCATTTTGGGAGAATCTCTCCCATCTTCAGTTGCTCACTGAACCTCCATTACTCGAAACTCACTTTTCGAGTAATGGAGGTACAGTGAGCAACTGAAGAGGGGAGAGATTCTCCCAAAACGCGTCTTACTTTTATGTAAGTGAATGGAGTATAGTGTAAGAAATGTGAATACATGAGTTGAGGTTAAATTGCCACTCCATTGTCAACAGCTTCCTAAGTACAATATTTAAATACAGATTTTCATTGTTCATTATACTATAGGTAAACAAAGTTATAGGGAGAATCTAGATAAGGAAATATTTTTTTAAAAGATTTTAACTGTAAAAGGAGAGATGAATATACAAATGATTGGGAACTATTTGAGCAAAAAATTAGAGAGAAACAGATAAGAATGATTAAGAGGAACATGGAGGGAAACATAACCTCAAAAGTATAATAGGTCAGATAAAACAAGGAGAGGATAATACAGCAATTTGATGGTCACCAAGACACTAATAACCAGTAGTTGTGTGTATTGGGATCAGAATGCAAACAAGCAAATCTAGAAAGAAAGTATGTAATAAGTAATATTAGTATTATTTTTGTGCATTTTTAAATCTCATTTTATAATGAACTGATAAAATATATATGTTTGAATGTAGTGTATTATGTAATATATTGGGACATCTTCAATAAATTTCAATCTCATATAAAAACAACAGATACAACCCAATTTCACATAAATATGCCATTTTTATTAGTTTGATACATAGACTGGTTAATCTCCCACTCACAAAAATAAAATACCAAATAGAATTACAACATATATTCATTGGAGCAACAACACTCCACAACATGATTTTGTCTCATGAGTATAAATACTTGTTCTTAATGCAGTTTTTCATCCTGCTTTCAAATACGTATTCGGAATTTCTCCATCACCCACACTTTCTTTTTTATTTCAATATTTTCGTCCATTTGTTGTAAAGTAAAAGCTCCTAGAGCATTGGAAATGTGATGGAACCAAATGAGCTAACTCAAATGGTATCACTGCTACTGTTGTGCATGTTCAGACCTGTACAGACATGCACAAATGTGATTAAGTGTAGCACACGTTCACCAGAGTGATGCCAGTTGCGAGATACCAGTGAACCAGTAAACAGATTGTGAGTGCTTTGTGTGTCTGAATTGTGTTTTACCTGTTTACAAATTTATTTCTTTTAATAAGTAATTAGTTGCAAATTGCCTGGAGCTTATTTAAGTTATCCTAACAACTTTTGTTATATATGTGGTGAAGTGACGCTCAAGTTTCAAAGACAAAACCTCACTACATTAGTGAAAAAATGTTATGAACTTTATTTTGGGTCTAAAGTGGAGGACTCAACAAGGGCCTGGGCCCCACATATCTGTTGTTTATCGTGTTCTAGGCTTCTCACTGCTGAAAAGAATAGCACATGCCATTTGCTATCCCGATGATTTGGAGGGAACCCAAAGATCACTCCTGACTGTTATTTCTGTTTAATAAACCTTAAAGGGATTATATCAAAATCAAAACATACAGTGCAATGAGACCATTTCCACACTGCAAAGAATTGCCCATACCGAAACCTCCAAACCATATGACAGTAGATGAAGAAAGCTCAGATTCTGATGGAATTAAGGAAGAAAATGCAATGGATTTTGGTGATTCAACTTTTGGACTGATTGGTTTATTTGAACCTCATTTATTGTCTCAAGAAGATGTTAACAATCTCATACGAGTTTTAAAGTTATCCAAAAAGCAGTCTGAAATGCTTGCTTCCTGACTAAAAGGGTGGATTCTTCTTCAGAGAATACAAAGATACATATTTATCATATTCCTCATTCTCAATTTCAAGACTATTTTTCTGAAGAAAATGGCTTATTGTTTTGTAATGACATTTCTTCTCTTATGGAGATATTTGGTATTAAACATAACCCAGCAGAATGGTGCTTGTTCATTGATGCCTCTAAAATTAGTTTAAAAGCAGTACTTTTGCATAACAGCAATAAATTCCCATCAGTACCTCTGGCTCACTCAGCGAGTATGAAAGAAACATATGAAAACTTAAAATTTATATTGGAAAAGCTTCAATATGCAATGTATGAATTCAATATTTGTGGTGATTTGAAGGTTATTGCATTTATTCTTGGTCTACAGCTTGGTTACACAAAGTACTGTTGCTTTTTGTGCCACTGGGTAAGTAGGGACAGAAAAAAACATTACTTTACAAAAGAATGGCCTAAACGCAAATTATTCATTCCTGGACAGAAAAATGTGAAACATGACGCATTGTTTAATCCTAAAAATTTGTATCTACCTCCGTTACATATTAAACTAGGATTAATGAAGAATTTTGTCAAAGCCATGGACAATACACCTGGTTTCATGTACTTAAAACAGAAGTTTCCTTAAATTAGTAAAGCAAAAATTAAAAAAGGTGTAATTGTGGGTCCACAAATACGATCACTAATGCATGATGAAAAGTTTGAGGAGGTATTGAATCCACTGCAGAAAGCAGCTTGGCAAGCATTAAAAAAAGTTACACACAGTTTTTTGGGAAATCGAAAGGCGGAAAATTACCGTGATATTGTCAAAGATCTGATAACATCTTATAAAAATTTGAGTTGCAATATGTCCTTAAAAGTACACTTCCTGCACTCGCACCTAGATTTCTTCCTGAACAATCTTGGTGCAGTGAGCGATGAGCACAGAGGAAACTTTCACAGGAGATTTCAGCTATGGAACAGAGGTATCAAGGAAAATTGAATCCTAATATGCTGGCCGATTATTATTAGATCATCAAGAGGGATGCTCCACAGGTGAAATATAGTGGAAAATTATAATTTCTTACTGTCTAGGTGAGTCAGAATGTTTGAATATTTTGTAGTTAAGAATGTAGAAAATATTAAAGCATTTGAAATCATAAATGCTTGTCTCTCAGAAATCTTGCATGATGGGGAAAAACTGATAACATATTTGAATTCAGGAAATAATATACTTTCAGAATCCCATATTTTTCTTTCTGAGACAGAAAAAGTTTATTTTTTGTTTCTCAGTGTAATCAGTGGATAAGCACTAACAAGTTAAATAATTGACAAAGTCAAAAGATAAAAATCCATTAAAGACATTTCTATACTTAAAAATATCAAAGAATAAAAGAAATGCAAAAGATTCACTTATGGTCCAGAGTATCATCACAAGTTCTTGAAGATCTTCAAAGAACATTGCATGAAATTAGAACCATATAATAAATAAAATATTTCAAACTTATGTTCCATTTTGAAAAATAGCATAACATCAGAGAAGGCATATATGCAACAGAATGCTTAAATTGTGAGTTACAATACATAGGAAAAATGAAAAGAAATATGGAAACCAGGAAGAAATAACATTTTAGAGATGTCCAGCTAAAAAATTAGAAATATCAGTGGTAAGTACTCACATGTGGGAACACAGCCATGAAATTAAGAAAGAAGCCAATTTGTTAAAAGAAATACTCCAATAGAACTATCCACATGATAAAAATTAAAAGTCAAAAAAATTTAAAGAAATTTGACAACACAGCTCTGGATGTATTCAGCAAAATTTTATTCCAGCAAACAGATGTTGACTGAGTAGCAGCTAAAATCCAGCCACAACCATTATGCAACCCCAAATTACCATGCTGTCAGTCAACAGTTCCTGTAACATGTCCTAATTAAAAACCTTATAAATGAAGTTTATATCAATATTCAGAAACATTGAACTTATAATATTAAGACATTCAATTTTCAGTGTTTAAAGTTGTACAAGGATGATACGATATGGTATCAGGCTGCTGGGAGAAATTATTTTAAAATAATGACTGTTCATGGAGAAGAAAATAAACCAGGCTCTTGGAAGAGATGCTTTCAAGAGGATCAGTGATGTTTAAGTAAGAGAGATTTGGATGAAGTATTTTGTGGTGAACCTTAAAGAAGTACATGAATCATTTACACAGAACAGTTAATAAATTGAAATGGTTTTCCTATATTTTCAGAATTCTGTTTTATTAATGTACATCTCCAATGTGACATTCCATATAATGTATACTCGTGCATCATACATGGAGTGTGAAATTTCTTCTTGCAGCATTGCATAAGAAGTACCTGTTAAGACTATATACCAGGAGCTTGTATTTTGGATGAAGAAAGGTAGAGGAAAGCATGCAGTCAGGTTAAGAAAAGTGCTAGTTTCCAATGATAATATGAGAGAGATTTTTAAGATGACTGGGCTGATTTATGAGTGGAGTCAATGGACATTGCAAAATGGAAGAACTCAAATTGAATGTAAAATTGAGCATCAGGTGCAAATGTTGTAAATCATGATTATATTAATTGGCAATATCATAAGTCTCTTCAAGTGTGCCTGAATAAACGTTGAAGCTAATGAAGCAGTGTCACAAATAGCTTCTCAAAAAGCTATAATATAAGCAACAAAATGAAATAAAGAATACCTATTGGAACAATAAGCAGGTTTATTGTGTAGAAAAAGAGTATGATGGAGAGATTTCAGATGAAGTCCATTTCTCCAATGTACAATTAAGTTGCATTTGTGTCATGCCTAAGTTGATAAAAATATCTTTAACTGGTGAATGTTTTTTTCTGATAGAGCTGCAAGTCAATTTATGCAAAGGTACATCTTAAGCAATATACCATTGTTTTTAAAAAATATTTGAAATTAAACATTTAGAAATTCTTCAAATCTTCTATAGGAAAGGGGCAGTAGATGTGATTAGAGAGCAAGTGAAAAGGATGGCGTGGATAGCTGTGAAATCTGGAGCTACTGTAAAAAAAATGTGTTCATGCTATGAGTAATATCGCCAAGCACATTTGCAGCCATGTTTATCCCTATAGTTTCTTTCAGCAAATTGACTAAAACTGCTCTTTTTCCATACTATACAGTAGTGAGAACTTTTTTCCTTTATTAGTAAATATATATTAATAACAACCTGAGTTTTTAGTTTTCTTTATATTACCATGTGAATTTAATGATATAGGTAATAAAAATATTCTATATACATCATAAAGAAGTCATATTTCAAGTAAGTTATTTAATTAGTTAAATATGGTGGACATTTGTAACAATGATGTTTAATATAAGTTTTGAATAATTGAGTCAAATTTGTAACACTTACATCACTAATAGTTTTAAAAGAGGAAAACTAAGTTTCTGGAGCTAATTGCTTCCATCTTCAGTTCCAGCTCGACTGCCGGCCTTGTTCTTTGTGGTGGTTTTGTCTGTCTCTGATGGCGATTCGATGAACTTCTGTATTAAGACAATAACAAAAATCCCCTAAACATGTGCATAAATTCATTAAATAAAATGATTAATGGTTGTAAATTAATAGATAAAAAAAACAATTCAAAATTAAAGTAAATAACCCCACACTGCCTAGAATCTATGGTCTTCCAAAAGTACACAAACTGGGAAAAACAATGAAACCCATTATAAACAACATAGATGCCCCAACCTACAAATTAGCCAAATGGTTAACATACAGATTTTCTTTCTTTCCAAAATTTGAAACCAGAAGCATAAAAAACTCCTCAGAGCTAATTAAAAAAATTAAAGATATAGAAATAGAAAAAACAGATACCTTGGTTTCTTTTGATGTCACAGCTCTTTTTCCAAGCATCCCTACACAAAATCTACAAACCTATATAAAAAAAATTGGTTGCTAAAAGCAGGAAAACAATAGAAGAAACTGAAGAATACATTACATTAACTAACCTGTGCATAAAGCAAAATTACTTCACTTTCAATGGAAAATATTATAAACAGAATTTTGGCTTAACATTGGGTAGCCCATCATCACCATTATTAGCAGATCTCTTCATGAGTGCATTAGAAGTTAGAATCATGAAGGGTTTCCCCTGGTTGTTCAAAGCATGGTATCGCTATGTTGATGACATCTTTGCAATAGTTTCGGAAAAACACCTAGAAGATGTACTAAAGTTACTCAATCTACAAGAAAAATTGTTAAAATTCACTATGGAAAGAAAATGCAATGAACAGCAACCCTTCTTGGATCTTAAAATAATTAAGTTATAAAACCACTTAACATTTGGCATATATAGAAAACCCTACTCACAGTAATAGCTACATTAAATATAACAGTTATAACCCAGTTCCTCATAAACATGCAGAACTAAATAGTCTTGCTCACAGGTTGGTAAATGTCCTCATGAATAGAGAAGAATATGATTTAGAACTGAGCAATATAATAAATATAACTATTGAAAATGGTTTCAAACAAGAAGTGGTATATAAGAAAATAAACAGAGCAAGGAACAAAAAAAGAATCAAAGACATCACTACTCTTATTCCTGGCAAGGAAGAAAATAGAATGTACCAAAGATTCACATACCATCCATCAGCCTTCTATAAATTCCAAAAGATTTTAAAAAAACATTACATTATTTTAGCTCCAAAAAACAGTTACTCCATAAAAAATATACTAAATTCTAAACTAAAAGAGGATATTCCTCAAGAGAACAAATCAGGAATATATCAGATGGAATGTATTGATTGTGAAAAAATTTACATAGGAAAGACTAAAGGAAACATAAAAACACGAGCTAAAGAACAGATCAGGAACATAAAACAAAGACAGGAAGAAAAATCAGCAGTAGGTTGGCATTTTTGGAATGAAAAACATAATATAAACAGGAATCCCAAACTACTTAAAAACATTACAGGGATAACAGAACTCGTCATCTGGGAAAACATATCTGGAAGAACAAATGTAGCGATTTCAACTTTGAAATCCCACCAAGTGACGTCTTAATACAGAAGTTCATCCAACCGCCATCAGGGAGAAACCAAACCACCACGAAGAACAAGGCTGGCAGTCAAACTGGAACTGAAGATGGGAGCAATTAGCTCCAGAAACTTAGTTTACCTCTTTTAAAACTATTAGTGATGCAAGTGTTACAAATTGGACTTAATTATTCAAAAGTTATTTAATATTAAGTTCTTTAATCTTAGTTTAAATACTTGACATGAAAATGCCATGTCAAATGCTTTAATGCAGCATCTTAATTGCAAATAAACCATTATGTTAAAGTTCTTCTAACAACTTTATGATTTGAACTCTCATAATATCAAAATTAATATTTGATCTTAATCATTGCTCCCATTCCATAGAAATTGGGCCATACTTCCCATCTTTATTCCTGTATTCTTAGTATACCTTCTGTTGCCACTGAGGTGGCAGAAACAGCCTTGTCCTGATGGCTTCTATGAGGACAATATGTACACTAGTCACAATCATGTTATTTTCTATGTCTGTGGCTCTCTTGATGCATAACCTAAGACAAAAAAAAAAAAAAAATGGCCAGAAAACATGACCTAAAGACATCAGAAGCATTGATTAATATTTGGGTTCACAATATATTTTTTAATGCCACTTTCAGCTCATGTTCAAGTTTTGCCATAAACAGGAAATGCATTTGTTCAGACTCTGTGCTGTGAAGTCTGAGCGGACAGAAGTACACGAGTAGTAATACAAAGTATGTAGGTTTGAACTCCTATTATGCATGAATTTTTTTTTATTTTTTATTTTTTGCAAGTAAAATTAATATTTTATAACAGCATTAACATATATTTGAAGTTTTAGACATGTATATCAAACACAAAAACTTAAAATAATTATCTTTTTCAAATAAAAGCCACATTAATAAATTTTAAGTGAAAAAATAACAAGAAAATGTAAAGTACCTTAACATTGGATGTGTAAACCCTCGACTTCTACTGTTGCTCTCATTCTCCAATTATAAGTGGCACTGGCATGTTCATGCCTGTGCATCTTATAGAAGGTTATACATTAGGACACCCTTGAACTCTGCTATATTTGTTAGCATACCGAGTTTCAATATCGCTGAGTGCACACACAAAAATGAAGCCATAAGAAAATCACTTCTTACATTAGTAAATATAGCAGGCGATTATTGTATTGAACTCCAAGATTACATGAAGTCAGTGTATTTATGTTCACAGAATGAGGGCAATTATCAGATTGGTTGCCATCATCCTGAATTCAGGACAAAAATGTGTGTCCACTTCTCAGCAGGATGCTGCTGTGCTTGAAGAAAAAGATAGCATACACTTCCAGTATGTCTTTGCAATGAGAAGTAGATCTTATTTCCTTGGGTTGAGCCACACAAACCTGTATCATTTGAATGTTGTAGTACATTGCGAACCATGTCCCATTGTGGACATATATGGTGCAGCTAATTCTTCTGCCCACTTATATATGAAATGGCACCTGTTTACTTTTTCACCTATTATTTCATTATAGAGCAATTGTGCATTAATAGTTGCTAAGTCAAACCACTGTAAAAAAAATGCTTCTGCCATCTATGACATCCATATTTCAGTGCATGAAATTCAACAGAAGCTCATTTTTATTTTTTACCTTAAAGGAAGCTGTTACCCAACTTATGAAATATGGTTATGTACAAAGGAATTACAGTGGATTGTTATGATTCTAGAGCTCTTCAAAGTACCTTGATGCTTATACTCTTTATATTTCAAGTTTTCTGCAAGACATGTTATTGTCAAAAAATGTTCCCATTTAGTATTTCTTCCCATGTAAATGTAAAGCCGCATCAAATGCATTACAACAATCTCTGCAAAAGGTATATGTTTGGGATGCTGATCATCTTTACCAAGATAAGAAAATTCTTCACCAAATACTGAGGATTTTTATCAACTGCCAGCTAAAACTTGATCCCAAATTTATGTAATTTATTGTTCATATATTGTATGAAGGAGCATTTAGCCTTGCATGGAAACAGATTCATCACGGTGATTTTTTCACTTTGAATGTAACACAGCAAAGAATTAGCAATAAAGGAATTACACATAGGGGTTAGCTGCCAAGTAATCTGCTCTTTGTCTTTGGGAATATCTGGCCTTTTCATCAAACTGCACAAATTACAAAATTTCAATGAATTTATTTATGCTCATTGTATTGAGCAACAATGCTGAATTCACATGTTTTTGTATCATAAGAGCTTCAATGAAGAGATTTTTTCTTGCAAATGCATAACTATTATAGTGGTTTCTGTTGCCTTGAGGCTGATGCTCCAATTATCATGCAGTTCTTGATATGTCCTATTCTCTGTATATTTTTATATATATATTTAAAGCTTGCTGTTATCATTCCTCCATGCACTAGAATAGTTATCTTTATTGACAAATTCTGTGCATATCATAACACTTCAAGATGTTTTGCCATACCCGTCGCTCAGGAATAGTTTGTGTAGGAATGCCAATCCATACTATCCCATCATTAGCGATCTGAGTACTTTTCAAGAAAGAATTTTATGTTTTTTTTTTTTGTTTTGTTTTTTTGTTTTTGTTTTTGTTTTTTTTTTTTTTCCCCTGCTCTGCCACAACTGCCTGGAATGTTGTGAAGAGTAAGAACGCACTTAAAGTATCTGAAATACAGATACAATTATTCAATTGCAAAAGAAAGTAAATAATAGAAATTATTCTTCCATAATGCTCATTTCACATTTTTAGACATTGAGTTAAACTTAGAATATTTGAGGAGAAATTTCACCATTTTTTCTAAAGCTTTGAGTTGAACTTGAAAATTAATGTAATAAAACACTATGTGATGTACCTACTATAAATGACGCACTATCATCTTGCCTTTTTGTACCTGTCCATGTTTCTCACTAGGTGCAATGTCACTATCTGAGGTATCATTACTCCTCTTCATCCTCTTGCACTTAATTAATTTTTTAAAAAATATGGAGCTCTTCAATTTTGGATTCATCATCTGAAATTGAAATAAAATATTTTCATTTCTTCATCTAATAAAGTACTTCTTGGAAGTGCTATTGTAACACAACTGAATGCAGCTGCGAACAATGACATATTTGAGTGATAAAGCTTTACTTAAAACTTCTGGTATCAACAAAGATTGCCATAAACCAATTATGAAGTCGAGCATAATAAAAGCTGTAGACATTTGAGACATATATAAAAGCCTGTAAACAAATTGTCATCTTGCTAGTAGGAGTTCATAGTATTGCTATTCAGGAAGATCCTAAATGCCTACTTCTTTGCAGATGTATATTTCACAAAGATTTATTAAAAGTCATAATATTGAAATTGTACTATCTACAAGAAACTTAGTATTGGACAAGATAGCTGTCAAAATGATGGGTGCAGTCCTCCTGTTGTTAAGCGATCATATTGAGTTTGTAAAAGGTGCTACACATGTGGTTAAAAGCAGCACATGCTGAAAGGCTTAATGATGCAATGGAAGATACAGAGAATCTACCCAAACTTTAAACATAAGACTTCAAAGCAAATTTCAGGTGATAATTCATATTTGGGAACAATAATAATGTCAGCTATAAAGAGAAACTTCAAAAAATTTCAGATTGCAAACCAGTAACTCTGCTGTTGGCTGGCAATTAGCTATTTGCTGTCTGCTAAGGCCATGTTCATGCATGTTATATGACAGAGTGTGCATTCAGACATCTTATACAGTAGTTATAAAGTAATTCATTATTTAAATGAAACACAAATACAGTGCTAAAAGCAGGCATTTATGTATGATAGTTGTGTGTTAGAAATATTGCTCATCAAATTGACAGTCTAAAGGAAAGATGTTAACATTCTACACATTTCAAGAATCCATTATCTGATAAATAAATTCAGAGTTCAGCATGAGCAGTGGTAGCAAGAGAATGTGTGTGCATAATAGAGCTCAAAAAGATGTGTGATCATTTGGAAATATATCAGGCCAGAATTAAAGTTTTGGAAGCAGAAGCAAGAATAACGATGGGAAAGGTACACTAATGAGCAATGCACAATTGTGAATGTTAGCTGTACTAGCCATTATATTTATTATTAGGAACATTGAATTGAATTCAGGCCTTGAAGACATGAACCAGATAAAGGTATGTTAAAAATTATTTCGGAAGATTTAGATGATCTGAAAAAATAGTAAGAGAAATGGGATTAAGTTGCAAAATAAGATAGAAGAGTCAAAGGCATGCTACATATTATGGAATAAGAAGTGCATGAAGAGCATCGTATATATAAAGAAAGAATGGAGAAGTTGAAGAGAAAAATAGAAGCAGAGTTAAAAAGATAAATTATGATACTATTTGGAATGGAGAAGAACCGAGAGAAGTGATTGCTGCAAATAGTTCAAGAGATATATGAGAATGGTTTGGAAATTAAATTGGCTGGATGGGAAGTATTGACTTGCTTTAGAATCCGAAGAAGGGGAAGCAAACCCAGGCCAGTAGTGGTTAGATTAGCAACAAATAAATTTTGATGGTCAATTCTGAGCAATGCAAGGAAATTGAAAGGAACAAGAATTTTCATAGAACAAGATTGTGGAAAAGAAGAGAGGGTTGTCAGGAATTCATTACTAAAGAAAATGAAACAGGCTAGGAAAGAGGGAAGAAAACTTATCTAAAAGATATGGAACTATGGATGGACTGGAAGAAACAGGAAGTGAGTCAGCAGCAAAACACGAAAGAGCGAATATTAAGAAATGGTGATTCAGCAAAGTATTTGGAAACAGAAGCAGATGTGCCCGAATGTGAGGAAAGAAGAGATGCACTTGCAAGACAAGTGTGATAGGAGGAGAGAAGACAGGAAGAAGGGGAAACCTGTGTAATATCAGGAGGCATGTCAGACAACACAATAGGCAAAGAGCACAAGCAAAGGCCTTATCATCAGCTGAGAAGGGAATATGCAGTAGGTCAGTGACAATAGGCTTAAAGTGGTGTCAACTTCTGAGGGCAGATAATAAAGTTAGCTGATAATGAGAATGCAGCTGCAGGTGAAAGAAGAATCGGGTATAGAGCTAATTTGGAGAAATTCAGAGGAGGACAAATTGGTTCAAGATAGGAATTGGACTGAAAGATGGTATTATGGAATGTAGAGCATTTAAGGTTGTAAATAATAAGTGGGGAAGTATTTGGAGTATTAAAGATAGGAGACATGAAAGTAATGGTTGAGACTTGGTTGGACAAAGATGAAAGTGGTAGGATATGATTACATAGGTGAACATTGTATAAGGAAGAGTAGTAGAGAAAGGATTTTGTTGGTATAGGGGTATTCATAAATAAAGGTAGTGGTTCGATCCAAGCTTGAGTTCAGTGAGGCTGAAGTGATTTTGTCAACACAATTCACATTTTTCATTGGAGTGATTTGGATCGTTTTGACAGAATCACTTGTGTCTCAATGAACTCATGCATGAATCAAGTCACCACCAGAAACAAAAAGAAATTCCAGTCTTTGTCATCTACTAGCCAAACAGCCGACTATAGTTCCGTCAGTTACATTTAGTTTTAAATGTTAGAATTTTACAACTTATCTTAATAGATTTCAATAAAACATAATGTAAAGTAAAAGTATATGAGGGCATGATGAAAATTATCAGCCTTGCATAGTGATGACATTAATATCAATGATTTTTTTTTTGTCATGTTGCCACGTGTTTCACAATAATTTTAGTCTTATGCCAACTTAATATACTAATTAGTTTTGTTTGTATGACTGTTGAAAATTTATATGTTATGTGTGTTTTTTTCAAATGGAGAAACTGGAATACCACAGTCATAAATTTGGACATTTTATCGCCAATGGAAATTTATCCAAATTTGGCAAAAGTTTATAATGAATCTGCTCCTTCATTTTCAACTGTCATAAAATGGGCAGCAGAATTTAAATATGACCATACTTCTCTTGAAGATGATCCACATGAAGAACGTCCCAAAACTGCAACCATAAAGGAAAACTTTGAGAAGGTGCGCACTATGGTATTGCACAATGGGCAATTAAAGGTGCTTGTAATAGCTGATGACAGAGGCATCTCAGAAGAATGTTACAGTACATTATACATGAACTAAAGGTGATAATTCTTTGTGCAAGATGGGTATTACTTTAGTTAAATGTTGATCGTAACAAATGCAAAAATGAATTTGACAGTGATGTTTGTACCATTTTAAAAAGAGTGCAACTGATTTTTGCTTTGATTTGTTACTATGAATGAGACATGGGTCCACCACAACTCTCCAGAAATGAAGCAGCAATCAAAGCAGTTAGTAGAAGCTGGTGGCCCTGCACTAAAAAGTTGAGGTCAATGTCATCTGCCAGAAAGGTTATGGCAAGTATTTTCTGGAATGCAAAAGGGATGCTTCTTATTGATTATTTTTCAAAGAATAAAACAATAACTGGCAAATATTATAGCAGATAAATATTTAAGGAAAAGAAGGGGTAAAGCATACATCTTTTTTTGTGGGTTTAGAGAAAGCATTTGACGCAATAAATAGGAAGGGATTAGTGTACAAATTCAGATGTAAGTGAGTCAGTGATGAATTTATTTTAGGGCTGCAAAAAATGTACATAGTAATTAGGTTTTGTGTCTCAGATGTGATGGGAGTAGAATTACTACTAACTGCTAACTAACTATTCTTCTCAAGACTTCCTACCAACTATCTCTCACAACTCATTGCTCAAAATCTCCCTCTGTTAATTCCTAACTTCTAACTGCCCAAAAGAACTAAGAATCCAAAATAATCAACTTCTAATCCTGTAATCCAGTTTTTCTGTATCATCATCACACCTCTTGCTAAATTAAATTCCCTTGTTTATTATTCTATTCCAGAGTTATATGTTCACCATTGGCTATCTTAAAATATTTATTTTATTGCTAAGTTCTCCTCATTTGTTGATTTTATTTGATAGCCATTGACTAAAATTATTTTTCCCCTTCTGATATACACTATTTTCCCACAAGCCTGAATTTTCCAAGAACAGCTTGTCATAAATTTAGGCACTTTCCTTACATGCTGGATTTCTAAAGTAACATCTTTTTCCTCCCTTAGTCATAGATTTCCAAATGTTCTCATAGATAACAGTGCTAAATGTTCTCATTTTTCTCCTTTGCTATACTTGCTGTTCAATAGGCAGCATCACTTTGTACTCCCAGCTTGTCTGTAATAAAACATTTTCTTCTCCATTCTGACATTTCCATTCCCTTTTAAAATTATGGCTATATCTTATTTGTTCAAACTATATCCCATTACAGCCATTTCCTATTTGTTCACCTTTGCCAATGATTTACCATCCCCGAACTGGATGTGTGACTGTTGTTAAGTTGTTTTTGAATCTCCTGCCTAAATATTCACATAGGCAGAATTTCCATAACCTGACAAAGGAATCATTTCCCCCTTTGTTGTAAGGAAGGGTCAGCAAACAAGCTGTCAGTAAGGATACAAGGGATATCTCTTGTCTCTTTCTCACACCGGTCAATGCATACAATGCCTTTTGTAAACTACAGTTACCTGCCAAATGACATACATGTAAATACAAGTCTCAGAATATATCAGTTCCTGTTAAACCTATCTCTGAATTATTTAATTATACATTTACATAATAAACACCCTTTTCAAATCAATACTTCTATAAGTATAACTCTGCACTATGTAATTATAATAATCAATTTAGTAATCTAATAAAGGTAGCCTTAATTTTGGCCGCAAAATTCAATCTGTTATGATTTTAACCCTGATTTTTATTCTTTTGTTAGTTTAGGAACAAATTTATATACTTCATTTATAAAGACATTTATTCAATGAAACTGCAAACATCATTTCAAGGGTATAAATTCAATCATTTCTGTTTATTACATATTTCCATTACACATAAATACAAGTCTTCTTTGCATTGCTTATCATACACACACATATCTTCATATGTAGTAACAATTTTGGCAAGTTTTTACAGTACATTCCAGATATATAGAGCTTCTTGCAAGAGAGGTATATGTGCAGTTTTTGTTTTTGTTTTTTTTTTCCTTATTTTTTTGCTATGTATAGCACACTTTCCACTTAAGTTTCTCTTCAAAGTGGTATAGTTCCTCCTGAATACCAAAAATTCTCCTAGAGCAGGTGCAAGTTTCAATAGTTAATTGTTTATTAGTAATTGCTATTTCCATAAATGATGTAGGGAGTTACTTTGCAAGCATTTTCATGAAATCTAATCTGTAAATGGGTGGATTAGTTTTGTAAGAGCCATGCATCACATGTGCATTTACTGTACAAATGTCTATAGTTTTGTAAAAAATGATATAGCCATCAGCAAGTTTGGTGACCATCACTATATTGAGTGCATTTTGCATTCAGGGAATAAAGTTTCTGACAATTACATTGGATCCACATACCTCATCACTGTTAGTTTGTAAAACCTGTTGATTGTTTTCTCTGATCATTGCCTATCTCCAATTCTGATGCCGAATTATGATCATTGTATAGCACAGATTCTTCATCACAATCACTTCTTTCTCTAACCATTGCATTACTATACAATCAAAATTGGAATCATTCAATCTAATTCCTCAGGAAGGACCGGTCACAGATGACATAGCTGACACCCAGGTGTGGTCTCTCAGACCATGCAAAAAATATCACAAGCTACAAAAAAAAATGTGCCCCTAATAAAAACTGCAGAGAAACGAACACATATTAGCAGCCAACAATGTCAGATTACGTGCCCACACAGCTGTGTAATTGAACTAGCGGTGGTGAGTGGTGTTGTAATGCGACATATGACTCTAAATTTATATAAAAATAGTAGTAATTCATTGAGTGAGGCAAGAAATAAGAACAGTGAACAAAGTAGTAGCGATGTGGGAACTGAAGGAAATAAAGGTAGTTTTGAAATATATACAGAAATCGAAGAAACACGATCGGTAGCTGGAAGGACGCACAAGGCAGAAGTGATAGCATCCCTTCAGATGGTAATCGGGATGTTAAACAAAGATTTAAAAAGTGCTCAAACAGAAATTCAATCATTAAAGACCGAAAACAAAGATTTAAAGACCAAATTAAGAGCAGAAGAAGAGAATGCAAGTCTTGCCAATGTAGGAAAGGAAAATCTGAGAGAAGAAAACATGCAACATCCATGTGAGGTGAACAAGATGTAAATTTGGTCATTCCAATACATCATAACAGATTCAAGATATTGTAGGGCTAGGTAAATGAAAACACGTTTAACTATGAACATTCTGGTGCCTCAGGAAGACACAAAAAAGTGATGGTGATTGGGGATTCCATGCTCAAGTTCTCCGTAAATCTGTGTCGAGAGAGAAGTTATGATGTGCACTGCATGACAGGGATAAAAGTAAACGAGCTTAAACACAGGTTAGAGAAAATAAACGTTAAGCAATGTAAGCCAAAAGTAATTGTGATCCATGCAGGAACGAATGATATAAATCGAGGAATAATGACTGAAGAAATTATGGGGGAACACGAAAGATCTGGCACTATTACAAAGGCAGTACCGTATGTGAAAATTGTTATAAGTGGTGTGCTAAGAAGGTATGACGTGAGTGAGAGAAAGATTACAAGAATAAATAATGAATTAAACTGACTCTGTAATGTGAGAAAGTGGGTGATAATGGATGGAAACTTTTGGCTGCACAATAATGATTTGGAAGGGATGGTGTGCACTCATCCGCAGAGGATCACACAAATTTGGCAGATTGCTGTGTGAAGTTATTCAATCTCAGTTAAAGGGAAACTAGCTAAAGTCAAGGTGGATGGAGAAGACAATGAACAACAAAATATACAATCAAAGGTATGTAATAGTGGAAAGGAAATAAGAGTTAACAAATTATGCATACTACATCAAAATGTAAGGAGTATAACAAATAAAATAAACCAACTAGATGTATTATTAAATGTAGATTTGTTACATGTAGATGTTCTATGGATAACTGAACATAGGTTAAAGTTAGAGCAGTTAATAGTTACTAACCCTATAAACATGGGGGGTCATGTATATATGTTAGATCAGATATAAACAATAGAAATGTAGACCTGTTTGAGGATCTCGAGGAAGATAGGAACTTTAAGCTATCATTGATAGAGATTAGAGATCAGAATGTAGTTATCATGTGTATTTATAGGTCGCCAAATATAAAACTCGATAAATTTTTAACTAAATTGAATGCAGTTCTATTCTGCCTAACTAGGAAATATAAGAATATCATAATTTGTGGAGAATGGAACATAGATTTTTCGGAGGAGGATAATAAGGTAAACAAAATAAAAGATTTGCTCTCTGTAAACAACTTAGTTAATACGGTAGCAGCACTGACAAGAATAACATATGCAAAAAAATCATTATTGGATGTAATGATCACCAACAAATCTAAAGTTCAAAAACAATCATTTGTTGAGGATATGGCCCTGTCTGATCATTGTGGACAAATATTGGAAGTCGATGTACTAGTACCTAAACAAACGGGGAAAACAGGAACATATATGAGAAGGACTTTCAATCCAGAAAGCATAAATTTATTTAACTTCTTATTAAAAGGGGAAACATGGGAGAAGATCCTTCAGAAAAGCAATATAAATGTAAAATTTAACACCTTCTTAAACCTATTTCTCTACTGGTTTAACATTGTCTTCCCACAAAAGGTGTATATATAAATAGTCAAACCCAAAATGGGTGGATAACAAAGGAATAAAAATCTCAAGTAATAAGCTGAAGCTGTCGTGTAGACTAAAGAAACACGGTTATATAAATAATAATTTTAAGGGTTATGTACAAAAATATAAAAGTTTCTATTGCAAAGTAATTCTGGAAGCAAGAAGACAAGAAAATGAAAGAATCATATTAAATGCAAATAATAAAACAAAAGTACTATGGAAAATAATAAACCAGGAAACTTGGAAGAATAATTCTAAACAGTGTGTAACAGACCTAATTAATGATGGTAACAAAATTTGAAGTCCTCAGCATATAGCAGAGTCTTTCAATACATATTTCTCAGAAATAGCAGACAAACTCCTTAGTTCAAATCACTCCCAACATTTTCACTGTAAAACCATAACAGAGATAAAAAATAGTAATAATTATATTTGTATAAATCCAATTACAAAAAGAGAAATACCAAAAGTAGTGAATGAAATGAAAGGCAAATATTCATCTGGAATAGATGAAATACCAGACTATGTGATTAAACAATGTATAGAACAGGTGAAAGTCCCTTTGGTTAACATATATAACTCTTTGCTTGACTTGGGAATCTTCCCTGATCAGCTTAAATTCGCAAAAATTACCCAACTACACAAGAAAGGAGAAAAGACAAAGAAAGAAAACTATAGACCAATAAGTGTACTATCAGTGTTTTCAAAAATTTTTGAAAAATTAGTGTACAATAGATTAATATTGTTCTTGGAAAAATATAACATCCTTTCTGATGTTCAATTTGGTTTCAGAAAAAACAGGTTTATAGAAACAGTCATAGCTAAATTACTGAATCAAATTCAGCATGCAGTGGACAAAAATATACCAACAATAGGACTTTTTTTAGACCTTACTAAAGCATATAATGTATTAGACCACAAAATCCTAATATCTAAGTTGTACAAATATGGAATTAGAGGAAACATGAATAGGTGTTTTGAATCCTATCTCACCAATAGGAAACAAGTAGTGGATCTACAATATGAAAAACAACTGAGAATAAGTAATTATCGATCAAATACAAAAGAAATCAGGAGAGGTGTTCCTCAAGGTTCAGTACTAGGGCCTCTGTTGTTTTTAGTGTTTATAAATGACTTGCCTAATAATATTCAAAAGGCTGATATGGTTCTTTTGGCTGATGATACAAACATTCATGTAGGAGGAGAAAATGATACTGTATTGCAAAATAAAGTAGACATGATCATGAATAGCCTGGATAACTGGTTTAAAATAAATGAACTAATCATAAACAACAAAAAAGCTATTGCAATGACATTTCATAGATGGCAATGTAAAAACAGTATTAAACCTCAAATTATATAATGGAAACATTATTGAGTAAGGGAGAAACAAAATTCTTAGGTATACATGTAATGATAACCTTAAATAGGATGCTGACACTCATCATTTAGCGACTAAACTTAGTTCTGTTTGTTATATGCTTAAAAGTCTGAAAAGGACATAGAATTTTTTCGGATTGAAAAATGAATATTTTGCTCATTTTCATATCGATTAAAATATGGAATAAAATTTTGGGGAGAAAAATGTGAGAGAGTATTTAAAATCCAGAAGAGAGCAATAAGAATTGTAAGTGGAGTAGATAGCATGATATCCTTTAGACCCTATTTTAGAAAACATAATATACTACCATTAACCTGCCTCTTTATAATAAAGGTCGTAAACTGTATTAAGGGACATCAGGAATAATTATGTACAAATATAGATATTCATTCTCATAATACAAGAAGGAAAAATGACCTTCATGTTCAGATATGTAGGACAAATATTTTAAAAAATAATCTCACAAATGTAGGCATTAAAATATATAACAAACTACTAATAAATATTAAAGAAATAACCAATATAAAACAATTTCATAAAGGAGTCAAAGCCTTTCTACTACAACATACCTTTTATTCAGTAAGTGAATATATGAACTTTAAATAAGGCATATTGTAAATCTAGTATAATTGCTAAACTTGTATATTGCTTATATTATATTCTGGACCAAGCCCATATCATGTAAATGATCTAAATGGTGAATAAAGTATTATTATTAGTATTATTATTATTATTATTATTATTATTATTATTATTATTATTATTATTATTATTATTATTATTAGTTTAAAAGATATAAATAGTACTACCAACCTCTGAGGTCTGGCAGATCTAACCTGGGTGATAAAGAGTTAACCAAATTTTCCTTGTTTTTGTTTATGAATATATTTTCCCACATTGTTAATTCTGTGGGTTTTTGAAGAGTTTTTAAGCATTTTGGTTCCTTTTGGAATTCATGGTTCTTTTACCAGAAATTATCTGCTGTTGCTGACTTTTCCGTATGTTTATATTTTTATACTTTTCATGTGTTCCTTAAACCACATGGTAATATTTCTTTTTGTTTTGCTTATGTATTTCATATTGGACTGTTTGCAACCAATTTCATAAATGCCTAATTGTTTTACTGGTGGAATTATGTCTTTTGATTTGGTTTTTAGGAGGTTTTCTAAACTACATTTGTTTACAAGAACCAAAATGATGTTTGACTCTTTAAAAATCTTTAGAATATAGTGTTGCACAATATGCTAATCAGAAGTTACTCATCAGTTAAATACTCATTTGTTTTTTCATTTTTATTTTCTTTCTTTTTTGTGTAAAATGGAAACATTAATTTGATGCTATTTTTTGTAATTTATGTAATCAGCTTTATTAAAGAGTGATTTTTAAAAAGAAAAAAGAAAGAGAAAAAGGGGAGAGAGAGAGAGAGAGAGAGAGAGAGAGAGAGAGAGAGAGAGAGAGAGAGAGACTGTGTTTTTACTAATTCCATTTCTATTTTAAGGAATACATTAATGCATCTGGTTTGTAAGTGTAAAATATCTCTTTGAGAGAATTTCTTACTTTACAGTAGATGTGAAAATATAGTTTATTACTTTACTAAAATTATACTGCCTTTTCTTGGTAATCTGTGTAGATTGGTGTAGTATGTAAGACATTCTGTGCTGAAATTTTGTTCAGCTTTCATTATGTTTTAACATAATAAGTTTCCCTGTAGCTGTTTCTAAATCATCAACATTAAAAATAATAGATAGAATTTTTTCATTTTTCATGAACTTATGTTTTTAATCTTATATGCCCCTTCCGTAATTGTAGTTAATATATTTTTGTAGAGCATATATTGGTGAATAAAGAAGTATATGTAAAATTTTGAATTAACATTTTAACAGAGGAATGTGTGAGATGCATTTAATATAATGAAGCTTGCCTAACACCTCTTTAGAATTCTTAGGTAATTTTATGTTTTTATCCCAAGAACAGCTATGTAACAAATGTGAGTGTGCTTTATTCTGAAATTTTAACATGTGCATAAGCAAAACTCCCTTTTCAGTATATAGTATTAGTAATCATTTCCTCCAAATTCAGTACTTTTAATTGAAAACCTATAGCATATATAAGTGCATGTTGCGAATTATAAATTTCAAATTTCAAGAACCATGTTAATTACTTTGAACCCATCTACTTCGAAAAAATATTTGGTATAATCTTCACACATTTAGAAAAGCAGCAAAATTTATAAAGTGTGTTATTGTAAACATTGGTCTTTCAGATGCAGCTTATAAGGGATGTTCTAAAAGTTCTTGACTTAACTAAGAAAACAATCAATTTCTTTTTTATTTTTCAACAACTTTCCAACATTTTAATACCCTCAGTAAAATAAGATTCAGCCAGCTGTGAAAAATAAGCACCTGTCTCATCTTCAACCTCATCATTTGATGTGAATATTCATCCATGCAGCCATTTCTTCAGGTTTGAAAACAAAAACAAAATCTCTGGGAGCCAAACCTTGCAGTTTTGCAGCAATAATCCTAGCCATGTGTGAAGGCACATTATTGTGATGAAAGAAAACGTTCTCTTTTTCAAGATGTGGATGTTTAACCTGAATAGCATCCTTCAGTTGGTCCAATAGTGAAGCATAATACTTCCTGATGGTGGTTCCACCCTTTTGGAGGTAGTCTGTGAGCGCCACACCTTAGAATCCCAGAATACAGTAGCCATGACTTTTCCTGTAAATGGAGCCATTTTTGCTTTCTTTGGGTACTTTACCTGTTGCCAACCACTGTTTCAACTGCTCCTTCGTCTCTGGCATATAGTGATAAATCCATGTTTCTTCTGCTGTTATGAAATGTCTGCAAAACTTATTGGAATTACATTTAAACAAGTGTATACACTCTTACAAAATGTACATTCAAATGCAATTTTGGGTCCATTGTTAACAAACGTAGCACCCATCAAGCAGAAAGCATTCTCATAACCAAAAATTTGTGTAAAATGTAGTGGGCATTGCCTATCAAAGTATTTGCAATGTTAATTAACTCACATACCTTTAATCAGCAATCATTCAGTACAGCATTGTGCATTTTTATCACAATCCCGTCTGTTTTTGGGATGCACTGAGAGATCTCCTCATCTTGAATGTATGTAACAGCCATGCTTAAATTCAGCAACCCAATTTTTAATCATTGAAAATGAAGGGGAAGATTCCTTTAATGTAGAAACTAACTCCTTATGTATTTCTGTTGGGGTTAAACCTTTCAAAACGAAGTTGGTTCTGGTTTAAATATTCTACTTACAAAACTGTTGACAATGGAGTGGCAATATAACTTGGTTCTGGTTGTCTATTGGTAACTCTACTTACCTTGTGAAACCAAACCAAAATCATTGGTTTAATCCGGCCATGGTTGATGGATTTTTTTCTGACCTAAAAATTCTAAGTATGGCTTCTTTTGGAAGGGAAGTAATACCATGGTTCCCATTCCATGACTTCACTCATGCATCTGAAACTTTACAGGGTGCCATCTAAAGAATGATGTTTAACATCTATCATAGTAGTTTAGCCTCTTCATGAGATCTCTGAGTCAGGCTAAGAACTTTTAGAACAACCCTTGTAAGGATATGGCAATCCTTGATATTATTGCCTTCACTGTCTTGTTGTTGTGCTTTCCATACAAAATAGCAGCAAACACATGATAGCCATTACATGAAAGAGATGTGCTACAAATAGCGTTTTTCTAATAACAAGACCATTTGTAAGTTTGCACTTTTCTTAGCTGTTAATAATAGAATATAAACATGGCCACAGGCATTGGTGGTTACAGAATATAAGGAACATTTACGTGATCCTAAATAAATTGTTACTACTTAATATTCAGTTTGATACTTGGTATGTAATTGGTTATTGCTTCAGAATAAGTGTTTATTATGTTGAAATTTCTTCACAGGACAATATACCACAGGTGCCTCATACACAGGAACACAGTGTCCACAAGCGCCTTTCTCCTGCATGGACGTGGACTCAGAAACTGACAGTAACCATGACACTGCATTAACTCTGGCATGCGCTGGTGGTCATGAGGAACTAGTGGAATTGTTATTGTCTCGTGGTGCAGATATTGGTAAGACAGTAGTTGTTAAATGCATATACTAACAGAACTGTTGTGTAATATGTTAGGGTGATGTTGGCATTATAAGATATGTACCTTAAGCCTCACTGCACAATAATGATCCTGGTAGACTTCCCATCCTGAAATTATCAACAGAAGCCTGAATTGCACCTGAAATGGAATCAGGCATTGCATAAGGGTCCATAGTTACAAAAATAAAACTATGCAATGGAGCTTGATTAAAAACTTAATGCTTTTTCTTTCTACTTAGTGCAGTATATTGTATAAATAATGCATAATAAAAACACTTTTTTTCAGATACTTAAATAATAAAAAAATGCACTTTATAGGAAGGTTTTTCTCGCTCCTTTTTTAAGTTTTGCTTCTCTTACCCATACAGCTTCTTGAGTAATATGGACTGAATTTTCCCAGAGCTTATGCAACATTCAGCAGTATACTGGTAATCAGTGCCTAATACTTTATTACAATCATGCTTTCCTCCCTCTCTAAAGAATGATATAGAGTTCCTAACAACCTTGCATAGTTAATGGGCATCCAGAATTAAGTGATGATAACATACAAAAACTGTTTGTGAGCTGTTAGGATTTCAATAAGTGTTATAATACAATATGAGCATGCTGGTTCCAAAAATCAAAAAGTTTTTCTCCACCATATAATGCTATTTTACAATTTCAATTGAAAATTTAAATAGGCTGAGTAATTTATGCATTTAGCAGCATTATGTTGGTATCTTGTAAACTTGAAGCTTTGCAGGTACAGTAGAAGCTTAATTCATCATTTTTGGAGGGAACAGTTTAAAAAAACTGGATGCAGGAAAGCAACGGATTCAGAAAGTTAATAAATGATATACAAAAATTAATAAAGCCAGTATATAAGCCAAAAGCAAACACTATATTTTGCATCAAAATTACATATTCCATGTATAAATTTTACATGCTTGTCACATTCTTTGAAAAAGGTCCCTTAATTGACATTTGCTTCTTTGCTACTTTTCTTTTCATGCAAAACAATGAACTTTCCACATTCTGTTGCTCATTAGCATCATTGTCATGTGCATAGATATATACTGGCATAGTTTCATATGATCTCAGACCTTCAGCACCTTCCTCCTCTTCATCACCTTCCTCTCCCATGTCACAAACACTTGATATTCCTCTCATCTCATTGCACACTTCAGCACTTTGAACCACACATATGACAACATCCTTGTCTGCTGCCATGTAGGTGTCAAAGCTGGCAACACCAACAATTCTGGCCCATTCTTTGCATCCACTATCATTCTCCTGCTCCTCCTCCTCCTGACATCAGACAGCACCGATGGTTGTGTGATGTAACTGCCACATTTGGCGAGGCAGTTCCTGATGATGGTATCAGATACAACCTGTACCAAGCTGAGCTGACAAAATATATTATCTTCATTTCTACAGCTTTGCCAAACTTGACTAAGCACACCACCCTCTAAACAATGTGTTATGCTGACATTTAGTGTTTACCATTTGCTGGTGCAATTAGGGAGATAGAAAACCAACTTTACATTCTGCAGATATGTACCACATTGTCAAAAAATTATAAGATTTTTCGATTTTTCAAACCCATTAGTGTGTCAAGTTCCTGAAGAAATTGGTGCTGAGACAATAATTAATACAAGAGATTTTCACCTATATGGCTGTGGCCATTCTTAAGTGTAACCCCCGCAAATGTGCTACAATTAGTTTCTTTACACAGTTTTAAATTAAACATAATTATTCTTAAAATAGGTATTCATTTTTTTTACACTGAACTCCATTTACTTACTAAAAGTAAGACACGTTTCTGGAGAATCTCTCCCATCTTCAGTTGCTCACCAAACTGCCGTTACTCAAAATGATGGCTGGACACCTGGATGTTTCTGTGGTGGCCTCTGTTGGTTGAAGTAGGAAATTGCTGAATTCATCCATAGGAGGAAACTTGAAATTCATTAGGTTTTTTCTATTTTTTAATATGAAAATTTTTTCCCGAGTGGATAACTCCAATGAGTTGTGAAGATATTTCAGCAGTTTAATTTCCAGTTTTATTTCATGGTTTTTGGTCCAAAAGTAAGCTGCTACTGCTGATTTATCCACCTGCTTAAACCGAATGTTCCTAACATGTTCTTTCCTCCAAATTTCCAAACTTCACTTTGTTTTGCCTATGTAGCTATGCTCATAATCTGCACATTTTATTTTATAAATTCCTGATTTCTGTTCTGTTGAAATGGAGTCTTTTACTGTGCAATCTAATAAATTCTTGATGTTCTATCTGTTCTTTGGGGCTAACCTGATCCCATCTTCTTTGAAAATTTTCTTGAACTTGTTGTGGTAAATTGGAGGTAGATGAAACTTTTAAATTTGTATTCTTCTTTTGTGTTTTTCAGTGTGGAAACTTGCCTCAATTTAAAAAAAAAAAAAAAAAAAAAAAAAAAAAAAAAAAAAAAAAAAAACTAAATTTAGGATATATTACCACTCCATTGTCAACAGCTTCGTAAGTACAATATTTATATACAAGACAAACAAGTCTAGAAGCAATAATTGAACATCCATTAGTTAGAAAAAATGGCGAATACAGACACAGACAATTTCACAACTTATAATGTAAACCTTAACAATACAAATTGGGAGATTAAAACTACATAAAATTACAAATCAGCAAAAGACGCATTGTGGCCAACATCATGTCTTATAAGAAAAATCACACCTGTATTCATGAGGAAATCCATTAAATTGAACAATAGCATACACCAGAAGGCAGCAGAAACAAAGGTAATTGAAATTGAAAAGAGTTTACATTATAAAAGACTATATGAAATAGACGTAGATATTTACGATCTGTATTTAAAACTAATAAAAAATCTAGGATTTCACGTATGGGAAAATTTACAACACCACCTACATCAAAATTTAAGTGTACAAATGAAAAACAAAAACAAGAAATTAAAAAAGAAACTCCAGAACTTAGAAAAACATAAAATAAAAACAGTTCCACCCTCATGCACACAGACACAACAGATAAAGTAGTTAATCTTTCGAGTGCCACATTTTCCGAAAATGAAATCAATCTCCTAAATATAGGCCTAAAAACTTGTATAGATTTCTCAGATAATATAGCCGACATAGACATAGCCACCCAACAACTAAACGAAAGGGAAAAATTGTTCGTCAAAAGCAAATGCAAAAAAGTTTTAGAGATCATAAAAACTGGAAGAATTCAATAAACTACAGAACAACATTAAAAAAAACTAAAAGAAAAACCAGATATATATATATATATATATAAAAGCAGACAAAGGTAATAAAATAGCCATTTTAGACGAAAATGTTAATGCAATAAAATGTTAAACAAAACATTAAATGAAGCCAATGCACTATCCACTACTGAAAAACAGAATATCACACAGAGTAATCCAGTACTACCCAGGCTTTATGCACTACCTAAAATACATAAAAATGATAACAAAATGAGGCCAATAATAAACATCATCAATTCACTCACATACCAGGTAGCAAAAAAATTGATCAAAGTCTTCAATTCTTTTAAGAGATTCCAAAGTTTGAGCATTAAAAATTCATTTGATCCAGTCAAAAAACTTAAAAATAGCAGAAACACAGCTAGAGGTATAACAGTTTCATTTGATGTAAAAGCCTTATTCCCGAGCATACCTACAGAGAAACTTATGCTTATGCTAAAAAAAATTATTAACATCAATAAGTTTAAAAACAGAAGAAATAGAAGATTTATTTAAACTTACTAATATTTGGATTAAACAAAATTACTTCTGCTTCAACAAAAAATATTACCAACAAGTTTCAGGCCTATCCATGCAAAACCCTTTGTCACCATTTCTAGCAGAGTTATTCCTAACTTCATTTGAAACACATATCACAAAAGCCTTCCCTTTAATTTTCAAGTCATGTTATAGGTATGTGGATGACATTTTTGCAATAATACCAAAGAAACAGTCGCTAGATGCCTTGAAACTTCTAAATTTGCAACATGAATCTATACAATTTACCATAGAAGAAGAAAGAAATTGTTGGCTACCATTTCTAGATTTAAAAATTATAAGAAATGGATATTGTTTGAATTTTGGAATTTACAGAAAAGAAACACATATGGAAAACTACATAAAAATGAGAATTATAACCCCATTCCACATAAGTATGTAGTATTTCACAGTTTGGCACACATATTGATGGATATTCCACCCACAGAAGCAGAGTACAAAATGGAATACAAAGAAATAATAAAGACAGCTATAATCAATGGTTTCATCAAAGACACAGTGATAAAATGTATCAATAAATCTAAAAGACAAAAGGGGATAAGGAAAGTTTCCACACTGAAAAACACAAAAGAAGAATACAAATTAAAAAGTTTCACCTACCATTGAATATACCACAACAAGTTCAAGAACATTTTCAAAGAACATGGGATAATGTTAGCCCCAAAGAACAGATACAACATCAAGAATTTATTAGGTTGCACAGTAAAAGACTCCATACCAACAGAACAGAATTCAGGAATTTATGAAATAAAATGTGCAGATTGTGAGTAGAGCTACATAGGCAAAACAAAGAGAAGTTTGGAAATTTTGAGGAAAGAACATTTTAGGAACATTGGGTTTAAGCAGGTGGATAAATCAGCAGTTGCAGCTTACTTTTGTACCACAAACCATGAAATAAAACTGAAAATTAAACTGCTGAAACATCTTCACAACCCACTGGAGTTATCCACTTGGGAAAAAATTTTTATATTAAAAAATAGAAAAAACCTAATGAATTTCGAGTTTCCTCCTATGGATGAACTCAGCAATTTCCTACTTCAACCAACAGAGGCCACCACAGAAACATCTGGGTGTCCAGCAATCATTTTGAGTACTGGCGGTTTGGTGAGCAACTGAAGATGGGAGAGATTCTCCCGAAACTCATCTTACTTTTATGCAAGTAAATGGAGTTTAGTGTAAAAAAAATGAATATCTAAGTATAGAATATATTACCACTCCATTGCCAACAGCTTCATAAGTACAATATTTATAATTATTCTTATTTCAGTTCCTAAAATAATACAAAATATAACAACTTAATTAGGACCCCTGTGTAAATCTATGATCCTTTTTAACCTTTGTCTTCTGTTCATCAGTAGTCTCCTACTGGACTTCCAGAAGACAGAGGTTCAACAACCACTTCAGGAAATTCTTTCAAATCAGAGGGTTCTCTTTTCATTATTTTCCTTGTATATTTCCCTTATTATTGTTCTCTTTTAAGTTCCTACTTTGTTCAAACTCTTCTTGAACTCTTTAATCACTAATTAACAGATAAATTTTACACACTCCACTCTGCTACAATTCAAAACAGCATTTACTGATTAATTTTTACATAAACCTAAATGTTTTATATGAGTACCAACATTTTTAAAACTAATTTTAACTTTATATAAATAATACCCTAAATTCCTCATTTGAGATAAATCCAAAAAAATACTACTTAAAAATAAGAGAGAATCTTATGGTTAAATACATAACACCACATTGCCTAATAATCTAATAAAATACAATTTTATTAATTTAATTTCTTATTTTTCACTACTGACCACCTCCATTTCACCTTTACCTTCCATGTAAATTCCCCTAATTTAAATAACTGTGTTTGATCTTCAAAAATCTTTATTACTATAACTTCTTTATTCCTCAATAATCATTTTTGCTCATCAAGCTTACCCTCCATTCTTTCATAGTTTATATTGAAAAATAATGTCTCATCTTCCTTCTTTCCGCAGATAGGACACACCCTTGTGATGACATTCCCCTCAAAATCCTTAATTTCCAAATCCGCAATTGAACCCAAACTCTACCTTTCCTTTCATTCATCCTACAAATTACAGTACGTTTTTCCTTGTCTGGATCATTTTTAATAACCCTATACCATATTAATGATCTTTTATCCCTAATCTGAAAGAAGAAAATTTGCCTGTCAATATCTTCCAATCTTATTCTCAATTCCCTCCAAAATTCACTTCGAAATTTTAACCAAGAAATCTTCTAGAAAATTCTTAAACAATTACTTTCTAATTTTATTTAACCAGGTATTAGCTGTAAATCCAACTTTTCTTCTTGATATCTCAGACATTTTTGCATTATAAATATCAGGTAACTCTTGAACCTGAAACAAATATATCAGTGTTCTTTCCATCATTTAGCTGTATTATTGGAACATCCTAATATCAGCTTACAAAAAAAAACTCATTGAGTTAAATCCTAATGTACCATCCATCATCTCCCCAGATTTCTGCTCCCTAAATACATTGCGACTGAACCAAAGCAGAATAAATACTTTCAAGCCACTTAATGCTTAAACCTTGTTCTGAATATAAACATTTATGTATTGCTGTCATTGTCATTCTCCCCTTAGCCAATGGCATTCTCACGTGTCTTTCCCAATCACCATTACTACTGAATTTCATTCCCAAGTATGGAAATTCACGAATAACTTGAATTCCTCTGGCTTATATTAACCATTTTTTACCTTTACACAGTTTATTACCCTTCTTAAATACCATAATTTTATAATTGATATCATTGTATGATTCAGTTGAACTATACACTCTTAATGCTTCAATTACTTGTCATAATGTTCTCGAAACCGATTCCATACATTATGACAAGTAAGTGAAGCATTAAGAGTATGTAGTTTAACTGAAATGATACAATGATATCAATTATAAGATTAGCTTCACTGTGCAAATTCCAATTTACATTTTAACCATAATTTTAGTTTTATCCTGATTCACCTTCAGTCCCCATTCTCCACAGCTCCTCTCAATTTCATCTATAGCTAACTTTAAACCAATCATTGATATTGAACACCATGAGATTATCAGCATAAAATAGCCCTGGAATATCCACATTTTTAATTTCAGGCATATGAATATTAGCATTTTTAAATAATCCAAGATATCATCAATAGATGAGTCAAACAGTACAGGGCTCATAATGAATGAATAGTGTTTAACTCCCGTTTTTGCTACAGAGGCACCAGAGGTGATGGACACTGATGATACATTAGATTAAATGATATTTTGGGAAAGGATTTATTTTTAAGGAAGGAATCGTTCCAGGCCTAAGTTTAGGGTACCTCCCCGGCATTTGCCATTCATGAGGATTGAGGAAAACATGGAAAACACTTCAGTCAGGGAGGACAGTCTTAGCGGTATTTGAACCCAGACCTCAAGCTCATGAGTCCATGCCTTAACAACCTCGGCCACCCATGGTGGTAATACAGGGCTCAACTTACGACCTTGCCTTACTGTATCACTTACATATCACATTTAATATAAAATCTATTTTGATAATAAAACTCCTGAAGTATTTTAATCATATTAACACTTAAGCTTTTCTTATTTAATTCATACCAAATCATTTGTCTACACCACCGTATCACCAGCTTTTCCCTAATCAGTAAATACTACATATCGGTTCCTTTTCTTTAATAAATATTTGTTTTCCAATGTTTATTTATGAATATATATAACCCTCTGCCCTTTTTCTCTTCCTAAAACCAGTCTAATAATGTGATATCCTGTCATTTTGTTTAGCCCATTCCTGCATTCTCTTTGCTAAAATTCTTGTAATTGTTTTTGCAAAGTTGGATAGCAGAGCAATTCCTCTATAATTTTAGTTTTTAAATACCGGAAATTTTCCCAATGAAATAATTGCAAAATTCCTCAATAATTGCTCAGGTTTTGTGCACTATTCTTTACCTTATATATAGGGTGAATTATTTCTATTCACCAATTTTTAGGTACCTTCATCATTTCTTTAATTATATTAATAAGAATATAGTGTGATTATCATACCAATTTTAAAGAACTGTTTAGGTGAACCATACATTTCTACTGCTTTATTCATCTTGGATTTATGAACATAGAGTTCTTCAAATGAAAATGGGCTATCCAAATTTTCTGCATAATTATTATCTAATTCCAAATTCAAACTGCTCCCCCCCCAATTTCCATAATACACACACACACACTGAAAATATCTAAGCCATTCCTTCAAGCTTATAGACACATTCTATTTACTTGTTTCTCACATTGATTAATAGTTTTCCAAATTTGTTGTCCCAGATTTAGATGCATATTTTGTTCAGCTCTCCCTTATTCTTGTTTCTTAAACTCAAGAAACAGTCTATACCTCTAATGTGCCTCTAAATTGCATCATGAGATCTCTATTAGATACCTTATTCTTCTTTTTCCATCTAATATCTGCATCCTTTGCTAATGTTCTTATCTCTCTACTTTCCTCATCAACCCAATTATCATTAACTTTCTTTTTCTATCTATTTCTCATTCATATTTTCTCCAGTCCATTTAAGGATAAATTCATATAAGTCAACAGTTGCATAACTTTTCCTTAGAGAAATTATTAAATCCATTCCATACACACACAATTCAGCCATGACCAAATGCAGCATCTTAAAACATCCTGACAGTTCTCAGGAATCCACATGTAACTATTTTCTTGTTACCAGAGCAACATGCACCATCTTTACTGCTTCCAAAATTCTTACCTAAACTTGTCGGTCCTGGTGGTGTAGTGGTTACCATACTTGCCTTTTAAACCAAGGTCGCAGGTTCAAACCCAGCCAGGATTGATGGATTTTTTTTGGGCGTAAAAATCCTAAGTATGGCTTCCTTCCAAAGGGAAGTAAAGCAGTGGGTCCCATGTCGTACATTACGGCACAAAAAAGAATCTCAAGCCTGAAAGAAGAGGCCTCTGAGCAAAATTTATCGGCCGTTTCACGCCCGCAATCGAATGAGACACTGATTGACCTGAGATGTTAAAGAACGTCCTTAAATAAAACAAATCATCTTACCACAACTTCATGCAACCCATAAGTGGAGAATGTCAACTTGCATTAAAAATATTCATTACCCTAAAATCATAAACTTTGCTTAATGTATCATTACACAAAATATAATCTGCAATAGTCTGCCCCAAGTACTTGTAAATGTTAATTTGCCAGCACCATTTTCCTCCCTAATAACCATTCAAAATAACAAAATCATTATTCTCACAAAACTGAACTAACTTAGGCCCCTCCTCATTTACCACCCTGTCTTATTGTGCCTAGACCATACTTTGTTATAATCTTCTCTCCTTACTTCACCCCAAGCAACTAAATTTTTTAATTTCTAACTCTTCCACTCTGGCATTCAAGTCCCCTATTAACATTAACTCTATCAAGGGATATTCCATTCTTATATTTTCTAATTCAATTTCCACTTTTTGAAAGGGTTCTGTGTTGTAAAATTTGAAATTCCCAGGTGAATTGTAAATTACCAATGCACCAATCACACTACCAAATCAACGCCCACATTAACCCATTAATTTCATATTTCCTCTCCTTCCCTTTACTTATGAAATCATTCCTCAACAACAATCCTATACCTCCTGAGACTCCACCCCTGAATATTCTCCCTCAAACCATGTTTGGCTATAAAATCAAAACCATGAACCCTAATACACTTATTACTTTCTAGCCATGTTTCAACTGAAACTAGCAAATAGACCTTAGTCAGCATTTCCTTAAAGAAACCCCCACTTAACCCTCTTCACATTCCTTTCCAGTTCCAAATCCCAAGTTTCAAAACTTTCTCTCTTTCTTCCTGCTCCTATTTCAAATCAGAACGGTGTGTAAATATATCCATTTACTTTTGCTCTTAAGCATTCTCCCCATATTAACCGGCATATTAACTGCTGCTCCCTGCACACCTCCAACAATATCAGAATTACTATGCTCCTCAACTTCTCCTTCTATCTGCAATAAATGGCCCTTTGGCATGGAGATGACACTGGAGGAGCTTGATTCCATTGTGACTGCCCTGCATCGATATTCTGCTCTTGACCTACTTTCTCTAGCCAGCTGAGCTGCCAAGGCCATCTCTTGTTTGTCCCAAGAAATTCTTCTCATTGGTAACATCATCCTCCCTGAGACCCCTTTTGAGCATTCTCACCATTCACTCTGCTTACAGCTAGATCTGCATCTGTTTCCACCCTTGGACTTCCTGTTGTTTCCATCGCATTTGTTGCAATTTGACATCTTTCCCTCTTTAACTCCTTAGACCCTTTTCAAACTTAACTGCTGGTCGACCTTCCACCCAGAGGCATTAGTTTTGTATATGTGCATGTTTATCCTCAGCCGTCGTCGTCTTCAAATGTTGTAAGATCTCTCTTTTCAGAGTTCTCTGCTCCAACAATAGATCTGTATTAATAAATATATTCATCCCTTTTAATTCTTTGATATTTTCAATAGTTCATACACAATTTGTGTAGTTGCAAATCTGACCATTATCATCCTTCTTCCTATCTTTTTACCAACACAGAAAGCCTCAGCAATTTCTCATCCATTTAACACCAAATTTCTCTCCTACATCATTAATTGTACTGTCCAGCCTTTCTTCAAACACCTGCATTTTGTTCAGTATTTCTCCCAAAGCTATATCATCATCATTGGGTTCATGATTAATTTCATTGTCTCCAATAATTAATAGTTTACCGATCACGCACAACAAGGAGAAAACTTTCACCATTTCTCCATTCTGAACTTTGTTTTTAAACAAATTCCATTTCATGTTACCAAACAAACCAATTCTTCTTCTGTAGATCTCTGTGCTTGTTCCCATCATTAATTATACACTCCAAAACCTAGTGAAAATATCACTGGTCATCCATGCCCTTTTGTTGGTGTAATACTGAACAAGTAGTTCTTTATGTTTTTGAAGAAACTCAGATTCTGCAGCCTGTCAATCACCACGGGGACATGCTTTTCCATAACATCTCAATTGGTGCAGAGAAGAACATTAATCCTGTCCATGACTCCTTCTCTGCATGGCAGGCTTCTCCTTTCAAACCCTATATAGAGTCTGGAAAGCAGTTAAAAAATAGACCGGTTTCTTCAGCATTGTAAATGTCCCTGGCATCATACCCATCTAGAATTCCTAATAAACTGTGCATCCACAGCTACATCACATCAGTGTCCATAGCAGTGCCCTCTCTGGTCAGTTTTTTCACTATCCTTCCATGGCTCTGTTTGAAATGCAAGAAATTGAGCCATTGGATGCAGAAAACTCTGCATATACCATTCTTGAAACCACCTGCAAGGTTTTTCCCCCTAGAGTGCTCCCATTAATCGATATACCCAAAGTATGAGCTTGCCAATACTCCATAAACAGGACTTCCTTCAAGTTGCTGTAAGTTAGGTCCTTTCCAGTCTCCTTTTCTTTGCAGTCATGCCCCATTTAACCACTTGGTCCTTAATTTCAAATTTCTTGGCCAAAATTGAGTTCAGCCAGCTGTTTGGCTATATCAACCTTCTTTTCAAATGGGTTTCTCTCCACTTCATCATTCATTTGGCGCCTTTCTTTTAAGGTTCTTAATTTGATTAACAGGCCTAGAAATGTTAACTTGGGGTTTTCAAGTATAACAATAGGATGAATAACAATAGAGTGAAAAAGAGTAAAGCAAGGGAATGAGTATGTCAACAATAGGAATAGAAACACATCAATAAGGAGGATGAGATAGGAATAACAATATCAAGGATAGGAACAATAAAAATTGCAAAATTATCAAGTAATAAAGAATAAAGGAACAAGATTAAAAACTGAACAAGAAGATAACTTGTTTACGGAATTTGGGAATCCACACAGTGAAACTTTTGTTAATCTTATTTTGATTTAAAGTAAAACACTAAAAATCATGTCAAGACATGATTTTTAGTGTTTTACTTTAAATCAAAATAAGATTAAGAAGATAACTCTCAACCTTAACAGATCAAATAACCAGAACACTGGACCAAAGCACAAAATGAAATGAATGACCCTTCTGAAACTTGAAAGAGGCCCAAAAGCAGCATGCATTGCTTTTCCAGCATAATTGAGTGGTAATATATCCTTAACTTAGGTATTCATTTGTTACATTAAACTCCATTTACTTACATAAAATAAGACATGTTTCGGGAGAATCTCTCCCGTCTTCAGTTGCTCACTGAATGCCATTACTCGAAACAATGGCTGGACACCTGGATGTTCCTGTTTTGGCATCTGTTGGCTGAAGTAGGAAATTGCTGAGTTCATCCATAGGAGGAAACTCGAAATTCATAAGGTTTTCTTTATTTTTTAATATGAAAAATTTTCCCAAGTGGATAACTCCATTTTGTTGTGATGATGTTCCAGCAGTTTAATTTCCAGTTTTATTTCATGATTTTTGGTCCAAAAGTGAGCTGCTACTGCTGATTTATCATCTGCTTAAACCGAATATTCCTTAAGTATTCTTTCCTCCAAATTTGTAAATTTCTCTTTGTTTTGCCTATGTAGCTCTTCTCATAATCTGCCCATTGTATTTCATAAATTCCTGATTTCTGTTCTGTTGGTATGGAGTCTTTTACTGTGCAACCTAATAAAATTTTGATATTATATCTGTTCTTTAGGGCTAACAGTTATTAATGATGTGCCTAGCTTTCATGCAATGGCTCAATCTGTGACTGGATTACTGCCAGAAACTGGGGCTTTGACTTTCCTGACTATTTCTGGAGTACAGCTAGTTACATGTCATGAGTTTACCTATTTCTTTTCTTTTGGAGTAATTCTATATGGGCTTTTCACATTTTATTCAGCATAGAGCTTATCCCTCTCTTCCACACAGTATTTTTTTTTCCTTGCATGCTTCTATAATAGAACAGCTATAATTTGCATTGAAAAGGTCAGTATAGAAGCCTCCCAGAACAGGTCAGTTTTTATAAGCATTGTTGCAGTCAAGCATGCTTTAAAGCTGGGCAAACTGCAAACTATTGTGTTATCCCTCAAAGCACTTTGCATGGAAACAGTAGTGCCATAACACACTTGGGAATTTGTTACCTCAGATTGGAAACAATCCTCTGTATTTAAAGTTAATTATCTAGTCTTATTACAGTATTTTGCAGGGATGACCTGCCAAGTCAGTCTGAGTTATGCTATGCTTGCAAAGCACAGTAGCAAAGAATTGCAGTAAGTTATTAATGGCATTATATGGTTACTTTGGCTTGCTGTCTGCCACTGAGAAATGAAGCAATGCAGGATGCAGATCTAGGTTTGACTTGGCGCTCACCATTCCTAGTATATTACTTTAAATAAAATGTAATCTAAGTATCATATATGTATTTTTAAATAGCTAGAATTTTCACTATGAAATATAGTATAATTTTATAATTTTTACATGTGGAGGTAATTGGGGAAAAACCGCTGAAACAGCCAATAAATTTTGCTCAGAGGCCTCTTCTCTTAGACTTGAGGTTTCTTTTATGTGTTGTAAATTTATGACACAGGATAGCTTTACTTCCCTTCTGAAGGAAGCCATACTTAGGATTATTATTCCTTTAATTAAAAAAAAACAGCTCCAGCTGGGATTGAACCTGCTATTTTGGGCCTATGAGGCAAGTATGGTTACCACTAGACCACCAGGATGGTATTTTCTGTTTATTTCTCATACTTAGGATAAGACAGCCTGCAACTATGAATAAATTAATATAGATTGCATGAGTATAAAATTAGTATAATTTAGTATCTTAGGCTCAAGTATGTGGTGCTTTAAGTTGCTCATCTCAAGGGCTGTCAAATGAATATACAATTAATATATTTAGTGCTATAGGTTCAATTGTGCGTTGCCTTAAGTTAGAGGTCCTATGTAATCTAAAGGTGCATGTGAAGATCTCTGTTAATGCATGCTTGTTGGAAAGTGTAACTGAATTTCAATCAAAATGTGAGGCTGGGAGGAGGGGGATGACAATCATGAAATAATTCACTCCTTTTACACAAAATAAAACATAACAATTAGCCTTGTTTATTGTGGACTAATAAAAAAGGCAACATTAAAAACAGAAAATCACCTAAATTACAGAAAAGATAACAGTTTTTAACAAAGTTATGCAGAATGGTTTGTTTCATTCTTAATAATTATTTTTGCTATGTTGCCATAAAATGAAATCTACCTATCTAACACAACAGTTTCTAAAATGAAATATGTAATATTCTATGTGGAAATTACTTACTTGCTAATAGTATGGGTGTGTGCAATAATAATGTCTCCAAGAAAAGAAATTGGGTAATTGCAAATATGGTAGCAGCAGGAAATCTATCAAGTATTTTATTTAAAAAAAAAAATAAGGATGAGAGAAAGAAACTTTAGGAAAGCCAAATAAATAAAATTGTTTATGTGTAGGGATCTGCATTAAAAGAAAATGAAAGCCAATAAATAAATGAAAGCCAAATAAATAAAATTGTTTATGTGTAGGGATCTGCATTAAAAGAAAATGAAATTGGAATTTTTATTCAATCACATTAAAAGTGTTTACCTGATTTTGAAGTAGTGATATATCTTGTTCTTTAGATCCCATAGAGAACAATGTTCAAAGGATGCTGAACATTTCATATATTTTGTGAAGCATTCTAGCATGACATACAAATATGATAGCAAACTTATCACCATGTATATGGGGGCAAATTGAAAGTCTGGGAAATGACATTTTTTTGCAAAAACAAACATTTATTTCACAACATACTCTTCTTTCAGCTCAATACCTTTGCTCAGTGAGATTCCAATTTTTGTATTTTCGCAGAAAAATAATTCTTTCAAACTGCATAATACTAGTTTACAGCACAGACAACCTCTTCATTTGAAAAAATGTCTTTTCCCAAGCCAATTTTTGAGGTTAGAAAAAAAAACTTTACATTCTGCCAAATCTGGGGAATAGGGTATTTTGAAGCCCAGCTCATGCACTTGTGCCATCTGAATAGCTAATGTGTGAACAGGCAAATTGTCCTTGTGAAGGAGCACTATTTTACATGGCAATCTTGGTTACTTCTGCTTCAACTCACTATGCAAATGGTTCAATAACGTGTAATAGCCAGTCACAGTTTTACCCTTTTCCAAATAGTAAATCATGTTGTTATACCCTTTGAGTCCCAAAAAAGTTGCTATCACTGTTCTTGCCTACAAAGTGGTTTTAGCTTTTTTTGGTGCACTTTCACCTTTGTCTACACACTGTTTTGTCAGCCATTTTTTCTCTGGAGTGTAATGGTGGATTCAAGTTTTATGAACACACAAATTTTATTGACCATTTTTTCAGAATAAACTTAATTGGGATCTGGAATGTGCAGCATCTATAGTATTTATACTGACCATATTTAAATTAATTTGTCCAGAATTTGAGTGCTGGTGCAGAGCACCTATGAACTTCCTTCAGCTCAGTTTTTATCTGGACTGCAGTCCACTTTTTTAAATAAAAATGTTTTTTCACTGCACAACACTGGTCTTTATCCATTGATACAAAACTGTTAATCTCATCACATATATAGCTGCCACCAAAGATCTGCACATTCATCTGTTTGAAAATTTAAACTAAACTGCTTAACAACAGTCTTGCTGCTAACAAAATTTCCGACCATTTCACTGAAATTTGCCACACTTATAATCTGGCCTCATAATAAGAAGCAAACCATGCAGCTTTATAACCATATCACTTGTTACTTAATAAAAAACCCTTTACTACATGTAGCAAATACTAACTTAGTGCAATAACATGATTAATTTATTAGTTATGCTATACTATTATTAAAATAGTATACATGTAGTAGAACATGAATTTATTACTTCTTTCATTTGTTCTTTTTTTTTTTTTTTTTTTTTTTGAGTAGTGTTTAACGCCCGTTTTTACTACAGAGGCACCACAGGCGGTGGACACTGATGATACATGAAATGAAATGATAAATTGGGAAAGGATAATTTTTTTTTTTTTAAGGAAGGAAGCGTTCCAGGCCTAAGTTTAGGTACCTCCCCGGCATTTGCCAGTTATGAAGACTGAGGAAAACCTGGAAAAAACCCCAGTCAGGGAGGACGGTCCTGGCGGGATTCGAACCGCAGACCTCCCGCTCACGAGTCCGTGCCTTAACGACCTCGGCCACCCGTGGCGGTCATTTGTTCTTGAAAAGTATGCAATTCTGTGAGTTACTTTTCCAGAAATCTGGAAGAATGTTATACAATTACACTACAGTGTAATACCACACATTTTTAGTGAATGTATTAGTCTATCCATGTCAGTTGCATGCCTAGTATTTAATTATGTACAGAAACATTCATTTTAAAGTAATCAAAAGGTATCGGCAACAAAATTCATGAGAGAATGTATGAACTCTCCAGTAAGGGTAAGAATATTGTACTTCTTAAATAATGGTCTACATGATTGTTGAGAACCATCTGACTGAGGTTTCTTATCACTCATCATGCAAGATGAATACAATATTACTGTGAACAGAATTACCTGAAAAAATATCCCATATCTTCAGATGGAATGAAAATGTATGTAATACACTTATCTTAATGCATTTTGGTTTACAAGAGCATTCAAACTTCTCAAAGTAAAGCAAGCAGATCTGAGCTATGGAACTGTAGTCTCTATATATTTCTTCCAGTTTAGTTCCTCATGAATTTCTAGCCCTAAGAGTTTAGTGTGCAGAACTTTCCTTATGATGTAATTAATGCAACTAACAGTTAATTATATCACAAGATATCAAGTTTTAAAAGAAAATTGAAGAACGATGTTCATTATTTCGCAACTGAGGATGTTTTTGAATCATTTGCACTATCACTATCAAGAAAACAAAAGGCAGGGCTAAGCTTTTGGTAATATGCTAATTTTACTGCCTTTGGAGTCAAAGGTGAATAAGATAAGTATAAAAAATGTCAACATTTATTAAACCAATATTAATTCAATTTGGAATCGAACACAGTGAAACATGCGTTAATAATCTCTTCTAGGTTTAAATATTTAGTTTAAAAAAGAACTTACAGGAAAGTATGTAGTGTAACAAATTGTGACTTGCTAAAATAAAAATTGTAATGAGTTTGTTACCAGTGATGATTGCCTAATTGCTCATATAATGTGCAGCTTCACAATAATATGATCCTGGAAAGAGCATTACTAGCAGGACTGATTGCAAATATGAAAAAGTATTGTTATATCGTAAAGCCAATCAAAATTGACAATTGTAGAAGGGGCAGAGAAAGTGGCATAATACAAAAATACATAGAGGAGGAACAGCCTTTTTTTCTCAGTATAATTATGTTTTGCCCATTAACAGTAGATGAAACAAACTTGCTGCACACTGTGTAAAGCCTGTGGAAAAAAATAATCATTTTTCAACTGTTTCTAAATCAGAAAAATAAATAAAATAAAATAAAATAAACATTTACAATGGAGAAATTAATAAATCATGTTTCTTAGTGAATATTTAGACTCTTTTAAGATTCTTTTAGAGAAAAAATAATGATTGGATAAAAATTAGCGAATCAGAAAGCATATATAACATAGATTTTGAAGCAGATGAATGCATACAAAATTCATGGACAATCAGGTCTTCTTATCGGTAGCTAATCAGACTTAACTTGTGGTATAAGAACAGTATAATGGCAAATAATGTTTAATCATAATTTTTCATCATTAGTTACGGAAACTCCTAAGGCTTAAAGATGACAAAAGACTTAGGAATGAGAGTCCAAGAAGAGGTCATAGAATCATTAGAGTGCTCCATTGAATGGTTTGCTTTGATTTTAAATACACACAAGGACTTTAAGTTCGAGTGTATGCTCATTGTGTAAAGGATAATAATGCTATTAAAAGACAGTGTTATTATTTGCTGAAAATAATTTATTATGAATTTAAGCTGTTAGAAGAAGCAAAATATTTATCTGAGATATATTCATACAATCTATTTTGGCAAATAAAGCTGGATAAAAGCCCTTCATAAATTTAACAATATTTCTTACATCTTTTGTTCAATTAAAATCCTATCACCTACTATCTTTTTTAAAAAAAAATTGCAGTAAACTGGAAGGACAAAATGTTATTCTGGACATAGTCATTTTTAAGAGCAGATCATTGTAAATGAAAACATTAAGGTTTAAGAATTTGGAAATTGTAGCTAACTGTGAACAAAGAAAAGTGCCTATTTCACATAATTTTATCATATGATACAAGGAGAAGGAATGAATTAAAATGAACACAGGTTTAAGGCTATTTTGTAATATAAGCAATGCAAGGATATAAAAGAAAGGATTGAAATATATTATTGAAAAATTGGTTTTGCTTCTAAAATTTATTTCAAGCAGTTGCACAGAGAATATTGTACTTTATGTTATCATTTTAGCAAAAAATTAATGCATAGACAGCTCTGTTAGAAGAAGGGAAGGATATTGGCACAGTGGCAAGCATTCTAGCCCTATGCAGGATGTACATAAAATGCTGTCCAATAATCACAGTCAAATTCACTGTGATATAGGGAAATAGGATAACTAAAATGGGAATGGGAACCAACCCTCTAGCTCTCTGTGGACTCTCAGCTGATGATACAGTCCAAATCTGTGAAGTTATGTATAATTCAGTGTTAAATGGAGTGTAAGAGTATTAAATGGACTCACTAGCTAATTGAGAATAAAGTACTTGGCTTCACTGTATTAGCTCGGACACAAAATTAAGTTTAGTGATTATTATATGAGACTTGATTACAGCAGGCATTGGTAGCCTGCACTCTACACAGTAGGAACTGGCAAACCAAAGCACATCTACTATTAACAAGTGAATATGCATAAGTAAAAGGTGGGGTTCAACACACCCATCTGGTATCTTTATTTATTTTAAGCATTTGCACTGGAGTGGATCTGTAGCAGTTTGGAGGAGCCATACAGCATAGCAGAGTATTGTGATGTGCACCTTATCCTAAAGGATAGTGGCCAAAGCACTCTACAACTTAAGATATCCTGTGTGCCATCATCCAAAGCACTATGCATTTGAACTGACCAACTGGACAGAGACATAAGGGAAATACAGTTGCCCAGCAGCTCATTACATGCATCAGTTGGAGAAGGTGCTGGAATGATCATGAAGGGCCAAATTTTGAGCACTTGTCTGTTGTGTGAACACTTTAAGTGCCTCACAATCTCAAACTGTTGGCCAGGACTGGGGTATAATCCCGGGTCCCTTTTTAGAAATTTTATGTTATGGAGATCTGGAGCAAGGTCTTTTCATCCTTGTGAGGAAAATTGGGTATTTGACTGATAGAAAGAAGGCATTATTCAATCTTGAAAGCAGCTTGGTGGGGTGGTGCCATGCTGCAATATGTCTGACTGCAATACTGCCCACTATCAAATATATCACAAGGTGGAGGTAGAGGACACAATCGTTGCTGCAGCTGGTTAAGGCTGAATACAGGTTGTTGTGCCATAATAATAGTAAATAATAGTAATAATAATTATTAATAATATTTAGCATACTTTACTTATATATATATATATATATATATATATATATATATATATAAATTATAAAATATTAAAAAGTTGTAATTTGTAACTAAATTAATTGTTAGCAATATCCAACATTGTTAATTCTTGGGAGGGAAAAGCAGGAGTTGCTGTTTGGAGGCGATCACTTGATGACCTTGATATGTGGAGATGTGCTCTTCTGTGCTGCTCATGTGAATGAATCGGTATCAGGAATGTACAAGTGGTCACTCTAGGTAGGTTGACCATATTCTAATAATTTGCACATTGCTAATTATATGAGATGGGACTCATATAGGTATATTAACACTCCTGCAATTATTTATCATTACTTTCTAAATATCAAAGCAGTTTTCAAATTAAATTCAGTTGTATTTACTATCAGACACCCTATAGGTTTTTTTTAACATTTCCCCTTTCCCTTTCCAACAGACAATGTACCTTAGTTTGTAACCCTGCAATTGTACATAAAGGTAATATCCATGCCAAAGTTTAAAATGGAGCATTTGTTACTTGAGACATGGCTTCAAAATTGCAAAGCAAAAAAATTATGTACTTAAACAAATTGCATGGTTGTAATAAATTTTTTTTACTGATTGCAAATTGCAGATTTGGTCATATTATTAGAGTAAACATATTTTAAAGCCTTTATTTTATAAAATGACTTGATTATACAGATAAGGTGCTACAAATTATTTATTTTCTAAGATTAGTATTTAGTTTGCATCCCCTTAGCTTTGATTAGCAACATTATTAAGCATGGATTCAATCAAGGAAGTCATGTCGTTATATTTATTTTTTAAATTTTTTGTTTACTATTGACCATAAATTCTCTATAGAATTCCTGTTAGGTCTACTTCCAGGCCCATCAAGCAGCTTGACTTCATTTCCTCCAAACAATTTTATCAATTGTGGTAGCAACCAGGTTTTCAGTACATTAAGATGCACTTCATGTCTTATATTTCCTTCCCAGTACATTATGCTGATGAACCGGTGACTGGGGTCTGATGCAATAGAAGTGAATGATTGGTATTCTGTTTATTTGGAATTTAGATTAAGCATTAATATATTATTAATTATTGTAAAAATTGTAATTGTGAGGGGTACATCTAAAATGGATTGGGCCTGATAGATGGAGGTCCTTTGTAGTTTGTATTTTCTTAGCATTCAAATAAATAAATAAATATTTCCTTCTACAATATACAGCCATCCACATCCATGCCAGAAAATGACACTTCAGGCCATTAGTGATACTCTGTTTGTTTTGCACAATCTGGTTTGAAAGCTTCTGCTTCTCTTTTTCTGACATATTGGCTGGTTTCTTCTCCAAAAGAAAATACTGATTCATCATTGAAGCAAAATTTAAATGAAATTAAAGAATACAAGAAAACCTTAAGGGTGTTAATACTGTCTTAAAATTATCTCTCATATCCTAGAGTAGACCATAGTTTTCAAAGAAAAAATCTGATATTATTGACTGCAGCAAAATTTAGAAAATAAAAATTAGTAATATTTAACACATTTGGTACAATAAATAGGGATGCATTGGCATATAAATTCAGGTGCAAGGGAGGTACTACTGAATTTATTCTAGGACACTTAAAAAATTATATAAAGAATCAGCTTTTGTATCACATGTGAAGGAATAGAAGTGAAGATTAAATCTAGATGCTGTCTTATATAGAATCATAAAAAACAATAGGCACTGCCAAATTATTGGAAAGATGGAATTACCAGGATTGCTTTTCTCTGATGATCTGATAACAGTAGCAATAACCATAATTGAAACATGCTATTGTTGAAATTACTAGATTTTGTGCAGATTGGGATCCAAGGATAAATAGTAAAAAAATCAAAGATAATAGCATTTAATTACGGAATGGTTAGAGATTGTTTATAAATAGAGACCCAATAGAGGTAGTGAAAGAATTTGATTATTTGAGGGTTACATTTATGAGTAACAGAAGATGTTAGGTGCAGTTTAAATGTGCACAAGCCAAAGGTAAATTAGCAAAATGCTATCAGAATAAGTTTGTATTAAGTTCCCACATTGGGAACTGCTGTGGTTGAGTCAAGGATTATAGGGATGGACAAAGGCCATTTGAACAGAGGAATAGGGAATTGTCATTTGCTGAAAAAGATGTGAAAGTAGTTTTTATGGTCCTGCAAAGGAAAAAATCACCCAGTATAACATAGAAATGCATGTGCTAAGAACAAGTAGCCTTATTTGAGGGACTAGTAAACATATTGGCTACATGAATTCATTTCCTAATATGTTTCCTTACCCAAACTATTTCGGAACGTTGAAGCATAGTTAGTAGTTCTTTGAGCCATCAATACTTTCAAAGCATTACTTCCTAGTTAAATAACTTTCAAATTTAATTTCAGAACATATTAAATATTTATGAATTAGTGTAATACACCATCTCCAAAAGAAAGAAACTAAGATGGAATTGGTGTAAAAATAGTCTCAAAACATGAAAAATAAAGAATAATATGAAATGTGAAGCTACCTGAAAGACCTAGTGACAATGTATTGTGTTTGAGATCTAGAAAAATAATACAGATTCCAAAAATAAGTAAACATTCAAGGAATTGATGTCCAAAGAACTGAAAGTAGCTGAACAAATGATAAAAGAGAAAAATATAATACTGCTTTATGTACTTCTAAGGAAATTTAGGAGGACTTGGTAATCCAGGAAAATTTTAAAATGGTTGTAAGTATCAAGATGATATATTGAATAAAATATTAATGGTTTCAGAGAATAATCTAAATCTTGCAACAATATCTTCATGGTCACAAATTGTTAACCCCAGATCCAAACTTATTATAATAGTAATGCCCTGAGTATGATTACAATTTGTTGATTAACAATTTATTTCATTTTTCATTTGACTAAGGCTAATCAACGATTCTATTGGTGGTACTTAGTAGGAGAGTTATAATCCAGACACTGACTAAGCCTATATGATTTGACAAGAAGCTTTTTTGTATTTTATGTCGGTTGTAAACAATGAAAAATTATTTTCAACTATTTATTTGTAAAGCTGATTTATAATGCATAAAAGTTGATTGTCTTTTATCCAAAGAGGGAATTGCTATTCAATATTCATTTATTCCATCATTTGATTAAGCCATAAATTGATTTCATCAGCATTTAAATATTTACAAAAACAAATCAGTTATAAGAACTTAAAATTGTGCAGCTGTACAAATAGGCTGATATAATTCACGCAGGTACTTACATTGCTATTATCAGTTACTGAGTGGCTTATCTAATAAAGTAGAAGGATATTATTATTATTATTATTATTATTATTATTATTATTATTATTATTATTATTACAAATTCTACCATTTGATTTATACATTAAACCTGTTTCATCAGTATACAAATAGTTAAATAACAATAACAACTAAGAAAACTTAATGTTATACAGCTTTATAATTAGAGCTTTATGACTCGCTGGAAAAGGCTATAGCCCAGTAAGCAACAAAGTTCACAAGGACCCACTTAAGTAAAGAAATTAATCACACACTGAAACCTCACAATATAACACTAATAGAACAGAGAGAAGCTCAAACACATCAGAGATGAAAATGACAGAACCTGGCAAGCATATACAGAAATAGAGAAACATAGAGAGAAATATGTAAAGATTTTCTGGAATACCAAAGCCAAGTAGTGAAGCCTTGAGTCCTCAAAGTCAACTAGAAAGCAAAGAGAAACCTGGGAAACGGAATGCAATTGATTAGGCACACACAGACCAAGAGGAGATAGGATAACACCTAGAGGTAACATAATAATGGCAACCGTACTTCTGTAAATCCCTCTCACTCCCAAACAACAATGAAGCATCTACCATGTGCCAATCGCAGATAAGAAGATAGTGCCAGTATTTACACAGAGTGAAGTGAGAAAAGCCATAGAGGATCTGTAAAACAGTAAAACTCCAGGATAAGATGGTATCTATTGAAGATAGGCCTTAACCACATACTAGAACAATCATGAAAATCTTCAACCTATACTCAAAACAGAAAGCCTACCATCACAATGGAGAACAAGTACAATAATTCTTTTACATAAAAAGGGGACTAAAGGTCAACTCACCAACTACAGGCCAATCAGTCTGGTGTCCAACATATATAAATTATTCTCCAAATTAATAACAAGACAAATTATTAGGACATTGGATGAAAACCAACGAGAAGAGCAATCTGGCTTCCAATCAGGCTACAGTATGACCTGTAAACGATTAAACAGGTCATGGAGGAATTTAATCTAACATAGTATATCGCCTTTGTTGACTATAACAAAGCCTTTGACTCAGTAGAACGCCAAATATGAACCAGGCACTATCAAGACAAGGAGTTGAACAAATATACATAAGGCTACTGGCCAAACTGTATAGCAAATCATATGTGAAGGTAGCAACAGATAAAAAAGGGCAACCCTTTAAACTAAGCAGAGGGATAAGGCCAGGAGATCCAATTTCTCTGAAACTTTTCACAAGCATATTAGAGGAAATATTCCACAAAATAAAATAGGGAAACAGATTTGAAATTAACATAAATGGTTACAAACTCACAAACTAAATATTTGCAGACAACATAGTTCTATTTGCTACATCAACAGAGAAACTTCAAATAATGCTACAAGACTTCAACAAGCACAGTAAAACTGCCAGTCTATCATATGAACAAGGAGAAAACACATCATGTCACACAGCCAAGTAATGCCAATTAAAATCAACTGAACAATAAAATGTGTAACAGAGTATGCAACAAATATTGAATTCCAGTATAATATGGGTAAAGAAATCAACAAAAGAATTTCCTCAGCATAGAGAGTATTCTGGTCATGGAAATTCATACTGATGGACAATACTTTGAGCTGAAAACTGAGATTAGACATACTGGACTTCCATATTCCTAACATTATTATATGATGCCAAACTTGCAGCATAACACAGGTGGAAAAGAATAATATTAGCATTTGCCAATGTAAAATGGAGCGGAAAGTATCAGGGATATCCCTCACGGATAAAATATCATCTGTTTAATTAAGAAAGATGTGGCTGAACATGCAAACAGCCTGAATTGGAAATAGGGCTGACATACAGCAAGGCAGCTAAGCAGCAGATGGGGACATATAGCTACTACATGGGATTTCTTTTTTTTTTGATTGATTTATTTATGGACGCTCTTTAACAGCTCAGGTCATCAGCGTCCCATTCAACTCAGGGCGTGAAACAGCTGACAAATTTTGCTCAGAGGCCTCTCTTTCAGGCTTGAGGCAAATGGGATCGTATCTGTAGGAGAGGGAAGAGGAAGGCTGAGAACAAGATGGGTAGACTCCTTCAGGAAAGCAGCCGGGCCACATGGGACCAGTGTAGCATGAAACAGTAGAACCTGGAAGAGCCTAGAGACAGAACTGTAGAAAGAAAATAACCGAAGTCAAAGGTGCAAGTGATACTAAACTTATTAAAAAAAAACTAAATAGACTCAGCGCTTGAATGTTATAATTAAATTGTGTTAAAGTTGTAAAATAAGAAACATTATAGACTTAACAAACTCTTGGGACAATAGCTCATATGGACTAGCTCACCATATGAGAAATCAATCAAACCCCCATTTGTGGATGCCCTAACCTTGGATGGGACATAAGTGATTTAATTCATTTTTTCAATTAGGGGTGTATTTATTGTACTACTATTGAATGTATGGACATATTTTAGTTGTTCAGGAATTCCTATATTGAGGAGTAACAGTTTTTAATTAGTAGCTCATGTAGTTATTTTTGTTAAACTTGCACACTTGTTGAATTTGTTTTAATTTCAATGGTAATTAATTATATAGCTTTACTCCATTATTATATAGCTAAAGAATGCTCATATAAGGAGTGTGGTATTTAATAACTGATAATTTCTAATTTCCATACAGTATTTCGTGAGTGTATCATAAAGTTGATTTTAAATTGACATATAAAAAATTTCAACTGTAATACAACACTTTGTCAAATCAAATATATGTACAAAAATGGTAATGTCAGAATATTCAGCTGTTCAAATTACTCCTGGTGTTAATGAAAAAATCAAAGTTTGCTAAATCTCTTGATGTGTTCATGCACATGAATGTCCCAATTTAGGTTTTTATCTATCCAAACCCTCAAAAATTTTGTTTCATTTACATAGGAAATTTTACTATTTTTAAGGTCAGAGCTGGGAAAATAGTTTTATTCAATTCAATTTATGGTGAATACCTAGTTTAATCTTTATTCATTATGAGTTCATTTTCTTTGAACTATGGCAGCAGCTTTTCATTAATGAGTTCATGTTCTTACTTATGGCTTTTACCTCATTGCCAGTAATCAGAATATTTGTATCATCTGCAAACATTGTAAATTTGATGTCCCTGCAACTACAAATATGTTCTTTCATATTATTGATATATATTAAAAATAAAGGAACACCAAAAAATAGGCTTTGGGTAACTCCATATTTTATATCTTTAACTTACGAGTAACTCAAGGGAATTTGACATTTATATTATCAAAAATATTATAAATTCCCTCTAACAATTGTGTTACTGCAGTATCCATAGACTTTCCCATGCAAAATTAACTTAGACTTTGTCCATATTTTGTTGCTTAAAAAATTTAATTTATTATATACAGCTTTTTACAAAATCTTTGAAAAGGCTGAGAGCAATGCAACTGGTTGATAATTTTCTACTTCTTCTGTAGTGCCATTATTGAACAGTGGTTTAATGTTGGCAATTTTAACATGTTTTGGTATTTGACCACTGCTCAGAGATGAATTAATTAGAAACATCAATGGCTCAACTAACATAACACAGTATTTTATTATATAATTAACTGTGCGTATTGGGATTAGAATGAAAATGAGCAACTCTATAAAGAAAATATCTAAGTAAGATTAATATTATTTTTTATATACTTTTAATCTCATTTTGTAATGGATTGATAAAGTTTCTATATTATGTAGGCTATTGGGATATTTTTAATAAATTACAAGAGGAAACAAATATTGGCATTAGATATGAATGAAAGAGTAGGACTTCAGATTGTAATACTGAATGGGAGTAGTATTGAAGGATGGAAAAGCTTGCTGTCTTGTCTACTCTTCAAAATTGGCATTTAGTTCACATTGAATAGAAGATGCTAATTGTTCAGCCACCTTTTGCTGATAAGTGTTTAGAATGATACACAGTTGTAAGCAACAGCTAGCAGTACCCAGTACACACTTCACCTTGCTTGCATGAATTAGCATGAGAAATGTTGATGATCTGAAATATACATGTTGCTTGGTACTGGCTGCAAATCGGACAAAATAGTATGGGGTTGGGAAATATTTTTAATACATTAAAATATACTTTTTCAGTGATGAAAAAACTAACCTCTCAAAACTATTTTTTTACATTTCCATGTTATTCGAGAATTCATGTATCTCATCTGACTTATTATCCTGGAATCCTCACATAGATTTTATACGTAGTAAGTTATGCACTGTATTCCTACCAGCAAACCTCAAAAAGCCTGTCCCTAAAGATTTTGTTCGTATGGCTTATTTTTCATTCTTTCAAAGCATTTTTAGATATGGCTTGGTGTTATGGAGTATTAATCCAAGGAAAGCAGAAGTTCTAAAAATTCAAAAAAAGTTACTTAAATGTAAAATTGGAACTTAAACACAGTGAAGCCAATCATATTAATGGATATCATTGTATGATTAGTTGAACTACACACTCTTAAAGCTTCACTTACTTTTTATAAATGTATGGAACCGGTTTCGAGAATATTTGTTCCCATCTTCAGCCATGCTAAGGTTCAACTGTCGGATCATTCGTTGAGCTGTGGGAATGTAAATTCTGCTCTGGTGGCAGTGTGATAAACTTGTAGTTTATGTTTTCATCCCCGACAATGTCGAAGTTCATTATGCTGTTTTTGTATTTGTAGATGTAGATTTTCTCCCAGGTTGCTAATTCCGTAGGTCCTTGTACTGATTTTAATAATTTTGTTTTATTTATTATGTCGTGATTTTGTGTCCAAAAATGATATGCTACTGCTGATTTCTCTATTTGCTTGTACTTTATGTTCCTGAAATGTTCCTTTAACCGTGTGCCAATGTTTCTCTTTGTTTTCCCTATGTAGATTTTTTCACATTCTGCACAGTTTATTTTGTAAATACCTGATTTTTCTTCTTGTGGAATACTGTCATTAACATTATCTATCAGCAAATTTTGAACATTAAATCTATTAGTCGGTGCCAACCTGATACTAAAATCTTTAAGAATATTCTGAAATTTTTTTGTGGCCCATGGATGATATGTGAATTTTTTAAAAATAAGTTTATCTTTTTTTGCTGAAAGTGTTGTGGTTTCTTTGATATGTTTTTGTCTCTTGAATTTCTGCACCTTTTTATGTACTAGTTCTTTTTTAAAACCATTTTTAACTGCTGTTTCTTCTATTTGTTTATATTCTTTAAAATATTCTTCTTTGCTAATTTGTAGGTTAACTAGCCGGTGTATTAAACTGTTAATTACTGCATGTTTGTGTGCTGTAGGGTTTAAACTGTCAGCTTTGATGTGATTATCTGCATGTGTATTCTTTCTGTATATTCCAAATTTAAGTTTTTCTTGGCATTTCATTATTTTAATATCCAGGAATGGCAGCATGTTATCTGTTTCTATTTCGTATGTAAATGAAATGTTTTTATCTTGAATATTTAGAAGCATCATTGAAGATGCCTTAAAACTTCTAAATATTCAAGATAAAAACATTTCATTTACATACGAAATAGAAACAGATAACATGCTGCCATTCCTGGATATTAAAATAATGAAATGCCAAGAAAAACTTAAATTTGGAATATACAGAAAGAATACACATGCAGATAATCACATCAAAGCTGACAGTTTAAACCCTACAGCACACAAACATGCAGTAATTAACAGTTTAACACACTGGCTAGTTAACCTACAAATTAGCAAAGAAGAATATTTTAAAGAATACAAACAAATAGAAGAAACAGCAGTTAAAAATGGTTTTAAAAAAGAACTAGTACATAAAAAGGTGCAGAAATTCAAGAGACAAAAACATATCAAAGAAACCACAACACTTTCAGCAAAAAAAGATAAACTTATTTTTAAAAAATTCACATATCATCCATGGGATACAAAAAAATTTCAGAATATTCTTAAAGATTTTAATATCAGGTTGGCACCGATTAATAGATTTAATGTTCAAAATTTGCTGATAGATAATGTTAATGACAGTATTCCACAAGAAGAAAAATCAGGTATTTACAAAATAAACTGTGCAGAATGTGAAAAAATCTACATAGGGAAAACAAAGAGAAACATTGGCACACGGTTAAAGGAACATTTCAGGAACATAAAGTACAAGCAAATAGAGAAATCAGCAGTAGCATATCATTTTTGGACACAAAATCACGACATAATAAATAAAACAAAATTATTAAAATCAGTACAAGGACCTACGGAATTAGCAACCTGGGAGAAAATCTACATCTACAAATACAAAAACAGCATAATGAACTTCGACATTGTCGGGGATGAAAACATAAACTACAAGTTTATCACACCGCCACCAGAGCAGAATTTACATTCCCACAGCTCAACGAATGATCCGACAGTTGAACCTTAGCATGGCTGAAGATGGGAACAAATGTTCTCGAAACCGGTTCCATACATTTATAAAAAGTAAGTGAAGCTTTAAGAGTGTGTAGTTCAACTAATCATACAATGATATCCATTAATCAAAAAAAGTTATTAGAATAATAACAAACTCTGAACATTGTAAACCACTATTTGTACATCTAGAAATTCTTACAGTTATTACTTTATTTATTTATGATGTTTTGGCACATATTAAAGAGAATTTGCAAATTTATAATGTAAGGGGTGAAATAAACACATATAACACATGTAACAGGAACAGAGTAGATATGCCATATCATAGGTTGCAGAAGACCTCTGGATATTATGAAATAACGGGAATAAAACTTTTCAATTCACTTCCTTTAGAAATAAGTGCTGTAAATATTCAGGTATTCAAAGAGAGAGTATATAAATGACTAGTTAAACATCCTTTCTACAGCATACAAGAATTTGAAGTAGAAAATAAGAGTAATATGAAATAACAAAAGTTACAATATACATAATGTAAATTAGCTGTTACTCTTCATCCTTAGACTTTAAGCCTCTTTTTCCTCTTTTCTTTTTACAAAGCCTATTGTAATTACCAAATGGTGAATAAAATATTATTATTATTATTATTATTATTATTATTATTATTATTATTATTATTATTATTATTATTATTTAGCCCTTTAATTATAGAAGCTACCTCATGTTTAGTAACAGGCAACAAGAAGAAGATTTAAGCACAAATATTTGCAACTTTGTTTCTAGCACTGGTTGTTCTGCTTTTTATATTTCTTGAGCAATTTTAATAAAATGATCATTAAAAGTATTAGCTAATGCTCTGATACTACTTGGTCATTATATTTTATTGTAGAAGTTCTATCAGATTCCCTTGTGTTTTCCCAGTTCAAGTTTCATTAAATCCCATATTTGTTTAACTTTATTGATAGGTTCAAGCACTAGTTTATCATTAAAATTTTTCAGAGCTCTTTTGGTTATTTTATTATATTTTCTTTTATAATCCTGCACGTAAGCCGTGGATACAGGGAAAATATATATTTAATTAAGATCATTCTATGATTGTGTTGAACCACACACTCTTAATTGCTGCACTTACTTTTTTCAAATGTAGTACATGTTTCACAGACCATTGTTTCCTCATCAGCTAACCATTAATGATGCAGACAATGGTCTGAGAAACATGTACTGCATTTAAACAATAAGAGTGTGTAGTTTGACTCGATCTGGATTATCTTCACTATGCAAGCTCCAATTAGCATTTTAAGTTAACCTGTGTTCTTTAGAGCAATTGCATAAGTGTCATATGAATTGCTAATTTCAGCAGTATTCCAATGATTTTTAGTCTTTTTTATTTATGTTTATCCCTTTTTAATGGAAATGCAAATTTAAATATAAGGAGAGAAGTATTAGAAAATTCATGGATGCTAGATGTGCACATATTTTCCCAGTATTCACCTGAAAGTAAATACTTAATGAAAGATTTTGTTCATTAATTTTTCACACTTGTTTGTAAATAGCTGAGTTATCTGTTACTATTTATGGGCTCTTTCTTCAACCTTGAAAGCTGACCATAATTATCTGATAGGCATGTTTATTTGAAAATTTTAACAATTTTCAGTTTAGAATTACTTGATTGATAAGAGGTATTCTGCACTCTTGTAGGTATGCTAATAATAGTGGTTTAAGGTAAAATTCATGTAGGAAATTATATTTTTCTTATTACCATCTCTAAAAAACCTGCATTTATGTTACCTGTTAGGAACATTTTCAATTTAGCTTTATGATAATATTCTAGGATTATTGTTAGGTTTTGAATTAACACTGTATATTCCTATTGGGGTTTCTGTACATGCAGATTAAAATTAAATTCTGATTCACCAATTTCATTATATAAATGTTCTTTTATATTTATATATTTAAAACCGCCACGGCTGGCCAAGGTCGTTAAATAGCGGACTCGTGAGCAGGAGGTCTGGGGTTCGAATCCCACAGGGACCATCCTCACTGACTGAGGTTTTTTCCAGGTTTTCCTCAGTCCTCATAACTAGCAAGTGCCGAGGAGGTATCCTAAACTTAGGCCTGGAACATTCCCTTCCTTAAAAATAAATCCTTTCCCAATATATCATTTCGTTTCATGCATCACTAGTGTCCATCGCCTTTGGTGCCTCTGTAGCAAAAACAGGCGTGAAACACTATTCATTCATTATATATATATATATTTAAATGCTGTTATTGGAATGACAGCAATATTGGATATTATACAAGATGCAAGAACCACCACTTTTTAATTTTGTTCTGCAAAAGCTACTAACCAAAGAATATTTTTCAAAGTTATAAGAATCCATTTCAACTTTAACCAATAGTTTGTAAAAATTCTGTATCTATATTATATAGAACTGTACAATAAAATTTCTACTCCTGAAATTATTACTATGCAATCACTTTTCCAAAATTATCATTCTTGTTTAGACGTACATCAACATTATTTGTCTTAGCACCTGGTTTCAATACAGTCACCTTTTCAATTAGGACTCTTGACACTTCCAGTCTCTCAGCAATGCAACATGACTCTCACCATAAACTATTGCTTTTGTCTTTAATGGATAATTTCTTAATTATATTAGAAAATTTAGCACCTTTTTAAGTAACACGAGCTGTGACCTGCCAGCATAAAAACAAGTGAAGGGAAATAGTAATGATAATGACAAACATATAAGTAAAGCAATTGAAGAAAGTGCTTGTTTTTAAGTCCTACTTACAATGGATTTATTGATGCAGTATGAAGAACATCTTTGTAATGTGTCATGTAGAGAGATGATTGATGAACAATGAATCAATGGAACAAGTAAACTGAAAGGATAATATTTCTATAAACATCAAAACTTGCTGAAAAAATCTCTCAAAAGTATTTTATAAGACTGCTAAGTGCCCAGAAAAATCAAAGTTTTTTTTTTCATTAAAAAGGTATAAACACTAAAGTTTAAAAGGAAAGTTATTTAGTGGCATAATTAATTGCCAAAACTGAAGAACCATGCATCATTGCATAAACATTGATTCTTCCAGCTTGCAGTGCTGTTATCAAGATCTATTTTTGAAATTATACTGATCTTGAAATAAAACAAATTCTCTTAAAAGACAACACTTTCTGTGATCTTTCAGGCATGAGCAAAGAACAGCTATGTGAAACAGTTTTAACTGCTTTAAAAATGTTCCCTTCAAATTGATGATCCAATGGATATACATTTAATTTTCAATTTCTTTCTTTTGCTTGCTACAAGGGTAAGTCATTAAGTAAGTTACAAATGGATATAGAACTTAAATAAGAGTACTGATTTAAAAAATTGTGTAATTTCTCAGCATAATCTGCAACTACTTTAAAGCACTTTCCCATTGTATCGTAACCCCCTGAAATCCAAGAGTATAACTTTCTTTGGGCTGCTGTCAGAACCAGGTGGAGACTTTCCTTTCTACAGCTTCATCATCTGGAAAATGCTTACTTGAAAGATGTTTAAGAGGGCCAAAGAAATAGATGTGACTTGGAACAAGTGTGCTCGAGAACTTGCCACCTGAAGTTTTGCAGCATCTCATCTGCCTAGTTGACAGTATGAGGGCATTCATTGTCATGTAAGAGCAACATGCGTTAGTGAAGAATCCTGGTTGCAACATTGAATGGCCTTAATGAAGTTTCCTGAGTTTGTGACAGTTAGGAATCAGCTTTTGCGTTTTGTCGTTCAGGCTGGAATGTGCAGGTATTCTTTTATCATCCCAAAGGACTGTGAGACTCAATTTCCGGGCAGATGTTTTCACTTACCATTTTTATTTGCTGGCGATGCAGGATGTTTCCACCTTATTGATGCATGCTTGGACTTAAGTTAGTAATTTTGAACCCAAGACTCCTCAACTTGACAATTCAAGATAGCATATTGTGTCCATTGTGGAAACCATTGAGATGCGGTAATGCCAGACCCATTCTTTGCATTTTTTGTTTGTGTGGTCAGCATGCATCGCACTCATCATGCACAGACTTTGTGAATACCTAATCTGTCATGCATTATGAAGAAGGCCAGCTATGTGAACAACCAATATCAATGGCTATAGTGTCTATAGTCATCCTTCAATTTATTGCAAATTTGCCTCTGTGGCAATAACTGTTGGCTTACCAATGCAGTGTTCATTTTCAGTACATGTCTACCCTTTAGAGAACTTCTGCATCCAATAGGAAACAACTTGACCTGATAGGTCAAGATGGGAAGCATTTCTTTATGAATGTTCTTTGATTCTATATCTTTTGCCCAAAAAACTGCGGAATTGAATGCTGCTCTAAGGTTGTATGCTCATAGGTGCTGCCATCTTGAAACTGCTATTTTACTACAGGAAACTTTTTGTCTTGTGTCGACAATGCCACCAGACTAATGCTGCCATATAATGGTAACAGCCTCAGGCTATAAATGTAACTTAATGTCTTACCCTCATATATAGATAAAAATAAAATTGAAGTACTAAATTAGCCTATTTAGTGACTTTTTAAGATGCTGAACAAATTAAATGTAATCAAGCAGGAAATTTGGAACAAAGCAGAATTGGTTTATTGTTTACTTTTATCTCCTTCCTCGAGTTTAACATATCTCCCTTACTTTCTAGGATGGTGAGTTTTGGGAAGGCAAACAGTTATGATAGATGCCAGCTCATCTTGCTGTAATTAGTTCTTATTGTTACAGAGAAGTTTCCTGATTCAGGTATGATGATAGGCAGGGATAATGCAGCATCTAAATCTAATGTCTTTATTCACGGATGAAGATTAACACTCCAGCATTCTAGGATTTTTATTGTGATGATATAATTATTATATGAATAATAAAATTAAATGAAAAACCGCAAGCAGCCTTGGAAGCAACATTTATGCAAAGATTTTAGTTAAGCTTAATTTAAAATATAAAACCTTTACCTTTCTTCATGTACTCTTCTTCTTTTATTTATGCCTTTCATCCTTTTTCTAGGGCTTAATGAATGCTCTCCAAATTCTATAATTTCTGCCATGTTTTTTAAAGCAGTAACTAGCCAAGATGTTGAATGAATAAATAAATTTATTCAGTATCCAATATTACAAATATCAAGCAAAGTATAGTTTACAAAATTATATAATTACAATTTAATTTACATAAACATACAAAATCTCCAAAAGTTCAGCAGCACCAAAACTGAGGCCCTCCCCATATCTCAACCACCAAGTTATATGTATGGTAAAAGGCATCTAAAATGAATTAATAATTTTCTTCATTACATGTGCTCTCAAGCTCCTTCTTTATACTACCTCTCCATTTATCTGTTCCTAAAAATTCCCCTATGTTATTCATTTTCTCTTCTGTTGTATCGATAACATTTTTATTGCCACTATCTCTTCTTATAATTTGTCCCATTTTCCATCCCAGATACTATACCTCCAGCTTTTACCATTTCACACTCAATTAAACAATGGAACTGACTTTCCTTTTTCCCACACATAATGCATCCTTCTTTACAATTTATCCTAATCCTTTTAAAAATAATATCCCTGTATGCATCCATGCAAAACTTATTCTTGCAAATTGGTCACAAATGTCCATATATTTCTCCTGTCTCCAAATTGTTTTAACTATGTTATATAAATCTAAGGAACTTTTGGTTCTAACAAGGAAATAAAGTATTTGCAGACCCATGTTCATATGACATATTTGCGCCCTCTATATGTAGGAAATGTTTCCCCAAAGTTTTGACGTACATCTTGTATATTATGCCATCTGCTGTTTTTGCAGGCAGAGTAGTAGAGAAATGAAACAGAGAAGTATAACATAAGTAACATGCACATTATTTTCTTCTTCTGCAGAACATCGTGACAAGAAGGGATTCACTCCTCTAATATTAGCAGCAACTGCTGGCCATGAGAAGGTTGTAGAAATTCTTCTGACCCATGGTGCAGACATAGAAGCACAGTCTGAAAGAACTAAGGATACACCACTTTCCTTAGCCTGCTCAGGGGGTCGTTATGAGGTAATTTATATATTATTTTTATTGTTTTCATTAATATTATAACATATGTATATTCCATTACACAGTGAAGAAGTAAAACAAAACAAAATTAATATGGATTTTCTCATATAACCTATTTTGGGGCACAGAAGCAGCAATTAGTTCATAGAAAGAAGGCTAACTGTGGTGCCTTCTTTCTTTATGCATTTATCATATTTGCATTTTATTTTATTTTGAAAATTACAACAGCATCAGGTCATGTGGAAATATACTAAACATTAATAATATGCATTTAAGAAAGTGTATAGGGGACAGGCTAATGCTGCATGTTTTCTTTGCTTGCAGTGACATTGTTTTGTATTTCAGCATTTGTTTGGCTAATGAATTTAAAAATCTGAAGAGTTTACTAAACTAACTGCACAATATCCACATTGATGCTCAGTAGTTTATGAAGAGTATTAAATTTAGCAATTATGAAATGAATAGTATACTTGCAAAAAATTGTGCCAAAATAGTTTTGTGTATGCATAGGGAGTTTTTCAGAACTATTCAACAGTTGGAAACAACAGGTGATCCCCCCCCCCCAGTTCATCAAATGCTCGGATAGACCTGATGATATTGAGCAAAGTCTCCAGTTTTCACTTGTATTGCACCATCTTTTTTGTCTTAGTTTCCTTTCTATTTCCTCTTCACAATATGTTTCTACATGGCAATTAACCATATTTGCTTACTTGCTGAGAACATACCATGTTAGCACCAATTGGCTTACTCACTACTGCAAATGCCGATTCTGGGAATCTTCTAGGCATGTAAATGAATTAAAGTCATAAGCAAGTGAATTAGGTATTGTTGCAAGATCTCACATAACAGGAAGTGAATTATGTAAATGTTGAGTGACAATGAAGCTACTTCTCAGAAATTGATACAACAACAGAAGAGGTCTGTGTGTTCTCCAAGTATGAGAAAAAATGGAGAAATATTGGAAGCCTCTGGTAAATGCTAGATCAGCAGTTTCAGGGAATAAATTGCAAGGCACATTAAAAAAATTAAGTTAAACAAGAAAAGACATACGAAAAGGGTGCCAATGGAACAATGTGTAAGACCCATGAAATAATCAGTGACTTGTGATGATCATTGACATTGCTGCAAGTAGTGATAATGCATGTAGTAAAGACTGGTGGAGTAAAGGACTAATTTTGCTCTGTATTTTCATTGATTTGGTTACAATAATAATATGTGAATGCCAAGTGGACTAATATTATTATAAATAATGAAGATCTGTAAGTTAATTATACAAAGGATTCAGGTGGTGGAAAGGAACGTCATCCTGTCTGTCAGGAACTATTTTGGCAAGATATGAAAGCAAGAAGTGTCAGAGCCCATTTATGCATTTGTTCCTGTGGCCAACAATATAAATATCCATCTTTCTGAAACCACTTTTGCTGCAGCTATCAAGATTCAAGGAACAAGTTAATGAAATTAGTTTTCGCTTTGAACTCTTCCCCCTGCTACAGTACGATTCAATAGAGGTATAAATGTATCGTGTTGCTAATATATAGTTAGTTGACGCTATTAAGCATGTATTGCCATAAAATCTATTGACAGTACCTCCTGGTTATAAACTTCCTTTCTTCAAGTACAAGAAATAGGGAAAAACCAGAGAAAAGAAAACTTGCAAAAAATCACTTTAATAAATAAATAAATAAATATTAATGGTTAGTGTTTTGTCACACACATAAAGAGTATTCTATTTTGCATGTTGGAGAAAGAGGCTGAGGCTGACCACTTTTACCTTGAAAAACTGAAAGTATTGCTATGAAACAAGTCACTATCATTTCAACAATGTCTAAGCTGGTACAGATTTTTTAACCAGCTACTGCAAAACAAAAATAAAAGTTGCCAAACAAATTCATTTCTAACTGAAATTTAGTAAAATCGAAATAGGTTCTGATCAATAATTGAAAATGAAATGAACCTCTTATGAGGTGTCATTCTGATGATGGCTAGATATCTAAAGAAGAGCCTTCACAAAATGATAGTGTTTTTCATGGAATGCTACATTACAAAATTATCTGTAGTGATAAATATCTTGAGTATCAAATGGAAAATGCTTCAAATTCTTCTTCTTTGTACTTTAGAAAGTGCTTTCACATTGATTGCTGTTCGGAGGAAATTTAAAATGTAATTCTGTAAAGAGTATAGACTATCATAATGTATGCTGTCATCTTCGATTAAACTGATATATGCCATATTGAACAGTTATCATTATTCCTATAATGCATTTTTGAAAGTTGAATAAAACAGAATTCGGTCACATTTTATTTATGCCCACCAGCATGTGTAAAGAATGTAGATGTGCACAGCAGAGTTCACCGAGCAAATTTGAAAGATAGTTGGGTGGAAAACTATTAGCTCCAAGTGTTATTCACATTCTGAGGAAAATCTTAAGTATAGCTTCCTTCAGAAAGGAAGTAAAACCCTGGGTCCCATATCGTAGTTTTACCACAAATAAAACAATCTCAAGCATGAATGAAGATGCCTCTGAACAAAATTTATCAGCTTTTTCACACTCTGAATTGAGTGGGATACTGATGACCTGAGATGTCAAAGAGTATTGGTAAATAAACCAAATAAAATGCTGAGGAAATGTTGGTAATGTCTGGACCATTGCCATTGTTGCAACATATAACTGCTCATGTATAATGTCTGAAGTAAGGATACTTGAAAATAAATTTTGAAAGTTTGCCATAATGTGGCCAGAGTTCATGTATTGAATGGTTCTCTCTTCAGCACAATTAAGATTCCACTAGTCTGCTAATGCAATTAACATTTTGAGAAAGTAGTCAACTCTGCAAAAGAGCATTTGTTTTTAAGCATTATGTGTAACGTGCATTCATAGACCTCTTGGAAATGAGGTGGTAGAAGAAGCATCCCATCGGGGGCCCAATTTTTTGGGTACGGGGCATAGCGAGAGGCACCCGAGCTGCTCCCTCAGGTCCACACCCAGCATGTTTGACACCTTTTATTTGTTTTCATTTTAATTTTAATTTCATTTTTACACCTCCCTGCTTTTAGTCTGAAGGATGCCCCTGTGTTTAACATGGTAAAAAGTGACTGGGTAATGGCTTGACTCCCAGCACTGGGTCATCATGTAGGGTGGAGCGTATTCCCTGGTAAAGGCCAGGCCCGGGGAGGGGCTATTGCATGCGCTGTTCACTTCCTGCAGGCGATTGGGTCCCTTTGTCTGTACCCAGGAAGGTGTGACCATGAGGTTACTCTGTCCAAGCCAGGGCAAGTAACCTCAGCCAGGGCGGTGCCCAGGAAGCAGCCCGCCATCGGAGACAGATGCGATAGTGGAGGATGAAACAGTTATGGTGCAAGATAATCTTCATCCAAATACGAAGAGGAAGAGAGTGCACGTAAAAGAGGTTACTGATTTTCATTCCCTCATTTCCTAGTAATATGTCGAACTGAGGAAGATCAGTCTTTTACACGCATGAACCCTTTTATTATCCAAAAAGGTTTGGACAGCATCTCTGGCCCTGTGAAATCGTGCACGCGTCAACGCAAAGGTGCTTTATAAGTTGAGACGTTCAGTATTTCACAAACCAATACCCTTCTTAAGGCCATTTTGCTTCACGGATACCGGATCCGAGTCGAAGCGCATTGCACCCTCAATTCTTCCCCAGGAGTAATTGCAACCTCTGTGCTCGACGGCATGACAGACACAGAAATTCAGGACTATTTAGCGGAACAAAATGTAACCTGTTTATCTTGTGCAGGCGAAGAGGGATGGCGAGGTACAGCCAACACGAATTTTATTCCTCACCTTTAATAGGGTTGAGATGCCGCAGAAGATTCGGGCAGGATATGAGGTTATAGCGGTCCGCCCGTATGTTCCTGCAATGCTTCCAGTGTCAACGTTTCGGTAACACCCGATTATCGTGTAAGAGCCCTACATGCGCACTAGAGAGTCACGAGGGAGCATGTCCACCAGCTCCCTTTTGTATGAACTGTTTTTTTGATTGGTTTATTTATGGACGCTCTTTAACATCTCAGGTCAACAGCGTCCCATTCAATTCAGGGCGTGAAACGGCCGATTAATTTTGCTCAGAGGCCTCTCTTTCAGGCTTGAGGTTCTTTTTCGTGCCGTAAATGTACGACACGGGACCCACGGCTTTACTTCCCTTCCGAAGGAAGCCATACTTAGGATTTTTATGAACTGCCGTGGTGCTCACCCGGCCACGTCCCGTGACTGCCCTCGATATTGTGAGGAGCGTTGCATACAGGAAAGAAATCCGGGTTAAGGAGAAACTTTTTTTCTCCGAAGCCCGCAAACGCTATCAGTCCTGTCAACCTGCGGTACTTAATCCGGTACTTATAGCTCCATTGTTGCCACCGCGATATCAAGGCGTGACTGTAGCACGCGAACGTGTGACCTGGTTTTCACAAAAAAAAAAAAAAAAAAAAACGCTGTGCCTGCCAGTGCCAAGCGCTCTGCTACAACAGCCAAGCCAGTTGTTTTTGCCGCTGATCCTATTAAGTTTAAGACGGCCCATACAAGGACTGACTTTTTAAAATCGTCCACAAGTGAGGGCAAGACTAAGAAGAAAAATCAAAGTCCCTCACCTCCCCGGAGGTCGAGCTCCCACGATGGCTCTGGGAGCAAGCCCGCAAGGCAGTCGCCGTCACCGCCTCTATCCACCTCCAACCGTTTCCAGGTGTGGAATCGGCTGATTCATCTTAGCGGGAGAAACCTCCCTCCAAGGATTTTGTGGAGCATGATGCGCCTGCTCCTGTTAAACCACCAAGTCCCACGCGCTTAAAGAAAGGACGGCTGATTCGTCCTGGTCCGACCAAAAAGTACGGTGGTCTTTTTTAATTATTTCACCTAATTTTAACAATGGCTATCCTTTCGTGGAACGTACGTGAGCTCCGCAGGCTACCTGCAGTTGCTTTTACGATCGACTGATACTCCGCTTTTATGCCTCCAAGAGACTAAACTTCGCCCTCAGGATGCGTTCAATATTCGCGGTTACTCTTCGGTGAGATCCGATCTTCCTCTTGAAGATGACGGAGTTTTAATATTAATCAGAGACTACGTGTACAGTTCTCCCCATGTCCTCCAATCTACTCTACAGTCTAAAGCAGCTACCGTTTGCTTTTCTGGCCTTAGTTTCACAGTCTGCAACATTTACCTACCTGCATCTGTTCCTGTCTCCGTGGTTGATCTGGATCAACTTCAATCCCAGTTGCCACCCCTATACTGCTTTTGGGGGACTTCAATGCGCACCACCCCTCTTGGGATTCATCCGTAGAGTGTGCGAGAGATAGCTTGGTGGCTGATTTTTTAGATCGCCACAATCTTACTTTACTGAATACAGGCGAGCCCACTTTTCTCTCAGACAGTACTCACAGTTTTCCCCATCTGGATCTACCTTTCTGTTCCGCCTCGCTTTCTTTGTACTTTAACTGCACGTTCTCTCTGATTTGTACTCTAGTGACCATTTCCCGTGTCACATTCGTATCCTGTCTCCCCACGTACATTCTGAGCGCGCACCAAAGTGGCTTTTAGACAAAGCAAATTGGAATCTCTTCCATTCTCTGGTTGTATTTTCAGGGTGTGCTTTCCCATCAATTAACGCCATGATCGAACACCTAAACACGGTCCTTGTTGCAGCCGGAAATCAGGCTATCCCCCGGTCGTCTTTCCACTCCAGATGCTTTCCGGTTGCTTGGTGAACCGAAGAATGCCGGGATGTATTGCGTGCACGCCGAGGTGCCTTGCGAGTCATTCGTCGCCACCCTACGTTGGAGAACATGATCCGTTACAAACAACTGCGCGCCAAATGCCGTCCAGTTATAAAGGATAGCAAGAATGCGTCCTGGATTGTTTTCGCCTCATGTTTTAACGCCTTCATCTGTTGTTAGGTTGCAGGCAAACCAGGTTTTACGTCCATACCCGGTCTCAAAGTATCACATCGTGTACTTACCACCCCTACGGATATAGCAAATAGCTCAGGTCGCTCTTTCGCTGAGATCTCGAGCTCCACCCATTACCCTCCTGCGTTTCGTATTATTCAAGAGCAGGTTGAATCTAGAGGATTTTGCTTTGCCTCAGACAACCAGCAGTGCTACAATGTCCCGTTTTCACCTAGGGAATTGGCACATGCGCTATCTACATCTCCGCATTGCGCTCCAGGGCCAGATGATATCCATGTTGCTATGCTGCACCATTTATCGGCCGAAGGCAAGACTTTTTTACTCCAAATCTTTAACCGTATTTGGTGTGATGGCACGTTTCCATGCGCTTGGCGGGTGGCCACCGTCATTCCTATTCCTAAACCTGGAAAGGACCCACACCTTCCTTCCAGTTACCGTCCCATTACCCTCATCAGTTGCGTCTGGAAGGTGATGGAACGCATGATAAAAGGACGACTTATGTGGTGGTTCGAGTCGAGACATTTATTGACGAACGTCCAGTGCGGTTTTCGTCGTCATCGCTCCTCAATCGACCATCTTGTGTCTGTTTCCACCCATATTATGGACGGATTTGTGAGAAAGTGCCAAACTGTTGCTGTCGTTTTATTTGGAGAGAGCTTACGATACCTGTTGGAGGAGCGGTATCCTTCGTACGCTTCATGAATGGCGTACATGTGGTCGGATGTCTGTTTTTATTCGGGAGTTTATGAAAGACCGGGTTTTTAATGTTCACGTGGGATCAGTTTTATCTTCTCGTTTTACTCAAGAGAAAGGTGTACCTCAGGGCTCGGTACTTAGTTGCACACTATTTGCCATCGCCATAAATTACATTGCTGAGTGCTTACCGCCAGGAATCCAATTGTCGTTGTTTGTTGACGATTTTGCCATCTTTCTTTCCTCACGGAGAACTTGTCTTTTGGAACGCCGCCTCCATTGCTGTCTCGACCGCCTTTACGCTTGGAGTGTAAATCACGTGTTCCGTTTCTCCGCAGAGAAGACCGTCTGCATGAACTTCTGGCGCCATAAGGAGTATCCTCCACCATCTGTCCATCTTGGTCCAGACGCCCTCTCTTTCGCAGACCAAGTTAGGTTCCTTGGCTTGGTGTTTGATAGAAAATTATGCTGGTCATCGCATATAGAACAACTCAAAGGCAAGTGTGAACGTTCTCTTTGTATTTTACGTGTTTTAAGTGGCACATCCTGGGGAGCTCGCCAGACTGTTCTTTTACGTTTTTACCACTCTCTCATCCGGTCAAAACTGGATTATGGCTGCTATGTTGTTTATGGCTCAGCGCGACCTTCCATTCTTCGTTGCCTTAACCCCATTCATCACCGGGGTATCCGTGTCGCCATCGGAGCATTCCCAACCAGTCCTGTGTCAAGTTTATGTGCGGAGTCTGGAGAACCTCCGTTGTTTTATCGTAGGGATGTTTTACTATCTGCTTATGGTTGTCGACTAGCTGCGCACCCTCGTCATCCCACGAATGAGCCGTTTTTAATGTGTCTCGCTGCTTTTTATGCTGCTCGGTCTTTTACTTCAAGGCCTCCTGACTTTCGTTTTCGGGAGCTGTTAAGGACGTTGGATGTGGAATTACCTGCTTGTTTCTTAGCTGGGAAAGCTTCTTCTCCCCCTTGGCTCTTAGCAAAGGCCCCCGTTCATCTTGGGCTCACGTCCTATCCTAAGTCTTCGACCGCAGCACCCTATTATTCGTTGTCATTTTAGCGAGATCATCTCTTCTTTTACTGAATGAAATTTTATATATATTGACGGCTCGAAATCCGACACAGGAGTAGGATTGCCTTTGTTTTTAATGGAGCATGTTTTACGTTTGGTCTTAACGTTGCGACATCTATTTTTATGCCGGGTCTTTATGCTGTTTATCGGGCGATTTTATTTATTTCTGACCAAGGGCTGGGGAACATTGTTATTTTTTCAGATTCTTTGAGTGCCCTTTTATCTTTGAAAAAGCTGTACAACTACCATCCTCTTGTACAGAAGGTCCAGGATGCAGTGTTTTCGCTTCTGCACGCTGGCGTCAGGGTAACACTGCTGTGGGTACCTGGACATGTGAGACTCCCAAGCAACGAAGCCGCAGATGTCACAGCTAAATCCACCCTTTTAGACCCTGCTGAGTATGAGCAACGTTTTTACTCGGGGGATTTTAAACATTCCTTACGTCGAGGCGTTCTCTCGCGCTGGCACGAGGAGTGGAATTTAATACCCACCAATAAGCTTCGGGAATGTAAGTCCACCCCTTGTAACTGGTCGACTTCTTCTCGCGTAGTTCGTCGCGAAGAAGTAATTTTTAGCTTGTTTGCGTATTGGGAATTGCCATTTTAGTCACCATCACATTTTTAATAGTGACCCGCCTCCAATATGTCTTTATTGTGACCACCCCTTTACAGTGGATCACATTTTACTTGAATGCCATCATCTTTCAGCTTTTAGACTTTCGCTTGGTTTGCCCTCCTCCATTGAGGACCTACTTGTATATGATGAGGTTGCTGTAGAGCGAGTGCTGCATTTTATACATGTTTGTGGTTTTTGGAGCAAGGTGTGATGTAATATTTTATTCTTGACGGCATTTTTAAACTATTTTATCACTGATGTGTTTTCAGCTCTTGCTGATATGTTGTTACCAGTCTTTTATTAATGTTGACCATATTACCGTTGTTATTTGTTATAGGGTGTAATTGTTACAATTTTAGACCGTTATAAGACTATTTTGTTTTGAGCTGTTGCATCTGTGTTTTAATACCAACCCTTGCTCTTTGTTATGGGATTTTTATATTACATTTATAGACCATTATAAGACTGTTGTGTTTTCAGATCTGCAGCCTTGTTTTAGTAATAATCTTGTTTGTTTTGGATCATTTTACCCTTTTTATTTTTTGGTGGGTTATTATTGTTATTGCCCAATGTGCTTAATGCCCTTTTCTACATTGGATTTTGGTGTAGATATTTTATTCTTGGATCAGTTTTTAGTGTGTTTGGGCACTAATGACATAAGTAGTTTTGCACCCTTTAAACAATAATAATCATCAGCAGCATAATGCTTTAGCTGACATTGTTAAACCTTCTAAAATTGTTCTTATTTGAAGGATTTAAATTCTATTTTGGAAGCATCTTCCTTATTTGATTCTGCATTTTTAATTCTGTTTTCTTCTGTGTTGTATTGTAGCTCATCAGATCACTCATTTTACATGTGCTGTCTCCCTCAGTTTAACTTGCAAATGCTAATATTTATCAGTTGCTCTGTTTTGCAAATCAGCATATTTTGAGAGTCTCTTAGAAAGCTGAAATGTTCTGTAAAATTTTGGATTCAATGTTATAACACCCAGAATGCTAATATATCAAAGCCACGTAGACAATTACATTGCCACAACTTCGGAGTTGTATTAATGTACATCAGTTTTCATTTCATTATTGGATCATATTCTGACATCCAAGAGTGTCTTTCCAGGACATGCTTAATACTTATAGTTTGAACTTCCTATACCAACAGTAGGAGTTCAAAATGATGCCTTCATAAAAAAAAAGAAATTAGAGACATTTGTTAAGTGTCAACAATCCTTGCTTGAAGATGAGAATGAGAATCTAGTGGGTGAGGATCAACTGTGGCAATAGATGTGACTGCAGAAAAAGGATATCCCCCTGTGCAAGATAGCTCTGGAAGCAGTGGAAAAATGTGATATCTGCCTCCCATGAATGCAATGTATATACAGAAGATTAGACTTTCTTTTCTAGATGTAAAACTGTATTTTTTGTCAATATCTTGAAATTTTATTTTAAATGGATGTAATCTCTATTTTGCTTCAAATTTTACAGGATTTTTTATTTAAAAAAAATCAGGGATTCTTAATAATACTAATATGCGTAGAACATTGGCACTGGATCACAATGAAATGCAAAAGGATTTTTGCAGGCTCACTCTGAAAGAATAGGAATTACATATAGCATATTCAAGCTATGCAATTTGCATAGCTTGAATTGGTTTATAAATTGTAGATTTAGATTATACCCCATGGTTCAATATTATTATAAAATTTATTTTTAATTCATGCATCAATAGCCAGTCCCATTTATTTCTCCAGCATATTCTAAACTGCTTTGCAGTGGTGATTTCAAAATATTAGTTGGAACTCATTTTTAATGATGTGGCAGAAATGCCATTAGTTGAAATGCAGTATGATACAATTGCAATAAGTGTTACTACATCACAGTATAATTAATCTAGTTTGCTGCAGTAAGTACTACTTTTCTAGTTCATGAATTATATAGTTAACAAAATATATATTTCCTTAAGGTTTGATAATCTCAGTGTGATTTTAATATGGTGCCACTATTCTTTATTTTCAGGTAGTTGAACTTTTGCTGACTAGAGGAGCTAACAAGGAACATCGCAATGTATCTGACTATACTCCCCTTAGTCTGGCTGCTTCTGGTGGATATGTAAACATTATCAAACTGCTCTTGGCACATGGGGCAGAAATAAATTCTAGAACTGGAAGTAAACTAGGCATTTCTCCCCTAATGCTGGCTGCAATGAATGGACATACAGGTAAAATTGTTTTCATCAGAATATAAATGCAATACAGGGATATTTAATAGAGCTCCATTTAGAATTACAGTAGTACCGAATAACTTTGATGGTACATTTCTTGATGATTATCATTAAAAAGTCAGTAAAATGTAGGGTCAGAACTAAGTGATTTATTTCTCTGCATTGCTTGACTTTTGATTTGAACTCTTATAATCACATATAATCACAAGAGAAAAGTATAAATGCAGCGTTATAGTGCATTTTCATTCAGCAATAATAATTTGCAGCACAATGTTTCAAATGGACATATCTTGAACCCTCAAACATTATTGACTGCATGTAACAGAAATAATATATGATGTTCTCCAGGGTAATGATCCCATAAATGGCATTTTAAAAAAGGCTCATGGTGGTAATTTTTCTGATGCTTTCACAACATATTAATGTAATTGTTATATAACTTATAGCAAGATAGGGCTTTATAAACGAATGTTGCTTGTGAATATAATAGTAATCCAGCTATAATAAAACAGAATGTTAAACTCATAATAATATTGGAGATGTGGAGGAATAAATATGAGAAGACTGATTACAGATCACATAGCATTGCCTGTGAGAAATTTATTCGAGCTACAAGAATGCAATAAACTTTGAAACTTAATTACATATTTAGAAATATAGCAATAGTGTCCGTGACATTTTAAGGTACTTAAGTGGCACAGAATCATAGTGCCACAAGTATCTCTTAAAGTGAATTATTTTCTTTTGAATTCATTACTGATTATATTATATGTATACAGGTATAAATGGCTTATTTCTATTGGTGCTTTATTCTAATATGTTATAATTTCTTGTGAAATAATTCGTACTCTTTTAACTGTATATGTTATAACATTTAAGAGATCAGGTTTCAAATAACAGACCCTCCTGTTCTCTGGGACTTGTTTAGTTTAAAAAATAGAAAGAGGAAATGGGTTAAAAAGAAAGTATTTGGTAATTGCAAAATTATTTGAGCTATATCTGAAATTGGTTTTCCTGATTTTGTATGAGAATTAGGGAAATGAGCAGCAAAGAAATGTTTGCCAACCTACTTGGTTTAAAACTGTATTAACATTAATGAAATAAAATGCATATGGTAATGGTAGTAAAAGAAGCATGAAATACACATAATAATGAATAGTATTGTAATATAATTAAAATATATTTGATCAGCACAGAGAGAGTTTTTATTGACAATTTCATATTGTCAATACTTAGCATTACACCTCATATCTAAAGGTACCGTATCTTAATTTTGATTTTGATAATCCTTTTAATACCTGCCAATATTCATATTTCAGTTAATATTGTAAAATTACACTTAATATTCTTAACATTTTTCACGTGCTAGGAAACCTGTACATCCATAGATGGATAATATTAATATGGCAGTTACTATGATAAAACTAACCAATTGCACCATTTATCATGTCCCACTAAAATAATAGTAAAACCATAAGTTACTTGTTGGTTGGCCACAGATGATTTATTTCCATATGTTATAATAGTCATGCTTTATCGTACATAGATCAAGATTGTGGCTTACCTCCATTCAAGCCCCATTATTCAGCAGATAGCGATTTTGCTTTCCAGTTCTTCAAAATTATTAATACCATGCAATCATTCACATATAGATCTTTTTATTCTTCCACTTTCTGATGTATAATTTCAGCATCAGAATATATTCTCATTTTATTTACTACAAGACATATGATCATTAAGAGTTGTAATTTGACAAATACATACCAATAATTTAATGTAGCATTTACAAATTCATTACACATTGTACCACCTGGTGAAATATAAAGTTAGATTAAATACCAATTAGGTATTTAAAGTGCCTTAATAGAGTAACATAATTTGGTAAAAATGGCCATATGAGATACTTTAGGATTAAAAATAAATTTATTTATGACCATAAGTTTTTCAAATGTTATAAGAAATTGTAGGAATGATAAAACAGTAATGTGGAAGAAAATAGAAGAAGGGAAAGACTGAAGGTGCATGCTTAGAGCAAATTAAGACAGAAGTGTGAAGAATGGGTAAATTGTTCCCTTTGTATTCCATTTAAAACACTCATCTAAGGGTATATTTATATTATTAGGCACTTCCTTCTTCTCAGAGGCATAGACCGAAATAATAAACAAGGTTATCTTTAAAAATACATTTGATGACTGAAATATCATTAACTAAGATAACCTAAATCTCATTTAAAAATAAATAAAAGTAATGTGTTAACTTTGTTCTTGATTTTAGCTGCTGTGAAACTGTTGTTAGACATGGGCAGTGACATCAATGCTCAGATTGAAACTAATCGCAATACAGCACTGACTTTAGCCTGTTTCCAAGGACGGCATGAAGTAGTGAGCCTTTTATTGGATAGGAAAGCAAATGTGGAACATAGAGCTAAAACTGGCCTAACACCACTAATGGAAGCTGCAAGTGGTGGCTATGTGGAAGTTGGCCGGGTCCTTCTGGACAAGGGTGCAGATGTGAATGCTCCTCCTGTTCCTTCATCAAGAGACACTGCATTGACCATTGCAGCTGATAAGGGTCATTGTCGATTTGTTGAACTACTACTATCAAGGTATAGTGATGCTTTTATAATGGATATAAGAAGGTTGGTCAAGAAACATCTGCTTATATATTGATGCATCATTCTGCTTTCAGAGGAGCACAGGTAGAAGTGAAAAACAAAAAGGGTAACTCTCCTTTATGGTTAGCTGCCAATGGTGGACATCTAAATGTAGTAGAGCTGCTTTATAATGCTGGAGCTGATATTGACTCTCAAGATAATAGAAAGGTATTTATTTGCTTTTATTCTTAATTAGCTAGTCAATCAATTTAATACTGTTATGCTCCACTTACCATTGAATTATACACAACAAGTTTCACATGCTTTTGCTGTCAGTCCTGGTGGTGTAGTGCTTACCATACTTGCCTCCTAAACCCAAGATTGCAGGTTCGAACCTGGCCAGGACCGGCTTCCTTCAGAAAGGAAGTAAAGCCATGGGTCCCGTGTCGTACATTTACGGCACAAAAAAGAAACTCAAGCCTGAAAGAGAGGCCTCTGAGCAAAATTTGTCAGCCGTTTCATGCCCTGAGTTGGATGGGATGCTGATGACCTGAACTGTTAAAGAGTGTCCATAAATAAATCATTAAAAAAAAAAAAAAGGCTTTTGCCTGCATCATCTGCTGTGAGCCACTAGCTAATTAAGAACAAATTAATTGCTTTATTATGTTAGTTTTGCATGAAATTAATTTTAAATATATTTTCTTTCTTGTATTTTTCCAAAGTTTGGTACATTTTTTCCTAATTTCAGAAGGGTATCCTTACATTTTATATCTATTTCTAGGCTTTCAGTTCCTGTCAACCTTTAGAGTTAACATTTATACAGCAGCTCTGAGAATTTTTATTGAGGCATCCTATCGGATGTACAAAAATATATTCTCACTCAAATAGCATACAAGTGCTTCATTTTAACTGATACAGAAAAACCTTGGTTAAATTGTGACATGATTTATAACTTTTAATTAATGTATCAAATCATATGGATGGATGAACGGACAGATGGATGGAAAGGCAGACAAAAAACAAACAAGGGTGCAAAAGAGTCGGAAGTGAATTGTTATTCACCCTACCTCAGCCAAAAATTGAACTCTGGTCAAACAGGGACAAGTATATTGAATTTTCCCATTTATTTATTTATTAATTTTTCAGAATTTATGTTTTCCTGGAATTTAGAATGCAGAATGATAGTTGTACAGAAGGGCCATTAGATCACTATTAAAATTCCTGGAAATGGTTTCCACATTTCTTGCATTTTCAGTGAGAGATTGTAAGTTCTAATTATTTAACTATCGCCAAACAAAGAAAGTCTGGTTTCAGTTTACATTCACTTTGATGACTTAGATTCTTCAAACTAGCTTTAGATATGCACTAATGTGAGACACTAATGGAATAGTTTTGAAGTCATGAGATTAAAATAAGCATAAGAATTAAAACAACTGGAAACTGCATCTCATATGCATTCAAATTTGGCCAATTATAACAAATGTTGCTTTTGCATAAGCCAAGTATTACTGCTAGTACTCATGCTTACCGTTCTTTTTGTTCAAACCATTTGTGCATTAACCCTCCAGGAACCAAGGGAATCATTATATGTTCATACTCTCTTAAAATAGCCAGTAAAATTGTATTAATAACCCTTTGGAGTTTATATTTCATAATTGTGTTGCAAAATCTGCAAATTGGATGAATCAATGAGAAAATTAGCTTATTCAAATCAAATCAGATCAAATATATTATTAATGAAATATGATACAAACATGTACATATTTAGCATGGTCCAAATTTCTGTTTATAAAATAATTAATATAAAATTATATAAAATGAATTGTGCATAGGGCACAATATTAAAATGTTTAGACAGTGTCACAAATTTATTCTTAATTAGACAGTGAGTGGATTTATTATTCTTATGCTCCACTTACCATTGAAATATACAGAACATGTTTTACATGCCTTCGCTCGCATCATCAACTGTGTGTTGACTGCCAAATTAGTTGTTGGTTAAATGGGCTTGATGTAGCTCTCGTGGACATTTTATGAACTTTTGGATTAATTTGTCTTCTGTTCGAATCTCAAAGTTCATAACCTTATATTCATATTTTTTTATAAAATTTTTCCCCCATATTTCCAGCTCCAAGGGTCTGTCTATGAATTTCAATAATTTGACATCCATTTCTATATCATGTTTATCTCTCCAAAAGTGATTAGCAACCGCTGATTTATCTATCTGATTGTACCTGATGTTTCTCCAGTGTTCCTTTAGCCTAATTACAATGCTTCTTTTTGTTTTGCCAATATATACTTTGCTGCATTCCAAACAATTGATTTGATATATCCCTGGCTTCTTCTCATCATGTACTCGATCATTATTATTATTTTCATTACGATGAAAAAAAAGTGGATCATTTGAAGAAAACCATGCAGTATATAAACAAATCAGTCAACAAAAGCAAAACCATACCACCCAAGGAGAAACCAAAATTTAAAGTAGATAATGCCACAATAGCAAGGATACATGGCCTACCGAAAATACATAAATCGGGAAATCCCATGAGACCAATAATCAACAGTAGAAACACACCTTCCTACCAACTAGCAAAATGGCTCTTCCAGATATTTAAAAATGTTCCTAGGTTTGATAACAACTGTAAGTAATTCCAAAGAAGTGGTGAAGAAAATTACAAGAATCAGTTCTCCAAATGGATGATCTTGTGTCTTTTTATGTAAATTCACTGTCTCCCAAAACTCCTAACATCCCTTGGAAATGGTTATACTGAAACTAAGGAACGAGGAGATTGAGGAATATATACGACTAGCCGAAGTCTGCATCAGTCAGAATTCCTTCAGGTTCAATGGTGAATTTCACATACAAGAAGCAGGTTTAGCTATAGGGAATCCATTATCACCTTTTCTTGCAGATTTGTACATGAGTAGTGTACAAATGCACATCACCAAATCATTTCCATATATTTTTAAATTCTGTCACAGATACATGGATAATATATTTGCAATTGTTGATAAGAAATACTTGGATGATGCCTTGAAATTGCTAAACCTACAAGATAGGGAAATTACATTCACTTCTGAAACAGAACAAGAGAATAGGATTCCTATCCTTGACTTAAAGATTATAAGAACAGGCAATAATTTGAAATTTGGAATATACAGAAAGGATATGCAGATTGAAAATTACATAAAGGCCAGCGGCTTCAATCCCACAGCATACAAAAATGCGGTTTTCAACAGCTTAGCACATAGACTCATTAACATGTCCATGAATGAGTTTGAATACAGCGAAGAGTATCTCATATAATACAAATGGCAAAAATCACTGGCTATGGCCTAGAAATTGTAGGCATGAAAATCAAGAAATTCCAACTAGAAAAGAGCTTAAAACAGGTCACAACATTGTCAACAAAAAAATAAATTACCATTTACAAAAAATTTACTTATCCTTGGGCCACCAAAAAATTCCAGAAAATGCTCCAAGAGTTTGGAATTACCTTGTCCCCAGTGAACACATTCAGCCTATAATCTGCTCAACTCCGGTGATATTGATAGAATACCTGATGAGAAAAAGCCAGGAATATATCAAATCAGTTGTTTGGAAAGCAACAAAGTATATATTGGCAAAACAAAAGGATGCATTGTAATTAGGCTAAAGGAACAATGGAGAAACATCAGGTACAATCAGATAGATAAATCAGCAGTTATCACTTTTGGAGAGATAAATATGATATAGAGAGAGAGTCAAATTGTTGAAATTCATAGATAAACCCTTGGAGCTGGGAATATGGGAAAAAAATTTATAAAAAAATATAAATATAAGGTTATAAACTTCGAAATCCCAACAGACGACAAATTAATCCAAAAGTTCGTAAAATGTCCATGAGAATTACACCTATTCCATTCAACCAACAACAAATCTGGCAGTCCACACACTGCTGATGTTGCTGGCAAAGGCCAGTGGAAAATGTTCGATATAATTCAATTTTAAGTGAAGCATACGAGTATTAAATTGACTCACTGTCTAATGAAGAATAAATTAATTGCTTCACTGTATAGTTCAGACACAAGATTCATTTTGAATTTAATGTCAGATATCTTTTGTCAAATGAACAACATTGTTCTTGTGGAATGTGCTTCAAGTTACATTTATTCTTTAGGATGGGCAGGTGCATAATCTGTTTTTTTATTATATCAAAAAAATATACGTATTCCTAATATATACAATTAGGAAAGAACCAATATTTTATAATTAACAGTGTCTGTTATATACCCTATTTATTTTATGAAAAGTCTGTATGAACACATAAAAACCCTCTCTTGGTGCAAAACCACGTTTTGAACAACACATTTTAATCAGACAGTAATAATCGTGTAATTTTATCATTTTAATTTAAAATATTGATAATAATTATTATATATTGCATATAAGAACACTTTATTCAATTGTTGGTTTCAGAAAAAGTGTTGTAATTCAATTACAGTTTTTCCGTAAGCAATATCAGTTGAGTTATAATGAAAAATATTGATACAGCACTAAATGGTAGTACTGAGGAATCAGAGGAGAAAAATCTTAGGAGAGTGAAAATTAATATCTAAGTAAGAAAGAAGACACCATTTATGATTTTGAAGAGAGAAATAATCATGTGGAACTAGATGAAACTATTATTGAAAGAGAAGTGTTACATCTGATGATTCTGCTGGTTATTTCCACAGCAGAAATGCTAGTGTAGTTATCAGGTGGCAAAAAATTCCATGTACATAATTCACCTTTTCCAACCTGCAGAAGCATTGCAAATATTATTTGAGAAAAACCTATCACATGACTATGACCAGCAGGTAAAGTAACCAGTTGATGTGAATCCTTTATGAAGTTCGTGGATGATATAGTACAAAAAATGTAGAACATGGTAATGAAAAGGGAAGAAAAAACAACTTTTAGGAAATAAATAGGACTGAACTTCTTCTTTTATAAATACTGTAACATTGATAGGGACTAATAATTATGCTAGCTTTGATTATCATGATTTAAGGCCTTGAGAACTTGCATTATGAATATATTTTGCAGGCATAAACTCAAATACACTTCTTGCTATTAAAATTGCAATGCCCATAAGAAACAGGTTTAACCAACCCCACATTTTGTCAATAGGAATGAGAATGACTCATCAAAAATAAGATGCCGGTACCAGGATGTGTCTGAATTTGATTGTGGGAGAAGTGTGCCACACCAAGTGTGCAGGATGTCATTCAAAGAAATTTGTGGGCATTTTGAATAAAATGCATCCACAACAAAATAATAAATAAATATGAGAACATGGATCAAGGAGCAGATGTGAAGGGTTCTAATGGTCTCATCAAACAAATTAAAATGAAACTACACTTATATATTCAACTTGATTGCACTAAACTCCTCTTACTTACATAAAACTAAGACATGTTTCCAGAGTAATCACTCCCATCTTCTGTTGTTCACTGACTACTGTTGCATGAAATGGAGGCTGGATACCCAGATGCTTCTGTCTGGTGTTTGAAGTAGGAAATTGATGAGCTCATCCATAGGAGGAAAATCAAAGTTCATTAAATTTTGTACATTTTTTATAATGAAAATTTTTTCCCAAGTGAATAGTTTCATTGGATTGTGAAGTTCTTTCAGCACATTATTCTCTGGTTTAATTTCATGATTTTTGGCTCAAAAGTGAGCTGCTACTGCTGATTTATTAAACCTGCTTAAACCAAATATTCGTAAAGTGTTCTTTTCTCCAAATTTCTCTTTGTTTTTCCAATATATCTCTGGTCAGAATCTGCACATTTTATTTCATAAATTCCTGATTTCTCTTATGCTAGTATGGTGACTTTTACTGTGCAACCTAATAAATTCTTGATGTTATATTTGTACTTTAGGGCTAACATTATTTCATGTTCTTTGAAAATCTTCTTAAATTTGTTGTGATAAGTTGGATGGTATGTGAAACTTTTGAATTTGTATCTTTCCTTGTTGTTCTTCAGTGTGGAAACTTCTCTCATCAATTTTTGTCTTTTAAATTTATGGATAATTTTTATTACTGTGCCTTTGTTGAAACCATTGGTTATAGCTGTCTTAATTATATGTTGGTATTCCATTTTGTAATCTGTTTCTGTGAAAGGGGTGTTGGTTAGTCTGTGTGCCAAGCTGTGAAACACTGCATATTTATGTGGAATGTGGTTAAAACTATAATTTTTTATGTAATTTTCTATGTGTGTTTCTTTTCTGTGGATTCCAGGGTTTAAACAATCTCCATTTCTTATGGTTTTTAAATCTAGGAATGGGAGCCAACCATTTTTCTCTTCTTCTATGGTAAATTGTAAAGATATATATTGTACATTATGAAGTTTCAGAGCATCTATTGAATGTTTCACCGGTATTATTGCAAATATGTCATCCACATACCTATACCATGTCTTGAAAAATAAAGGGAAGGCTCTGTGATATGTATTTCAAAGAAACTCATGAATAAATCTGGTATAAACAGAGAAAAGAGGTTTCCATTCTTCTATTTTTTCTGTTTGTAATTTAAATATGTTAACCATTTCTTTAACATATGCAAAAGCTTCTCAATTGATATGCTTTGAAATAAGGCCTTTACATCAAAATGACACCATTATATCTTCTGTTGTAATTGTTCTATTTTTAAGTTTTTCCACTAAATGAAACGAATTTTTGATGCTCAAAATTTGGAATTTTTTAAAAGAGTTAAAAATGTTGATGAATTTATTTGTTAACTGACATGTGGGTGAATTGATATTGTTGACTATTGGTCTCATGCTGTTGTCGTGTTTATGTATTTTGGGAAGTGCATAAAGTCTGGGTAGGTGCAATAAAAACTTCACTAAAATGTTTTTCATCATATGTAACTTGATTTCCTCTTCAGCAGATAGATGTGCTAACAGTTTTAATTTTTAAGTCTTATAGTAAAAGCAGAAATTAAACTTGGAAGTCAAATAATTATTAAGATCAATTTTGCTGCAAAATATTCTTATATTTTTTGTGTATATGTGTTTTGTATCTTATTTGAGAAAATGTATCCTTATTTCATAACAATAGTTAAAGAATCTGACTTTGTTAACATTGATCTGTTTTTCTCCTGGTTTCACTAATGTCTAATTCCACTTACATGGTGATCTTCCTTATTGTTATTGACTTTTTTTTAAATGAATTTATAAATACTTTTCTGTTAATGGTATTAAATTTTTCGGCATTTTTTCTTAGTTTCTTCTTTTATACGAGGGCTGATCAGCAAAGACTGAGACTGATTTTTTTTCACAGATGTTTATTACTCCAATTCAATGTTTACATGATCTTTTTCAAAGTAGTCCCCTCCTACTTCAATGCACTTTTTATAGCATCTCTGCCAGTCCTTGAACACATGCTGCAGACAATTCTTTGTCAGGTCCTGGAGAATCGCCCGACTTTTCTTGAGCACCGCTTCAGAGTTCTCAAATCGAATACCCCTAAGCTTTGCCTTTAGTGATGGGAATAAAAAAAGGTCACAGGGTCCAAGATCGGGGCTATAAGGTGGATGTGGTACACAGGTTATGTTGAATCGAGCCAGAAACTGCATGACTTGATTTGTGACGTGAGGCCGTGCATTGTCATGATGAAGTCGCCACCCAGTCCGAGAAAGCTCTGGTCATTTCTTTGCAATGTGCTTCCTCAGTGTAGCCAATACTGACGTGTAGTATGCTGCTGTAACAGTAGTGTGAGGGGGAACTGCATGCTGGTAAATCATTCCATTACCATCAAAAAATGTGATCACCATCACTTTCCCTGCAGATGGAACAACTTTTGCCTTTTTTGGTGTTGGAGAACCTGGCAATTTCCACACTGTGCTGGCTTGTTTTCCTTCAGGATCATAATGATGCAGCCATGACTCATCACCGGTGATAATCGATTTAAAAAATGCATCCCCTCCATCAGTAAAGAGACGCAGTACCTCACGGCTTGTCTCCATTCGCACAGCCTTTTGTTTGGGAGTCAACAGACGTGGCACCCAATGAGCACAAACTCGGGTCATATGGAGATGGTCGTGCATAATTGTAAACACACTGCCATATGAAATTCTCAACACTTCACTGAAGTTACGTAATGTTATACACCGATCCTCTCAATCACAGCAGCTGTGTTGATGTTGACGTCAGTCACAGCAGAAGCCGAAACACCAGGCCCACCTTGCTTAACACTGACAAGTCGGCCTTCTTTGAAGTCCTTGAACCACCTAAACACTGTTGCACGAGGTAGTGCATCTTCACTGTACGCTTGCTTCAGCTTTTCATAAATTTCGTTGGCTGTATGGTTTAAACAAAAACAGAATTTGATTGCGCTGTACTGCTCCTCTCGTGTCACCTCCATTGTCTTTGTTGATCAGCCCTCATATTTGCCATCAGGAATCTTTAATTTTTTTGTTTGTTTTTGTTAATTTTTTTGTATATATATGTATCTTCCTACCTCCTTTCCAATTTCACGTTACTAGTATTTGAATCAAAGGGCAACAGTGAAGAATTATAAATCTCAGATTTATAGTTAAATCATTGCTTTACTGTGTATATCATAGCTAGCCAGGGTTTGTCTTGTTGTAGAGTGTCAATCACAATGTTAGGGCCACTTGCAAATAAAGCAATGTTCTGTAAAATATTTTAACTTAATTCAGCTCATTCTTTAATCTTAATGTAGCATTTACAGTTTTTTAAGGATAGTTGTCTTAACTCATTTAAAGTAACAGTATGCAAAGTTCTTAACATTTGTTGAAAGAATTATGAATTGGGCTGTTTCTTTTTATTGTTAAATATGAGTCAAGTAACAGTGCTTTAAATATGTGATGCTCCTTTGTAAATATTATGCCACAAAACATAATTCTGAAAATAAAGTCATTTTACAGCATAAAATTTTGCAATTTTTTTTTTTTTTTTACACTTGGATACTGTTTGACTAAAGCTGTCAGAGAAAAGTTTTACTTAAGGGTTGTTTTGAGGACAAATAGTTGGAATTCATAATTCCTTTTGTTCACCTCATCAATTATAAAAAACAAAAACAAACAAACAAAACATACTATCACATGCTCAGGGTGCATGTCATTAGAGGTAATTGGAATTCTGAACTCCATAATCAGTTCCATATGCCCATTACAGAGGAAAATACTACCATCTGCTGTAGAAAAATGTTGAGTTGCCACATGCCTCTCCAAAAAACAACCCTTCCTTTTCAAGTGGAACAAGGATTATTAGAATGTATTAAATACATTCACACTAACTCCAATCACTTATACAACATTAGGACATGTGCACAGATCAGAAATGGGATATTCAAGTACAAGTCCCAAGTTTAACCAATCGTTGGTGTATGGTTGGTGCTAGAGATGCAGCATGTTTACCTAAAATAATCTAAACTGCAGAGAATATATGAATGATATAAGCCACAGTTTGATTCATAGTCTGTCTAGATGTATCAAAAAGTCTGACATGACTTTAAAATTGCTTATTTTCAGGTATCATGCTTAATGGCAGCTTTTAGAAAGGGTCACATGAAAGTAGTAAAGTGGATGGTAAATCATGTCACACAATTCCCAAGTGATCAAGAAATGACACGGTATATTTCTACTGTCAGTGATAAGGTAAGGGCTAACTGAATTAAAGTGATACAATTTATGTTGAGCGTAGAGTGTTCTGATGTTGTTTAAGGCTAAATTTATAAGTATTTATGTAACCTATTTCTGATAGTGCTATCTAATGTTTGGTGCTTTCAGGAGCTACTTGAAAAGTGCCAAGACTGTGTGAAAACAATTCGAGCAGCAAAAGATATGCAAGCAGCTAAGGCCAACAAGAATGCAAGTATTTTGCTGGAAGAATTAGATATGGAAAAGACAAGAGAAGAATCAAAAAAAGCAGCAGCTGCAAGGAGAAGAGAACGCAAAAAGAAAAAGAAATTAGAAAAAAAGGAAGAGAAGAGGAAACTACATGAAGAAAATAAGAAAAATGAGATACTTTTTCAGGAAACAGAGCAGAGTAATAAGAAAACATCAAACGCAGAGGAGATACCTGAGGAAGCAATAGAAAGGGGTATGTCTGCTAAAAGAAACTTCATTATTACAATTTATTTTTTATGATTATGGATATGCAATTTTGAGATCTTTTGTACCAAATGATATATGATAAATGATAATTTGGCGAATGAGCTGGGGAGAATTTATGGCCCAGGTTTCTCAGGCATTCATTTTCAGAACTAAGAGAAAATTCAGGAAAACAATCCAAATTGGAATTGGATCCAGGTGCACCATGTAGAAAGTACAAACATGAATACTAGACCACAGCTGTAGTCTTATGAGAGTAGTGGATTCATTGTGGGTTTTGGTCTTTTTTCCACTTTCATACAATGAGTTGCTAACAATGTGAGTCATCTCCTGTTATTAGTTAACCATACTAGGAATGCATCTGTATATTGTGCTGATATTTTGTTATTGTTCTCTATGCCTCTTATTGGACTGTTGAGCAGAAGGAAATTGGTAGCAGTTGCAAGTGAAAGAAGACAATGAAAGCTGTATCCCTTGTACTTAACTATCATAATTCTGGTTACCATAGAGTTGTTTCCTGGAGAAGAAGTAGGACAGCTGCTCAACATTTTCAGCATAACATGTGCAAACTATTCCAAATAACTAATATTCTAGCCAGTGTTATAACTCTTTAAGTTCTTACAGACAAGCTGTTAACATTACAAAGCTATAGACAATGGAGTGGTAATATATCCTACACTTAAGTATTCAACTTGTTTACACTAAACTCCACTTATTTGCATAAAACTAAGAGATGTTTCTGGAGTAATTGCTGCCATCTTCAGTTATGGATCAACTACTGTTACTTGAAATGGTGGCAGCTGGATACCCGCATGCTCCTGAGGCGATGTCTGGTGGTTGTAATAGTAGCTTGCTGAAATCATTCATGGGAGGAAAAGTTCACCAAGATCTATTTATTTTTTTATGATTAAAAAATTTTTCCCAAGTCGATAGTTCCATTGGGTTGTGAAGTTCTTTCTGTTAACCTCTGGGTTTAATTTAATGATTTTTGGTCCAAAAGTGAGCTGTTATTGCTGATTTATCAACCTGCCTAAACCAAATATTCCTAAAGTGTTTTTTTCTCTGAATTTCGCATTTCTCTTTGTTTTTTCAATGTATTTCTGATCACAATCTCCATATTTTATTTCATAAATTCCTGATTTCTGTTCTGTTGGTATGGTGTCTTTTACAGTGCAACCTAATTAATTCTTGATATTATATTTATTCTTTGGGTATAGTATTATTCCATGATCTTTGAAAATCATCTTAAATTTGTTGTCTTAAGTTGGATATGTGAAATTTTTGAATTTGTATCTTTCTTCTTGTTCTTCAGTGTGGAAACTTCTCTTATCAATTTTTGTCTTTTAAATTTATGGATAATTTTTATTACTGTGTCTTTGTTAAAACCATTGGCTGTCTTAATTGTATGTTAGTATTCCATTTTGTAATCTGTTTTCTGTGAGAGAGATGTTGGTTAGTCTGTTTGCCTACCTGCGAAACACTGCATATTTATGTGGAATTTTTTAATGTAATTTTCTGTATGTGTTTGTTTTCTGTAATTCCAAAGTTCCATCCAAGCTCCGTTTCTTATGCTTTTTAAATCCAGGAATAGGAACCAACCATTTTTCTCTTCTTTGCAAATATATTTAATAAAGTAGTGATCACAGACAGTGGAATACTCCCAAATCAGCTTTTAACAAGGTGGTCTAATAAGTTCACTGTATCTGGTTTAGGTGTAACAATTTGAAATTGTTTTTGAAATGAATAAAGTTGCTATGAAGATCCAAATTATATAATATTGGCAGCAAATTTATAGATTGATATTTATGAGTTTTTATCAGTCTGAATTTTAATAATTTATTTTTACAGTTAAATATGTGCTTCATACTCCTTACATTATAAATTATATCCTATTAAAATTTATTAAATATTTTAGCACTAACTCCACTTATATATGCAACATTAGAACATATATATTAAGCGGAGTTATTGTTAAACTATTTAATAAATTTATGATATACAACCACTCCATTGTCTATAGCAGAATTTAAATAATTATAACTGGTGTTCTTTTGGATATTTTGCTGCAATGAAATCAGTTGAGAATGATAAGCAACTTACTTGCATTCCATAATGTTATAGAAATCAGCATGAAATTGAACAGCAAAGCAACATCCATTTGCATGCCTATAATTAACAAATGGGAAATTTAGCATTTGTGGATTTAGTTTTATCATTCAGTGGCATTTTTAAATATAACATTATGTAGCATTTTGGATTAGGCATTTGTTAACATCTTAACACTCTGGGCACATATTCATAAATTCGTCAGGCCTTTGATTTTTTAGAAATTTACTAAGGTTGCTGTGTCTATGTAGCCAATAATTTTTCATTTAAAAATTGCTGGCTGCAAATCATACTTTTTTGGTCGGTGCATATATTCCTCAAATTTCTATTTGGAACAGATTCTGTTACAGAAGGTACTTTGCTTCCACTTCTCTTATATTATAAATGTTTCAAGAAAGCCATTGCTAGTGTGGACAGAAGTAACTTTTTGTAAATTATAATTAATCTGTCGTCTAACACACTTTTATGCTTCACTTACTTTTAAATATGGTGGGATTGGTTTTGAAGAGACATCCTATCCATCTTCAACCAACTTGATGACTGGTATGAGAAACTAACATCTATGATGACCTGTGGCTCCGTACTGGTGGTGTTTTTTCTTTATAAACTGGAAATTGATGTTACATTCTCCTATAATGTCGAAATTCATAAGATGATCCCTATGTTTATGAATGTAAATCTTCTACCATGTGTCCAATTCTGTATATCCATGTGCTTCTTTTAGTAACTTTATTTATCTTTTTATGTCGTAATTATCTTTTCAAAAATGGTGTGCCACTGCTGACGTATCAATCTGTTTGTGCTTAACGTTCCTGAGATATTCCTTTAACCGGGTTACATGTTATTTTGTAGATGCCTGACTTTTTCTCCTGTGGAATGTTATTAAAACTATTGTCCACTAAAGCATTTTTCAGAGTGTATCTGTTAACAGGTGCCAATTTAATGTTAATATCTTTAAAAAAAATTTGGAATTTATTCATAGCTACTGAATGGTAGGTAAATTTTTTAAAAACCCATCTCTCTTTTTCAGTTAATAGTGTGGTGGTATTCTTGATCAATTTCTTCTTTAGGAATCTATTAAGTTTTTTGTTTACTAAATATTTGTTAAAACCATTTGTAATGGCAATCTCCTGTATCCTCTGAAATTCTTTTTTGTACTCCTCTTTACTGATTGGTAAATTCACCAGTCTGTGTGTTAAGCTGTTGAAAGTTGAGTGCTTGTGAGCTATGGGGTTAAACCCATTTGATTTTATATAGTTATCTGTGTGCGCATCATTTCTATACATTCCAAATTCTAAATTTCCATGATTATTATTAATTTTTATATCTAAGTTTAAACAGAATTTTTTTAAAAAATATCTTATTTTTTGAAAGTTCTTAAATGAATTAAGAAGTAACTTTGTCTCTATGCAAACAGCTGAATGTAGTTAATTAAATTGCACTTACGAAGCTAAAGACAATGGAGTGGTAATATATCTTATTAGAATGTACTAAGTATGGATGCAAAATAAGACATATCATTTATATATGACATATCAAAGGAAATAGGAAAGGAGAGTATACATACTGCTTGTGATGTCTCAGCAGTTAAAATGGCTTTTGAACACTATTTAAAAAAAAATGTACATTGTCCAATAATAATAAAGATGTTCCAGGATTGCTGTTTGCAAATGATTTAGTAGTAATAGCAATAAAGTTTTGAGGACAAAATAAAGCAATAGAAGCAATTAAAAAATTATGGTGTGCAAGAAACTCAAAAGAGATGAGAAATGGTGCCTTGAGGGTAATGAAACTAAAGTAGTAAAGAGATTGGGCTAGTTATGAGTAAGATTAAATAATAATGAAAGATGGACAGAACAGGGGAAGAATGTACCAGGAAAGGATAAACTAATTATTAATATTATAAAAACCTGTTTGAAGAAGATACCAAGCATGAGTATAGCATTGCCCCAGGGAATTTATTCAGTACAGTTAAATCAAAAATGATGTGTGGGATTGAAATTTGGGGGAACACAGAAAGGGTGGGAGTTATTGGTATATACATACAGCATTTTGCAAAATGGTTGGAATTACCAAGAGCAGCTCCAAATGGGGTAGCGTTAGCTGAATTTGGAAGAGTTGATAAAAAAGGTATAGTAGTTAAACTTACATTGAAATATTGGTGTAAGATAGAATGTAGGTAAGGAAGAGACATAGTTAAGGATTGTTTACAGACACAAGAGAAAGTAAAAGGGAAAGAAATTGGTTATCTGAAGTAAAGATAATGGAATAGGTGATTTGGATAAATAGCAGACAAGTATAATGGAATAAAGTGAAATTAAGGATAGATGATATTGAAAAGCAAGAAATATGGAGTAGTTTACAAGATAAGTGTACTTGAAATATTATTAGGAAATTTAAGAATGAATGGGGATGGGAAAAATATGTAGATGTTTATAACAAAAGGGTAACAGAGGGATTTGCTTGAAGTAGAGCAGGTATATAATATGGTCACGTGGGTTAAAAGTGAAGAAGGAAGAGTGCCCACTATGTGGAAAAATATAAAAGGATTTATATTCTATAGTTGAATGTTCAGAAACAAAAGCACAGGGAGAAGAAGTATACACTAAGAAATGGGATAATTTACAACATTAAGACATGTTTCTGGGACAGTTACACTCATCATCTGCTCCCATTTATGGGAACAATTGTGCCTAAAACATGTCCTAATGTTATATAAGTAAGTGGAGTTATTGGGAACATATTTAATATATTCTAATAGTTGAATGCAGTGTTTTAAGATGGTGGGAAAAGAACTGCAGAAGAAATAATCTGTTTTTTATGTAGATGATGTATTAGTAACATTTATAGTAAAATATATGAAATGGAAAATACTGGTATGTTTGAATGTACATACCTTAAAATACATTCAAGTAAATGGTAACATTTTGTAAACAATTTTACAGTATAGGCCCAGTTTTTGTCATCATAATATCATTGAAGGTGTATTTTTAGGAGATATTGATATTGGGTAGCAGCTATTCTAATGGCAATGAAGAAACTATATTGATTTTAGTATTGGTATAGCAACAATGAATTTGAAGTACTTTTCCTTTTTTGAGTTTACAAAGCAATATTTTTGCACCTTTTAAGACATTTAAATGGAATAACTAGGTCATAAATGTAGACAAAATTTTCTTTCATGTGATGTTCATTATAAGTTAAGTAAACATTAAATATGGAGAAAGAACTATTTAAATTCACCAAAATTGGCTGGTTTTTGGGAACTGTATTAAATATGGGCTCAGTACTGAGAGTGTTAACCTCTGCACCTAAACATTAAAAATCTGTACTGTGAATATTTAAAATAAAAATAACGATTAAATGAAGACAACTTGTATTCTGTAAAACAAATTGAAAACAAACAGTAAAAAGGTAAATGAACCCTGAAACGAATGTACATAAAGCAACAATTGAAATATATCATTAATTAATATATGACTAAATGTTAAAAATTGTTATATAAAATAGCAAGTAAACCAAAATATTTTTAACTGCACTGTTATAAAACCTATGAGTCCTGGGAAAATTGTACATTATGCTTTTTTATTATGTTTCTTCTATCACAAGGTATATTTACTGAGCATATCTTAACTTCTTCTTGATAATCAAATAGGGTTAATGACTATGGAAGCAAATGGTAAATCCTTTGATTTGTTACTAATTACATACTCCACAACATGTTAGAGGTAAATACTTACATTTTCCCAAATAGTCTTTACCGCAGATTTGTGAGATTTGTTGTTATAACTCTCAAACCATTTGATACTGCTTGTTTGAAAATTTGAACTTTTTGGTACCTAGTTAATAGGATTTCCAAATTTATATCCATTAATTTACAAACATCTGCTGTATTAAACAATGCTTTTGATATATCTTACATTAATGTATTCATCCTGTTGACACTAACTCCATTTTCTTAGATAGCATTAGTACAAATGCTTCCATCATCAGCTATTGACCTACTACTCAAACTGGTGACTGGATCCCAATCTGATCTCTGGTGATCTCTGATGGTTCTAGTAGGAACTTGCTGTCTCTGGGTGGAAAATCAAAATTCATCAAGTTTTTTTCTTATTTTTTAAGATAAAAACCTTTTCCTAAGCAGATAGTTCTGTTGGATTGTGAAGATCTTTTATCAGCTTAGTCTCTGGTTCAATTTCATGATTATTGGCCCAGAAGAAAGCTGCTATCAACCTGTTTAAAACTAAAATTCCAAAAGTGTTCTTTCCTTCGAATTTCCAAATTTCTCTCACATTTTCCAATTTATCTCTGATCACAATCTGCACATTTGACTTCATAAATTCTTGATTTCTGTTCCATTGGTATGGCAGCTTTTACTGTGTAACTTATTTGTGAATAAGTAAGTAAAGCAATAAGTTTGTTGTTCAACTTAATCATACAATGATCTTAATTATTTGATTAGCTTCACTATACAAGCTCCAATTAGGATTTTAAGTGGTACTGCTATATTGGTGAATTCATATGAGTGTTGAGGGAAAAAAAGACAGTCCTCTTCAGGTGATGTGAATAGTGATGAATAGTAGTCATAGCTATAAATAGCCCAAGATATACAGTTAGTAACATAGATTCAGTGACAGATTTTAGGAATTATAGATTACACACAGAGGATCAATTTTTGTTAAGAAACACATATTTGCTGACACATCACTAAATAGGTGTGAATCCAAAATGTCACACATCTAGTAAAACAATTTGCAAAAATTCAATTCAATTTTCTGAGCATTTTCTCACAATTTAGTACAAAAATTATTTTTTCTCAATTGAAAATTTACCATTGAACTTTTATTTGCCAATGAGTATATTCTGTCATCAACTGAATTGATGTACTGATATTTTTAACATGGCCCAAAGAAGAAATATTAAGGGACATTAAATCAAATGATTGCACTAGCGAACACAACAGGTCCTGCTCTTCCTATCCATTGTTCCCTAAATTCTGTAGTTAAATATGTGCACACATCAATGCTGATTTGATTTGTTTTATTTACGAACACTCTTTAACATCTCAGGTCATCAGCGTCCCATTCAATTCAGGTGTGAAATGGCCGATAAATTTTGCTCAGAGGCATCTTCTTTCAGGCTTGAGCTTCTTTTTTATGCTGTAAATGTATGACACAGGACCCACTGCTTTACTTCCTTTGGAAGGAATCTATACTTAGGATTTTTACACCTGAAAAAATCCATCGATCCTTGCCAGGTTTGAACCCGCAATCTTTGGTTTAGAAGGCAAGTATGGTTACCACTACACCACCAGGACCGACTCAGTGCTGAAGAGCAGTGAAGCTGCTTAATGCTGGAATCACATGTTTCTATATACAGTGGTAAATCAAGTCTAGAAGTGCATTCAGCATTAACATAAAACATCAAACATAGATAAGACTACAGTTTAATGGGGAAGACAAGCTGAATACTACAGAGAACAGCAAACCTGAGGTGGAGTGTAACAAATTTTTTTTTTTTTTGATTGATTTATTTATGGATGCTGTTTAACATCTCAGGTCATCAGCATCCCATTCAACTCAGGGCGTGAAACGGCCGACAAATTTTGCTCAGAGGCCTCTCTTTCAGGCTTGAGGTTCTTTTTTGTGCCGTAAATGTACGACACGGAACTCACGGCTTTACTGCCCTTCCAAAGGAAGCCGTACTTAGGATTTTTATGCCCAAAAAATCCATTGGTCCTGGCTGGGTTCGAACCCACATTCTTGGGTGTAGGAGGCAAGTATGGTAACCACTACACCACCAGGACCAACTGAGTTTAACAGGAGTGATAAGAGAGACTGAATGTGCAAAACACAAAGAAACAATAAATACTGCAGCAATATAATAGAGCAGATGAGAACTTAAGTTCACACTTCATTAGTGATGTGAACTGTGCTGCTAAAACCAGTGTATAATTCATGAGGGAAATGTCATGGAATATATGAATCTTAAATAAAGAAAAATGATTCTCACTGTAAAATATTCTTCAAATTTTGTTGGTAAGTTCCAGTTGTACACTCTATTTAAGTGTGCGCAATGCAAATTCCATTGATTTGCAAATTAAAGAAAATATGAAAAGAGATATTTAAATATATTAAATTAAAATGTAATTAAGAACACATTTACCACTTTAACAAACATTTCATAATGCAAAACCAGAGTGTCATTAAGAAAGAAATACTGCTTAAAACAAGACAAAAAATTATACTTTTATTAGGAAAAAAAGAAATGCTCTTTAATAAATATTGAACAAATATAGCATCTTGTTATGAAAAAATAAACATTTCCATAAAGAAGAACACTTAACTACCAATTGTCACATTTAATTTATGGTTAAATGTCCATTAACCTCACTTATGTAATGACTAAAATAATGGAAAAATGAAAATAGCAAATAGTCACCATTTAATGCAATTAGAAACAAATTTAGAAAAGGGCATTATCTAATTCATGAAGTGTTCCATCTAATAAAGGCGTTGAAAATATTTAATAAAAATTAAACTACCCTCACACTTATGTTGATTTTAAAAATGCTTTGACAGTGTATAGGTAAAGACTTGATTGTAAATTAAATAGCACTCTGTACTGAGTTCATATTTTGTATATTTCCCCAGATTCAGTTAATTTTGGTGATTTGAGATACTTGTTCCTACATATCTAATCAATGGAGTTTATCTTGTAATACACCATGTAAATAATAAATTCATATATGTTCATGTCTAATATATTGGATTTATCCCTGCAGTCATCTCACTAAGTGTCATAGAAGGCCATGTGGGATCAGACATAGTCCTATAGTTTTTTTAGAGCTTGTGTTGATTAAAATTTTCAAATTAATTTTTAGTCATTTACAAATGTTTATTACTAATTATTTAAATGGTGCCAGTGTCCATTTGATTAATATTTTTACATTGACCCACTGTAATTTATTTCCTTAACTCAATAAAGGGTACATAAAATATTAACTTACTGTAAAAATTGGCCCTTTGGAAAAATGTATAAACAATTTTTATAAAAATAATTTATGTAGTCTCTGTGGACTGCTGTTGTTCACAACAAGCTTTTTACCAGTAGCATTTATAAATAATACTGGTCTAACAATTAATATTTTATGTTGTCCTTAATAGCATATCAATTTTTTTATTGCAAAACAATATTTACTAATAATTCATAATAACATTTCCTGTTCGTGGCAATAAGTATTTTATGATATCCAAATTTACAGTTCCATGATGCCCAACTCTTAACCCAGTGGTGTAACATTTAGATAGGTAGAATTCAATTTTGTAGTGGACTGCTGGCATGTAGGAAGCTTAAAATACAGTAGAAACCTAGTGTCATGTGGCCTGCCATGGCGTAATGAAAATGATCCACAGTAGGTCTGGAGCACAGCTCTGGTGCTTAATATATATTCACCTATTTTATCAACTTAAAAGCATAACACTTAGCAGTTAATATCAAATGCTGAGAAAATAATAGAGCTAAGTAGTAAATGTAATGACTGACATGGGTACAATAATATCAAGTTTTGCACGATAGTTTGGACAATAAGACACACATACACATGAACAGTATAACTAAAATGAGAACTATAGAAGCAGAAATGAATAAAACAATGAAAAAAGTTACCCAAATAGGATAATATTTTGAACTGCTTCTGTGCTTCTTCAATGCAAAAGACAAATGAAGGTGATAAAGGAAATAGGGAAATTTGAAGCTATCATAATATGTGTAAGCAGTCTAAACAAGCCAGAAAAAAAAGGGTGGGTTGAAGAATAAATTAAGAATATAAATATTAATAATTGGAAACTCCTACTATTACCACCACCATCCCCACTACCCCCACCCCCCCCCACCATCCACTGCCACCACCACCACCACCACCACCACCACCACCACCACCACCACCACCACCGCCACGAAATAAAGAGGGGAATTTAAGGTGTAAGACTTAAACCTGATGGTAGATGCACAAGGTTGGTAAGTTTGAAATGAAAATTATTTTCTATGTCTTGCATAATATCTATATAAAAAATGTAAGAAATTAAACATTTTCCATATTAATTAAATCTGGAATTTAACACAGTGAAGCATGCATTAATAATCTGTTGTAAGTCAAACTATTTAAAAACACACTTTCTGGTTTCACTTACTGGACATTTATACAGGACTTGTTTTGTGGACCTTTGTGCATATCCTCAGCTGTAATACAACTAACTGTCAACTTCAGTGAACAATCCAGCAGTTGTTAATCAGCTAAGGATGTGGAAAAAGGTCCATGAAATATGTCTTGAGCAAATCTCCAGTAAGTGAAAGCAGATAAGATTATTTTTAAATGGTTTTATAATTTTTATATGAAATGAAATCTAATAGATCATTGACTGCTATCACAAAAAAAAAAGAAGAAAGGACTTAATACTGATCATTGAATATTTGATGTAGTTTTTTTTTAAATTTGAACGGACTCCATTATATAAAACACTCTAATGTTGGTTAGAAATATAATAAAATAAATCAATAAATTAGTCACCCACTCCATAACTTTATAACGTGTTAATTATAATTTTATGACTGACATGACTGAAAGCCTTTGACAAGTTGATCGTGATAATTCAATTGTACTGTTGCTTTCAAGAGTGTTAATAATTAAGGGATACATATATTCAATTTCATCTACATTTGATCTGTTTTCTATAAAACTATATTGAATATTCATAATAATTCAGACTTAATAAAATAATCAAACAATTAATTTTTATTAAATGTTCAACAATTTTAATATGATGATTACCATATGGTTTCAATGGGCAATGGTTTTAAAGTACATTAATATTACATTTTTTAAAACAAATGTTACCTTAATAAATTTTAAATAATGAGAAAAAAGCTTGTTCTATGAAACTGTTATTAATTGTATCTGTCAATGGTGTAGAAGTAACTGCATAAGTCATTAAGGTATATCAAAAATAGCCTTAGAAGTAGAATTGATTAACTTATTAACTTGTTGGAACAGTTCCATAGGAGTTACATATACCCAATTTTCTAATTTTCTTTCATGTTTAGTCATCAATTCAGTATTTAAATCATTGTCTTCATGAGTAAGTATTTTTTTTTATTATTAGCAGACATTAAAATAGTCAATAAATCCCTTAAATGAATTATTTTCTTCCTTTTTATAATTTCTAACAACTAATTTTTCACAGTATACCATGCTGTTTTACTGTTATTGTTGAATGTAGAAATATTACTAAGCCTTTGTCTTATATAATGTATTTAAATGTTCTGGGTTTCATAAAGATTATTTTAATTTAACTATGCATGTACTTTATGAAAACAAAATTAGATGCTATAACCTTAAAACATTTTTTTCAAAGTATACATTTCATTATTATATCAATTAAAATATACCTTTGCTTTGAATGTAATTTCATATTAATTAATTTTACAGGAATACAGAATTCAAATGTCGCCCAAATATATGCCAAAATACAGAAAAGGCTTCATCTCCTCCTAATTGTCCTGTTAACATGGTCTAGGGATTCTCAACCTTTTCCAATTATATACCATTATATTCAATGCGGAATATTAGATGTTTCAGTAAGCAAATTTTATGAGCCAAATGCATGATTTTGTAGTACAAGGGTCTAAATAAGTATTTCTCTACATTTAAAACAATACTATGATTTATTTAATTATTTATTATATGTAGTATTTAGAATTAGATATTTATTGGAGAAAAAAAAGTTCAATCTATTCCTATTCAATGGATTCTTCTGTAAATTGTCTAAAAATTCATTTTATTAATATTAAAATATAGTGAATGAATACATAAACTTTGACTAACGTATATTCCTGATGCTCGTACTCAAATACTCAGACCCACAATCAGTAAAAGCTATTAACTTTACAAATTTAATTACTGTCTGACTCACACTTTTGTTTCGGTGTGAAGGTTGTGCTTGCTGAGCTAAATGCAGTTCTTTAATTTTAGTGTTAAATTGGGATCAACATGCAACTTCTATACTTGTTTTTTTAATTAAATTAGAGACAAAAAGTCACATTCACAAAAGTAAGTAGTCACAAACTGCCATGTCTCACAATATTATTTTAATCGTATCTATTGCTCGTGATAATATTAATGACTCGAATCGTATGCAATTTTCCTACCTTACCTACTCTTAAACTGGTGCCTCCAGAGCCTTCATATTAGATCCTACAAATGAGGTTATTTGTTTCTTCCTTGATTATAAATCTGATAGTTTTCTCTGAAAATATTCCAACTATTTTTGTTTCAAATCACTATACTCTTTATGGGTGCTCTTTAACATCTCAGGTCATCAGCATCCCATTTAATTCAGAGCATGGAACGACCAATAAATTTTGCTCAGAGACCTCTTCTTCAGGTTTGAGGTTCCTTTACATGCTGTAAATTTATGACATGGGACCCACAGCTTTAATTCTGTTCCGAAGGAGGCCATACTTAGGGTGTTTATGCCCAAAAAAATCTATCAATCCTCGTCAGGATTGAACCGATGATCTTGGGTTTACCCGTGCTTGATGTCAAAATGACGCTTCAAAAGGGAAGATTTCATCAAATGATATGAAAGTGTTTCAATACATGTCATACAATTGGTTTCCTCTCCATCTCCAATATATGTGAAATGGTATGATAAAAAGCTTATATTATTTGTATATTGCTTTTGTATGAGGCTTTTTATTGCTTTTTTGTACAACTATGCCCTTCGCTGGATGCTTAGTATTAGAGGCATTAGCATGGGGCAGAATGAAATTATTTACCCTGTTTACACTCATTTCTCCCTTTGAGCTGTTCGAGCAGAGTACTTTGATTAACCACTTATCTGTGTTCTGGTTTACTACTTCTGAATCTGGCACAAACTACATATAAATCTGACAGTTTAACAAATAAATTAAGGCTTTCAACAACAATAATGTAATTCCACTACTTTCTTAGCTGTAAATTTGTCTTGCAGCAAAATAAACGATAAAATACTATTGTTGTATCTTCAAACATATTTGAGTTGAGCTCCGTCATTGTCATATAATTGAAATTGAACTGGAATGTTAGAGCATTAGAGTAGCATACAACATTTTTTTATGATAATGTAAAACCTATTGTTTCCATTTAGTTATAGTAAAACTGTCAAATTTTTGTTTTTCCATATTAGGGCATTAGAGTAGCATACAACATTTTTTATGATAATGTAAAATCTATTGTTTCCATTTAGTTATAGTAAAACTGTCAAATTTTTGTTTTTTATAAAACAAATGTTAATTTATCTCATTTGTTAAACTTTTTACATACCACCAGCAGTAGCTGTCGTACCATCACTGGTACAAATACCATAGGTTGAAAACCCCTGGCATAGTTCATTGTACAGATGCTATCATAAATTAAAAAAGCTGCATTTTCTCACCCTTTAAAAGGACTACTCTTGAAATTGTAAAAGCATTGTTATATTATTATTTTTTTTGACTTTTCTAAGGCTAACTCAGTATCATTGGGCATAGATAAGATATTACTGAATACAAATAACCTATTTCTTTATAAATATATCCTGTAATTAATGAATCATTGGACTATGAAGCCAAATAATAAATATTATGACTATCTTAAAGCCTGAATAAAGTAAAATGTATAATAGAACCATAGTAGGAAATATACTGTTCTGTTTATATAAATAATTGTAAATCAGGATTTAAAAAAAAAAAGACTGAAATCAAAATAATCATAATAATTGGATCAGTATAAGAACTAAAAATTGTAAAGAAAAATTTACAATGAATGAACTTTATAAAATCAGCAAAAAGCATTCATTATCTTAACTTATCATAATTGAGAAATCTAACAATAAAAAAATTAACCACCTTGGATATTATTAAAAAAGAAACGGGTAAAAACACCAAGGTCCAATTACATTCATGATAAATGATAAAAGAGTAAGTGAATCAGAGAATATTGTGAATACACTCAAGAAATATTCTTAAATATGACTGATAATTTAAATATAATTATGGAAATAAGAAACAGTAGTTATATTAAAGGCATCTTTCCTGAATAATATCCGAGAGTTTTACTTTAACAGGAAGACATAGTTAAAAATAATAAATTATTTCACTCAAACAGAAAAATTTATCATGCTCAATGTGATTGCTAGTAAAATTTATAAGTTTGTTAATCAATAAGTGTAACACTCAGTAATTTGTGAAATGAATCGCTAACATTTGACATTTTTTTAGAAAGTGTTAGGTATTCCATTGTTAAATTGCTGTTTAAAAGTGACAAACATTATGTTTGCAGTTACAGACTTATATCACTTTTAAGAACAGTTTCAAAAGTATTTGAAAATAGCAGATTGTATAATTATTATATTGAAAGCAACAAAATCTTGGTAAAAGATCAGTTTGGATTCAAGAAAGGATGCACAGAAAATGCAAATTTCAAACTTAAAAATGAACATTTCTCAAGATTAAATAATATATGTATTTTGGCAGAATTTTCTGTGACCTAGCTAAAGAATTTTTTTTTAATTATTTTTTTAATGGTGTTTAATGCTTGTTTTTACTACTGAGGCACCACAGGTAGTGGACACTAATGGTGATACATGAAATGAAATATTGGGAAATAATAATAATAATTATTATTATTATTATTATTATTATTATTATTATTATTATTATTATTATTATTATTATTAAGGAAATGTTCCAGGTATCTGCATAACATTCCACTCTGGGTAATTATTAAAAATAAAAGGGTTAAATCTTACGTGCTTTTTGTAGCTTACATCATTTATCTCTCATTCTCTTAAAAGAATGTTCTGGTTGCTGAGGACACTAGCATAATAATTTATAGAAATAATAATGATAATCCTATGGAAATAGAAATTTATGTTTTTATTACTATGTATAACTAGTCTAAAGCTAATAAATTTTCATTAAATCTAACTAAAACTACATCATAAAATGTAAAACATATAACTCGTCTGATCCCATATTACAAATAGATATTAATAGTCACACACTATACCAGAACAATTATATAAAATTTCTATGGCTTCAAATTGATAAGCACTTAATTTGGAAAGCATATATTATACCAAAACTAAATTCACCAACCTACATATTTTGCTCATTGTATCATATTAGTTTTAAAGCTGGTTTGAAAATAGCTTATTATGCCTATTTCTCTGTAATTATGAAATATGGGTTAATATTCTGGGGAAAATCTGTTTAAAGCAAATTAATTTTTATATTATTAAAGGAAATATGTAATGCAAATAATAGAAAACCAAGTAGAGATTAAAGCAGTGCCATCTGATGATACAGAAAGATTTAGATATGCTCTTACTGAACGTCTGTGGAACAAAAACTGTTATTCAATTGATGAATAGACAGATAAATAATCTATACCAGTCCAAACTTATGTTGTGGATCCACTGGGGGTCCCTGAGGCCCTCCCAGGAGATCCATGAAGCTTTAGAGTACTTTCAGTAGCATTTATGAGGATATTCTAAAAGTTCTCAGCCTGACTCAGATGTTATGAAGATGGTCAGATTACTATGATAGTTAAGTGTTATCCTTTAGATGGCACACTGTAAAGTTTCAGATGCATAAGTGTAGCTACTTGTTTGTGACAATCGTGCAAATAAACCAGTGTTACCATTTTCTACAAAATGATTGAAATGGAAATATGAAATGCACTAAAATTACTTTTTGAAGGGTTTGATCCCAAGAGAAATACAAAAGGAGATAGATTCCCTATTAAATGATTCTGCCCTTTCTTTTTCAACAGTTAAAAAGTGAGATTTAAGTGTGGCCATACAATTCAAGATGATAAGTGCTCAGGGTGTCCCAAAACTGCTACAACCAATGAGATTATGATAAAAATTCACTTTGCCATACTGAATGATTGCCGATTGAAGGTATACCATACTCAAGGATTGCCAATTGGCTGACATTGCAAATACCTGGATAGGCCGTGTTCACTACATTTTTCACAAAGTTTTGGGTTTGAGAAAGGTTTTGGTTCTATGGGTGCTGCATTATTTAACAATGGACCAAAAACACATTCAAATAAACATTTTGCAAGAGTGTTTAGTTTAAATGCAATTCCACTGAGTTTCTCCCACGTTTCATAACAGTAGATGAAACATGGATTCATCACTACATGCCAGTGATGGAGCAGTCCAAACAGTGGGTGTCAACAGGCGAAAATACACCAAAGAAAGCAAAATCAGCTCCAAATGCAGGAAAAGTCATGGCTGCTGTTTTCTGGGTTCATGGTGTGGTGCTCGTAGATTACCTCCAGAAGAGCAGAACCATCACCAGAGAGTACTATGCTTCACTACTGGGCCAACTTATGAATGCTATTTAGCCTAAATTTCCACATTTGCAAAACAAAAAAAGTTCTCATTATGGTAATGCGCCTTCACATACGTCTGGGATTGATGCTGCAAAACTGCATCACCTTTCCATCCAGGTGCTTCTACATATGCCATATTTGTCAGATTTGACTCCCAGAGGTTACTTTTTGTTTAATTGATGAGGTTGAAGCTGAGACATATACTTATTTTCACAGTTGGGCAAAATTTATTTTACTGAGGGTATTAGAAATTTGGAAAGTCATTGGACTAAATGTATTGATTTACAAAGTGACTCTGTTGAAAAAAAAACATTTCTCTTAACCTTTATTCACTGGTCAGGCCAGGAACTTTCAGGGAATATTCTTGAGTATATGTACATACTATGAATTAGAAGAAAAAAAAATTATAAAAATTTACAATGTGTAGTTATTGAGATAAAGTAAACTAGAATAACATTTAAGGTAAATATATGTTCTGAAGGGAACTTTCAAATAGGTTAAGTCTAAAACTGGACCAAGCAAAATACTTATGTGTACTGCTATAGTTTCTCTGGCAATGTATTTTGGAAGTGAAGTACATTGCTGTTTTCTAAAAAAATTTAAGAATATTATTTATTATCTTGGAAGAAAAAGTGTAAATATAATAATGGTGTTTAATGATAGTTTTAACATCGAGGCATCACATGTGGTGGACACTGATGATACATGTGATGAATAAACTGGAAAAGAAATATTTTTAATGGGGGAAGGCCTAAGTTTAGGGTACTCCCTGGACTTTGCCATTTGAATACGAAGGAAAACCTGGAGGAAACCTCAGTCAGGGAGGACATTCCTGGTGGGAATCAAATCCCAGACCTCCTGCTGCACCTTAACAATCTTGCTCACCCATGGGGTTTTAAAAAAAAAATGCCGAAATAGCATGATTAATTGGATTGATCACAGTTATCAAAAGTCTTAAAAAAATATTAAAAACAATAAACATCAGATAATGATTAATATACCAAGCTTTCAGAACTGTAATAAACAATTTTTATAAAAGATAAAAAAGGAATATATGAAAGTATTAGCACTGGATACTGGATAAAAAGAAAGGCAGAAAAAATGTGGTAAGGACTATAAAGTTTTAAGAACAAAAATACTATATGGACCAGACAACATTAAGAATAACTATTAATTGTTGATAAATTAACTAATAATGTGCATGAAAGAGAAAATTCATGAAGAATGAAACATTCACCTCATTCTATGAGTAAGATAAAGGATATGAAAAGGACTTCAAACTATAGAGAATTCAGGATCTGCAGAACAGTTATTTTTAAATGTACTTAAAAAATAAATTAAGAAAAAAAAAAAGAGTATAAAATTTCAGTGAACTTACAGAATTCAGGATCGGCAGAACACTTATTTTTGTTTGTTCTTAAAAAAAAATTAAGACAGAGAAATGGGGATAAAATTGCTTTTATTTGCACATATAGTCTATCCATTTTGAAATAACCAATTGTAAAACAAAGCATAGTTGGGGAAGAAACGCATGGTACTCACAAGTCTTAAGGTAAAAAAAAAATTAATCAGAATAATATATATATATATACTTTATATGTACTTATCAGAAGTGTGTGGTGATAAACAAGCAGTTGTTTACATTGCAAAGCTCGTCTCAAAACTCATATTAACTTTCAAAAGATTTATATAAACCTTAAAGGGCTTATGGTCTGCTATGTTTCATTTGCTTTGACTTTTGTCCATTCAGTTTTGTTCATTGACATTTTTGCCACTTCATGATTTGTCCATTACATTTTAATCAAATAAACAATTTATGCAATCCTTATACCAAATCATATTTATGTCCACTAAAATGATTGAAATGGAAAGTGAAAGTGGACAAAATGTAGTGGACCAAGGACCCTTTAAGACTCTCGTACATATGTCTCTACTAAAACCTAAAGCAATTGAAATGTAATGAATATCTGTCTAGTCAGAAAGCTATTTATTGAATTTACAAGTATTTATCAAGCTACATATGGTTGTATTGTAGTTTATAATTGGTTAAATGGCACTTCAATTTGTGTGATGTACTTATTTTCTTCTTGCTCACTAACTTTAGCAGGACTACTTTTTAGTTTGTAAGAAATTTGTTGCAAATATATGTCCAGGTGGCCATCATGCTTGTACTGTTCAAATCAGTTAATCATTTCTCTGATCCATTCATAATTAATGGCATGTGCCTAACTTAGGTGGGATCCAAGCAATATGGTAATCAGTTCCATAATTTGATTCCTATTCATTTAGTAAGATTTTCAAAAACTTCCAAATGTGGGGAATGATGAACTACCATCAATCTCTAGAATTTATTGTGCAATCCTTCAACAGCATTATTAGCCCACTGTTCCCCATTGGAGACTGCATCATATAAATTGCAGGTTGCCATTGGAAATCTTGCTATGATTGCCATTCTTTCTAATGCGAGAATTCCTGTCACATAAACTCTTTCCACATATTCTATAGTTTCTTCAAATTCTTCTGTAATTCTTTCTGCCACAGAATCTTTCTTTTGGGGGTAGGGGTTAATGTTTAATCCCCATTTTCACTACTATTGAAGCACCACAGCCGGTAGAATCACTTATTGTTTATAGAGTCCTACAGGTGCAATTATATGCCAGATACTTTGTTAGAAGTGGAACAAGTATCCTTTTATGCTAGCCTCTGGTAATGTTTCAGAGACAGCTTTTGTTTGCAACCCAAGGAGCTCACAGCCAAAAAGGCTTTAAAAGTTGAGCATAACATTAAGGAACATTTATAAATAAAAGAGGATCTATTGGATAAACAAAGATAAAATGCAATTGAGCAAAGAAAAGACGATGGTATTAAGTTTAAGTTCAAGTCTGTGGTAAACATACAGGGATATTCTAAATCAGTGGAACAACTGTAATTATTTATCATGGAAAAACATATGAAGCAGTAATGAATAAAGTATCATCAGATACTAGAGCTAAAATGGCATATATCCACTTCCATCAAAACCATAGTTATTGACATGCTATGCCATATATGCCAAGCATATGCCATGCTGTTGTCACATTCAAAACTTTGAGAATATTTGTGATGTAAGAAAATTGTGCAGTTTTCCTACCCTTGTTATGTTTTTTCTATAGTAATTGGCAAATTTCATTTAGAATAACCCTGTTTATGGAAGAAAAGAAAATTATGCATTAAGAGAATTTTGGTGCAATCTATTTCAAGTTAAAGTGTGATTTGGCTACTGAACAAACACTAGAAATTATTAACACAGTAAATGGAAGGTATATAGGACAAACAGCAATGGAGAATAGCCACGAGATGACACCATCAGCTGTACAACCCTGTTATGTTCATTTATTCTGTAAGATTAGATAACATTTACAGCAGCACTGGCAGAGTAATGCTTTGAATAAAATCCCAGCTCTGTTATGAACTGCATTTCTGCTATAAATAAACATGTATAGATCGATAATATCTTATTTACTTTGAATATTTACATTAGTGCTAAAGAGAAATAAATGGTTTTAAAACTTCATTGGGTGGAATATTATTAGCAAGATTTGAATGCACTACACAGAAGAATGCACACTCCAAACAACCTTTATGCAAATTCATTTTGTGTTAAAGGTGATGTTATTACTTCTTGGATAGAGGTTTTAAAACTAAGGCAGAAAGCTAATAACCTGCTATTCATTGAAAGCTTCAGTACTCTTCCCCTTCATGCCTAGGCCTAGGGGAAGTATTCCTGCACAAAAAAAATTACTAGACATGCTTGGCCAGTTGCTACAAGATGGTCAGCACAAGTGATCTCATCGACTCATGTTGCATGGAGTCACCACAGTAACTGGGTGGCAGCTCCACTTTTCATCAGCCAATGGGGATTTGTCCTTCAGGCTTTGTATAGCGATGAATCCCATGTCTAAAAGTGCTGAGATTCACTGTTATGTCCCCATGAACATTCCATAAATGGTAATCTCATTTCAATATCCTCATTCAGGAATTGTATTACAGCTAGCTGTCTTATATGCACATCAATGCAGCATAATGGTCAAATGGACTACTGGTCTTCTACTGAAGTGGCCGGCTTAAATTCCAGCAGTTAGATGTAGAATTTGTGATCAAATGGCTTCTGGAGAGCTTTTCTTTGTTTTCATTTTCTGTCTATATGATTATACTACTATCTTGATCTCAGTAATTCGTATACATTTTCATGGTTAAGAAAGTACTTCATACTTTGCTTATTAATGAGCTAAGTATAAACCAGTATCATAGGCTTAATCATTAGTTGTTTCTCCATTGTTACACTTTGTACACTTCACAATTTTCGTACAGTTGCTAACTTCCAGAAAAATTTATATACTTGTACCATACCTGATTACTAATGAAAGTTAACTTATGGTTGTGTATCTGGCTTAGTACAACACAATAAGGAATAAAAGCTTCTACTCATAATATGACCATTGTTTTGGCAAAAGCATCATTATGGAGGTGACATCTTTAATCGTGCCTTACATAATTATCTGAAGTATGCTATAGCTGTAGTTTTGAACAGGAATGTTTATTAGGGATTTAAAAATTACAAACCTGTTTAAATTTGGTCTATTTCCACTTTTGAACTTTAAGCAATTTTTTAAGGTTCTCTTACTCATTCTGGGTATTTTGCTTAAGAATGATATGGTATATGTTTAACCCTACAGGAGGCACAGTGTGGCATGGCACAGCACAGCACTCAGTGCTGTCTTTTCAGTTTTCTGATAATTGCATTATGGGTATTTCCAATAGCAGCTATATATTCTCCTTTACAAGTAATTAACAGGCATTTGTGTTGATGTTCTCTGTAAAAAGTGGTAAACAAGTTAACAGCTTGCTAAACTGAGCACTATACTTATGTAGTATTCCATATTGCACTTGCTGTAAGTAGTATTTAACTCATCCATGTCTTTATTTTATTTGGAAAATGTAAATGAATGGGTGCATATTTTAATAATTTATTTAAATTTTATCACTAAAATAATGTTCTGATTTCATTATTTCATTGCCACTTTATACTTCAGACAAAATGAAGTAACCATTCCTAAAGTAAGATGGAGAGATATACTTTGCATTGATGATGGCTCCAATGGAGAAATTGAAATAAATCTGCAAAAGGTTCTGGCAGTGAATGCAGCATTTGGAAGATCAAAGTGCTGATATTTGGGAACAAAATACTGTTTACCATATTTATATAGACAAGAATGGTAAAATTGCTTGAACACTAAATATTCCATTGTGCAAAATGAACAGAGGAACATTTCTTACAATTTTTGCATTTGGTTGAATGAGAGGGAGGATAAGAATAACATCCCTTCCTAAATTCTTGACTTTGTTTCTGTCAAAATACCAATAAGAATCTGATGTGAAAGGAAGCTCAATGAATTAAATGCTGACTATTATCGTGAATGTGGAGCATATTATGATCAAACAACTGATGATTGCTTTTTATGCAAGCAATTTGTTTGTAGAAACCACAACCATCATGCTGTCACAACCCATGGTGAGACTGCACATGGGATAATAGCTTCTAAATCTAATCTAGCTCAATAACTGAGAGGCCAGGGAAATATAACAGAAACAATGAAATGATAGTTCCACTGCAGCCTTATATTGAAGTCACATTATATAGAAATACAAATTACAAAAAAGGGATTTATCATGTAAGAAGTTTTGCCCAATTTATCACTGCGCACATGCAGTGTCTACTTCTCTTACCATTCACATAGCCATGAAATGTTTTCAAATCCCACCTGAAATTTTGAGTACTTGAATCTATTAATATCCTTGATCTGTGGCCATTACAACTATGTATCTTATTATAATTCAATTATTATACCCCATTATTAATTACTAAACCTCCCTTATGCCACAATATCACATGTGGCATATGCAGTTTGACATGGCTAAGGTTGTAGAAATGCTGCTGTCCATCAAACTGTTTCATATTAAAACTGATTATGTTTAATGTAAATGTATACTTTCAAACTGAGGAAAAATTATCTTATTTATATGAATATGAAAAATTAAATATTAAACATACGTAATTTATGGAATGATTTTTCATGTTTATTCCATTCATTTATTTTATTCCAATGCCAGCCCATTTTACTCAGAGCCTATGGGCATTCCCTTGGCATGGCAGTATTGTAGTAGACTTCTGAGATCGGGATGTCCATAGGATGCTGCTACATTGTCCCATTTGAGATGATGGCGAAGATGATATGGTCATAGTGCATAAGAAGAGTCCTTAAACCTATGACCACCTATACGTAATCTGTAGGGAAGAATGAAAGTATGAACTTATGATGGTGCAAATGAGCTTGGAGTCCTTGCTACTTTAAATTATCTGGCATTCACCTTCTCAGGGTAAGGAAAAACTGTGAAGAAACCCTTACCCAGATAGCTTGACCTGACTTGAGTTCTGAACTGAATTCAGAACCACTGGATTAGTAATCAGAAGTGCTACCATTAGATCATGGAAGCATTCTTTAGTTAGTAATATAATGGAATATATTTATTTATTAATGTAATATTTTATTCCTAATATCATACATTCTAGTTACTTGAAAATCCAAAATACTGTGCAGTGGCACAGAATATCAAACATGCCTAGATTCATGAAATAAAAGGGTACACATACATAATGATTAAAAGTTATCCTTGGTTAAAAAGCCTAAGACAAAATCATGTTCTTCCTTTGCATTTTTAGTTACTGTAAGTGTGTGTTCTGTCCACTTTAAATGGAAAGGAAGCATAGGATGTGATGAAAATTGTTAGTGCTCTTACTGTATATGAAACCTAGATTAATAAAATTTAAAGTAAAATCCATTATTTACTTGTACATTTTAATTTTCAGTTGTACCTCCATGTGAAGGTAGTCTACCAAGTGGTGATTCACCCATGCGAAGTGGGGAAGCTGAGACTTTAGACAAAGAAGAGGGTGATAGTGGGATTGATGCTAATAGTCAAGGTAGCTGCAGTAGCAGTGATGTGAGGTCTAAAGAAAAACGCAAAGATAAGAAAAAGAAGAAAAATACCAATGTAGCTGTTAACAGTAGTAGAAATGTTGAAAAAGAATCACCAGGATCCATAGGGACAGATACCACTTTGACAGCATCTAGCAAATCACGTGAAGTGCTACATTCTTCACAGGAACTCAAGGAAAGGAGAGGAAGAATTGATGCAGATTTAACAGGATCTACTTCTGGACATAACAGTAACCAAGGAGGAGGTGAAAGTGCAGTCAATGCTGCTACATCCAGCAAGATCAACATTAGAGGTAGTGGAGGAGAAAGAAAATTGAAGGGCCATTTGGTATTTGAGGCAACAAGACCCCATCCAGCTGAACGAGAAGATTTTGAGGCAACGGGCAATGATACATATATACCAACAACCAAGGGGAAGAAGAATTATTTGTGAGTTGAATAATTTTTTAAATATTTTGTTCGGTTAACATTTCTGCAGAATTCTTTCAAAATTTAAACAACCATTGCATGTGGAATTCCCTCTTGCTGCGAAGTACCCATTCCTTTGGTTCATTTGGCAGTCAAAATTGGTAAGCAAAGTTCAATTCTCTAGCACTGAGCTTTCTTGGACTTCCCACTGTCTGGGAGGACAACAATTGTCAACAGCACTGCTGTACTCCTTTGCATAAAAATAGCAAATTTATCATTCTTCACTTATTGCAAAGATTTCTCAGTAATTTCTTGTATTTGGCACAAAGGTTATTGAAATTAAAAAATAAATTTTAATGTAGCATGAATTTTAAATAGGAGGTTGCTGCTATGAAATTCTAATCTTGAGAAGAATGTTATGCCTTATTGTCCATAGAGTTCATTATGTGACCACTTGGGGTTATATATGTACCAATATATCTGGCAAATGATGCACAGTTGTGCTGTTTGCTATAATTCACCTAGGAAGTTACAGAAATTTTGCCATATTCTAAGAAGTGGTATGTAAAATTCTGTTCAATGTCCACTTGGCCTATCATCTTTGTCATTTAATTTATATTAATAAATCTTCACTGGCAAAATTTTCAAATAAATTGCAAATAAATTTGTATGCAGCTTGCTTTTATTTCCTGAGTGAGATATTACAGGTAACCATTTACACTGCAGTAACATGAGAAAAACTCATAATTAAAAGGGAAATGCTCAGTAGGGTGTACTAAATTTAAAATTAATTTCTTGTTGGAACTATTACAGTGAAGCAATTAATTATTCTTTATTAAAACTTGCATTGATTTAATAATCTTATGCTCCACTTATCATTGAATTATACAAATATGTTTCACAGGCTTTTGACTCACAGCTGATGATGCGGGCAAAAGCCTGTGAAACGTGTTCTGTATAATTCAGTGGTAAGTGGAGCATAAGAGTAATAAATTGACTTAAGTGCTAATAAAGAATAATGATGTACTAGTGTACTCTTCCCTAGCAAGTAAAAGTAAGATAAATTAAAATATTCCCCCTTAAATGGAGTCATGTTTTTATGGAAATTATACTTCCAAATGTATGTGCCGTTAAGCTAATCATAAATTCTATTCTGTAGAAAAAATACTAATGGAAATCAGTGAAGAAAGTAATGATAAGAAGCCTACACTCGAACAAGAATTTATTTTTACTTGTTTTACTTGTTTTGTCAGAAAGTAATGGCCCCTATTCTTATCTCTTTAAATGTCTTAGAAAATGCAAAAAATGAGAATAATACTTGATCCTGAACCTTCTTTTATATTTCTTGCAATAACTGCTTAATAAATCAACAAGTGGCAACGCTGTAGTAATTTTTAGAAAATAGCTGATAATGGCATGAGTTTATGGCAATAAAATATCATATAATTCCTCAAATATGAAGGGTAATGCAATTTCATCTTCGTGAACAGCTGAAAAATATTATGGAAATACAACAGTGATATCAGCTTTATTAAAGGTGAGGTTTGATGTAAGGAAGCTGAAGGACCATTGGTTGATGAAAAGTTAGACTAGCTGCTCATCTGCATTGACTCCACTTATTATTCAAATCAATAATAGTTCATTTTTGCCCCACTATGTAGGAAACAATGAATTGTGTTGGTACTTTCCATAGAAAAAGCATTGTGGTTGCATTTTTTGAATAGCTGGGCATCAGTAATTAAGGATATTTTTTTTTTTTTTTCTGAAATATGTGCCCTTGATAAATGAGGGCAAAACCAATGAAAAAGATGGTGGGGACATATTAAGAAAAGAATCACTAATAAAGGCAATTTTGTCTACATAAGTATCAATTTCATTTATTTTTCTTGTAAAATGAAATATATACAATGGGAGGCAGTATTTTCTGCCACCTGCTTGTATCTTGGTCAAAGTATCAAACAAATAAGTATTGTGGTGAGTTCCAAAATTTCATTATCTATGGTTACCTTCAGGAAACAATTGCATTTGTTAGTGGCTAGACCAACTTTTTATCCAGTTCTTCATTGAGGCTTAGCCTAATTCCTGTCATTTATTTATTTTTTTATAAAATACTCATTTGGATGTATGAACCTGATGAACACTACAGGGTTTTTGAAACCTTGAAGTCACATCAAGCACCACTACCTTTATTGATTTCAGCATAATATATGCTTTTTATTACAGTGGTCATAAAAACCTAGCTTCACAAAGATTTGTTAAAATGGCACTAGAATCATCTTTTACTGATATGCTTTTCCGTAGAGCCAGATTTTATTTCCAGTGTATTGTTTGAAGTAAGCTCAAGAGTTTTCCTCTGGGAAAAAATTTCTAAGTTAACTTTTGATTGACACATTAATAATTTATTTTATTTTTTTGTAGTATCTTTCTCAAAGTTTTTATTCCAAACCAATTGCTAAGGTATGTTATGCACTCTTCAAACAAAGATTTTATATATCTTCATTGCATGTCATAAATTGCTGCAACAGGAGGAAATAGTCTTTGCCAACAGTTTTATTCTTTTTCTTTAAAAGTGCAGTTCTTTTTTCTACTACTTTCAAATTGTACTTCCTGCAGGGAAAGGTTCATACCATTCAATTTTTGAAAAATAAGATATGCAAATTTTTAATAAACAGCTCCTGTATATTTTCAAAATTCTTGTAGAATTACTATTATAGGTTCAATGTACATGTCAAAACTCATCACAGTAACAATAAAATTGTGTGCATGACTCCTGTATCCCCACATTTTTAAAAATTCATACCTTTGCAGAACATTTATGGACAATATACTCACTGGAGTCCTATCCTTGTTGCAACACTGCTCATTCCTACAATCTGACGAAGCATTGTTTTACAAGCTTCTTTTTTAATCTAAAGTATTTTCATCTGTAAAAGTGAGCTTACAAGTATCTCACACCGTTTTAGTTAATGCTAATGAATGAATATTTATTTCACTAATAATATTTATATTTTTTTTTTACATAGACAAAATGAATGTAAACTTATTGCTATTAATAAAATTTAAATTTTCCACTTTAAAATCCTTCATTTATGGAATTACATTTCTTCTGTATCCCATTATAATTTACACCAGATTGAATATGTAATAGGGATGTATATTCACTGCTAAATAGTGCCATTATCAATATTGTTATTCCCATTTGTATTCACCACTTATCATAAATGTTTCTATCTCACCTTCCAAATGTATTTTCCTAGTTCTTTTATATTTTCATCTGATCTTAAATTTAAAATTCTTCAGCCTCTTATTTCGTTTGTTAAGTTTTCCCACTTTCTTAAAAGAAACTGTTCCCTCCAAAACTTGGTTTGTTTACATTTTAAAACACAGTGCCAAGTACTATCTGCTTCTTCATAATTGGACATTTCCCCTTAGTATATCCATTCCATATTCCACTCAAGCATATTACTCCTGTTCTAAACAATGCCAGTCCTTTCCTTCCTGCCTTATCGCAGATTTCAATGTATATTTTCTCTTCCCCAATCATTTTTCAATGTTTTTTATGGTTTAAGACACTATTTATGTTTGATTTGTCCATATTTCCTGTTTTTCAAAACCTCAGTTCTGTTTTTCTCTCTCTCTCTCTCTCTTTCTAAAATCCTTTTCCCATTCTTTCTCCTTCATACATATAAATCCCATGCCAACTTCCTGTAGAATATTTTGGGTTTTATATATCTAAGTTTCTTTCCCCTTAATTCTTTCTTGTGCTACCAAATACTGTTCTATAATACTCTCCTCTTCTAGTCTCCCTATTCCATACCAATATTTCAGTACTCTTTTCGTTACCTTGCTTTTATAGCCCAGTTTTCCTAATTCCACTAGAGCAACATTGTTAGGCAAAGATCAATTAAGCCTGGGACAAATCTATAAAATAATATATTTATCTCATTTATTGCTTTCCATCCTCCATCTGCTCCCCAAATTTGTAATGCACACATCATTCTGCTCTCCACTGTTGAACTGTATACTCTCTCTAACCATTTTACTTGTATATTTAATGTTTTATTTACATAAGATCTATGTACACTCATATCCATTTTTCCTTCTACTGATGTTTATCTTAAAAACCATTCTGTACAGAATGAACCTATAGCTTCTAGTGATCGTTTTAATCCTACACTCATTAAAGAACATGTTACTAGATCATCTGCAAAGAATACACCCCATATCTCTGTTATTTATAGTTGGCGAATGTACATTACTTTTACTAATTTCTTCTAAAACATCAATAAACATTTGAATTGTGTGGGATTTTCACAGTGAAATATAGTATTATATAACAAATTATATATGAGGAAGTCACTCAAATTTCACTAGTTTTATTCTACTTACTTGGACATGTTCCAAAGGCAAATTTCTCTAGTTTTATTCCACTTAGGACATGTTTCAAAGGCAAATTTCCTTCATCTTCAGCACGGTTCCACTCTTTAAAGACTAGTGAAATAAAATAATTTGTTATAACAATAAACATATTGAACAACACTGGGCTTAATTTATATACTTGTCTGAGACCAACTTTGTATCATATGTTATCTTTTACCCCCCCCTTTTTTATTTGATACAAAAATAAAGTTCTGACTTCTTTTTTTCTCAGTTTGATCCAAAGCACTTCCCTGAATTTGTATTGAATTATTTTTCTAAGTACAAAAGCAACAAATAAAGTCTCCTCTTTTGTTACCAAGATACCTATCAACTAATTTTCTATCTATAAAAAATATTATCAACTATCCTTAACCTTTCTTAAAGCCTGACTGAAATACTAAAATTTTTCTTTCTTTCTCTGTCTATTCTTGTAGCCTTTTTTGTTAGCACCTTAGTGAAGACTTTACCAATTATTGAAAGTAGGTTAATTTTCAGGGTCCCTAATGTCTCCTTTATATTTATAATTTGATGTTAACTATTCCCACTATCAAATTTTAATTTTGGTTATACTTTTACTTATTTTTAAGGCTTTTACCCTTGTCAGAAGTTGTCTTCTATTCCACCAGTCATTTTCATAGGTTCAGTTCCTGCATTGTCCTGGCTACTCCAGGTACAACAAGGTCTCTGCCATTTCCTTCATGCCCCTAATGCCCATAATAAAATCATCATCTCTGTTCTGACCTTCTTTGAGACTTTGTGATAATAAAAAGAAACTTAAAATCTTCATCTCATAAACTGATTTAGAATTTGTCACCGTTCTAGGTCAAAACTGTTAATAATTTTGTTTCTTACTTAAGTTAAATAAGTTGACCGGCTCCCTTTTAGGTTTCAATCAATGTGATAGTATCACTGCAATGCTCTCCATTATGCTCTTTCCACAACCAATTCTTGTTGTTCCATTCTTTCCCTTATTTCATTATTACCTGTAATCACCTGACAGCTGTAATCACATGACTGCTCCTATGCGATCCGTCCATTTCTACTGAGTCAGCATTTGTTTTTATCTAGGAGAAATTGGCCATTATTCTCCATATGTAAGAATACTTTCCATGATATCCTTCAAAATATTATTTTTTGTTTTATGGAATTTCCTGCTCCAAAGGACCCCATTAAGAGCTCTGAGTGCACTCCTTACTTAGCAAACATGATTCTTTATATCTGTACAAGATTCTGATTTATCAATTGTAGAACCTAAAAAGGATGTTAACAGGATGTGGGCGTATGAGCAGTGGCATAGTAACCTTTAATGAAATATTACCTAAGTCTGAAAATGTATAGTGAGTAAGTCCTACCAACAAATAAGTACCTCTCTCCACACAGAAGTGGAGAGAGGTACTATACCAAAGGTTGGGAGAAGAAAAACTTGAAAACAACACCCTGGTCCCCCAGTTAGGTGGTTTAGGCAATGGGCCACGCCCCTCCCCCCTTATAAAAAATTATACTGCTAAATTTCCTAAACAAGATAACCTGAATGAATTTGAAGATAAATGAAACATAAAACTAAATCATGAGATGTACATGGAATATTCTAGCTGGAGAACAAAATTCAGGAAGTTGTAGCTGAACATGAGAATATGTGCATGGACATTGAAGTAATGACAGAAACTAACAACAGAGGTACATGAATTGAACAGATAAGAATGTTTATATCTATTTTTTTCAGTTTTTCCAAAGGAGAAATGAGCAAAAATATGGTTCTCTATAATTAGATAAGGAAAACACATTTAAAAGCTATATCTATTTAAACCTATGAGTACAAATCATAAGATAAGACCTTAATTTAAAAATTAATGTTTTATTATTTTAGGAGTTGTGTAGTACTATTAAGTAAGTAGTAATAGTACTTTCTTTTATTTCTCTGAGAAGCATAGGCCTTAATGAAAGCATGCCCCAGCATGCCCTGTTCTTAGTCATAGCCTTGATCTCCTTCCAGCTTTTCCCAGCCTGCTCTGCTTCCTTCCACTTGCCTCCTAAACCCAAAATCGCGGGTTCGAACCCGGCCAGGACCGATGGATTTTTTCGGTGCATAAGAATCCTAAGTATGGCTTCCTTCAGAAGGGAGGTAAAGCCGTGGGTCTCATGTCGTACATTTACGGCACGATAAAAGACCTCAAACCTGAAAGAGAGGCCTCTGAGCAAAATTAGTCAGCCGTTTCATGCCCTGAGTTGAATGGGACGCTCATGACCTGAGATGTTAAAGAGCGTCCATAAATAAATCAATAAAAAAAAAGTCTGCTTCCTTCCTGACTGTGTTACACCATGTAATTCTAGAACTATTTTTCTGGTTTCTTCTGGTGGATTTCGGTCAAAAGGCCCTTAGCAATATTCTCCATACATCTCTCCGCAACACATGCCCAGTCCATTTCCACTTCTTACATTTTACTTCCTTTCCAGTTTCCTGTTAGTCAGTTGCCTTCCATAGGTTTTTATTTTGATGACTTTCATCCACCATATTCTCATTATAAATCTCAAGCATATATCTATTAATGAACACTTGCCAGTTTTGTTTATCGTTATACTGGTTGCTTTCCAGGTTTTACATCCATACAGCAAATTTCATTTTACATTTGTGTTAAATATTCTTAATTTTAATTTTCAGGATATTTGTTTAGATTTCCAAAGGGAGGCTAGCTGAGAGAAAGCCAATTTGCTTTCCTGATTCTAGCTTTGACATCTTCATCTGACCCAACCTCCTTTGAAATAATGCTTCCTAGATACTGCAGTTCCTTCATTTGGTCTTTTGTTTATTTAGATGCAGTCTCTCTGCACATGTAAGTCTATCTAGATCCTGTAGTTTGCCATTTATATCTTGAGAAGCTATGTGCCATCATACATAGGTCATCTGCATGTTCTTCACTTTATAATCTTTCTTACAACCCCAAATGAATGAATTTATGTCGTCTGTTGCAAATCCTTTTCATTATGTAGTCTAATATTAATATAAATAATAATGGTGACGGCAAGCATCCCTGTTTGACTCCACTGAAAGAGGGAAAGGATTTTGAAAGTTTGCCTTAACGTAACATAAACAGACATCATCCATATATACACTAATTATGTTGGAGAGATTATTAGGGATTCCCCCCCTTTTTTCCTATGTAGTTCTTCTATTAACCAAGTCAAAGGCTTTGATAAAATCAATAAATTCCAAATATAATGGGCTATTTCATTCAAGTGACTGTTCTTTAATAACCCTCATTGTAGTTAAGAGGTCTGTATAGGATTTCCCAGCTCTGAACCCCATGTTGTGTTTTTCCCATTTTGTTATCCAATACACCTTTGATGTGATTCGACAGATGACTCCTAGAAAAGATCTTGCTGAGAATAGACAATAAAGTGATGCCATACCAATTATACAGACTTCTTATGTATTTTCACTGCTATACCCTTCCCCGAATCTTGAGGTACCTTTCTCATTTCCCCAGATCTTTTGGAATAGTGTATATATAATATCACTAGTTAAATTTGTATATACTCAACATTTCAGCATTAATGTTTTCAAGGCCCAGTGCTTTATTGCTTTTTGTTCTCATTATTGTTTTCTTAATTTCAAGTTTTTGGATGCAATTTATAACTTTGATTCTCCTATTAACAGAGTTGCCCCAAGTTCTTCTGGTCCTAGGAGCATACAATTCAAAATTTCATTATAGTGTTCTCTTCACCATTTTAGTTGCTTTGTTTCAGAAGTTAGGATGTTACCACTTTTATCCTTAATTGGTCTATTAGCTCAAAAAGGTTTATTTGTCAAAGTTTAGTAATTTTAAACAACTTTTTAGAATTATTGTTATTTGCAGCTGCTTGTGCTTCATGTTTTTGTTTCACCTTGCTATTCCTTTTGTCTTTCCTAAAACCATTTTAACTTCTTTATTTTTGGGGCTATATTGATTTCCCATATTTTATATTTGAGTTCTTGTTTTAGCTGCATATACCTGGTATTTTAGGAATTTTCAGTGTTTAATTAATTCCCTGATTTATTGAGAATACATGGCTTCTTACCTCTCTGGTAAGAAAGAATATTCTTAGTAAAAAATTTGCAAAAATTTTCTTATTTTTCATGTTGGACTACCAAACTACCTGAAAAGTAAAATATCTATAAAGAATTAGTCTGGTACTGTGTCAGATTTTGTACATTCTCAATGAAAATAAAACTCGTATGTATCAGTTCATTATACTTGTACACCACAGTTGCCAATGAGTTGTTCCAGTCAAGTGACTAAGCATGTTGCACATAGTTATCAGCAAAATATTGCATTATTAAGGCAAATTGCAATTTTCTTCTTTGGGAAAAGGCAGATTGCTATTTAGCATTTTTTAAGCATCAAGGTGTTACCAAATGAATAAAATAGATGAAATAATGGCACAAATTAAGAGTTCTTAGCATCTAATATTACCTGGTATTCACCTATTCAGGGTAAGTGAAAACTCTGGAATAAATCTTACTCCGGCAACATGTCCTATCTAGGAATCAAACCTGAGCTTACCAGTAGACAAGCAGATGTGGTACCAACTGAAACATAATAGTGTATCTGCTTAGCAATGAAATCATGCTTTTTCAACATGTTTAGCTTTAAATCCCTGATACAAAAAACTACTTAAAAAATATTGTACTTACAAAGCTGTTGACAATGGAGTGGTAATATATCGTAACTCATTTTTTACACTTTTTTTTTATTTGGTTTTTTTACGAACGCTCCTTATTTGCTTTGCTGAAAACTCCTCAATGAAATTCTTTGTAGACTTTACAGTTGTTTTAAATGAACAACAGTCCACTGAAAACCATGAGTTTTTAGGTGATGTTATCAACCATTTCTTCTTCAAGAAGGGTCAATAAGTCTTCCTTGAAATTCTCAAGTGTCATACATGTCACTTCAATCTGTGGATCCTATATTGAGTTTAGCCAACTCTAAAAGAGTTTGTCTAAGTCTAGAATGTAGATTGCTTAATGCTAGGACATGAATCACAGTTATCTGAAAAGCACTTTTGCTCTAGTGAAATGCACATGATTCTGGATAAGTGATTTTTATTTATTTTAAAGGAGTATAATTTCTTGCATAATAACTTTGTTTAAACTATCACCTACCATTATCAGCTTTACATTCATATTTTTTATTTAAATACAATTTTTCTTCCTTGATATTTGCCTCTGACTTCATCACTGCAGTAAAATTCCTTTCTAAGTTGACTGTATCATCAGATAATTTTTTCCAGGTATATCATCACGTGATGACAAAATATTTATTGTACATGATACTTTGAATGCATTGCAATAGGTACTTTAAATTCATTTTCAGTTTTTCTCACACTTGATAAAAATGCTATAATAATGAGCTTTTTACTTGTATTAGAAGTTCCAAAGTTTTTGTTCAGTTGCTGAATCATTTCTAAAAATCAGTATGACAAATTTCCTCCTCAGAATCAGTAAAAATGATTGTTTTTAGGCCCACTTAATCTTCATTTTTTGTTTGCAATATTTCTTAGAGCTCTGTTTCTTCTTACTAACTAGAGATTAACAAAGGGAGATCACAGAGGCATTTAAATAGCTTAAAACTGCATCTGATTCCACATACTCTTAACTCTTTTGTATGACTAGGACTTAAAATATCTAAATCCTAAGCATGAATTTCCTTTTCAAGAGTGTTGTTATTCAAGTGGAAAGTTTGCTTCTGAAACCTGTATGAAGTATATTTTCTTCTGTGGTTCTGTAAATAATTTAGTGAATCCATCCAATTGGTTACTTTTCTTGAGGTTTTATTAACCTAATGCCTCTCCCCCATTTTTTAAGGATTGCAGCAGTTGCTTAAACACTTATTCTCCATATTTCAAATAAAATAATTATCACAAACCTTATTAAATGAACTTAACAAAAACTAATAAAACTTTACCTAAGAAAAAAAGTGTGTTTATATTACACTAGTCCTCATTTCCAAATGTAACAGAAAACTTCAAGGACAAATACATAACAGCTTCACTAAATACATACTGATCAAACAAATTGAAGTTCACGCAAAGAGAAACCGATCTTAACTGAGTCATGAGAAAGGTGTTAGAGGAAGAATACATGATCAAGCAGGTAGAACATGTCACCATTGCTTAACAACAAAATACCCCCACCACACACTTTTATCTTCCTCCACCCTCACTTTGCAATAAACTGCCGTGGGTGGCCGAGGTCGTTAAGGTGCAGACTCATGAGTGAGAGGTTTGGGTTGAATTCCCACTGGGACCACCCTCCCTGACAGGTTTTTTCTAGGTTTTCCTCAGTCCTAAATGACAAATGTGGGAAAGGTATGCTAAACTTAGGAATGGAATGCTTCCTTTAAAAAAAAATTCTTTCCCAGTTTATCATTTTATCTCATGTTTCATCAGTGCCCTCAGTTAAAAGAGGCATTAAACACTCTTCAAAAAAAAAACTGTATAATAAATCCAATTATAACTTTATTGTTGATTGTGACTTTACTCTATTGGTACCAGAGAAAACCACAATCAATAGTCAGCACCGTGTAACCTTAAAATCTTTTATTATAACATTAATGGTTTCGTTTCAAGTCCACCAAATAATTTTATCTACAAAATTGTGAAAGCATTTAACTCCTTATTAGTGAAAAGAAGAAAATTTAAGTTTTGTGTGATAACATGGATTTACCAACTTACCAACTTGAAATTTGAATTATATAACAAGAAGACCTTATATATATATATATATATATATATATATATATATATATATATATATATATATTAGAAAATTTAAAAACTTAATTTATCTGAATAAGTCAAAAAATTTGAAGCGTTGAATTTTGAATAAATGTATAATATGTTGTATATTAAGTGAAAGCCTTATATAATATATGTTCCAGGTATGTACTCTGTGTGCATGCGTGCATGTTAATTTAAAAAAAAAAAAACTTTTTTATGGTAATGGAAGGTTCCAATTAAAAAATTAATTTTTTACTTATCTTATGGTATGGTACAAATATACTATGTATAAAAAAATTCCATAAAATGATGTTCCAAAATTAATTCTTCTTGGTTGGTTTGACATGAACTTACCCTTAAGCAACATTTCTGAAAGGGACAACTGAAGTTGGCAAAGAATGTCAACCACTTTTGATTTTCGAATGCTCATATTTTCGCTATTTTTCTAAGTTTTTTTTATTTTATTTTTTTTATTTATTTATTTATTTATTTTATGACTTTTAATCCCTTTCAATAATGTTTAGCTCACCAATACTTTTTTGCATTCCAGGCATAACTTTTTAAATAATAGCAAATTTACAGTCTGCTCCCAGAGACAATCATTTGACTACTTCCTTACCCATATTTCTTACATCTTGTATTGTGTAGTTGTATCTGACAATCAATCACTGCACAACATGTTTCAAACTCATTGAAGCATAGTGCATGAGTACTTGTTTATCAGTTCTTGTATCCATATCTAAAATTTTGCTTAGCTTTCCATTGTCACATAGCTTTCATGTTGTACTCTAGCTTTGTCTTGACATTCGTAGTTGGACAGGCTTTTTACTAAGTGCATACAATGCATCCCTTTTGCAATCATGGCCTTTCTGAAGCTGAAACTCTGGAAGGTCTTCAGAATATATCCCCAACACAACCTGAAGTGAACAAATTTGATCTACAGTATATTTAGGAAAGTGAAAGTTCTGGTAATGAGTATAGTCTACTTTCTCAGAACAGTGTTAGTCATGATCACGAGGTGTCTCTGGATCACACAGTTATGAATGAAACTGGTAAATGAAATGTGAAATAATTATACTATAGTACATATAAAACAAGATATTGTAGGCTGTTTGCTTCATGCTCATACTGAAAAAAATTATACACAGGTGAATCAACTGCACTGAGATGGTTTTGTTTTCTGAGGTGCGTGTATTGCTATCCATTAAAGAGGGAAGGGAAGAGGAAGAGGAAATGGAAGAGATGAGAAAATATTGTAATTATTATAATTGTGATACATGCATTTTTTTCTGTATAATATCTATAATTGTGCCCCAAAATTAGGTGCTAAGCACACAGTATTGAAAGAAGACCAGAAATTGATTGCCAAGAATATGGCACTGATGGCAGCAAATGGACATGCATCGCACCTATAAACTGTGCAGGTAGGAGGTGCCAGCAAAATGTTATTCATGAAGCTGCTGGTCCTACAGAGCATGCATTATGTTCTGGAAGAATCCCCAGCCAGCACACTTCGATTATTCATTAGTGAATCTATGTTGCAAGTGATAAAGAATGCACTGAAATGGACACACGCATTGTGTTCAATGATAATTATTGAACTTTGGACCTGGAAGCATTAAAAGCATTCATAGCTGCTATATGCTTGAGGAACATATGGTGAAAGATTTATGTCATTGAGAAATTTCTGTAATCTTAAATGGGAACCTCCCATTTTAAGTCAAACAATAGCAAGAAACAGATTTCTAGAAATCATGCAGTTTCTTCAATTTGGTATCAGAGCTACAACAGCAACACAAAGAACTAGACAATTTTTTTGCCCTCTGAAATCTGGACCAAATTCATTCACAATTGTATTGCATGCTACTGGCCATTTGAATTCATTACTGTGGATGAATGTTGTCAATGCCCTTTTACTCAGTACACTATTAGCAGGTCCAATAAGTTCAGCATGAAATCCTGGTTGCTTACCAATGCTAAAGTGAGGTGCATTCTAAATGGATTTCCATACATGAGATGAGATAAAATAGAACTATAAATACCAGTCTGATAGAGCATGTTACTTTTATGTCTCATGGAACCCTTTTTAGGAAAGGGACGAAATGTCAACTGATAGTTTCTTGACATCTATCAAACTGGAAAGAGAACTGCAAAAGAGAAGCACAAGCATTGTTGGTACCTTGAATAATGCTAGATGAGAACTGCCACCCTCTGTGATAAAGGACCAAGATATACTTCATTCAAGTGTTATTTACAAATATGATATTACTCTATCTTACCAAGGAAATGGTCAGAAAATCACTCTTTTTCTAGGCACTATGCATTCCAGTGTGACTGTAGATGGATCTTCTAATGAAGATCCCTGAAGTGTTCCGCTTTTAAAATAACACCAAATGCTGTGTAGATGTTATAGATAGATCAGATGTCTCCCAAATACAGTGTTAGAGCCATGACAAGTCGCTGGCCCATTTATGTGTTCTGTAACATTCTAAACCTAGCAATGATCAACACCATACATTGTATAAGCTGATAATTGTCAATACAATGTATAGGTGGTCTTTCATAATAAAAGTTGTGGAATAATTGGTTAAGCCATTCACAAATTGATGCCCACATTGACAACTGTTGTCACCACTCATGGCTGGTGATAGGAATGAAGGAACATCTAAGGCTGCTAAATGCAAGACAAACAAATAAAGTTATGCAAGAACAACAAAACCAAAAACAACTGTTAGACATGTAAAAAATTTGTATGTAGTTCTTGTATAAGCAAAATGCTCTGTAAAAATTGCCATTCCAATATCTATGAGAATTAAAATGTAAACTGGAACTTGCACAGTGAAGCCAATCATATAAGTGATATTATTGTATGATTTAGTTGAACTACACGCTCTTAATGCCTCTATTGTCATATATATAGAACTGGTTTTGAGAACATTTCGTTCTCATCATCAGCCAGGCTAAAATTCAACTGTTGAATAATTTGTTATGCTGTGGGAATGTGACAGTTGAATTTTAGCATTGCTGATGATAACGAAATGTTCTCAAAACAGGTTCTGTATATTATGACAAGTAAGTCAAGCATTAAAAATGTGTTGTTCAACTAAATCATACAATAATATCAATCTATGAGAATGTTTCATTGTGACAGCTTTCTTTATAGATATAACTTGTATTTGTATAACATATGTGTTTTTATACAAATAATTTGTTACTACATAGCATAGAGTAAAATCAACTTGTATGATAAAATATTTTGAATTTTCAAAGAATACATGTGAAAATACTTGAAATAAAAAATAATTATATATAATTAAAACCATTTAGCCTAGTCAGAAGAGTGCTTAAATATGTGATACTGAGCAGAAACCAAGTATATACAAATCCATTCTGGAAGCTAAATGCATACTGGATTCAAACTGGCTAGGAGGCAAAATCATTCCCTCTATATCATCACAGTAGGCTAGAAGGCAATAACAAGAAATTCCGTAGTTTTCAGTGAGAATAATGATTCAAAATGCATACGAAAGTAGTAAGTGGTCAATTGACTGCTAAAGGGCAATTTAGAGGGTACTTGAAACTAGGATGTTCAAGTGTTAGTTCTTCATTGATTGGTTTGACATTAACTAACCCTTAAGCAAGATTTCCTAGAGGTACATCTAAAAGGTTATATCTATTACAGTGTAGCATTGACTGTGGGTGCCACATCACAGATTGCATTACTAAGTATCAGGAAAATAATTTGCACCTTGTTTAACAATAGGATATATTGTGATTTTTTTAGAACTGGTTAAAAATCTGTAAAAACACTGATCAACAAAATATGACTATTTTCCTTGTCAAGAAGTGAAAGAAGGTGCCTTTTACTAATTCAAATGCATTAAATTTAAAATCCAAAAATTCACTCATTTTCACTATTTTCTTTCACAATCACATGAATTTTTATATATATAAAATAGTGCTGTATTTTTGTAAATTCACTTCCATACACAACATTTCAATAATTATGACAATCAAAATCATTCGTTTTAATTGAAAAGAATGTTCAGAATACAAATATGTCACATAGGCATATCAGCTAATATATATTGCCATGGCATGCATTTGTTGGTCCTGGTGGTGTAGTGGTTACCATACTTGCCTCCTAAACCCAAGATTGCGGGGTTTGAACCCGGCCAGGACCGATGGATTTTTTCGGGAGTAAAAATCCTAAGTATGGCTCCTTTCGGAAGGGAAGTAAAGCCGTGGGTCCCATGTTGTACATTTACGGCACGAAAAAGAACCTCAAGCCTGAAAGAGAGGCCTCTGAGCCGTTTCACGCCCTGAGTTGAATAGGATGCTGATGACCTGAGCTGTTAAAGAGCATCCATAAATAAATCAATCAAAAAAAAAATGGCATGCATTTAACTGTGAAAAACACAAAAATACTTTTTAGGGGAATATTTTTTTAATTGGAGCAGAACTCTCTCATAAGAAACATGGTAGTCTGCAAGCCTATTGGGAGACTGTTATCTCACCTTTCCATATGAGATATTTGTTAATAGAACTTTTGTGCACATTGGCTACTCATCGCTTAAACATTGGGCAAAAGAAATAAAAAAATATATATTTTGCACTTCATTACCTCGTATACACTTAATATAGTTTCCATCACTTCATTATAGTCATTGGTTCTAACATTTCATAGAAATTTTGAGGAAACTTCTTTGTACACATATCATGATATATTTTCAATATCTGTGAGTTTATCCTCAAATGTAGGATCCTCCATAATTGCATATTTGAGGACCAATGAAAATGCCTCTTCTAATTTCCTTCCACTCAACTTAGGAAATTTATTCCTCAAATGCTGATAATCAGCTCCATTTTTGTTCATTGCTTTCACAAAGTTTGTCATTAAATCTAGCCTTATATGGAATGCTCGTAATGAAATATTGCAAGCATTAATGAAACTACACACTATTTTTTTTTCCAGGTATATCAGACTTAATCTGAAAGGCCAACTCTTTCACTCTCATGATTTACTCTGTCCGAAAGTCCCACTCACACAAGAAATAACAAAACTTGTACAGTTCTGGTTGCATTCAAGTTAAAAGCCCAATCAATGACTTTTTGGGACACCTCATATTCGTCATGTAAAATTGCTAACTGAAAACTTTCAGAAAGTTATAAGAAGTATTCGTATGTTTCTTTCATATTCACAGTGCAAGCCACTACTAAAAGATCATCCTTTGGAAAATCAACAAAGAGATGTCACTGATCCAGAATATTGTTTTTACTTAAATTACACATAAGTTAATTCACATCAATGCAATAAAAATAATTACACATTGTGGAGAAAAAGGTGCAGTGTATAGCATATGTTTGAGAGCCATCTAAATGAACTAGTCATATCTATGATTAAAAAATTGGGGGGGGGGGTTCTATAAATTCATTAAATATTTTTAGTGCACGTAGCAGAGCTCAAAGCTGAATTGCATGAATTTTATGGGATTCTGCACTAGCATTGAAGATCATTTACTTTGGACAAATGAATTTAAATGTATCCATGCATAAACCAAAGATGAAGTAAACTTCAAACTCCGAGTTGAGGTCACCACAAAAAATACAGTAGAAAAATCCATAATAAAGAAGTGAGCAAGATAGTTGAAACTGTGGCATTTTAACTGAATGAGCACATAAATCATGCAAATGAAAAGGCTCTATGAGTGACAAGTGTTATAAAAATGAAATGCAAAAAGACATTTATTGCTATGTTTGATAAAGTGTAACCAACATCAAAAGGACTTTTCATATGAGGCTTCTGGAATTAGAAAGGCTTATGCACCAATATTTAGTTTCAAGAAAATTGCATTTAAACTTGCCCATTGTTTCTTCCTGCATGGAAAGGCAGTCTCATTGGAAACTTTATTGTTTATCATTGAATCAAACAAAAGCACAGGAATACAATGGGAAAGTTCATAGGCTATGTATGCTATGATAATAACAGTTCATATCATGCATAAACATGTTTTTCAGTTTGCTTTTACATTTTCATTTGAAAAAGAGTTCATGAATTGCAAAATATCTGTTGTTGACCATCCTCCAGCACAGCTTATTTGCAAAAGGGCAGGAACAACCCTCCAATTGAATAATTAATTTATTAATTGTGACTGAGGCCTGAGTCACAAATTTAGGCCAACATTGTACTTCAAAACTTATATTCAGTATTAAAATTATTTAGAAGGTCTGTAGAACTGCTGTTTAACAAATTTTATTCCATAGATTGAAAGCATGAATTCCAACGTGGGGAAAGGAAATACTACTGCTGGAAGATTTTGAACTTTCCTTGATATAATTTAAATAAGCACTTTTTATTCTTCTTGAATATAAGAAAACTATTTTCAGTTTTGATTTCAAAGGGCAAAGATCCGCAAATGTGTGATGTAATTTTCAAGGCATTCTCTCTCATCTAAACAGACTTTAAAGTTATAGTAAGTCATAACATGGAGATGCTCTGACTTGATATCCATCCTAGCATCTGTCGCAGCACATTTGCATATGCATATACAGAAGTGCTTACACCATACATTCTTGGAGCTTGTTCAGATTTGTGCATGTTGCTATGTACATTTCAACCAAAGCTAGGAAATCTTGCACTGGCTTATGAGAACTCATTGTTGCCAATTCTCAAAACTTTCTTTCCAAGTGAAGAATGATAGCATTGACATGAATGTAGTAAAGAGTGTTACTCCTAAATGCATCCCTTCTGCACAGATAAAGGCATAAAAGGAGAAAGATGTAAGGGATCATTTCAACAATATGAACAATGAAAATTTTCTGTGAATAGATAAAATTCTGATGGATAACAAAAAGTTCTGAGAGGAAAAATAAAAATGAGAAGTTTGAAATTAATGTGCATGTGATGCAGATGAAAAATAACTCCACAACATCATATTTATGGGAAGATACTCCTGTGAAAACACTTTTGTTGCTCTCTCCCATTTTTTCAAATTTCATTTTATGTTTATATTGCATATATATCCTTTGTAAAATTAACTGTTTGGAAATATAAAGAAAACCAGTTATCCTTGATGTTTAACACTTAACATATTTTTAATTAGTTGCACTGTTTATTATTATTTGTTTAAGTAATAATACATTTCTCTTAATTATATTGTTCTCTGGAAAAGGGGCCTATAACAGCTTACAATATTTTAAATTATATAAACAATGTTGACAGAAAACATTTTTCACATTATGTGCTAGTTAGGAGTGCATTTAATTTATATAAATACATAATTTATCTAAAGCTTGCTCCTCTTTAAATTAAATTAATCACTGAATCTGTATTTCATTTGATTTATACTTATGGGTCCATTTTCGAGAGACTGCCTTGATTGTAATGTATTGTTCATTATGACATTTATGAAACTTTTTCATACACACTGCACTATTATGTAAAAATGTGTACTAAATACGTTTGATTCTTGTGATAAGTAATGAAGTAATGTTATCAACAATGCCATACTCCATAACTTATGCTTGCTATAAACACATTCTCTTTCTTTTACCACTAGCTGCATATTTCTCCTCACACCGAACCTCATACTATCGTGCCTTCATCCTTGTTTTTCATGTCATGACTTAGCCAACAATGAACAGTGTATAATAAAATTAATGCAAATAGTTTATTGTTTCCCGTTAGATTGTAGTATGATATATTACCACTCCATTGTCTTTAGCTTCATAAGTATAATTAATTTAATTAGTTTATTTTTATTTTCACAAGCTTCATATTTAGTAATGTATACTGTTAATTCCTTCCTTTTCAAATATCGTGCACCACTTGTCAGTTTTATTCAATTTAAACAACTTTTATTTAAAAAAAATTTCATATTCATCAGTGTAGTTGTGTGATATTCAAATAGCATTTAACACTTTAAAGATACAGCATATATCAAACTAGGCAGTTCTATACCACAGTTAGAAAGCAAAAGAGTTAGGAAGGTCAGTAGTGTCAAATGCCAAGAAGTGAAGATGTACTTTTTAATGATTCATTGAGACATATGTTTGTATAATAGTAACATACATACTTTGCTGAAATTGACTCCTCAGTCATCGTTTTGGTTGACAATGTGAGGAATGTACCTCACGAAACATGTACCAAAATTACTTTTATAAGTGTGTTTGTGAAACTTAAAGAGAGTTTTAATGTGACGACATGATTTTTAGTGTTTTACTTTAAATCAAAATAAGATATGTTTTCATATTTGTGTCTATGGTAACAAAGTACGTTGTTCAACATGCAGAACTATGATCAGACATTGATTACAAAACTTGAAAACACAGACAAACACAACAGTGCCTTTTGAAAAATATTTGTGGTGTGTGATCTAGATACAGCCACATGCTGGATGCATCAAAATTTGAATGTGGTCAGGTGACTGAGATACAAATAACTTTGCTTCGGCTAGTGCTCAGTCTCTCTCTGACCATCTGTGCTTCAATGTAACTAGTCTCAGGGCACTTTCGCTGTTTTCTGATAATAATTTAATTAATGATCTGGGTAGGAAGACTCTTGCAGATATAACACAGTATTTGAAATTGCATTAATATTTTTTTTTAAGCGAAAATGCAGCTGACCGTTGGGACCTGGTTAATTGTCAACCTTGCACTTGACACTGGCCTGATTACTGTGGGTGTTGGTGCTTTTCTACCTTGACTATTGTGGAGTAGTCTTGGAACTTAACACTTTCCCTTTCATTCATACAGGTAACCTCTCGCGGAACCGCCACATGGATTTTTCTTTTGTGGCGGGAATTAGCAGCTCCCTCTAGTGAGGTCAGACTAATGTTCGGAGAAACGAGAATAAACAATCAGGATGCAAATGCGTGATCAAATTAAATACACTGTTCATAAAGAATTTACTCGAATTGCTGCACTTCACTGAGATGCTTTCTAATTAGCCCCAGAAATACTTGTTTAATTAGCTTCTTAATTCACTTTCACTAACTTTTGCCATCACTTGCTTTGTATCCAAATGAGTGCCTGTCTGAGTGAGTACTGAATGAATGTTCCCAGTGCTATGTTCCCAGTGAGTGCTATAATTTCCGAATTACTGAATTGTATGCCTGATGTCCTAGTGAGTGAGTCAGTGCCTCAAACTGCCTAGAGCATCCCCTTATATACATGCCTCCACCGTAGGTCTCACGTGCAGGACCCAAGCCTCAGGGTTTCTCAAAATAAGTGCATGGGACCACAGTTCCTAAAACTTTGAAAACCTAGTATTAATATGGGCTACTTCAAATTTGTGTCATACATTCAAACTTCAAGCTGCAACAGCTGCAACCATCATCCATAGAGGCTTTTAGAAGCCCATTAAAATTTCATTCTGTCTGATTTCTCCATCACTTCCTTGTGTTACATTAGATTTTGCAATACCAGCCATCTCTTCGGTCAGCTGCATCAATTTTACAATACATAACAATTCTATACAATTTTACTATATGACTGCATACCAATAATTACCCCAAGCAGTCACCTACTTATATGAGTGCTGGACTCCTTCTGTAATTAATTAAATAATTAATCAATATCATACATAAAAAATACTGTTTCATCTTTCAACAGCAGCACCACCTTCATCAATCACTGATTATAAAAATCCCAGCCATGTAATAAAGACTATGAATTTGTCATACAAGAAGGTACATTTGCATATACAGTGGCCCATAATTAAAGTTTTCAGTAAATGGACTACGCTTCAAGTTTATTGAGAATATTTTCTGACATAAAGTTTACATGCAGCATGATATCTGAAAGTGTGATTATACATGCTTTTGCATAATGGTTAATTGAATTAAAGACAGATTTGGGTAAGTCTTATTATTTCATTGTCATTTCACACATCAATTCATGATGATGCAAAGTATTTCCTGTTATAGTAAGATATTTCAATCCTCTTGACAAAAACAATTCTGTTCCTTCTGATTGTTATTCAGAAGCATGTACTTGCAAATAAAAATTAAATTTGTTGCATTTTCAGCAGACAACACCAACAGTAATTATTTTGGTGGCCTAAAAAGGAAACGAGGAGAGAATGTTTTTACCTATGCACAGTCCTCATTCAATTAGTCAGTTTTAATTATTGAATACACTGCACACATTGTTCACATCAGTGAATTCTTAGTTAATTGATTTGGAGGGTGTTATGTCAAAAGGGTTAATTTACTTTCACATTTATACTGTAAGAGCAAAGAGATTGAAAGAACTTTGTGAATTTGAGGGCCAAAGTATTTAAAAAATTCTGACACATGTTTCTGCAGACATTGAAATAATAATGAAAATGTATGCTGCAATAAAAATTTTTTTCTGTCAATAGATACCCAATAGAGCTATAAAAATATTTTCATGAAAATCTGTTTTTATTTCATGATGTCATGATGCTGCTAGAAATAAATGAGAGAAATGTAGTTGAATCAACACAACAAATTCAAATAAAGATCAGTCTCATAAGGATGAATGAATGGTGTTTTTGCTACAGAGGCACCACAGGCGATGGACAATGATGATACATGAGATGAAATGATATATTGTGAAAGGATATTTTTAAGGGAGGAAACGTTCCAGGCCTAAGTTTTAGGGTTCCTCCCGGCATTTGCCATTCATGAAGACTGAGGAACACCTGGAAAAAAACCTCAGTCAGGGAGGACTATCCTGGTGGGATTCGAACCCCAGACCTTTTGCTCACGAGTCTGCCTTAATGACCTCGGCCACCCATGGAGGTCTCATAAGAATGAGAAATTCATGTCTGCTGCTGTTAAGCCTAGGCTCTGGCAGTTTTAGAAGAAAACCTCATAATTTAACGCAACTTCTGCACTGTTTTTGCCTCTTCTTTTAGTTTAGCAATTGAATAGTTAAATGCCAAGTGTTACCACAATTATAATCTGGTGTCCTGCAAGTGCCTGCTTCTGAGGCAGATATTTGAAAGGGAAAAAATTGATGCAGCAGTTCTATTTTGTCAAAATAAGAGTAGTAATATTTCATTGGAAAATGAAAAATTTTAACCCTCTGCTTAGCTGAAAATCTGTATAATGTTTCTTACCAATCTGGTATCTCAGGCCTGTTTAAATTGACATAATTGACACTATTTTGACTGTTTATTAAATGAACTACCTGTAAGGTATAAATGATTTAAAATCACTATTTTTGTACTTTTGCTGAAGGTTTTCTTTCTTTCTTTCTTTCTTTCTTCCTATCTTTCTTTCTTTCTCATTCTATACCAAGTATTTTTTTTATTTTATTGTAAATTTTCACAGTTTCCATAGATGTACTTATGTCACTTGGCTTTTTCTATCTTTCTTCTCTAAACAAAATGCACTTGCTTTCCTCTTCTTATCTGGAGGTTCTGCTGCCCTTCCAGGATCCGGTGCTACTATTGTCTTCCTTGATTTCTTTATTCCTGCAATTTGCTTTCCCAAATTGATGAAGAAAATTTTTGTCTCATTTTTTCATTGTTGGCCAGCATCATTGGAACTATTATGCATTCCTTATACATACATCGATTATATTGAAGAAAACCATCAATTGCCAGCTCATTTCTTTTCACACTGTAGCATCACATCTTCTGGTCCATGGTGTCAAAGCTACCTTTTGTGACAGTGACAATTTTGTTCTTATTAGGAACATAAGAGCCTATCATCACATCTGGTTGAAAACAAAATACTGTAGAGTGTACTTCACATTCTTTAGGTGTCACAAATTCAGCAGGCAGTTCATCTTTGTTTTTTTTGGATAGTACCTACTAGTGTCTGATCTTTTTGACAAAATAATTATCACAGTGATATTACGTCCAGATTTTTCAAGTTCCATCACCAAGTTCTTCACAACATTCTCTCCGAGTCATACAGCTCTGGTTTCTTCCTCCTTCCCCAAACACACTTTCGTCTTCCAGCAGTAGCATGTTTCACAATCACAAATTGCTCAGATCTTTATTCCATATCTATGAAATTTTGATGGTATGTATTTCAAAATGAACATTGAAATCTAAATGTGACCAACTGTTCATCTACGGTCATGCAATATCCAGGCCTGATGGTAGTTAAAGGGTTAGTGAGGTTACATATAAAAGGAAATTTTAACTGCCTTTAGAGAGTTTTGAGAGAGATCAACAAATGATATGACATGAGGTGTTTGAACATTTCAGAAAAAAGTTCCATTTTTCATGTGAGTCTCTTGAAATTGGTATGCAACTTATTATGCATCTGCCTGGCTCAAAGTCTGCTGTAAAAAGATTTTTCTCATCTATGAACTAACTGTAGAGTGAACAAAAATCAAGAATGTGAAGGCAATTAAAGCATGTTACAAGCAAAAAGTATTTTCTATCTCGTGAACATTTTAGTGAGAAACTGTATGAAGTGAGTAAGTTCGTGTTTCTCCAATGCAGTATTTCATAATTTGCTTAATGCAGCACTAATTTAATAGGTTGGAATAGGTACCCATTATAATAAGGCAACATTAAAGGTTTTAAAATCTTTCCAAAGATTTGTGTCTTTTATTTTTATTATTGTTATTATTATTATTATTATTATTATTATTATTATTATTATTATTATTATTATTATTATTATTATTATTATTATTATTATATTTATTATTTTTCATTTTTGCATCTGCAGCATAAACAATATTTTTTTTGTATTTCAGCTTTTCTAAACTTTTATGTTCAACTGTTGATTAAAAATACTGGTACACAGGACTAAAATTCTGCTTGAGTTATGCCAACTGGCTAAATGTTTTACCCAGCATCTTTCCTTAACGCAAAGGAAGCATGAAAACATATTAAATAACTTTAGGGAGTGTTGCTCCAAATTCAGAAAGCCAGTGCAGTACAATATGGCATTCTGAACAGATTTACCAGCAATTATGGTCAACAGTGGCCCCCCAGCTGCAGAACTTACAACTAGTTCTGTATCAAATTACTTGATGTAGGTACTTACCTTAATGTGTAAATGGAGGAAGTTGGATTCTATTTTTAAGGTATTCTTAGCACATTTTAATAAAATTAGTATTTACTTGCTGTAGTTCCAGTTGGGGGATGACCACTAATTTGTGATTTGTTAATTTTCAATTCCTTATGGGTACAAGGATTAGTCAAGTCATACATGCTTTTCTCTTTCACAGTATCATGAGAGCAAAATTTAGTAAATAAATTCTAAAATATGACATTTGCAAATAGAAGGGGAACTGCATTAAAGTGAAGAGATCTCATGATATTTTCTTTATTAACTATCATTTGGAAAATTCCAATAAAATTATTCTCTTGTGTTTTTGTGTCATTCATGTGTGACCTACACACCAGTGCAAGACTGTAGTATAAATACGTGTTCTGCCGATGATAAGCTGTAATTTCTCCTGGTGCATTAAATTGTGAAAAATGAGAGAAAACTTGATATAAATTCTCACTTGTACAAAGTACCTTTACATATGATGTATTTTTGTACATCAGACTGAACATCTTTCTGGGGATGAAATGCAAACAATAAAAATAGCAAGGAAAGAAAAATGTCTCTCAGAGCATATAGAAGAAACCAATGCATCTCAGAGAAATATTTCCTGCAATGTGTGATACTTCATTTCATCAGCAGGCGCCAGAAATTCTTAGAAAATGAAGATTTTACAAAGTTAGTATTTGCTTGCTTGGTTGTGCCAGATAATATTTAATTATTTGCCATGCAATGTTTCCTATAAATAATCACTTGTAGCACAGAAATAATTGTCTCCCATTACCCAAATAATTATAAAGGTTTAGCAGCATGTGGTTTGAAGACTGACATTAATTTAACTGCATTTGTGACATGTTCAGATTTTATTCATGAGGAGCACAAGGAAACATTTTACTCATTCATTCTCCTTTGATGTACTGTAATGATTCTAAAATGGGGAAATGGGGGTTGGTGATGGTTTATCTTATGGTTGCTGCTGCTTACTGCACAGTTTTTCATTGGGCAGGTGCCAGCTTCTGCTCCCTGGAGAGGAACAAGAACCAAGAACTTCAATGTCCATAAATGCAAAGCCAATATCTTCATTCAAATGTGACCTCCATATGTAAGAAATAAAATTGATCAGAAAAATACCAAAGAATA